>OY294067.1:235602360-236328492 GCA_958510875.1 Endomychus coccineus | reverse complement strand
TTACAAATTTCGAAAGGAAATTACTAGTTCCAGCTTTTGAATATGTGGAGAAGTTTTGTCGTATGGACAGCTATGAAGGAATTGTAATGTGTAATTCTGTGATCAATACCACGTATTGATTAACAGTACTAATTATTATCGTTCATCAAGTTGCCAATTTCGAAAGAAATTCAGCTTTCGTAATGTGTGGTGATGTTTTGTCTTCTAAGCAGCCACATTATTCAGCTAGAGATGAATTTTCATACAAATATGTTGGAGGTATCATATACTTAAATAAAATGATATGTGTATTGATTCTTGACTCTAAGAACTTTCAGGATTTATTATCAATATGAAAACTCATTTAAATATATTTTTTACTTTGACTACACCAGAGGGAAATCTATAATGTTTGATGAACATCGTGTGAGCCAGCAGTGAATGTAGGGAGAGGAAATAGACACTCGTGTTTTTCTTGAAGGCTTGGAGGTTCTAGGCATAGGGAAAGACCTCACTAGGTAAAGAGCTCCGCAACTTCCCTGTTGGATAGAAAAATTAAGTCTGGCAGGTCTCGAGTTTGACAGTGAAATGGTGACTAGTCTGAATATCTGAACATAAATACTCATCTTACCAATTCAGAAATAATCTTTTACAAAGTAGTTATCCTAAAATTGTTATTTTCTTTCAAGAAACGGGAAGATTCTCACAATATAGTACGGAGCAAATAATCAAACGTTGTTATGTATCTGATGGAAGGCATGTAATGCGCAACAAAAATATCATTCTCTATAAAATAACGAACATTCAAGTGGATCTAAGAAATATTAACGATGTAAGTATTAATTTTGTAAAAGCATAATACATTAAACATGAATTGTCTAGACTTGATACGTGGATTTAACGAATACCCATGCATCTCGTTATATGTTGGCGAAATTCTATAACTGTTGTTCAAAATTATTTCGAAATTCCGGTTTGAAAGGTGAAAGACTTCTTGCTATATTTTCTGATGGGTAGGTGTTTTTTAGATCGGTCTCTGATTAATCATGTGATTTCTAGAAAGTCGCACATTTCAATGGTATATCACTTTTGAAGTGTGCTGAACCTTCCTGCAGAACGAAAACGATGGAAATAATGAAAACAGAAAAATTGGTTTTGGTGACCAGATTACGATTGTTGGAAAGAAGAACGTACAAACGAACAGAGCATGTTCGATTTCATAATTCTGTGCTTGCACTAATAGTTTTTTTTTAAATTTCGCAATGTACTTTGTGAAGCCATATCATCGGCTACCTTTTGTTGTGTTTGTAGATTTAGCTCGTAGGTAAGATAATACGTCCTGTAAAGGTTTTATATACTTTTATTAATTTCCCGGATGTACAGGTTGTCCCATTTTGGGTACTTTTGCGGGGTATTTCCTTTATTTTTAAAGATAGAGAGTTGCGGTTTTCGCGACACTGTGCTACTTTTTCCTAAGACTCAAGATGCCGTCAACAGAATTTTCATAGCCCTTTTAGTTTTTAAGATACGGGGCATTTCTGAAAATGTTGCATTTTGTGACTCCCCTCGTATCTCCGTTATCCTTCAACTTATCGAAAAGGTAAAATAACATTCTAATAGATTTTTTTTCGTGGAATGCAGTGGTGTAGATAACTTTTGTTACATATTTACTGTTTTTGAGTTATAAAGTAAACTTATGTTTTTTTAAATGGAACACCCTGTATATTTATAGACTATAAAATTTGTCTTTTTTTTACCTTTCCAAAAATATATGATAACATAAACTTTTTTCAGAAACACGCAAATAATTGACAATTTTCAGAAATTAAATACATATTTTAATAGTAGGCTATGGATAACAATAATAAACAAGTGCAACTTACATATTACTAACAAATAATTGGATACCTTGTATATAGGTATCTATTAAAAAAAAATCCCATAGATCTTTTTTCTAACAGTAAGTTTGTAACAACAGTTTTGTGGCGTAAAGTGACAATATAACAAAAACACAAAAAAATAACATTATTAAAAAAAATTAAATGTGATGTTCAAATTGACCACCATTTTCTCTAATGCACATCTTTGAGATTCTGTGAATAGCGTTCAAAAGAACCATTGTTCTCATTCGCAGATTTCGAAAAGCTAAATGAACTGCCTCTCGAAGTTCTGCAATGCCGTCATATCGAGTTTTATATACTTCATTTTGTATATAGCCCCATAAAAAAAATCTAAAATTGAGAGATCTGGTGATCGTGGAGGCCATCTAACAGGTCCTTTGGTACCTATCCATCTTTGAGGAAAGTTATTATTAAGAAAGGCCCTTAAGAGCCTAGAGTTATGACTTGGGGCACCATCTTGCTGTAGGTAAACAGCATTATACTGGGCTAATGGAATGTTTTCGAGCAGTTCTGGAATAACTTCCTCAAGAATTTCTAGGTATCTACGTGCTGTAAGACCTCCTTCAAAAATCCTATAAACTATATGTCTACCCAAAATAAAACATGAAACCCCAACTCCAAAGCGTCCTTGTTGTGCCCTTTCAAACATTAAATGATGATTTTCACTATGCCAGTTCCTGGTATTGTGGCAATTGAAAATGCCAGCACTTGAAATAAAGCATTCGTCTGACCAGATAACAAGTCTGCCAAATAAATCGTTAGCATCGATTTGTTGCAAATACCACTGGCAAAACGGTGCCCGGTGCTCAGCATCGCCAGGATGCAAATGTTGTAGTATATTAAATTTGTATGGATGATACTTATATTTCTTCAAGATCCTGTGAGCGTTAGTTTTTGGCACACCAATTTCCTTCTCAATTTTTCTACATGAGGACGAAGGTGTTGCTTCTATATATCCTAAGTATTATATATCTCTTTTCTTTCCCTGTTCTCTTTGTTGTATGTTTTAGGGCGCGGGTGAACAAATGATCCGTGCTCAACTAAATTTGCTTTTAAATGGGCAAATATCCCAAAAAACGGTTGCTTTCTTTCTGGATATCTAACAAGCAAAAATTAAAATGATAATAGAGATTTTTATAGCCATAATAGCTTACTCACCTTTGGAAATATAATTCCGAAGCTTTTTCAGAATTTTCATTACTCTGTATAAAACATACCATCATATCATATTTCTCATAATTTTCGTAAACTGCCATTATTCGAAAAAATTGATAGATATCTATTGAATAATGATACCAAAAGAACGAAAATAAACAGCTTAAATGCGATAGAGATTTGACGTTTATTTCTGTTTCTTGTCATAAACAATATTAATGGCCTACTATTAAAACATGTATTTAATTTTTGAAAATTGTCAATTATTTGCTTGTTTCTGAAAAAAGTTTATACTATCATATATTTTTGAAAAGGTAAAAAAAAGACAAATTTCATAGTTTATAAATATACAGGGTGTTCCATTCAAAAAAACATAAGTTTGCTTTATAACTCAAAAACAGTAAATATGTAACAAAAGTTATCTACACCACTGCATTCTACGAAAAAAAAACTATCAGAATGTTATTTTACCTTTTCGATAAGTTGAAGGATAACGGAGATACGAGGGGGGTCACAAAATGCAACATTTTTAGAAATGCCCTGTATCTTAAAAACTAAAAGGGCTATGAAAATTCTGTTGACGGCATCTTGAGTTTTACGAAAAAGTAGCACAGTGTCGCGAGAACCGCAACTCTCTATCTTTAAAAATAAAGGAGATAACCCGCAAAAGTACCTAAAATGGGACACCCTGTACAACACTACTTATATTCTAGTAATAATGTCATCTTGTAAATCCCCTTTCTTATTCCCTCTCCTGAGGCACTGAACTACTTTCTTGCCATCGAAGTTCGTTTTCACACACTAAACCTTAGAATATATACATAGGATAGAAGTAAATATACAACACTTCTTCCCCTTCTCACACGAAATGCATATCCATTTATATTTATTTTATAGATTTAGTTTTCTGAGGTGGTTTTATAATTCTATTAGACCTTCGCAATATTGGAGGATCTACATTTTGAAAGATGGTCACATTTTCTTAGTTTCATCACTCTTAATTTCTAAATCAGTATTTATTTCACAATTGACACAATAATTGCGATTGTCATCAGAGTCTTTCAAATGAGAATTTGAAAGAATTCTCTCTTGGATTGTCTATACCAAGAGGAATGTCAAATAAATAAGGTAGTTTGGGTGTATGATCACCAATTTTTCTGGTTTGTTCTATATGTCTTTTCCATATTCTACCATCATCTAATCTAACACATAGTTAGTCGGGTCAAGTTAGACGAAAAAAGTATAAAAGCTGGGAAAATTTGCGGGCAACTCCGATCGACTCCGGGTTTCTTGCAAAATTTTCCTGAACGAATTTACAACATTCCCGAAAAAAAACTAATATGTGCTTTTCCATTTTCAGTTGTTATAGGGGAATATAGAGGAAATAAATGGTCAATTTTGTAGGATTTTCCATTTTTCGATTTATTGTCCAGTTATTGGCCAATATTGATGGACAAAACGCGGAAATTTTGCAATTTTCAACGAAAATGGCTAGAAAACTACTCGGGGGTTTTCGAGGTGATTGAGCACGTGGCTGTTGAATTTTATTGTGTTTATTGTGTAAACGACATTTTTTTAAACTTATTATTTTTTGTAATAATTAATTAATAATTAATTATTCATCCACAAATTAATTTTTTTTTACATCCACTGATTACGAATTATAAGTATTTATATTATTTTGTATTGTTTCATATCAACACAGATATTTTGAAAAAAAATTGTGTTCTTAATTTTTCTTTTTCATAGATTTCAATTTGCGTTTGGACAATATTACGAGTGGGCATTTCCAGCCATTGTTGGCATGATTTAGAAATTTCCTAATTTTTTGGCCATTTTCCTCTATATTCCTCTATAACAATTAAAAAATGGAAAAGCACATACTAGTTTTTTCTCGGGAATGTTGTAAATCCGTTCACGAAAATTTTGCAAAAAACCAGGAGTCGATCGGAGTTGCCCGCAAATTTTCCCAGTTTTTTTGCTAATATGACCCGACTAAGTGTAATTTTCCTAAGACCATTCCAATTTCAAGAGAAGCACACATACATTGCTGGATAGTCATCCAGTTTAGAACCGACTGATCGATCCTGGTCATAAGAGGGATGTCCTGCTCTCAATTAGTGCACTCCACGTTGACGCACCGCCCTTCTCCTCTCGCACCAGGACCATTGCACCGACCATACCTCCGGCCATAGTACGGACGATACCCTTGCACCTGGGTCGTCTATCCTCGACCTACCACAAGTAAGAGCGGAGTTCGGTTCAGTATGATTTTGAACTCCAAAATATGTATACATCTGGCTCTAGCGATGAAGAAATTTCGTAGAAGTACCTGTCTGAGTCAGTACTATTTATGTTCAAGTACGAGGCTAATATGGGGAATTCCATCATCTCTACAGGCTTGAAACAGGACCCGGACAGGTTATACAGTAACTTGTATCGAACCGAATCTCCGCGGATTCAGGTTGTTGTGTTAACTACGCGTGACAACACGGCTGCTATCAATTTCTCCTTGTCCATCCCCGTAGAAATCTTGAAAACTATTAACAGATGCGAGGGGTAAAGCTACGAAAAATTTTCAGATCCATTTCTTGGTGGATGGGTGGGGCGACAATAGGTTCGAAGGCTGCTGCAATATATTTATCTCTGTTTTTTTATGACGTTCTTGGTATAGGTGGGGTATGGGTGTGAGTATGAGTATGTGATTGTGTGTGCGTGAGCGCGTGCGGGCTTTCATATCTAGAGATGGCAATAAATATGAATTAATCGATGACTTGATTAATTGAACTATGGTAATCGTCGACTGATTGAACCATCACAAAATAATCGATTAATCAACCATTCAATTAATCTAATATTTCAGAAAAACCAACCTATACACCAAACAGGAATTACTGTTCACACAGAACATTGAAAACTTTTTTCATTCAATGTGTGGTGCTGCTGTCGATTATTGAGTAAATATCATCTAATTATTAATTAATCGAAGCGAAGCATATCATATGATTAATTGTCTAATCGGAATGTAATAATCCATTATTCTATCGGTTCTATTAATCGTTGCTATCTCTATTCATATCTTTATCAAAAAAGGGCTTTCCTTTGAAGAATACTCCATATATCCCTGGTTGCACAACTCTCATAAAAGAAGTTCAATCGACCTTTTGGATGTCTCGGTGTGAAAACCCGTAAATCATAAACTAATTTCTTTGGATGTTGTTTCTTTATTCACAAATATACCAGTCGTTTTGGCATTGAGTAGCATAAAAAAACGTTGGACAGAGATTAGAAACCACACACCTCTAGATCAATCGGATTTTATAAATGCAGTACAGTTTTGCTTAGAATGCACTTATTTTCAATATGGTGAGCAATGTTTTGGACAAATATTCGGCACAGCAATGGAATCTTCTATTTCAGCTACTATGGCTAACCTTGTTATGGAATGCCTAGAGGAATCTGTTATAAATTCATTAGATTTTCAACCCGTATTTTTCAGACGGTATGTAGATGATTGCCTTATGTGTGTTCCCAATGATAAAATTCAGTACGTGATTAATAAATTTAACAATTTCCACTAGGAACTTCAATTTACTTGTGAAATAGAAGTGAACAAAAACATAAATTTCCTAGATATGAACATTAGGCATAATGCAGATGGAAAAATAAAAACTTCGTGGTTTACTAAAGAAGTTTGATATCAACGTTATCTTCATTTCAATACCGTTGCACCAACATGTTATAAAAAAAGTGTTATAAACAGCCTTACAGATCGCACAGTTAAATTGTCCCACGCAGAGGACCGTCCCAAAAATTTAAAAATTGTTCGTAATACACTGGAAATGAATGGCTAGCCAAAAACATTTTTTAATCCTATCATTAAAGAAAGAATAAACAAAATCTATAATGGATCTTCATATATAAATAATATAAAAGGTAATACAGACAATTTTATAACATTACCATACATTCCGGAGACCTCAGAGAAAATTAAGAAATGTTTGAAAAAGTATGATATAAATGTCGCGCATAAGCCTACTAACTGTGTTGGAAAATATTTCTCAAATCTAAAACCTTTAATACCTAAAGATAAACAAACCTACACAGTATACAAATCAAATTGTTTAGATTACGATGGGACTTATACTGGAATCTCTCAACAATATTTACAAAAAAGAATGTATGGCACAAGAAACAATTCCACCGTCCTTGCTATACACTGCTTTGATTATAACCATCAATTCGATTACAAAAATGTTAATATTTTAACTAAGGAAACCAATTATTATGAAAGATCTATTCTGGGGATGACTCACATAAAACGTGACTCCAAATCTGTGAATCATAGGACAGATATTCAGACACTAAGTCAGATTTATACTAACTTAATTATTTAAAACTCTTGCAAATTCCTGCATGCGTCTTTATAATGTTAAAAGTAAATTTTAGATGGAATGTCAAACGTGTATTTCCAATAACTGACAAACCTTTTTCTATTAGTTCGTGAATCTTAGCATCTGGTTTGAAAGCGGATACTTGAACCTAATGTTCCCGTTTTTAGTCGTTCATAGACTTTGCTGACATGAGCTTGCATTTATTAAGAGTACTGCTTAACAGTGGATTATTAATATATTATACTTATAACATTGATGTGATACAATTTCGATTATTCGTGTCTCTGTTCGTTTCGGCGACGTGGGCATCTTAATTGAAATTGGTGCGATAAGGACGCTTTGTGTTAATACGATTAGTTTTAAGTAATCCAGTTTTAGACATAATAAGTCGTCTCATGATGGTCGTGAGACCGAAACGTACGTAAAGACGAGAACATATAATAGCATAAGTGTTAATGTGACCTATTTCCCGAAAATTTATATATAATAAAGTATGAAAATATATTCACTTCACTTGAATTTTACTCATGTCTTTGATAAATAATCGCTTCTTGAATGAATAATCTTTCACAGGGTACTTTTTAATATATTTGTTGTTGTTACAGGCAATTTTCTTCACCAACTTTGACGCAGATCTTGTAAATGATAATTGTGTGACTCTTGCTTATCAATTGATAAATGGATTAATAGCTGAACCTTTATCTCTGTCGAAAGACTGGGGCGATTTGACAAAGTCTGAAAATGGGATGAAAAAGAAAGCAGTTTTTGACGGCAACTTTGGTTCATTTGTTACATTCTTGGAACGTGAGTGGTACAAATTATTCATGGTACTTTGTGCTATAATATGATACATGGTAATAATTGTTATGACACAAATATTCGAAATTTTATATTGTAGCCATCAAATCGTTGTACTGGGAACGTGTGAGTATGTTGTTATATGACATCCATTCACTCATAATTACAATAAATGCAAGTCATACTTTCCTCATGTAGCAGAATATGGACACGTTGACTTCACTAATGTATCTTTTACAATATAACGAATAGATACATTTGACAGCAATACATGCGGTGATATTATAATGCAAACCCTCATTTAATCCCTGAAGACAGTTTCTCAAGAAAGAACTACACATCAAAGGGTTTTGTCTTCAATATGGGTTTATACCGGGTGTTCCCGTATACCTGTTCCAATGGATTATCTCAGCCATTTCGAAAGATAAAAATTTGAAAATTTCATGATCTCCAATTCGTTCAAGGAACCTTCAACTGAGAAAAACAAAAATTGAAAGTCACTTCCGGTTTGACCGGAAGTGACTCTTACTTTTTTATTTCAAATAGCACCCTGTATATTTTTTGCAATTTTTGATTTTGACTCAAAATTATCTTTCCAACGATGTATCACACTTTGTATTATACATTTGATTTGATGGAGAAAACGTCAATTGAAATTTCAACTTGAAAGAATTGCAGTAGGCTACGATATTTTGTGGGTGTTATTTGAAATGAAAAAGTCAGAGTCACTTCCGGTCAAACCGGAAGTGACTTTCAATTTTTGTTTTTCTCAGTTGAAGGTTCCTTAAACGAATTGGAGATCATGAAATTTTCAAATTTTTATCTTTCGAAATGGCTGAGATAATCCATTGGAACAGGTATACTGGGACACCCGGTATAATGCACACCATGAACCCCATTAACTGAACGATTGAAAAATTCTTTAGCATTCCACAAGATAACATAGATCAGTAGATGCAACAGCTGTACGTATAAATAGAGTTGAAGGCGCTCAAAATTTGATAGAATGGTTTAAAGATAATTATCCTTTTCCAACAATCAGTCAAGTTGTATCAGTATTGGCAGCAATAAGTACCTTCCACATCATTCTGCCATCATAATGATGTAAATATTTTTTATTTCAATAAGGCAAATTATCCATTACTTTATAACCTGTTACTGGATTTTGACTGATCTCTATTATATCATACAAATAATGTTAATATCGCAGTACAATTGTTCTATGAATATCTTGCCAATTTGCTAACAATATGCGTTCCATACACTTCCCACAAGAAGTTTCCAACTTGGTTCACGTCTAACATAATAAGGAATATCAGACTTAAGAAACATTATTGGCATACATACAAAAAAGATGCTAAACTGGAAGATTATAATGCATTTAAGACTCTAAGTTTGGCAATCAAAACCGATATTGCCTGTTCATTTAGGCTACATACAGGATACAAATGAAAATTTTTAGATCAAACTTGCTATACTTTAGTTTAATGAGAAATTTTTTTGGTCACAAAATGTTTATGAGACAAATTATTGTCATTATTGTATACAAATTTGAAAACTTCCATTTTATTTTATATAAAAAAGTGTTCCTGATAAATTTCACTTAGAGGCTTCCTGTTCGAGCTATTTTGATTTTTCTAATTAGGGGTTATCATATGGAATTTCTTTTGGAAGGCTATTTAATAAGTAAAAAAATTTGAATACCTTTTTATTGGTAACGATAAAAAATAATTCATAATAAATGCTCAAAATGATTCATTTACTTTAACGCAACGGCAACATAGATTTCTCAACGACCTTCTTGTTCGAATTGACTTTTTATTATTAATTTCACCACAAGCTCTTCGAATACGATTGAGTAGATCATTTATCATTTATAAAAACAATATTCTTGGCCCATATGTTTTATCAGACAGACTAAAGGCCGCTGCATTTTCACAATTTTTGGAAACTAATCACGAAGACACCACCCAATGAGGGAACAAATGCATGGATACAATTGGATGGCTGTCCTGCTCATTTTGGCAGACAAGTACGAGAATGACTAAATAGGAAGTCCGGTGAAAAATGGATTGGTAGAGGGGGTCTAGTTGCATGGCCTCCTCGATCACCTGACTTCAATCCTCTAAACTTTTTTGCTTGGGCTTATTTGAAAGATAATATTATGCCACGTCGGTTCATAATAGAGAAGATCTACTCAATCGTATTCGAAGAGCTTGTGGTGAAATTAATATATAAATCTATGTCGCCGTTGCGTTGTGGTAAATGGATCATCTTGAGCATTTATTATGAATTATTGTTTATCGTTACCAATAAGAAGTTATTCAAATTTTTTTACTTATTAAATAGCCTTTCAAAAGAAATTCCATATGATAACCGTTGATTAGAAAAATCAAAATAGCTCGAACAGGAAGCCTCTAAGTGAAATTTATAAAGAATACTTTTTTATAGAAAATAAATTAAAGTTTTAAACTTGTATACAATAATAATTTCAGACCATTGGCGTAGAAGTTTAAGGGGTTTGAATGGGTACAAAACCCCATAACTACGCTACTGTATTTGTCTCAAAAACATTTTGTGACCAAAAAAATGTCTCATTCAGTGAAACTGAAGTGAACCAAGTTTGAACTGAACATTTTTATTTGTTCAGAAGATAATGAAGAAAATGTTATAATTTTTCAAAACTTCAATCTCGGAAACGAATGAAGATACGACCATAGAGTATGTGGAGAATCTGATTATTTTTGCAAAATCTACCGTACCCTACATTTACGTGAGGTCTTTCAGAAACACCCTGTATATCAAAAATAGAAAATAACATAAAATGTAATTCCAAATCTCCTGGTCGTTACCAAAAATAAAAGTAATTCTATCCCTGAACACGTTAAATTTGATAATCTCAGCTACTCTAGTCCTCATGATATTGTTAATGTCTTTGCAAAGTACTTCCAAAGTGTCTATATTAACTCTAATTCAAACAATAATAAATCTTCGGATAACTTTAATAACTTCAATAATAATATTCTATCTCTTTTAATTGTTAGTTCCTCTAAAGTGATTCAAGTTACTAAAAGACTTAAAGCAAGTCACATGAAGGGTTCAGATCAAATTCCTGCTTCTTTCGTGAAAGATTGCATCAATATTTCGCAGCTCCACTGGCATTTATATATTCAATAGCAGCCTTAAAATCGCATACTTTTCCAGATCTGTGGAAAGTTTCAAAAGTAGTACCGGTTTTTAAAAAAGTATTAGACTTGAGGTTAATTATCGCCCAATAAATAACTTCTGCAAAATATTTGAATATATCTTATATGATGCTACTTTCGATCATGTAAAACTGCATATATCCCCAGAGCAGCATGGGTACATTCCTGGTAGATCAACTGTTACTAACTTCAGTCAATAATTGGCTGATGTTATTGATGATGATGGCCGATTGTATGTACCTCGATTTTGCTAAGACATCTGATAAAATGGATCACAGTGTTTTATTGAATAAAATGTCTAGCTTTGGATTTACAAATCATTTGATAGAATTTTGAAATTCTTACCTAAGGGATAGATATCAATAAGTAGAGTATAGAGGTTCTAAATCGTATTCATTTCATGCCACCTCAAGTGTACCTCAACGGTCAGTACCTGGACCACTCCTATTCAATTTATTTATCAATAACATTTCTTCTTTATTTGTCTGTTATTGCTCGTTCCTATAGTTTCAGATACTTGGGAGTTTTGTTTGACGTGAAATTGTCATCTGCGTCTCACATTGGATCAATTGTTTCTAGTGCCTAGAGAGTGCTGGGCTTTATCATCAGGAATTATTGCCTATTTAACATTAACAATAGTTATTCAATAATAATATTATACAATTCATTTGTTCGTTATAAGCTCGAATATACTGTTAACTAAACTCTTTTATGTTGAGTTTTTTATTTTATTTTTAATAATTGAATTTTATTTGTAATATTTCAATGTTTTGAATTCTACCGGCTAGCTTTTATTTTTAATTTGATTGATTGTATTTGGATTAATGTTTGTTTCGATTTAGTTTATGAACTTTTGAACTTGAAGTTTATCTATGGAATTAAACACAATGCTCTTTGAATTTCACAATATTTAATTTCTATGACTCTTTTCTTATCTCGGGTAAATAAATTTTATGTTTCACAAGATCTATGATATAACCTAAAAATCACTTTTACAACTAATATTTGTTTATACTGTTATAATCAACAATCTTCCTTTTGCTTTACAGATAATACTATGATGTAGAAATTATAAACAAACTTACTTTTAATTAATATCCAAAAGTGTGTTTAATAATGTTGGCAATGTTCAATTTACTTCTATTTAATTTCGTTGATTCACTTTAACACAATACTCTGCTATTTCACGATAATCACAGGTAACTAATTTTGAGAATCAGGAACTGTTGAAAATACTTAGTTTTATTCTTTTAGAGAAGATATAAGACTTTTCGATGCTTTATTGGAATTATATCGAAGAATGGCAATCGTTGGATACTTCTTATAAGTTGGAGGCTATTACAACCTTTTACTTTGTTTGGAGACTTGGAACATTTCTTGACTTTTAATAATTATTTACTAACTTCGGTTACTTGGAACTTATCGAAGTTTGGAACACTTGAGTTCACCGATGTTTATTTTGATAAACTTAGGTTAGAAATTTGTTGAGTTGCTAGAGTTCTTGACCCTTCAGATATTATTTGCAAACTGACTTGGCTTGTCTTTCAGATCCTTTTATAGGCCTCCAAAACCGACGCTACTTGATGTCATTTTCCACCTATTAGGTGCCTTCTTTTCATATCAAGAATGCCAAGTTAATTGTTGTGAACTGACAGAAGATTCTGATTGTTACCAGCCTGACACTAGGAATTCGTCTCGACCAATCAGAATTTAGTATTCTATAATTTTTGAATTATTGGAGATTTTCAACTTATTTTAATTGATAGTGATTCCTTCTTTTTAAATTAATATTGCCTACATTTTTCCACACAATTTGGTATAAGATAACCTATGATTAGGTTATTATTAATATGATTATTCCCATATCTATGATTTTCTTGACAGTTACTTATTCTTAAATCTAATACATACTATATTATATCAATAACATTCTTTTAACATTACATAACTCAAATTTACTAATTCTAACTTATATCTATAACATTCTTCAATGTTTTGTGCTATCTCATGATAGTTTTGTAATCATTTTAATTATGATTTCTGCCTTCGTTACACAGTACGTTTCTTCACTTTCACTGAAGTTCTTGTTTAACACTTCTTATTCTATTACATTGTTGTTTATTATGTTTTACATTGTTAATTTTAATATCCTAACTATTATTTAGCTTTTACTATTGTTTTTAATTCCATATAATATCTTTTTATTTATCTTTTCTGATTTTCAAAGTTCGGTAAGTTGATATTTTTTAATTTTTATTGTTTATGAAATGAAATCATAACAATACATTAGTTGTGTGGAACCCCCATTATAAAATTTATATAAAAATAGAGCGCGTGAATCGGCGTTTCTTTAGATATTTAACCTTCAAAGCTATTATTCATCTATTGGATTCTCCCACCAAGCTCTATTAGATAGATTCTCTTGCCTAGAGTTATATACACGTAGGGAAATTCATAATATGTTATTCCTGTATAACGTCATTCATAACCTGGTTGAGTGTCCTGTGATTTTATGAAGGGTGCTCGCACTCGTCCTACACAAACATTTTATTTACCACTCTGCAGAACAAACACGTTATTATGTTCCCCAATATTCCAAATGTGTAGATTCTAGGAGATGATCGGTTTGAATGTTGACATATTTTGTGGCAACCCTAATGACATTTGTAAAACTGTATATATATTAGTTAATTTTAATTCATACTCTGTAATTATATTATATGTACTCCAAGGGGTTTCTCCCGTTGTGCTAGTGTAAGATATTGGACTAACTTTCAATAAAATAAAATTTAAAATGTCAAACGGTGTTCTTTCACTTCAGGTGAAAAGTTCAGTAAAGATGCATGATAGTGAGGAAGCTTTATATCCTTCCCTACTCTTCCAGAGAGTTAGTTTAGATAAAAAATTTTGTGACGGTCATTATTGATAGCGGGAACATTTGAAAGGCAAAGAAATCAACCTTATCACAACTGTTTTGAACATATTCATATTGAATGAAATAATAATGATATAAGATTATGCAGATGTCTTAATAATAATCGAAACCGCTTTTAATTCATTATTGCTACAACTGTTTTTGCTTGTAGATTTAATAGGACGTTCTTCTCCTGACCAAAACATGTTTTTGTGGAAACACCACCGTATTGACAAAAATGCTGTAGAATGGGCAAAACCCATGTTTCACTATTTGATCGATGCTTCCGGTTTCACTCTCATACCCATTTTCCTGTCTTTTTGCCCAAACCAACATTTTATCCATTTTAGGTTTTTCATGAGAATACTGATGATGAAGACTATTAGAATAAAACACTCCGGAAGGAAAACACCTTTCCAGTCGATTTTCCGGGCGAGAGGTGGTCGAGGATTCAACATTGAAAAATATAAACTTGAAGATATACCTCTTTAACATTCGTGGCTTAAGCAAAAACATTAACTTTGTTCATTACCATTCTTTCTATGAAACTTGACCTCATTTAGCAGAACTAGCCAGGGTGGAAGTTATTTAAAAATCATTCATAGCTCCCATATTAAGACAAATTGAATTGAGTTACGCAAATTTCAAGTTGGTTTTTGAATTATGAAAAAACAGTAATTACTAAGAGATCCTACGATATTTTCATCCTCAAAAGAAATACGAAGATGGCGGTTAATAATGGAAAACGGTATCAGGCAAATTGGCTATCTTTCGCATTACCTGCGGCGATATTTCTACGATTTCTATAAAAGTAACCCGAAGGTCCTGAATCGTTTGAGGGTTATTACCATAAGCTTTTTCTTTCAAGGAATAAGAGACATTGGCAGTCTGTACATTGTTGAAAATGAAATCGACATAGATCGATGATTCAATTCTTTTTATGGCAAGAAAATTCTCTTTGCATCGTGTTCAGGATGGCTTACACATCATTAGTCAGAAAAAAAGGGGGGCTCGTGATTATTACTATTAAATAACCAATGAAAAACCATTTTCAATTAACAAATGAAATGTCTTCTATAACAAATAGAATATCTCGGACTCTTTTAATTCAAAGCTTCTGAAATTTGGTACCATGGAGTTTTTGGTCCATTGAAACCGAATCTGAAGTGGGAAAACCCGGAAAATTCACCAAATCTTAGCTACAAACAACATTTTTTTTCGGACTGTTCAATTGAAATAATAAGATGCCGTGATGTCTCGGTACAATTTTCACTAAAAGAAGGAAAATTCTGGAAAATTGGAGGCCAATTGCGTCGTTTTTCCTTCATATTCCTATCTCGGTCCTCGTCCAACGTGTCTAATTATGTTTTCGTGGTCGCTGAGTATTAACATTGATTATTTTGTTTTTCGAAAAATTTTAGTCAGTGTAAGTATAATAAGAATAAGGTACCGTGATGGTTCTCGATACAAATTTCACTGAAATAAGGAAAATTCCGGAAAATTAGTGGAAAATTTCGTCCGAAAAACTATCCTTGGTTTTGATAAAATAATACTCGGCGACCACGAAAACATATAATTAGACACGTTGGACCGAGGACCGAAATAGGAATATGAAGGAAAAACAACGCAATGTTCCACCAATTATCTAAAATTTTCCTTCTTTTAGTGAAAATTGTACCGACACACATCACGGTATCTTATTATTTCAATACCACAGTCCGAGTGAAAATTTTGTTTGGTGCTAAGATTTGGTTTTCCAGCAAACGATTTCTCTTTTTCCGACTTCAGATTCGGGTTCAGCGGACCAAAAAACTCCCTGATACTAAATTTCAGAAACTTTGGATTACAAAATATTCCATTTGTTATAACTGACATTTGTTAATTGAGTATGATTTTTCATTGTTTATTAATAGTAATAATCATGAACCCCCTCTGTTTTTTCTGACTAATGATGTGTAAGTCACGATGCAAAAGGAATTTTGCATTTTAGATGTTTTTCACAGTTTTGACTGGAGTGTGTTCAGAATTATGTGTTTTCAGCGAGACAGTGCACTAACGAAACACTCGATCTTTAGCGGGAACGATTTCAAGAGGTAACATTAACTGGCCCCCTCGGTTCTGTGATTTATCGCATTTAGATTTCTTCAACGCCTTTCAACGAACAATTTTATGACAACCCTCAAAGGATTCAATACGTTCAGTGTAACATCAACTCAGAAATCGCAGAACTACTGTCATATTCAAATTTGTTAACAGATTGATATCCTACCAAAGGGCCACGGGAGGTTAACTTATTGCCCTATATCGTTTTTAATATCAACCGCCATCTTTGTATTTAACTATAATATAAACATATCGTATGATCTGAGTGATTGTGATATATATTCATGAACTAACTTTCATAAATTAAAGCTAAAAATTATAGTCTATTACATGACATTGGAAGTTTATTTTGATTGACAACATATGTGTTTCACAACTCTATGTTTTATACTCCATATAAATATTATACCAAGAAGTCTAGTATAATTTAGTCTTCTGGTATTATTATATTTTGGCGTCAGATGAACAAAATCATTGATATAGTGTACTCTATGACATCCTTACTTTCATGATACCACCATCGACAATATAGCTACAGTCATGTATTAGGCCTCTTCGTTTTGCCTCTCTCTCGCCTACAGTATCCGCAGCCAGCATTGCCACGCGCAGTCCATATCTATATGTCGATGGATACCACATAATTCTAATTAATTAAATATAACCTAATTATAAAGTAACTATGGTCCATGACATGAAGATAGATTTTAGGATTATCTCTATGACGATGATCACAAAAATCTGACGTCACTTTTAAAATTTAACAATATTAATTTCGGACACTTCTGCAGCTTAAATGTATGAAAGTGATGATATTTATAACCAGAAAAATATTCTTGCCATAATGATACAAAAAATAGTATAAATTCCATTTTTAAAACCGAAGATGGATGACAAAAGTACCATTTAGAAGAAGGCTACCGCGCCCACAAATAATACAGTAACTATAGCCAATGGAAACGGCATAATCGTCTTCACAGTGGTTTTTGTACGCACACAAAGACATCATCTCAAACATTGTGTAAATGAGAAATTTTTTTAGTCCGATTATAAATAATACTTCCCTTAAACTCGGTATAGTGATGGATGTAAAAAAGCAACCTCCAATTTGAACACTTTATATCATAGAGATAGATCTACCCAGTAAAACTACACTCATTGATAATATTATCAATGCTACCCCTAAAGTATGTATTTTTGGTTGCATACCAGAACTAGCACTTAACAACCTGGTCGGGAAAATCGCCCATTCTGTACAACGTAATAGTCTAGGAGCCAGAACGATATTGATGGTCTGAACATTAACCCGATGGCATTATGGTTTACCGTTACCGTTGTGGGAAAATTCGGTCTGTGAGATGAATTGGTCATTGAACCGTCCTCTAACGATAAACCATAGTGCCATCGGGTTAATGTCGAGACCATCAATATCGCTCTGGCTCCTAGACTATAAGGAGATTGCGGTAGCTGTTGCCCTAAATATTGACGGACCATTTAATAATCAACGAGGTCTAGTATAGACCTCGTTGTTAATAATGCACTATCTGACTCCCTCTATTGGCAAGGAAAATTACCACCGCGGCCGGAGCGTCAGCGTCGCGTCACTAAGGGCCAGATTCATGAACGCAATTCAGTAACGCTCACGCTCATACTCAACTCACACTCTTTTAGTCACGTGATACTTAATTTGGATATATCATAAACGAATGAGGTCCTTAAACACAACGCTCGAAAGTGAGAGGAGAGTGAGTGCAAACTGAGTGAGAAGTGAGGGATCGTGCGAGTACCCTTTTCTATAGTTGTAACCTCAAATTTTGTTATTATAACGCTATACTCTGTTTTGTGTGTATTATTTTTTATTTTAACAATGGACGATTTTGTGGAGTTTGTTGAACATGTAGAGGACGACTTTTTACGTATACCTAGGTAAAATTGATCAATTTAAATTTGTTTCACCTTCTAAATATTTTGTTTGTAGGTTAATCATGCGAGATATTGAAAATCCTTTGGAAATGTATCAAGAGCACGAATTAATTCAGCGATACAGATTTGGAAGACATGTAATTCAGCATGTATTAATTCCTTTAGTGTATCCACAACATTTACCGGAAACGAACAGAGGGCTACCAATACCACCCATCCTAAAATTATGTGTTGCTCTTCAGTTTTATGCAAGTGGAAGTTTTCAGGTAAAGCTCCTTAACATTAGCAAATACACTTATTCAATGTAGTAATTTTCAATCTCAATTTTAAAACTAATATGTGCTTCATTGCAGAGGGTTTGTGGTGACTTACTCGAAATAAGTCAGGCCTCTTGTAGCAGAATCCTACAAGAAGTTTCCAACATTTTGGCTCTAAATCTGGGTAGGTATGTTAAGTTCCCTTCTGCAGAGAGAGACCTCTATACAAACCAACAGAGATTTTTTAATATCAGAGGTTTCCCTGGAGTGACTGGCTGCATTGATGGAACTCATATAGAGATTAAAAGCCCAGGGGGTGAAAATGCAGAGGCATACCGAAATAGAAAGAGTTGGATGTCTTTGAATGTGCAAGTCATCAAATATTTGATATAGTGATAAGATGGCCAGGATCTACACATGACAGTAGAATTTTTGACAATAGTACTGTGAAAGTAAAATTTGAGCAACGTGAACTACTTGGAGTGCTTTTGGGTGATAGTGCCTATTCACAAACTCAGTATCTTTTTACTCCAGTTCCAAATCCTCAAACAAGATCAGAGAGGCAATATAACTTTTCCCATGCCAGTACAAGGAATGTTGTGGAACGTACATTTTCGATTTGGAAATCAAGATTTCGTTGTATCAGTTCGATACTGCGATACAAAATCAGGAATGCAACAAGAATAATTGCAGCCACTGCTGTTCTTCATAATATTGCGATCCAACAAAATGAGCAGTTTATGGACAATTTGCTTGAAGAGAGGACTGTTCCACAACCTGCTGCTATTGAACATGTTCGGGGCAATCTAATAAGAGCAGCTTTTATACAAAAACATTTTACTATGTGAAAATAATTCAATCTTTTCAGTTTTTCACTTGTGTTATGTCAACATCATACAATGCATGTTTATTGATCTTTGATAATTTGGTAGAATATTCAATAATTTAAATTTTTTTCTAATAAATATTAACGTTCAGTGCTTGTTCTAAAATGATGTGAATTCATAATGTAGTTAGAAAAATGAAAAATATATTTTTATAATACAGTTATTTATTTATTTATTAATTTCACTTTCCAATTTCAATATTTCTAATTTATATTTTTTTATTTTTAAATCGTGCAACTCTTGTATTAATTTCATGTTATGAATTTGCTGCTCATTGGCAATTTTTAGCTCGTTTAGCTCCTTGTACTTCATAGTACATTCATGCTTTTCTGCTTCCTGTCTCATCAGAGCGTTGACCCGAGCCATTCTCAATTCTAATTCCCTCTCTAGAAAGAAATTCCTTATGGTGGAAGCAGATTTAAAATTTTGCTTCGGGACCCTTGGGGTTTTTTCATAAACTGCAAAGAAACAAAAACTATATTCAGAGTCATAATTTAAATTGCCACAATCAAATATTTGTAATTAGCTCTTCATCAACAGTAGCTGCACAAAGAAGCCTAAATAATTTCAGTTGAGAAATAATAGTTCAATGTCAATCAACTTGACCTGGTTCACCTGATTGTGCCGAAAACGTTTCACACATACTGTCATGGCACATCTCTATATGTTCTTCAATTGTAGCTATGAACAAAATAGAACTATATTTACTTTGAATTTTGTCAATTAGCATTGAATAAAGGTAAATATTAGCTATTTTCTATATTTAAATCAATAGTTCCAACATTTTTCTTATGAAACCATATTTTCTACTAGTGTGAGCTGGTCAACAGAATAATATCATTGATTTAATTTTAATACGTAGATCAATTTACCATGTTGATGTGGTTGTTTTTCTGGTTCAGGCAGATGTTTCGAGATTTTCTCCAACACATTTAATGAATTAATTGCGTAAATACCATTCCCCACACTAGCTAATGCCACTGTATCACTATCGATGGCATCTTCTATTTCGACTTTGACATTATTTAAAATATCCACCTCATCGTGTAAAGTTTCGGTTCTTTGAATGATCCGCCTCCTGTGACTAATCGCTCCCTTTTCTCAGAAGAAAACTTTCTTCCTCCTGGTCTTCGTTTTCCCAACATTTTCTTAATAATATAATAATAATAGTTTATTTCAATAAGACATGATAATACATGTATTTGAAAATGTCATAAAACTTAAGGATAAAATTACAATTACAGATATTGAGAATACAAAACAAAAAATTATAAAAATGATTTTTCAAAATATTCATCTAAAGTATAAAAACTATTCAGTAATAAAAAGGATTTGGTTTTCTTGAAAAATTGTTTATCATCTAGACACCTAATATTAACTGGGATATGATTATATATTTTTACAGATAATACGTAAGGTCCTTTTGCTGTCAGTGATAGTCTAAGAGTAGGGAGTGACAGGTTGGCATGATTCCTTAAACGGTAACGCGAGCTGTCTTCTCCACGCAAACTGAAAATGGCTCTACTTTTACAAACATATTGAACACAATTAAATATATACAAGGATATCACAGTCAAAACTTTAAGTTGCTTGAACAAATTTCTACAAGAAAAAAATCTACTTTTAAAAGTTATTGTGCGGATGATTCTTTTTTGAAACACTAAGACATCAGAAATTCTATTTGAATTACCCCATGCTAAAATACCATAATTCAATGTAGAGTTCACATATGCAAAGTAATATTTTAAGAGTGTTTCCCGATTTACAGACTGTCTCATCTGCCAAATCACATAACTGTGTGTTGCCAGTTTGCTGATAACTTTATCAACATGAGCATACCAGGACAAATTTGAGTCTATGTGTAGCCCTGGAAACTTTACTACATCACTATTTTTTATACTAATTTTATCAATTCCAGCAAGAAGACTAATCGATTTTGGCAGTTTTGAACAGAATTAGTTCCGTTTTCGAACTGTTTAGTACCAATCCGTGATTGCAGCAGAATTGTTGCATATCTTTAATCCAATTATTCACACTTGTGGAAAGACTGACAATATCATTTTCTGAGTTCACTGCTGATGCATCGTCCGCAAAAAGAGTGAGGCTGGCGCTTTTCAGACTTTCAGTGATGCTCTACAGTTCTCTGCAAGAACACCAACAAAAAATTATTAAAAGACTTTATTCAATCACTATTTAAATTTGATTTTCGTGATGATATTTTTTACTTACATTTGAATTTGCTGACACCGAGGAATAATTATTGAGAAATCGTTTTGCTTTCATTGTTGTTCCCTTATTTTCTCAAAAACGGCTGCATCAAATTTGTAAAACTAAAATCCGTTGAACAGAGAATTGGATTACCTTTAAGATAAGGTACCACTCGACCCCTATTCTCATTTAAGATTTTGGGGTTAAAGGTCACCCCAGCGTGGGGGTGAAAGTTAATCTTTCCCCCGGGAAATAAAAATCGACGGGACGACGGGTTTTTTAAACGAATGGTATATGAGATATCGACCGTGTTTCGTTATGATTGGCCCATTCTGTATAAAGAATGGATGAATTATATTTACTATATTATTTACCAAATAATACCAAACAGCGAAAATAAAAGTTTTTGACGACTGTTATTATTACTTTGAAGGGACGAAAGAAGACTTAGCGTGTGTCGTGAAATTTGATTATGATACAGAGACGATCGTACAGTTATCTGAAGGAGACAAAAACAAAATTCTCTTGAATAAACCTTTCATTGAACAAATAGAAGCAAATGTTCGAGTTTGGAATAAGAAGATGGAAAGGGTAAGTAATTCGAAAATATAAAACAGAGAAGAAATAGCTATTTTATCACACCTTGAATAAGGCATAAGGTTTTTTATTCAAAGTGAGTTAAACCCACTGTCGTATATACAGGTCTGGGAACTCTATGTTTCACTCAACGAGTTCTATAGAACTCTTTGGTTTGACTTGAGTCTCTTACATGTCGTTAAACTCGTAGTCCCTCGCTCAGTCACCAGATGGCGCATGGCGAAGTATGTTGTCAGGATTAGGCGCCATATCGTTTGTTCGTATAGCATTCCTCGAGTCATGCGCCACCCTTTTGGTACTACGCAACAGATGACGCTTAGCGGACTCACTTCTCACATAGGAAACATCCTCGAATTCCCAAACCTGTATATACGACCATGGTTAAACCTAAATGAATTAACTATAGTAAGATAACATTATTTTCAACTTTCATACCCAATTAGAAATCTCACAAATGAGGGAGAGGGAAAAAGAGAAAAAGAGAACAAACAAGAATCTGAATGAATCTAATCGTTCGATGATATTTCATCCATAGGACAATAAAGAAGAACGAAGGAATAATATTGATATTTCAAATAGTTACATGGGGTTTTCTTTTTTTTCTCTGGGTCGGTTCCCCACGGGTTGGCTGTTCTACTCTTCGGGGAATAGTCTAAGCTGCTCGAATATTACTTGTCTTTTGTTATCCAAGGCT
The DNA here is from genome assembly GCA_958510875.1 of Endomychus coccineus. Classification (NCBI taxonomy): domain Eukaryota; kingdom Metazoa; phylum Arthropoda; class Insecta; order Coleoptera; family Endomychidae; genus Endomychus; species Endomychus coccineus. The sequence continues at coordinate 236,305,479 of OY294067.1, read as the reverse complement.
TCACATTCTGACATCATGTGTCTGATAGCATTGTCTACAGGAAAGGTTTCCATTGTACAGCCTCATTTTTTTGCAGGTGCCCTTTCATTGGGTTGTGACAGTTGTTACACCACCTACAATTTCCTCAATTCTATTATGACCCAATCTTCTACCTTTTTTGTAGTCTGAGATCCAATCATTTCTTCCCCCGTGATCGTGGTGTTAATTGGGCTAGGTCCAATAGTACCTCCATGGCTGTTGTTGATGTTGATTTCATTATGTTATACTGAGACAGGCAAGTCTTTATACCTAGTTCAAGTCAGTCGCAGCTGTTTTCTAGGTTATCTTTGTCCACCATACCAAAGATGCATGAGTAATCATTGATTCCACCAAAATGTTGTATGTCAAATACGACATTTCAGAATTTAGTCCCCATATCGTTCCGTGTACGCGTCTGAATAATGCCATGACCTTGTTCTTGACTTTTGCCAGCTCTTGGTTATAGGCAAGCTTAGATTCACAGGTTACTCCGAGATATTTAGCCATCCCCCTCCACCTGTAGTGGTGACTAATGTTCAGACCTCTATCCATATGCTCTCTCAAGGAATGCTTTTTCCATATTCTCCAAGTGTTGATGCAACGCCGTTTCTGTGGATTTTCCTACTGTGTAGGCATATAGGTCTTTGTGTAAAGGTTGATTCACCATAACTGTATCCTCAATGTTTCCGCCCAGTAATTTTCCTGCTTGTTAAGCATGAATGACATGATCTGGGTCCCAGGGCCTATGTCCATTCCTGTAGAGGGTTTCCTAGGTTTGTGGATAAAGACGAATGTAATTGCTCTCCATGCCTTTGGTATATAGCCCAGTGCAAGACTGGACTCCAATACCAGGCATTGTTTGTGTGCTAGAAGATCTATTCCTTCCTGAAACATAATATGATAAATGCCGTCTTGTCCAGGCGATTTATATAGTTGAAACGAATTGATGGCCCATTTCGTTTTTACCACGTCAATCATCATTCTGGAGGCCTGCCTTCGTCGCCTGAAGGCTCTCGTGGGAGGCTGTAGTTCGGTGTGTCTTCGGGCTTCGGGTGTTGTGACTCTAGATGTTGATCCCCTGGGAAGTACAATCCGTACCGTTCTTTCAGGGCGTCTTTCCCATTTTGCATATATGCCTCTGACTCCTAAAGGATTTCAATCATTCGTTGGTGTTCCTTAGAGATTATTTTCTGAAGTATTGCACCTTCGTGATTTCGTTCTACTTTCTCACAGTATTTCTTCCACAATACTCTTTAGGCTTGCCTCAGTACCTTGCTGTATATACTCAGTTAGCAAGTTATTATATTCCTTTCCTTAACAAGTTCGCTACTTCACCAGGACACATTCTTGGTGGCTTTCTTTCAGAGAAAAAGATAGTTGTCGTTAAATGCTGAAATCATGGGGTATTGCAATTGTCCCGCAGTCATCTCAAGATCATTTCTGTTCATTATGTTCACAATAATTCCCTTTAACCCATTATGAAACAGATACAAACGCATGAAATGAACAATAGACAGTTCAAGTATAAATAGAAAATAAAGTGCAATCCCCAATTGTACTTCAGTTCCTATTTATACATAATGAGATTAAGTGTAAGGGGTCATCAGAGTTTTCAAAGCAGGTAGATCCCGGGCGAATACAGTTTAAATTAAGAAACGATTTGTTCGTTACGATAATTATTATTTAATATTCTACGAATTGTTCTAAGAGTGCTCTAAAACACGAAGGAAAAAACCACTTTAGTATGGTACCGGGATATCAAAAATTATCTTGGTCAAGGGTGGTTGTGGAATCTAAAACGTGTGTCTTACTTCACGTTTGAAATAATTATGCCACTGTCACACTGACATCATCAATAACCTACAAATTTCATACCTATTTATTTCAGTTGTAAAACAATAATGAACTACAAATTATGAAATAACGGTTTTAGTAACAAGAAAAACTAAATTACAGTAATTGTTGGAAATGTCCTCCGTTTTGTTCGATGTACAAGTTGACGCGCATCCTCATGCTGTGAAAACCGTTTTGCAGTATTTCTGGCGTTATGGTTGCACATTGCTGAACTATTCTTTGTTGAAGTTCTTGCAAATTATTTACCGGAGTTGCGAAAATCTTGTTTTTTAAGTAAGGAAATATAAAATAGTCCATAATTGTTTTACAACTGAAATAAATCGGTATGAAATTTGTAGGTTATTGATGATGTCAGTGTGACAGTGACATAATTATTTCAAACGTAAAGTAAGACACACAGATTCCACAACCACCCTTGACCAAGATAATTTTTGATATTCCGGTATAACTGATTATTTGGGATATCGTTATAGGCTCTAAAAAACGTTATTTACTTTTTGTGAATATTCGACAACACTGGTTTAGATTACATACATGTTCAAATGAGAGTTTTTGTATAATAATTGAAGAAGGATAATTGGTCAGAAGTTGTCAAATTATTGACATTCTCATAAATATAGTTACAGAACTATTTCTCTCATATCTTATACCTCGACTGTAGTTGCGAAATATTTAACTTCCTGGATGCGGCAATTTTTGGTCGTTTCCGCAAGCAGTTTAATCGTTGTTTTTACGAATCTCCTAGAGTCTAGTATTAGACGCCAAATACTATCCTTATTTGGATATATATTCGAGCAAAAGCATTTTTTGTCATCTAAGTACACAACTGATTTTCCTGTTTTAAAATTGTAGGCTTTAGTCGAATACCAACAACTGAGAAGAGAAAATGAATTTGTGGGCCCTCTGGTCGAAGTGGAATACTGGAGAAATCAGTTAACAAGATTCACAAGTATAGTAGAATTTATAACAAGTGACCCCTGCCAGATCGTCATATCTTTCCTGAAAGAGATAGGAAGTACAGTATTAAAGGTAACAGAATAATTGCTGATTATCATCATTTACATTCACTGTAAGATTTTGTCTCCTATATTTCATATTTCTGCCGGAACAAAATATTGCCGTTTGATCGCGTCCAACTTTTAGATTATGCAAATTTAAATCATCTGATATCTACACAAATTAGATCATTTTGGTGATAATGAGCGAGTTAGGTAGTTGTATGTTAAGCTAGCCAGCAGTTCCCAACCAGGGGGTCTCACCCCCTAGGGGGGCATAGAGATGTGTCAAGGGGGGAGATTTAGTACTCCCCATCTTTGACAACAGGCACCAAATTTGAAGATATGTTTAATTCAATTTGCACAGATGGCGCCCCTGCAATGATAGGTGTACGATCAGGCTTAACTTAGATTATGTTATTCATCGACAAGCTTTGGCTTCCAAAACAATGCCACTGGAATTACGCCAGATGTCATCAAGAGCAGTGCTTTGAACAGTCGATTAAGTCCTTTACTTAGCGATTCTGATCACAGAGTACGCTAGTTGTCTAAAGGCAACATGTTGGATCTCCTTTATCAATTGAAAGAAGAGGTAATCCACTTTCTTGGGTTCAACAATGAAAAATTTCAATTGAGATTGGCCTATTTGACTGATATATTTAATGCCTTGAATCAGCTAAACTTGAAGCTTCAGGGCATAAACGGCACTTTAATAAGTAATTATGATGATATTCAGGGGTTAATAATTCCGTTAATTTATTAGTCATACTTACGGTACCCATTCTCCTATTTCCGGTTGATTTTTTAAATTTTTGAAAGAAGAAGTCGATTAATTTTGTTAATTTCACCACACTTACGCTACATTCCCTGGTCGCCATATTGAATTTTCCTTTTGTTGACCTCGGAAGAAGACATTTTTGAAAGAAAATTTTCATAATTTTGTTAATTTTACCACATTTCCGCTACATTTATGGGAATTATTGAATTTTCCTTTTTTTACTCCGAATTCTTAATCAGCAACCTCAAAAACCTCCTAGTAATATTAAAATCATCAGTTTATTCCGATGATGGCTACTTGATAGCTGAAAGGTCCTCAGTATTTAATGGTATTTTCAGTAGATAATGGTTTATGTTAGAGTCTTTTGATTGGAATTTTGGCGAATAAATAATTGTTCGCAAGGAATTTTAAGTTTCTCTCACTATCTCAAATAGAAGTCTGGTGTCAGAGGTTACGAATGAGGGAAGTAATACTTCTTCAGGTTGAATGTTGATTTCAATCTATCACCTAATCGTCTATTTTAAAAATGTATACTCTGACATATTTTCTACCTAACTGGAATCTTCTCATGAGTCCAATATATCAATACAATAAATGAATAGTGCAAATATTCGAATTTCATATTTGACAGTTAATTTTTTTTTCAATTTAGTTGGGATTGATTACTACTGAAGTGTAAAACTTAAAAACGGTAGAACCAAAAATCAGAAAACAACAAATACTATTGGTATCCTTCGAAATAAGGATTTAATTTAACATATCTCTATAGATTCGACATTTACTATGTAAATTCATTTTAAAATACAAGTAAAATAGAAATGAAACACAAATTTGTTTTATCTCATTACCCTCAATATCAATGCGAACGGACTATAATTTCCTAATTCTAATTGATCATTAACCAGTTTTTTTGTTGATTCTTATACATTGAGTTTGCGATTAGTTAAATGTAATATTTCAAGATTTCCAAAAATTGTTGAGTTTGACTGCTTCAAACGATCTACCTGTTTGGCCGATATATAAAGGAATTACCTCAAATACAGGTTAACTTATACATTCTCAAATGTATGAAAATCTTTCCTTTATTTCCGACAATAATTGTTCTCTGCACCAAATCTGATCTTTTTGAATTTTATACACAGGTTTGGAGAAAGTACTTCAACGCAGTAATGGATGCAAAAAACGAATGTGCTGACAATGTGAAATATTTGTATGCATTCGAAACATTCTGCGAACCTTTATACAGATGTGACCCCATAGAAATGCAAAATCATATTCCGCCCCTGCTGCAAGCTGTCCGAATGATATTCAATACTTCTAGATATTACAACAATACTGGCAACGTAACTGCAGTCTTAGTGAAAGTATCCAATCAAATGATCATCGTCTGTCGGAAATATTTGAATTGCAAAGGAACTAAAACCATGTGGAACCAGCCGAAAAAAGACGTTTTAAATAAAATACAGGTGACGGAAATTATATTCTATTTTCCACTGACAATTGATGTTTTTTTTATGATTGCAGATGTGTTTGGACCTTTATCTGAAGTACTTTCAGTGTTTTAAGCACATAACAGAAGAAATGGAGAAAGCCGAAGAGAGGCCATTTGGATGTTCTGAGATGTTTGTATTTGGAAAATTCGAGACTTTTAAAAAAAGAATAGAGGAAGTAAGTTGAACTGTATATTCCCCGAAAGAAGTAGAGCTTTATTGGTATCCCATAATAATGATACTTACCTATTTTCAATTCTCCGAAACGAACAATGATTGCAAAATATTTCGAGTATCAATATTCTTATGAATCATTCATCGAGTTTCTAGATCCGAAAATATTGTAGATATATTTCTGCATTCGCAGATTTGATATGTCTGCAACATTTTGCAAATTGAAATTTGAATTTACAAGAATTGTGAAGGTCAGATTATATTCCCGCTTCCTTTTCTTCCAAACTTTTTGGCAATGTTATATTCAGCAATTGAAAATCTTGAAATTCCGATAAATAATAATGATAATAAATGAAGATAGTGATTCAAAGTAGCGATTTAGATGCGGTCGTTTTTTACTTTTAGTTTTTCTCATATATTTTGCTTCCAGAAGTTTTAGGAAGGAATTTATTTGAAGAACAAGGTAATTATCAAATTTGAGATCGCTGTTTAAAATATTGTGAGAACTATCCGGTCCCGACAAACGAGATTTGTGGACAGATAAACAGGCAAACATGAATCGTTATTACTATAAATATGAAGTAATCATTCTTATCCACCACTGAAAATACTGTTAAAGTACTGTGTACCTTTCAGCTACCAAGTAGCCGAAAGGTCCTCTACTGTAACAGTATTTTTAGTGGATAAGGGTGATTATTTCTTATTTATAGTGTTATAGTGTATCTATCCACAGTGTGAATTCTTTTATAGTTTATCCATGAACAGCGATAATATTTTATCCTTCGAAGATTTTCTTAATGGATTGTAAATTATTCAAATATTCAAAAGGGTGAAAACAATATATTCACATATCCTCGAAAATTCTCAATAGTACTCTTCTTTTCCCGGGTCTGAAGGTGTATGAGTATATTTCCCTTACCTCATGTTTCGTCCTCACTCGTTTGTTCCAAGTAGATCTTTAGACGGTGTAGGTTCCCCAATTTTTACAGCGTTTTCCTATCATTAGAGGACTCAAAACAGAGCTCCTCAGAGAGTTGCTATATTTTCACGATATTTAAATCTTCCTAATTTGTTGCTCATCTCCCAGCCACTGTGTTATAGTTTGTTACAGTATGTTGATAAACTTGAATTGGCGATTCGAGTAATTTTGCAGCCACATTTTGTTTATTGATGGATTCCAAAATGCATTTGATTGCTTTAGAAAGAGGTGATCAAGGAATGTTCGCTCTCCTATCCTAACCTCACGTCGGCACATCTACGGACGAGACTAGACTGTTCTCCACATTTAAGAGCGCTCAGACAAAGAAATTTAGGAAGTCAGTAAATGTTATAGGAGAACCAGCCAGGCCAATTTCAAATTATGTGGCTTCTATGTTCAAAGAGAGAATATAATATTTTTCTATTCATCGACCCTTATGACTTCTATAGAGATACAGGAATTTTGGTTTTCAGACGGTTGGATTTTTTTGGGTGTATAAGCCAGTGTGCTATCTTTTTTGGTTAGGGGAGGGAATGAGCTGGAAGTGAAATGTTTACCAATTGCTTGGGCGGATGTCCAAAACGGCTTCAACATAGTCTGCTCTAGTCCGCACTAACGACGGTATGCTGTTTGCTTTGAAGGAACGGCCCTAGAATTGATTTTATTGAACCAAGGCTCACCAGATGATGGTGGTTTGTTGTTGGTATGGGATTTGTAAGTTTCCATTCCTGACCTGATAATATCAAAAACCTCTTTGGATCATTGCGTTGGGTCATCAACGGAATTCGAAACATTCACTTCTCCAAGGAAACTCGGAGAAAAACATGCTAAGACCATCCCAATTGGCTGAATTGTAATGCCAAACTGTGCGTGGAGGTGTTGCAATGATTCGTGGAGTGATATAGGGACAGGTCTTGGTGATGAGGGAATGGTCAGAGTCCCCAATGGTGCTCTAATTTCAACTTAATACGGATCTGGATTGTCAGTGAGGTTTTAGTCAAGCGTATTGGCATAATGATAGTTGTTATCAGGGATCCGTGTTGGTTCATTAATACAATGTTCGAGATCATAGCTAACGACGAAGGCGTCATGCGTCATTCGTCTTGTTTGAAAACTGGACTCAAACGGAGTTGTGAACTTTGAAATCAGCCATGATGATAATTGCTGATGGATAAAGACAACAGAGAAATTGTGTCTGTTCGTGATTATCTAGCTCAAACCACATTACATCGAATTCTTGTAATTCTAGATTTTCCTCTCGGTGGCATGAGACATCATTTTCGGAATAGAGACAGATACCTTCTTTGAATCCCTCCAGTTCAGAGAATTTAGGTCGTGTTGGTGGATGAATTGACCTGCGTCTCAGTAAAAACCAGTATGTCTGGTTTCTCTATTTGTAGGTGATAATGAACATCGCTTATGTATTTTCCTGAGATTTCGGATGTTACAAAGGTATATTTTAAGGTAACATGGAATAGATAAAATGTCGGTTTGGGTAGGGAGCGAGGAAAATGGCTATGTAAGGTGAGACCGGAAGTATCGAGCAAACAGTGAAACAAAGGGGGCTACTCACTTCACTGCATCTTTGATTAAATACTAATAATGCAAACAATGGGCTGCTTCTCAGCTGGAGATAAATTAGAATTCAATAAATTGCTTTTTCGTTTATACATTTCCATCCCTTCTAAATTACCTAGATATTTATCCGTACCTACTTTGTTTTAACAGTGATAAACTTTGTTGAGCAATGGTGTGGCCTGTATTTAAATTGTGTTCGGCTAACGATGATTTTTCACCATAATTTTTTTTTGAATTGGCAAAATGTTCTTCATACCAAGTTAAAATGTTCGTTCTAGTTTGACCCCCATAGATTTTGAACACGATTCACAAGGATTTGTCGAAGTCGGAAACTTTATCAAAGGCGTCCCCTAAACGATTTTTTAGCTTGTTCTTACATCTATAAACGGGTTGTATTACAAATTTAGTTTAGTCTGATGATGGCTACTTGGTAGCCGAAAGGTCCTCACTACTTTAACAGTATCTTTAGTGGATAAGGGTGAATATTTCTTATTCATAGTAGCATACACTTAGACAGGAGTATGATTTTTCTGGACTCACAGACAGTGGCGGCTCGTGAGTTATGGAAGAGGGTGGCCACAAGAAAAAAATTACCTATTTTTTGTACATAAAATCCATTCCCAAATAATTTTTCATGCTGGGAAAAACGTCTATGACTTCCTTGTCAAAATGCGGAATAGACTGGATGAAACATTCTTTAAAAGAATCCTGATGTTGAAATAATGTGTTCACAGTTCGACTTCTGGAAATCCAGCGTGTACGAACAGTGCATAGTAATCTACTTTTGACTATTTCATCAAGAATTACCGTTCGTTTTGGCGATCGAGAATAACAGCTTGAAAATGACTGCAAATTTGCAAAGAAAATTTTTACTTTTTTATCGCACTATTAAATTAAATTGATGCGCGTAACAGTGAATATAATGTGCATGTGGAAATGTTCTTTTGATATTGGCTTAGACTCTATTTGTCTTATCACTCATCACGGAAACCTCATCGTATTTTTGATCGATTAGTTTATTGTTATCAGACCCAGAAGGAGAATTAAAAATACTTTGTGATTCATTCAGCAATGTTTTTGTTAATTAATCAGCATTATGTCCACCCAGCTTAAAAAAAGACCTAGGCGTTCAAAAATTTGTTCATTAAACACGTATCGAATAATAACAACCATTTGCTGATGATTAGAGGTGTCTGTAGTTTCATCGGCCTGCATAGCAATGACATTTGCAGATTTAATTTCTTTTAATATTTCCTGGTTGTAAATTTGCAATATTGCATCTACAAATTCGTTCTGAATAGTTTTTGAAATGCCTTTAAACACTTGTGAACCCGAACTTTTCATATGTATTGCAAGCACAGCGTCCAATTCAGCTGCAAAGTTGTTTAAGCCTACATAAATACCTGGATTTTCCGACGTCAATGTATCATCATGGCCTCGTAACGCCAATTCAAAGGACCACTTCCAGGCTTCACGTCTTCGAATTGAATTCACACACTGTACACTATGAAGGCAAGACATTTACTGGAGTCACGATGCTTTGTGCCTCAAACCGACAGAATAACCGCATATGGCGAAGATAACCGTAGTCAGCCGAATCATACTTTGAATAAGTACACTTCTGAACGCTCCCCAGAGAACATAGTCTTGAGCGTTATCAATCCAAGCGCCTGACGTGCGCGATAAAATAATGCACTGAAAATTAATGCGAATTTATTTCTGTGTTTATTTTGGTGGTTGGAGGGGCACGTTGATGGTGGTGGGCACGTGCCCTTGTGCCCTTTAGTATCAGCCGCCACTGTACTCTGATGATGGCTACTTGATAGCCGAAAGGTCCTCAGTACTTTAACAATATCTTTAGCGGATAAGGGTGACTATTTCTTACTTATAGTATCATACACTTAGACCGGAGCTAGATTTTTGTGATCTCAGATATTATGATTTTTAATCATAATAATTTAAGAGCCATATGATCATGTTCAATCTCACTTTTAGATTGTGCATGTATTAAGAACCACCATAACTTATTCAATACTGGAGAGTAGCACTATAGAAGGAATCGAAGAATTCGCTCAGAAATTCAAGGACTTTTTTTATAAGATTTCTCACCAGAAATATGATGCTCTGAATCATCGATTACCTTATTTCGACAAAGATTATGCAGAATTCAGACAAAATGTAGTTGACACCGAATGGGAACTAGAAGAGTTCGTCGGTATCTCCCTGGCGAAGATGCCCGACTTAGAGAATGTTTTGCGTATGTTACAAAGGTGAGATTCCATTATTTATCAATAATAATCAGTACATTGATCAGTGGCGGCTCGTGAATTTCGAAAGAGGGTGAGCACAAGAAAAAATTGCTAATTTGGCTTAAAATAGTGTCACATACTTCCTTTGCAATAACAGCTCTGTTATCTCCAGCTGTCGTTTTTTGTTTTTCCTCAGCAGGTTCTTCATTATTGCGTTCTTGATTGTCATAGTCAGAATTTCTAATTCGAATAATTTGCTGTTGGAATTGTTCAATTGCCTCTTGCAGTTGATCACTGACAAACCCGCGCATTTGTGTCTGTTTAAATAATATTTCAACATGTGGCATGATGAAATGAAATATTTTCAACCAGTATAGAAATTCCGGGCAGTTCAAATGTTTCAATAAACCACTAGCTTCCCTAATAGTAACTGAATAAATCCCATCTTCGTCAATAATTTTGTCTAAGCATCTTTGCTTTTAAAACGAAATACTTATGTTGTGCATATTTCAACAGTTTTCTTTCAAACCACCTCAATAACATTCATGGGCAAGTTGAGGTGAAGAACGAAGCTGTGAAATGAACAAATTCTGATTTGATAAACGACGATAAAAGCTCACTTTCATTTTAGATACTAATTTTGTGACGTACCTTGTTATTTTTGGCGATTATTACTCTCTACGGCTTCAATACTCCTTCAAGTCTACCAGATCTGAATCCGATTGACTTTTATGCTGGTTTCCCGGTCGCCAGATTTTTGTATAGGTTTACTCCTCGTTCAGGGCTTCTGCTAGGACCCTTACCACAAAGCGTATCACTGTGCTATCTACGGATAGCCTTGTCCCAGGGTAGTCTCAGTGAAGTAAAAACCAGGGATCAATAGGGCAGACTGAGTAGGATTGAAATTGCAGGCTTTAATTGCAATTAATACTTGGTTACTTCTTGACTACTTAATTGCTGTTGCAGAAAGTCTTTTTAGATAAACACGGAACTTCCCAATAATTTATTTATAACCTGAACATACTTTGATATTTCACTTTCTCTGTACAATAATAATTTATCCCGACCCGGGGGAAGCACAAGGAAGCTCAGAAACAATAATTGTTAAAAACGCGGTCCAAACAGGCTAATTCCCCTTATTATAGCCTTACCAACAAATATTCATACAAGTGTTATTAAAACGGCTTTTCATGCACCAATTCTTAGCAAAATTAATTATCGTGCAATATATACTCAAGCAAAGCAAGTGACAGCAGGTCTTGAGTTGTAATGGAACCTCCGCAATACCCTCACTGCGCCCGCGTAATATCAGTAATCTTTTTGGGAACTTTTAACAATGGTCAATACTGCGATTCATTTATCCTCTGCACTTCTTTAAGGTTAGTACGCGTAATTTCCCGGGAACGGTTACGGGTAATTGTACGACAGTGCCAGGCACTAATATACTACCCACACATAAATTTGGCAATTATAATTCTTACTTCCGGGTAGTCACAGCGTGTTAGAATTATAATCACCTCGTCAGTAGCACAACTGTACTTCCGGGTAGACACAGTGTGTACAGTGGAAATTACAACTGTCAAACATACATCCTCCTTCAGAGCCTACTATCTACGACACACCCTTATTTCCGGGTAGACACAGTGTATATTGGTGTGTCTCAATTTTCATGTTTATCGGTACAGAACCCAGTCAATTTTATCGAGACGTTATGGAAATTTGTACAGGATAAACTTATCAGGTACAATTCAATAATTACAATTACTAATAACTAATTAAAACAATATTTGATATTACAAGGGCGCACCGCGGGCAAAACAATGGAACCCAATGTACTAACTCAAATAGCAAAACCACTATTTACCTAATGCTTCAAAGGTAATTGGTGGAGCACTCATTTTTTGTTCTCGGCTGTCTAATTGTTACCTCGCACTTCAATTGCTTGCTCACTATTCGAATTCTAATTGCTCTGGCTATCTTTTCGCGCTGTCTTACTGACAATAATTCAATTCAACGCGTGCGAGGCGTTCTTTTATACCAATCAAGGTTCAGGTCAAGTCACCTACACCAGCTCCAGCCGAGCCCTTTTTTGCCCATTTCGCGCTCATGATGGTTCACCAGCTCCTCGATTTTGTGCCGTTTTTATGTTCCGATATCTTTTGTTGACAGGAATTTACTTTTCATGAGTGAAATCAAAATATACGCGATTTATGAATGGAACCGTATGCAAATCTGACACTTAAACTACACGCATGTCAATGCCCGGTACAATCTATCTTCCTATACAACAATATAACTATTTGGAATTATCAATTTGAAATACTAATATAAATTAAATCTACAATTTACAATCAATCTACGTGTTTCCCATTAAATAATTATTCAATATTTTAGAGCTTCGTTACAATTTGATCTCACCAATTTAATGAGATCTTTGCTTTTAAAACAAAATACTTATGTTGTGCATATTTGAACAGTTTTCTTTCAAACCTCCTCAATAATATTCACGAGCAAGCTAAGGAGAAGAACAAAGCTATGAAATGAACAAATTCTGATTTGATAAACGGTGATGAAAGCTCACTTTGATTTTGGATCTAAAAATTAGTATTCATGAAAAGTAATAATTGAACAATTGTTTGTTAGAAATTAATCTAATCCATAACGGTAGGTATAGGTCTCTCTAGATCAGGGGTCTAGACTGGCGGTCCCCGGTCTGAATCCGGACCGCCAAAGACAAGAACGTGAAACGCCACCTCCATTTTATTCATTAGTGTTTGTCCAGGAAACGCGTTTCTCATTTTATTAATGGCAACTTGCACTGAAAGTATTAATTTCAAGTTTTACTAATATAAATTAAATAAGAATGTTTAAAAATAATTATGTATTTAAAGTTTTCTGAGTTACTTTCAAAATGTGTATTCTACATGCCACGCTTTGTTTTGAAAGAAGAGACCCATTATTCATTTGTGAATTTTTCAACCTGGACCTCGATACAAATTTTGAAAAGCTTTTGGACCCCACTTTAAATTACTCGCCGACCCCTGCTCTAGATCTATCAATGACACTACACCTTCAGCTCCAGATAGCTGTTTCGCCATCTCTGGCTCATCATTGGTGCGAGTAAAGGTATAGTGCCACCGGTGGAATTATCTGCTGATGTTACATACACCATTATCAGCAGAAATAACGAATGGTGGCACTACAGCTTTACTCGTTCCACTGATGAGCCAAAGAAGGCGAAACAGCTATTTGAAGATATTTAGCTGTGGTGTCACTGATCGATCTAAAGAGACCTATAAAAGTATTCACGAAATTAACAAAACTGAAATATAAAATAAGATCTGCTTGATTTTTAGAAAAGCTCATTTGTTCATAATATTTATAGTAACTAAATTGTATGTCTTCATTTCCCATTTTAAATCTCGATATTTGAATGTGAAGACATAGGTGTAGTTTCCAAAAAGCGCACTTTAAATCATTGATTCATGATTCGAATGAAACTTTTATAATGTTAGAGCGATCTTTAAATAAAGTAGACTTATATATACATTACCAGAGATAATAATATTTAGCTGTAAATGGTTTTGTGGCAGTAAAGTCGATTCACATTTCATCAACTTTACTCGTAAGATAAGAACCTCCAACAATCTTTCTTTTCCAGATTTGATAAGTTGAACCTAGATTGTTTGCATCTAGATGAAAGGTATTTAGAAGCAATGATTCTATTTCAAGATGAACTTGAAATGCTACGAGACCGTTACAATGAAGAACGACAGACACCTACACTTCCCAAAAATATGCCTCCCGCAAGTGGGCGAATAATATGGGTTAGGCAATACTATAGGAGAATATCGAGACCGATGGCCTTTTTCGAGAATAAAACTAGGGTGAGGATGGAAGCTGAGTTAATTTGATGCGTAGATAGATATTTAATTCCTAAAAAATCACTGGAATCATCAGAGTGAAATATTAACTTTGTAGATTATAGCACGCTTACGGGGATATATAAACTCAATCAAAACGTTGGTATAGTAATTTTCATCAAACGCCAATTGAGCAATTGATGATATTGGTAACATTTCGGTGATTCATTTAACAATCACATTATTTTAGGAATTCGTATAAATATTACAATACCACTCCTTAAAAATGTATCAACTATAAAAATACCTGAGGAAGGGGTGGAATAATAGACACCTAAAAAAGTTGTGATCAATTGATCACGTGACTTTCCTCTTTTTTGCTAATAAAATATTTTTTGGACACCCCTGCAGATCAAATGTAAATGATTGTAGGAACAGAAAATATATTGGAAATAATTTACAAACCGCTAATGAACTCAGTTATTTTACATTCTAGGTTACATTGACATTTTATCCAAATGGTCTACATAATGTATTTCACAACTATGTTGTACACTGACACCTGCTGTCAGATTCGCGGTTGCAATGATTCACACTATAGTATATTAATATTTATATTCAACAATCTTTATTTCAAACTACCAGAAGTTACAATTTAGATATTAATCCTAAAACATAATGACAGGGTTGAAACACTTCGCACAAATAACCATATATCAACAATACATCAAAAGGAAAACATAAGATATTACATTTCCTTAATAACCAGAAAATGTTATATGCATACCCACATAAACCATTTATCACATTTACATTAATTATTACATAAGACAATTATTATCGAAAGAACTCCCTCAAATTGTACGGTTCTATCTCTATTAAATACTTGAATAACTCTCTCTTAAACAGTTTGCGATTATCTATGCACTTTAAGGTATTAGGCAACTGATTATATAGTCTGAGTGACATGTAAAAAGGTCCTCTTTCAAACAATGTTAACCCGTGTATAGAATGTACATAATCGCTGCTTCTAATGGGATACTCATGTGATGGTACACTCTGACTAAACTTCGGTTTATATTTAAAGTTAAATATTAAACAATCATAAATGTATATCCCTGTTACTGTCAACAAACTATTTCAATGCCTCGACAACTTTCCCTGAACTTCATATTAAATATTGTCCAAGCAACTTGTTTCTGAATTACAAAAATTATTTCCAGATCACCAGATATACCCCAAATTATAATACCAAACCTTACACGTGAAACGAAACAGCTATGATACACAGATTTAATAACTGCCGTATCTAGATACTTCGAATTCTAATACTATAGCTGATGCTATTTAATTTCCTACTCAAAGTATTAATGTGAGCGGACCAGCGTAATGTATCATCAATAATAATTCCCAATCTTTGTACAGTAATGCTCAACATTACATTGCTGTTATTAATAGAAATTGAGTTTGGATTTTGATGATTTTTATTTGCAGTAAACACTATATATTGAGTTTTAGTTTCATTTAAAATCAAATAATTAATTTCCAACCCCATTTTAAGTCTTGACATTACATCACATATTTTTTATTCCAATTTATCAAAACTGTCGACAATAACAAGCAAAGAGGTGTCTGCATAGTTCCCAATTTTATGGGGGTTAGAATTCAACATGCTTAAAAGATCGTTTATATAAATATTAAATAATATCGGCCAAGAACGTTACCCTGCCGAATTCCCTGGCACATAGTTCTCACTGATGATGAATTTTTCTTATTATCCTTAGTGATTAATATGTCTTAATCACTGTTTTCTGTTTTCTAAATAAGATTATTTATATATATATTATTAGTTTTAGAGCTGTTCCCCTCACGCCATAGCTATTTAACTTTGATGCTAAAATGTCAGGATTAACCAGTTCATAAGCCCTAGTTAGATCCAGGAATTCCACAAACCCTCTCGGAATCTAGGGCCATGAATATCTCGTTCATGTATTCAAATAAAGCAGTTTCAACGCTTTTGCCTCTCATTAATCCATGCTGGTTTACATTAAATAAATCCTCAGAAATGAAATATTGGAGGATTATGAACTACATATTCAATTATCTTCGAAAAACCTGACAATACGCTAATTGGGTGATAGTTTTTTAAATCAGTAATATCACCACTTTTAAGAACAGTTGTAACCAAAGCCAGTTTTAAATGTTCCGGGAATTCGCCTGTCACCAAAACATTATTCAAAAGATAAACCAACGGTGGCAAAACTGTTGTATGCATTATTCGCTTCAATATGTAGTCTGGAATATTATCATCACCGGAACTATATTTATTTTTTAATTTGCGAAGTACAATTTCTGTAATTTCCTCTTCAGTAGTCAAAGTCAACATCAGTTCACTCTTATTCCAACTGTCTTGGCGCACATCGATAAAAAAATCTTTGAATTTATTTGCTATTAGTCTGAGGTCTCCCTGTAACCCGACTTTAGTTTTATTACACTTTTTTTTTGCCACCAACAATGTTGTCGACAACATTCCAAATTGCTTTAGAAGATTTTAAAATACGATTTTTATAATAATCTTTTTTGTATTTGAGGAACAGCTGATCATACTGATTTTTTATTATATTATAACAATTTTTATATGCTTGATTATACTTTGCAGCGATAGATAATGTATTCAACGTTTCTTTGTAATTATTTATCTACTCAGTATTTAAGTAAACAAGTTTATTTTCACTGCACAGCACCCTTTTTCCCGGAAAGCATATGTGGAAACACTCGCTAAATGCATTTATAAATATTCTAAATTGTGTGCCTATGTCTAAAACATTTACTAAATATATGTACATATACTGTTCCATTCAATTTGATTTACCTTTGATATAAAATGATTTATAGTATTCTCATTTATGATTATAACTATTTTGTACTCCTTAGGAGTAACCACGGTCGTATACACAGGTCTGGAAAGTCTATGGTTGACCTGAGTCTCTTACAGGTTGCCTAGCTCGTAGTCCCTCGCTCAGCAACCAGCTAGCGCTTGGATCACGAAGTGGTAAAACGATTTCTATCCGGAATCGCAAGCATCTACTTTTTTCGCATTTCCGCATCTTTCGGCACTTTAAAATCAGAAGTTTCTTGCTTTACACTTTTGTAAGTACCCCGTTTTGCATTTCGGCACAATGCACGATTTCGTAATTTGTTTCTAAAAACGCAGGTATTCCTTGTGTTGACAAGTCAACTGACAGTTGTCAGAAAATACTCCTACGTGACGACTTTTGGTACTACGGGCCAGTCGACGCTTAGCGGACTCACTGCTCACATAGGAAATAACCTCGAGTTTCCAGACCTGTGTATACGACCGTGGGAGTAACATAATCTACATCAACTCTGTTGTTTATATGGTTTATATTGACAATTGCTGTCACATCTATCAAAATTTGCCACAGAATAATCACATAAACACTGACATTTATTTTTTTTGCTGATTACAATACTTCCCTTACATTATATAATACGTATAGTGAAGGAAGCAAAAGTATGGAAATGTATGTCGTTGAATTTTGAAAATAGCCTGGCAATCAAATTAACAACTTATCTGACTACATGAAATATATTAAATAACATCCGATTGATTTGAAGGTTGCGTTCTACCTTTATTTCAACTGCTTTGAACTCTCAAATATCTTGCTAGTGGAGACATGTAAATTTTCGTTGCTGATTTAATTGGAAATTTACCATCCTCTGCTTATACATTAATTCACTGGATGTCATATGATTTTGCAGATTTGAAGCATGGCTATATAATTCCTCAAGAGATACTCTCCGAGCAAGAACTGAAGGGCAATGTTATGTTCTCATTTACATTGTAACATTCAATGCAAACTTCTAATCCGGTGAAACAAGTAGCTGCTGATTTTCTTTGTGCTTTGCAATAAAATAATTTTTTGAAGGATATAAATGATACAACCATAATGGTTGAAAAAACGTTTAATTTTGTTATATACCGAGAGTATATCAACGAATGTGCGCACGATAAACGTGGAAATATGCTGTTTACTCTGATGATGGCTACTTCGTAGCCGAAAGGTCCTTAGTACTTTAATAGTAGTTTTAGTGGACAAGGGCGATTATCTCTTATCAATAGTGTGAACATAGGCGTTCCATACAATATGAAACACGTTGATTATTTGTTGATGAAACTCAATTCTATTTAGTATCAATTATTAGTATTTGAAAACCACTATGTTGATTGACCATTTATCATGATTATAATTATAATGGGGGTAAAAATAAACGCGCTGAAACGATTGTATAATATGTTCAGTGTATTATATGGAACAAGTCAAGATAAAATAAAAAGAAATAAATTATTACACCTAATATAATAAATTATCACTACTTTTTGACATTATTATTATTAAATCTGTGTTTGGCCTGCTTCAACCTATCCAGAACTGCAGTCCCAATACCATCCTTGTTTGAATTATTAATATTATGATAAATAAGTACTAATGCTTTTTTGCACTTTTCAGGTATTAAAACATAGGAAAGTTCAGAAGTGTATTCAGTTATTCAACGCTTTAGCGATGGTTTTTGTACATTACGAACAAATCTATCATGAGGCGTGGTATTCATTTTCTGCACAAGTAAGTATTTTTTATAATTTTCAAATACAGGATTCATAATCATAGACATGAGGAAAAGACTAACTATATTGCTAAAATAATGCTTACTCCATTCAAATAAATATGTTCACGTATGATTCATGGATTAAATTATATTTTCAGCATGAAAATATTGTTAGGGACTATCCATAAATTGCAGGTGATTTGATTTCCAATTTGTTTTCTGTTGGTTTAACGTACTCAGCAACTGCAGCAAAACCGTCAATTACTAATTGGCCCCAAATATTAGCCAACACGATATTGTAAAATATTACATGGTTCGCAATTTCCCAGATAACTTTTTATCGGTCCCGAATAAGGACCTTAAATTTTCGCTGTAAAAATTCACATAAGACTATCCGTGTATCAATATCGTCTGAGACGACGCGAGACACGAGTAGATGAATAAGCTCGCACTTGGCAGAAAGTTTTTGACTTTAAAATATTATACTGGTTCGTTTTCGTGTCTTTCTGAATATTTCCTTAGCTTTGATTTTTTCACATATCTTCGGACTGCGCCTTCCATATTCTACGTATAGCGGGTATTACTAATTTGCTTGGTTCCGTTAAATGCCAAATTAAGGAAAAAGGAGGCTTGGGGCCAAAACATATAGGGTCCCTCAAAGTACTTTATGAAGAGAAAAATATAATTTTTCAGTATTATCACACTCACTTAGGGGTTCCTTTGAGTGACAGTACCTGGGCCTATATACCATAGTCCTCTTCCCCTTGATTTAGGGTTGGATCAGTCACACCATAGATTGCCCTGTAATCTGTGGCTAATGGATTTTTAGCTATGTGGTCACGCAGTTTGTGACTCTCATCCTCCCCACCCCTCTATGTCACATTTTGTAGACTCTGCCCTCTTCCTTAACGTGTGACGTAATTTATGGATGACCCATATTTGACTCACGCTCACGCACTGAAGATTTCACGCACAGGAACAATCACGTCAATGAGACTCACGCACGCTCACGACTTCAACATTTTCAATCACGCACGTACGAACACAATTACCAGACCCTGCCCTAATGCAAGAATTGTTCATCCATAATAAATATTCATTTTGTAATATTTAAAAATTGTATTCCAAAATAGATTTGATCGATCGAGTTCTACTTTCTTCTAAAATTCTCCCTGAAGTATAAAATACTTTTACACCGTTTTTTCTGTTATCTATAAACTTCCATTCTAATTTTCTCACGATCTCTTTATATAAAGAAGTCATAACTCGTCGCCAATATGCATTATGTAGGGTGGTTGAGTATGCGTGATGCAAGTTGCGCGCATCTGCATTGTGAAAATTGTCGTCATGATAAAGTGACACATAAAATCAACTCCCGCACTATTTATTTGCAATCACCACAAATTTGCCGTAATTATGGCTTAAGTGGTATCACGTTCACCTCTTGTAATGTAATGACACACTGTGACACAGTAAAAATCACGTCACACGCTACTCTCTTTACTCATTAGTGATGAATAGATAATAATTGTCGATCTGCTTATTGTTATTGTTATTGTCACTGGATTCTCAATAGTCTTGAACCTCAAAAATAAGACTTCTTAAAAAGTGAATTCTGAATAAAACCTAAATAATAGAAAGAAGTACTGTTTGTCTAATTTCAATCTATAGATAATATAATAGAGTGAGTATTATAAAAACACGTTACAAAATTATTAAGTTAATATTATGCGGTAGAGAGAGAAATAGAGAGAGAGAGAGAGAGAGAGAGAGAGAGAGAGAGAGAGAGAGAGAGAGAGAGAGAGAGTTCAATATATTATATCTATTTTGCTCATAACAATGATTCTTCATAAGGTTTAATCCTCCGATAAATTATGAATTTTTAATATGATGAATTTTTGCATTTTTCTCCACATATATTTTTCGCCTATTTATCAAAAAAAGGCACGTAATCTGAGAATTAAATTTTTTTTCGAAAATGAAAGCAATTCATTCTATTAACGAATAACGAAATATTTCAGGTTCGCGGATGTCTGAATACGCCAATCTTGATCAAAAATCCAACAAGTAGAAGATATATGGTGAATTTTGATCCCTATATAATTGAAGTGATTAGAGAAGCTGAGTATATGTATACTTTGAAATTAGGTAAGTATAACTTTGATTTAATTTTTGCTTCTAGATAATGGTATAATGGTAATAATGGTCTTTTGATTATTCCACCCATTATTCACTTTCAGGCATGATTCGTTTTTAGAACTAAAGACAAATATGAGAAATGAATTTCAGCATTACTTCCTATGTAGATTACAATTGTTACTTATGTTTCATCACGTTCAATTTTACTAGGTAGAATACATATCTATACTATATAAATACATTGGTTATTATTCGCGAAATCCTTCCATAAGTTTCAAGACTTAATGCAAAAAAGTAGTTGCCAACCATAGTAATACTCATATCTGCACTTCTCAAAAACGATTAGACTTAGATGAATGTGCGTAATAATTTATCTATGGGGCATCAAATCGCATTGTGCTCATCATTGTTAAATTATCAAAGTTATCGTCATAATTCATAAAATTTAATTCCGTATTTCTAATGTACTTACACGGAATGGAATTGTGGCCAATTAAACAAAAAAACTTTGAACTACCAATTACACCGCTTTGGTCCCGTCAGAGTCTTATATTTTTATAAATATAAACCTCTGAAATGAGAGTAGATTATTGATGAACACAATGCGATTCGATGCTCCTCTATTGATCAACTATTAACGCTCATTCCTCTACTAAAGTTCAATCGTTTCGAATTGATGAGTGTATCTATGAGTCTATGATTGGCAACTACTCTGACAGTACTCATTCAATGATCTATAGCGGTGCATCGAATCACATAGTGTTCATTAATGATCTACTATCCTTTCAGAGGCTTATATTCATAAAATAAAAGACTCGGACGGGACCAAAGTAGTGTAATTGGTGAACACGCTTGGACTAGACATCCAGGAATGTGGGTTCGAATCCCGCCTATCGTTCAATGTTTTACGTTAAACACCGTTGATGGGCGTGTCCACATGCGCCTGAGTATAAGATCTTGATCTGCGTCATTTATCTGGGCTTTCAGGCAAGAATGTTGCCACTCAAGGTCGCCCTCTAGTTGGCCTACTCGACTTATGTGAAATTGGAGCCCAAGTTATTCCACAGCGTTTTGTGCTGCCTTAACTATAAATGCCCCACTTCAGCAAATTCGTTACTTTTGACCAAGCACAGGAGGGGGTCCGAACTACCAAGAACTTTACACCCTTTCGTCGTCGTCGTTCAATGCCGGCTTTCGGCACCTTAGAAATACATAACTTTGGATGTTTAGAATTAAATTGCAGTTGTTAGTTAGTAATCGAAAGAGTTACCAACATAAAATATCTTGGAATAACAATAGATGACATATTGAACTAGAATCATCATATAAATAATTTGAAAATGAGACTAAGAAAATTAATAGGCTTATTTAAACTAACAGCTGCCACTGCAAAAAATCCGGTGAACTGGGCACCACATAATGTTTCACCACTAGAACCACGAAACCGTGCTTATTATCCCAGAGTTGCTGGTCGGAACGTATTCACGGCCGGGGTAGACATATACGGCAGGCCAAACTTGAACGAGACCGATTGCTCCCAAACGTCGCTTAGGCTAATACAGGTAAACGAGTGGGATAGTCAGCAGCCACGATGCCTATTGTACCAAAATGCATGTAGGTTTCCGCGTAAAGTAGTCTTTGTCTTTAGGATGGGGCGAAACAAAGGTAAACGGTGCACCACATAACGTTTTACCCATAAATGCCACGGCGCAGTGCCTTCTTATCACAGATGGCTGGTCGGAACTGATTCACAGCCGCTATTTGAATGGAGATCGGTTACTCGTCCACGTTCCTGATAACACAGCTAACACGAGTAGGTGGGAGTTGTCTATAGCCCAGAAGGGGCAATAATATAGTCTAGCAAGCAATGCCCCCGAGGATGTGAATAAATGAAATAATAACCTACTAATTATTATTTTAACATCACAGGGGAATATTCACAATTTATATATTTTAATAATGATCCTCTGAATAAATGAATAATATCTATTAATCAAGTTGAAATGTCACGGACTTCGTGATAATTTTTGCTTCCTTTGTTTTTTCCTTTCCATTAATAAATAATAAGGTATAATATCTATGAATAAAATTTTTAATTAATGTGAATCACAATTGTAAAATATAACACTATACTTTACCTTACTTTTACTTTATTATTGGTACCCGTACTTGATAGTCTCTAGACCTCGATACCATTCATGAACCCTACCTCTCATTGTTTCTTACTTATGAAGCTCTAGTTATCTATGAACAAGTTAATTAATATCCACTTTTATCTTCAGTTATACTTGTTTCGTTCATTGTTTCGTAGAATTTAGTTGATCTTAGCAGAAGAATAAGTTAAGCTTACCTGGTTGGTAAGAAGATATTTGTAGTTCTTATTCTTATTTAATAAAGTTCTTCGCTACTAGGAGCTTTTTTTGCTAATAGAATATGAAACATATGTTTTGATAAAAGTTAGCCATTTAAATCCGTTTCATCAGCATTGTTATGAAGGTGTAACGTAAAACCAAGTTCTTGTTTCCTTTTCTTAACTGCAGTTCAAGTTTTCTTCCGAATTTCAGAACGTTCTAACTTACTGTGCATTGTATGTTAGTTTCTTTTATTTCAGATTGGCTAATATAATATAATGTATAATAATATGTTACACAGTGAATATATTTGAGCTCATTTAATATTCAGAATGTTACTCTAAAAGGCATTACAAATTTCAGCTGTTCCTGATGTTGGACAAGTTTTAATGTTTTGCAAACAGAAGATTTTAAACTCTTTTGAAATAGTTAAACGATTAGTTGATAGAAATGACTTGATACGGTCCACGATCCCCGTGTTATTTCTACCATTGATGCGTTCAAGCCTTCTAAAAATGGAAATGGCGTTTATTGAAGCTTTCTCCACCATCACCTGGACATCCATGAAAATACCACAATTTTGTCAACATACGACAGATGTGTTGGATGGAGTTCAGCTATTCGTGAAAGAGGTAAGTTTCCAAATGTATTGCAAAAATATTATTGTTGGACAACCAGTAAGAAGTGCGACAGGTGGTGTTGAACCTGACAGTGAATGGGTGGCCAGTCTGAGCTAGTTTAGGATGTCTAGCTGGATTAACAGACGAGATTTTGAAAGAGCATCCATGGAACTACCTATGATCAATTGATCACGTGATTTCCCTCACATCTCTCAGAAAAATAGCTTTCGAACGCTTCTGCGGTTCAAATATTATTGTAGGAACAGAAAATTTATTAGAAATGATTTAGAAACCGCTAATGAAAGATGTTGAATTATATTGTCACATTGAATCATTAATAAAAAAGAAGAGAAAACTGTTTTATATTTTTATATTTTTAGAGAGTTGAGATCATTTCTAGATCTAAAAGTGCTAAAAAATGTATATTTTGCCTTGGCGCAATCAATCCTTCAGTATGGAATCATTGGTTGGGGCGGGGCATATAACAATACTCTAAAGCCATTATGTATTGTACAGAATAAACTTCTAAAAATAATTTTTAAAAAGGCTCGGCTCTTTTCAACACAACATCTCTATAAAAATGCTAAAATCTGTAATATAAAACAATTATTCATAAAATCCATTATACTTAATGTAATGCAAAATAATATACATTTTTCCCATTGCTTAATACAAGACAAAACTCTAATTCTAACATGATTACTCCAGTGGCAGAGAAAACTGTAGGTCACTTACTTAGGGCCCCGATTCTTTAATAACCTGCCAAAAGATTTACGCGAACATAAAAATAAAAACATCACTATGTCTAAATAAATGTATGTAACATACAAATTTTATCTTAGTTTTAGAGCTATATCTATCTATCAAAGGTCAATGAGAAATCACTCTGAACGAATCAGCTTTTGAAATCTGCAAATTTCATAAATCTTGCATAAAATATATAATTGTTAAAATACATATCTTTTCTTAAATTTAATTTGAAATATGTAAGTATATACGTAGTGCTATGTGCAATGATATGTATATGTACTGTCTATATGTGTATATATAAGAAATTTTTCCATTGAAATTGCATACACTTAAATCAAAATTCATTAATAACTTATGTAAATCTAAGAGATTTAAATTCTAAAAATTTTTCATTTTGAACCCAGTTGATATTTTTTAATTTCACATTATATGATTTATTTCTTCTTTTTTATATAAAATACTCCCTGAAATTGTAAAATAATACATTCACTAAAAGTGGAAATCTCAATAACTCAACCACATTACTGAGTCACATACAGCTCTATCCATGCACAAGCATTTGCTTAGATGGATATTGCTGTAAGAACTAGGTATCAAATAGTTTAAGTTTACTATGAATATATAAATATATCTATTTTCCTGTACCTAAAAATATTGTAACTAATTTATAGAAGGAAAAAATAAATTTACTACTTACTTACTACTTAAAAAAAAATTTACTACTTACTCTATGTTACTTTGAAATTTTATCCAAATGGTCTGTCTACATAATGTATTTCAAAACTCATATTGACACCTGATGTCAGGTTGACTTTTGAAATTATTCACACTATAATACCTATAACTTTGTTGCATATTGACATCTGCATCTGCTGTCACATGAACTATCACAATTTGCCACAGAGTAAACGCATAAAATAGTCTGACTCACATCGATGACGTCACTTGAATCTTAAAATGAGAATTTAAGATACTTGTTCAGGTTAAATATATACGTCTGATGCATTTTCTTTTATACTTTACTACACGAGAGGGAAACCTATAGTGTTCGAAGAACATCGTTGGAGCCAGCAGTAGAATGTAGGGAGTGGAGATAGGTATTCGTATTTTTCTTAAAGGTTTGGAGGTTATAGGCATAGGGAAAGGCCTCACTAGGTGAAGAGTTCCACAACTTCGCTGTTTGATAAAAAAATGTTGTCTGGTAGGAAGAAGTTCGGCAGGTCTCGAGCTTGACAGTGAAGGGGTGACTAGTTTGAGCTCGTCTAGTCCGCCTATCTGGAATCTCGTGGTAGAACAAGACAAGAGATAAAAAGGGAGATATCTCCCACATTTCTACGATGTTCTAGAGAGGTCAATGAACTCTTAAGTGTGACCTCTTACCTGGATGGAATCCAAGAGCTTCAGCGTATGTTTGGTAGTCGAACTCCAAACATGTGAACAGTACTCCAGGACAGGTCGAATCTGTGCTTTGTAAATTATGATGAGCTGCTGAGATGTAAAGTAGCTCTTGCACGGAATAGAAAACCAAGTTTTTGTATTATTATAAGAAAAATTGTCATTATTATATTAAATAAAATACCATAATTTCATTTAAAAAACTGAAGGTGGATGTCAAGAAGGCTACCGAGGCTACCGCGCCCAAAAAGATGGAGTTCCTATTTCCATCTTTGTAGAGCGTTTTGGAAAATTTCAAATCAATACGACCAATAGGAACGGCGCAATCGTCTGCACAGTATAAGCTGGGCGACCGGGAAGTTTCTTCTCACACTTCTCGCTCTACCTTTGTTGCATGATTTCTTTCTCCACCGAAAAAAATTATTAAATGTATACGAAGCAGACCGCTAGCGTGCACCGCATACCAGAAGGAAAATTAACAAAGCTGCAAAGTCAGAACGAACTTAACTTCTCGGTCGCCCGAAATTTTCAGCTTGTCTTCCCTATATATAGAACTCTTTGGTTACGTGCATACGCATACACATAAATTATGTCAAAAATAGTCTAGATCGTTTCAGAAATGCCGATTACAATACTTACCTTACACTATATGCTACGAATAGTGAAGGAAGTGAAAAGGGGGAGATCTAAGATGTTCTAGGGAGGTCTCTAAATTCGTAGGAGTGGCACAACCAATCGGACGAGTAGCTCTCTTGTAAATAGAGTCTAAGAGCTTCGTCGTATATTTTGAAGCTGAACTCCAAAATATAAACAGCACTCGAGGATAGGGTGAATCTGTGTTTTGTAGATCATGAGGAGCTGCTGGGGTGCAAAGTAACTGTTGGCACAGAATATAAAACCAAGTTACTATGAAACAGTTTTCGCACTGAATCTCACATGATCGTCCCATGAGAGGGTACTGATGGTGGTGATACCTAGCGTGATATTCACTACTACATAGCTAATTAAAATTTCTCATTGTCGGAGAACCTTTCTATCATTAGGCTTGCTTACTAGTCTCCGAGTACTTGGTACCATAGCACTACTATGATTTATGTTAATACAACTGTAGCCAAATTGTTCATGAAATCCGAATGAAGCTTTGCCCTTTCTTGTTGATCACCTCATACTAAGTTCTTCATTATTATTCTTCTCTGTTTTTAATTCATTATTGTCGTTTTTATCATTTCATCTTCAACTTGATTACTTCCAGTTGAGTCACATTCTGATTTTTGTTACGCCTTCATTCTCATCCTCAAAACGAACACACTTCACATCTTCTGCAATCATATCATCAGGTCTACCTACTATTACTTCTGGTATTTAAATTCTGTGCCCAATTCGACTTATTTGGTTCTCTTTTTACTTCTGGGTTTTCTGAAAAAACTCTATTTCCATACATTCGTAAGTTCTTGACACGGTCGTACATACAGGTCTGGGAACTCTATGTTTGACATGAGTCTCTTACATGTCGCCAAACGCGTAGTCCCTCGCTCAGGCGCTTGGATCGAAGTATGGCAACAATCACATTATTAAGTAAAATAATTTTTCTCGTAACGCAATATTTACTATTCTGATTTGAGAGAGGAGTAGAACTGTTACTTTTGTCAAAATGTATTACTCATCTTAAAAATAACTTCCCCTTTTTCGTTATACATGCTCGCACACATAAAAGACCTCGTTAAAACGATTTCTATCCGGAATCGCAAGCATCCACTTTTTTCGCATTCCCGCATCTTTCGGCACTTTAAAAACAGAAGTCTCTTGTTTTACACTTTTGTACCCCGTTTTGCATTTCAGCACAATGCACGGTTTCGTAATTTTTTTCTAAAAACGCCGGTATTCTTTGTGTTTACAAGTCAACAATGACAGTTGCCAGAGAACACGGTCGTATACGTGCCAGAGATCATCTCTCGAATCATGCGCCACCCTTTTGGTACTACGCAACGGATGACGCTTAGCGGACTCACTTTTCACATAGGAAACAGCTTCGAGATCCCAGACCTGTATATACGACCGTGATTCTTGACATCTCTCCGTAGTATTAGCTTCTATTCTGTTTTTATTTCCCTCACTATGCCAGTATAAGGGAAGAAATGTAATCGTTCTAAAAAAAATCCGGATTTTCGCGGAAATATCCGTTGAGATTTGCAAATCGCTTTAAAATGGTGACTGTATTGTTTTTGAGCGCGATAGCCCCGTTACAAGTGGTATTTTTGACATTCATCTTCAGTATTTCAAGTGGAATTATACTAGCAGCAGTGTTTTTCTGGTTATAAATATACAATATCACCCACATATATTTAACCTGATACTGCAGAAGTGTCTGAAATTCTTATTTTAAGATTCAAGTGACCATGTGACGTCACAGTTTATTTCATAATGTGTTTATTCTGAGGAATTTTTCGATAGTTCCTGTGACATCAGGTGTCAGTATATGCCATAGAACCAAAAGGATGTTTGATCAGCTGACGGAAACCTAATTGCATTTTTAGTGACTCAACTTTTTGATTAAAATTATATTTTTTATTTCAGGTCAGCGATGTGAAGGAAGCCCGCATCGATGAAATATTAGACAGTATTGCAATGACCCCTCTTGTGTTCCTCCCAGATTATTCACTTCTACCAAAAGAATTTCAAGAAGAAAATTTCAATTACAGGCAGGACGTGGGTATGTACAAAAATTATAGTCCCGCAAAAATTTTGGGATGTCCATCGTGATATCTTCAGATCACGTAATAAATTTGGAATTAACGCAAATTAGCGTTTAATTTATAATGTGGTGATGATTGTTTCACCACACAATAGTAACTTCTGAATTAATTATTTACTGAAATGACAAGAAATGGTCTTCCATTTCCTTTGTATGAGAGAGCGGGCTATCGGGATTTGGCGACATCGTTCAGTCACACAAGAAGTTTAAAGAATGAAACAAAGGGGATGAAACTCGGAATGATGAGATGATACAAAATTGGACTTCACAGCACCGCATATCTCCTTAGCCGTAATCTGTGACCATGTAAACCGCCGTTCAAATACACGCAAATAGTATACTTTCAAGATTGTATTAATATATTTTAATATGTACATTGCATTGTTGTTTATAATTTATAGTATTCATCTATAGAAAAGGGAGATCTCGCGCACCGTTCTACGATGTTCTAGAGATGCCAATGAATTCGTAATCGTGACATCATCAATCAGACGAATAGCTCACTTCTGGATATAATCCAAGGTCTTCAGTGTATGTTTAGGAGTCGAACTACAAACATGTGAACAGTACTTCAGGGAAGGTCGAATATGTGCTTTGTAGATTATGAGGAGCAGCTGGGATGTAAAGTAGCTCTTGGCATGGATTAGACAACCGAATTTTTGTGAAGCGGTTTTCGCCATGGACCTCACATGGTTATCCCATGAGAGTGTGCTGTTGGTGGTGATCTCGAGCATCGATATAAGACTTTATAGGAATAGTTGTATCTGACATCATCATATTAGAGATTGTGCGATCCAAATCTTTGTCAGATCTACATAAATTGCGTCAACCTGTCTCTGTCCCGCTCCTCTGGCTTCATTGTATTGGGGCTCTAGATGAGAAAGCGATATAAAGTGTACAATCATCTGCAAAGCTATGGACGAAAAAGGTCGTCACTTCCAGCAGATTGTTGATATGGAGCAGAAACAAAGTTGGTGCCAACAGCGTTCATAGGCATTGTGTCGGAGGATACTCGATCACCACATGCAGTGATCTATGTGAGATAAAACTCGATAGTAAGCGACAAAGTTCAGGCGCCAAACCGTATGACGGAAGTTTTCCAGGAAGGCTTTGGTGCCCGACCCAGTCAAATGCTTTGGAGGTATCCAATGCTACAGCTAGAGATTCCCCATAGTTTTCAATATATTTCTGCCATCGCTGCTGACGAAACTCATATTGCTGGTCATTCGAGATTTGGGAGTCCTTTTCATCAATTTAGAGATCATAGATAATAGTGCAATGGGTCTATAATTATTAGGAAGGGTCTTCTTTTCTTTTCTTGGAATTGGATGAACTCTAGCTGTCGTCCAGCTGGGAGGAAACACATTTATCATGAAAACTTAAACAACTTGCAGAAAACTGGTGGTAATTCAAGTGCACATTTCTTGAGAACGACAGGTGGAGTTCCGTCTGCCCCATAGCCTTCCTCCGGGAAGCAAAGATATAGAACATATACATAACTAAAGCTCGGAAAAATTGCAACCGAAAAAGCCAAACATATGCGCATTTAAATGCATCAAAAATGGACAAAAATTGAGGATTTTAGAAAAAAATTCAAGAATTTTATTATGATAGGGAGTGGGGGCGGGATTTAATAATTATACAGCGAAAATTTATATTAAGTATCAGTTTTTATTATTAATAATACATACTATTATAATTATTAATATACCTAAGATAACAATTAAACAAAATAACAATATATGTATTTAAACAGACAAGTCATGTCTTACAATTATTATAAAAACTATTAATAATTAAGTGTTTTTCAAAGTTTTCTGGGAGGAAACTTTGTCTCTTATCAGAAAACATGTGTTTAAAAAATGAAAAACTTCGTTCAACACCAACTGATGTAATGGGAGCATATTTATATTTACAAATGATGTTTAATTCTAAGTTAGGTATATTTACATCGTTTTCGTCCACAAAAACTTTCGAGATATTTTTCAAAATTTGGAAGCCTGTATTATTTTGAGCCACAGAATTGAATTTATGTAGATAGACGGTCCCAATTTGTCCAGCAACTTTCTTAAATTTTGACTCAAACTGGCTAATTAGAGCTACTGATTCCGTTAATGGAACACAAGATTTTTCTAAACTTTAATAGTTGTAGATACAAACATATAATTGGTTTTTATAAATATTAAACTATTCTTTATTGATGAATTTTAAAAAGATTTTTTGAGCTTAGAAGAGATGTAGATGAAGAGTCAATAAGATCGTCAATCACATGTTTAATGGCGTCGTAATTGTCAGCATAAAATATAGCTGCATCCAACCAGGTTTCCCCAACGAGTTATTACAGGTTGTGGAGGTAAGGCAAGATTTGGAAATTTTTCTTCGTAAAATTGAACGCGTGTCGGAGCTTTTAAAAATACTTTTTTTACATTGTCAATTAGGTCATTGACCAAAGGAAATTGCTCTCTTATACATTTCTGACACTCTATTAATGCCATGAGCTAGACAGGTTACATGTTGCAGATTAGAATAAAATATTTTTAAATTTTGTTCAGCTTTAGTCATATAAGGTGCTGCATCAAATAAAAATAAAATAAATTTTTCTGTCGGAACAATTTGGGGCAAGAAAAAATTGTTCAATGAATCTTGGACAAATCGTGTAATTGTTGAATTATTAGATTTTTCAAGTTTTTTTTGAAGCAAAAAGAAAGGATCTGCTGGGATCCGTTTCTCCTAAAACACCTATTAACGCATGTGCGATATATCTACCGCACGAATCGGTGGTTTCGTCTACTACAATATAAAAATAGTTTGAAATGATTTCGTTTTTGATGCAAGTTAATGTTTGTTTATAAATTGAGTCGACACTTGCTTTACGTAAGGTCGACTCGTCAGGAATATTTAGCTTACAATATTTTCTTAAAAATTTCTTCAGGTTGGGATTATTTAACTTGCTCAACGGTATGTTACTGGCAATCATTGCCTTGCACAAATCCTCATTGAACTCTTTTTGGTCGTCTTTTTTTGGCTTCTGTTGTTAGAGGCAACCTCTTAAGGTTTGTTGTGATGATAATTTCTGCATATTGCAAATATACATTGCAGATTTGACGTGTTGATCCACAATGAATTTTTTTCTCGGCGTGGATCTATAATGGGAACGGAAAACTACTCATTATTTTTACAAAACAAATATAAGCAAAAAAACAAATATCTAACTGCAAAATAATTGGACACCCTGTACGTTTCTAAGAGGACAATTTTTTTACTTGGTAGGCACAAAGAATATAGAAAATTCACATCGAGTAATTTGATTTGTTAACAAATAAGCTGCGAATAAGTAAAAAGAAAAAAATTAAAAAAAAAATTTATACTACGAGTTTAAAATTCCACAAATAAATACAATTAACTCAACTCAATTACTTTGCATCATCAGGAGAAACAAAATATTGATGAATTGATGATGATGCAAAGTAATTTGTAAAACCGGTTGAGTTAGTATATTGTATGTATTTATTTGTAGAATTTTAAACTTTTAGTTTATTCAATAATTATGGAAAGATTCCACGTAGCAAGGATAGAAACAATTAATTTGTTGAAAAATAATATGTTACCTATATCTCGAATACATGAATACTTATGCTTTTTGATAAAACATACTTCAAAAACAAAGCCAATAGCAATATGTAACATATACTTACAATTTTTGATTACACTGTACAAAAAAGATGGTCCCCATCCCAAGTAAGTTCTCGGTGACACTTTATCCTCATAGTATTAAATGTCGTTTTAGGCATTTCGACTCAAACACTTGTACTTTCTTTTAATCAGGATACAATATACAATCGTAACGCTTTCGTTGGAAGATACTGCCCAATTAAAGGTTTACCTAATATTTACTTAGGCGGGCCGCTCCCCCTGCGAATCCCCCAGTTTCAGTTAATTGTTTATGGTAGTTAGTATTTCCCATTCTAAGAATAAAGTAATAAAATTATCATTATAGTAAGACCCTTTCAATAAAGTAGGTACGTACTCTTTCAAGTGCTTTCAATTTTGGGGTAGCAGGTAGTTCCAAACTCAAACAGATTTAATAAATTCCACAATCAAAACTTTCTGTTCAATAGGATTTTAAAATAATTGGCAATAAATGCAAAAAATGCTCAAATATTTAAAAAAATGCATTTTTTGGGAAAAAGTATAAAAAATGCAAAAAAACAAAAAAATGCAAGTTGCATTTTTTCCGTGCTTTATACATAACAGAATCGCGCTGCTAGAATGGAGGTGATTGTTTAAATCTCAGATCAAGGAATATGTTCATTGTTCTGAGATTGAACTAAATTATCTCGGCATCTATCTATTACAGGTATTTTAATTTTTTTTTTCATTTTGGTCTAATTCAACCCGCGGAAGGTGATTATGTAATCCGATTTTATGACAAATTCATATTACAAACTCTTTCATACTAATTCCGTATTAAGAAAAGATTCTTGGCATTATTTGAACATAGAGGCGGAAGACGTGAGGAATTGGAAATTTCGAACATCTGTTGATGAGCGGTAGCTGATAGGACCACATGCTTTCTCCAGTTTTGTTTTACATTGAAACCTATAGAAACTTGCATTTTCCATAATTTCAGCGGCTTGATTATGAACATAGCAAACTGACGTCCGATGCTCGGACCGCCATTGTAGTATAGGAATCTTCCATTCCTATACGAGTTTACCTAAAATCCCTAAGTTATAGAATTCGACCTTATTTCTGTTAAGTAATGTTATTTAATGATAGTTGACTCTGTATAAGAGATAAATAAAGTGTTTTCAAGTCCTTCACACCTAGGAATTGTCTCAAATACTTGAACTTAAAAATAAGTGATCTTACTTTCTTGACAACCGTTTCAATATGTAAATAAAATATTAGCCTTGAATTAGCAACTGGATGAGAATATATGATACTTAACTTGTTGTCTTGAGAAAATTATAAAATATACATGTTCAAAAGTACTTCAGGAATAATAATTAATTCAACCGTTTCCTAGTGTTTTAGTGCCTTAGTACTCTGATAGTAATTTTGATTATTTTTGATGCAACGAACTGCAAATGAGATATTGTTATATTGTACTCCATTTCCTGCCTTAGTATAAATTCATTTATTTTTTCACCATACAGCTAGCGAAATTAAGTTAAAATCTGTGAAGGTAGAGACAGCCGTGACAACTCTCATCACCAAATTTTTGGATGTAGTGGATGCACCAGACCTTCAAGAAGGAAAATATGATTGGCTAGACCCAGAACAGGCTCTTAAGCCTGTTGGATCTTCATCCAAGTTAACTGCTGGGCCTGAAGGGGGTAAGTGAACACATACTTACCCTGACAATCGAGTTTCAAATTTACAATCTAATGGAATAAGATATCGGAATTTTATTACACCGCTTTTAGAGTATCTAATTAGAATGTCAGATTGATATCCGTAACTACATTTGGAGAACAATGCGGGGTTTGATCTTGGATAATAAATTATAACAAATGCAAACAATATTATGTTTCAATGACTCTGCTATTTCAGTTTACATTGTCTCTTTTTACTCACTTCAGTATAAGTATTGTAATAGGACTAAAACAAATTCCAGATTTTCATGGAGCCTTTTGGAATAGATCTAGACTAATTTTGGGATGAGGTCTGTGAGTGCGTGTGTTTGTGCGTATGTATAACACTGTGGAAACGATTGCGCCATTTCTATTGGTCGTACGGATACGAAATTTTGCAAATCGCTTCAAAATATTCAGGAACCTTGCGGACAGAAACATTTGAAGCTTTGAAGCGCAGATTGAAATAGCAGCAATCTTTGTTTACGAAACTCAACACCGAACAAGAGGCTGCGACTCGTGCCAGCTTTTGAGTGGCTCTTGAAATTGCGCAACGTGGAAAACTATTCACCGATAGAGAAATGATCAAAGAATGCGAAGTTACAGTAGCCGGAGAAATGTGCCCGAAAAGGTAAATTTATTTAAAACTGTCAGTTACTCAGCAAACACCTTGGCTCGGAGGGTAGAAATCATCGCAGAAAATACATCTCTCAACTGTCTCACAAAAATGGACATCTTGAGCGGTTGACTATGGCCTTGGATGAGTCAACGGATGTGTCCGATACTGCTAAGGTGTTGATTTTTATTTTAGAAGTGGATGAAAGGTATGAAGTGTGTGAAGAACTTCTTGATATTGATATTATTCACGGCACGACTACTGGGGAAGATATTTTTAAGGGAGTTGAAAATGTAATTAATGAAAAGAACCTTCGATGGAAAAACTTGAAATCTATTACTACTAATGGATGCAAAAACATGTGTGTTAAAAATAAAGGAGTGGTTGCTCTTGTGTCAAAGGCTGTAGATCATTCATCAATGTTTGGATATGTCTGAAGTTCTAAAACCAGTCTTATTAGTTGTTAATTTCATCAGATTTCACTTTATTGAAGAGTTGGGAGAAAATGACTTACCATACCATACTGCCGTATGCTGACTTAGTTGCCGAAAACTCCTTCGGCTCTTTTTTGAACTTCAAGCAGTGATTGAAATTAAAATATATCGAATGACTGTGGAAGTTAGAAGTAAAAGTCGATTTGACAAAACATATGAACGAACTGAATTTAAAATTGCAAGGAGAAAACCTGCTTTTCCCTGATTAATAATACTGTTTCAATCACAATTACGTAAATAATGTTTCACACATTTTAAAACATATGAACTATTCAGCCACACTACTGAGACTGAGTTTCCAGTCAATTTTGCAATCGAAGCTTTGAGTGTTTAGAAGAAAAGTTTTGATGCTCGTTTCTCAGACTTTGATGTCATTGTGAATGAAATTAAGAATTTTCAAAATCTTTTTGATACTGACATTGAAACTATAGCCCCGGAACTTCAAATGGAAATTATTGATTTATAGTGCAGTGATATAATTAAGAACAAATATCAAAACTCATCTTTGTCTTCCACTGGTACAATATGATAATTTGCATAAATTTGCTCGTGGACTGTTTTCTGTTTTTGGTACTACTTATTTTGTGAGAAAACATCCTCCAAAATGAAGTACACAAAGAATGTTTACAGATCTAAGTTAACTGATGAGCATCTTAAATCTCTTTTATTAATTGGTACAAGTAAAATTGGTAAACAACTACAAACTATTGTCAGTGGATAATCACAATTACATAAATCTCATTAGGTAGTATTTTATATGTTATAATGTGTATATGTAATATGTTTATTTGTTATAATGTTTATAATGTTAGAGCAATTCATTTCAATTATTTGTTAGTTATTAGGCCTAAGTTGCGTGTTATACTTGTCATTAAGCTTTACCTAGCAAGTAAATAAAACCGAGTTGTTATCATTCTGTGTCTTTTTGTCCAACTTATCACAAGAAAATAATAACAATAACAATAAGCCATCAGCTCGTGAGCCGGATTAATGACACTGGCGGGCCGTACTTTGGAGACCCCTGAGTTAAAACATCAAACTATGCTTAACTTTACCTAGTGGTAAAGATCAGCTGAACGGTGGATTACCATTACAAGGCAGATACTTTGAGCACGATTTTGCGAACATCACGAAATAACAGAGCCGCACAATAAAATTATAAATATCACGAACGATAAGGTTCACTGATGCCAGATAATATTGGAGACTGAGGGTTGCTCAAAATTGTCATCTCAAAAAAATTTGAAATAATTTGTTTTGATATTGAAGGATACCAAGTTTATATCTTGTTCACACTT
Organism: Endomychus coccineus; assembly: GCA_958510875.1. Taxonomy (NCBI): domain Eukaryota; kingdom Metazoa; phylum Arthropoda; class Insecta; order Coleoptera; family Endomychidae; genus Endomychus; species Endomychus coccineus. Next base: position 236,269,100 of record OY294067.1, on the reverse strand, counting down.
TTAGTATTGGTCCGAGAAGTGCGTTATCCGAATATTAGTAGTATATTAATTTTAAATCAGTAAACAGCCATTGACATAAATTTCTCTTCAACAATAATATATATTCCACCACACAGTGACATCATTAATAAGTTTCGGAAGTTTTATTCGGGGAATTTCACCGTGTGGATAAACAATTATTTATATATTATTTGTGCAGTTTACGTTAGTGTCTTGTTCATAACTCAGGATTCAAATCGTTGAATACTGAGAATATTTATTCATCATCAAACTTCAATGTCACAGCTGCTGCAGCTTTCAAAGAAGTATCTGGGAGGGCACCATTAGACTTAGCCACCCTTCACAATGACTGTCTTGAGCTGTTCAATTTCTTCAACATGAAATTAACCGAGGCATTGGTGAAATCTGTGAAATTGTCAATGGAGAACCTGAAATCAAAAGCATTGAGGTATGATATTTATAATTTTAAAATGTATCTCTAATTTTATTTATTTATTGAGAGTTAGATTTGAATTGACTGTAAATAAAATTGAACTGAAATTTTTGACTGAAGCTCTTTTTATTTTTTTGTCTGCTAGGCTTGCTTGATTTTATTATTTTACTTAAATTGCTTTTGGAGTAACTCATTATTGTAATGGGTTAGTTGACAAATGATTTGATTGTTATAATGATTTTTTGTTGACATTTTCAAACTTCTCTTTAATGGATTATTCTTGTATAGTTTGACTAGAAGTTACAAAGGGCAGTCAAAGTTTATTGAATTTCCCTTAATGTCAAACTGCCAAAACGTATCTCCAAATTTTGGGTATTTCAAACTGGTTTTCACCAATGATAAATACACAATGTTCCCTTCCTGATCCTCGAAAACGATTTTGGAATATAAAAAATGCAAGAGTTATTCGTTTTCAAATAGGAAGGTGCCAACACACAAATTTTCAGAAAATCTGAATTTTTCGAAAAGGGCTAGACTTAGGTATAGGAAAGGCTCATGGAGATCATCTCTTTGATCATTTCTCTATGAGGAATCTAAAAAGCAATGAAAATTAAGACTGTTCATTTGAAATAACGAAGTTGATGTCCACTTCCAGTATAATTAGAAATGCCGCATTTTGAAAATATTTTCATTGAGCAGTAAATAATCGATTATGGCCTTGTACAAACTTTTTTCAGATTGGTATCATCATTGGAATTCAAAATAGATACTGTTAATCTCTGTTTTATACTGAACACATTTTATATTATGGTGACAGGTAAATTATTCGGAAGCAATTTTTCGAAAGAAAATAGCTCGAGTTCAATTATTTCAGAATGAAAACTGTTCGAAAGGTTATCTATTCAAAATTAGGATATTTATTCGAAATTAGGATTTTCCGAAAGTCCAATGGAAGGATCACAATAGATTTTATTACACCTTCACCCTCTTGCATCATACCAGCTTTCATATTCTGTATTCTTTTAGGTTAGGTTAGATTAGATTTTTGTGCTGCTTTTTTACAATCCTCGGTAAAATCTACTTATTTCTGTATCTGTGGTTTTTTGATAAATTCGCATTACAAAAATGTTCAAAAATTATGCTTCTTTCGAAAAATGATCCTTCTTTTGAAAACTGATCCTTCTTTAGAAAAATAATCTTTCTTTCGAGAAATGATCTTTCTTTTGAAGAATCTTTATCTCATTGTGTTGCTTTTTATAATCCTTGGTAAAATATACTTATTTCTCTATCTGCGGTTTTTTGATAAAATCGCATTACAAGAATTTTCAAAAATTATCCTTCTTTGGAAAAATAATCCTTCTTTTGAAGAATCTTCATCTCATTGTGTTGCTTTTTATAATCCTTGGTAAAATCTACTACAATTTTCTTCCAAAAAATTTCTTTTGAATAAATTTTCTAGATCCGTATATTATTAGTTACCGAATGTCACCATAATCCATGCTCCCAGTCTCGCTAATATTTGCAGTGGAAATCGTTTATCTCTACGAATTTGATTTGTTCGGAGTAAACAATATGGAAGGGATTAATAATGTTTAATTTTTTCAATATAGCTTCCATAGCGTGGAAGGGTGTACCCCGATGATAGCAACGTTCATGGAATTACAAATACCTAATTTTATCATAAATCCCACCCTGGATGAAATTGAGGCTCAATTTGTAGTAGTTTTGAGCAACATTATAGAAACCTGCAAATACATAAAACTTTGGGGACAGAAAGGAACGAGTCAAAAAACACCTGGACCTTTGAAATTAAAAGCAGTCGGTAAGTAGGACATTAAAATGTGGGCACACTGAAGATTCCGAAGGCCCTCGCCCTTGCAACCTTCGCATTATGTTCATAAACTTCTCAACTATTACTCAACCGTAAGTATATGAGATTCTGATTAGTGGCTAATAGTAACAGAAAGCTGCACATCTCTCGGTCAAGACCATTGACACTGCATCTTGTCTGAGCGACATAAACAGAGAAGAAATGTAATATAAAAGCACCAGAGCAATGTAAAGATTGATCCCAAACAATTCTATAAAGAAGTACGACAAAAAATAATGTGTTCAAACTGTAAAGATTAGATTTATTGTTAAGACAACCTTTGCCAGTCTAGTGATGTAATTTTCTAATTTCCAGCCGCAAATTATTGACTTAAGGTCGACTTTTCCGGACAGTATGAAATAAAACAATTAAGATATAAATGAATATTTATTTCATACAATGTAGAAAATTCAACTTTACGTCATACATTTGCTGCCAGAGAAAGATGCAGTGTTAATTTTCTTGACAGAGAATGTGTAGCTATTAGCGACTATGGGGATTTACCCAATTTCACCGGTGAGCACACCTGTCGCTATCGGACCGTTCCGAAATTCACCGGTGCGGTAAGGCCGAGCGTGTCTTAATTTACCAGTGTTGTTTTCGGTGGACTACCGGTTAAGCACCGTGTCTACCGGGTTTGGGAGTTGGAATCTAGTGCAGTTAGCGGTGGATTATTACATTATTAAGAGGTAAGTCAGTGCGCTGCGTATATGCCCAAATGGTTAAGACGGAGTGGGGAGGGAAGCGAAAGGAGTACAGACTTCGTTCTATACGCTCACTCCGTTTTAAGCGAATGACATCGTTGGCTACCGTCCATCTTAATTAAATTAGTGAAAATCAAACTCAAATTTATTTCATTTATCTATTTACTGATAGCTGAGCTCACTCCGTCTTGAGCGAAAGCTTCATTCCCTTCTAACACTCCATCGCATAAGTTCGTCTCAATTAAATTGGTGAAAAGCTACCTTTGCCGGGTGCTGTCGTGTAAAAAATCATCTAAAATTATACTTTTCATCACTTTCCGTCCTTGTAGCATAAATTAATATTCTTGTAAGTTTTCAATAGATGATTCTTCACCCTCGGAACGAGAGAGTGTGGAATGTTACTGAACGATAATACTTTCGAAGTTTTGAATAACCCCACTGACAAAATGTCAAACGCCTGTACATGAGAGTAGATGACCCACTACCAAATCTAAGCAATGCACTCGTTCCGCTGATGAGCCTTGAATGATGTTTCAATAAGAAACGTGAAGTTCCAACATTAATTTCATTTCGGGAAATATCTATTTGTATAGAAAAATGTAAATAGAATATACACTTTAATACTAATATACCGAGTTATTAATTTATTGTTATCAACTCGAATTTGTATAATACACAATATACTGTTCAATTTGAATGAATTTATTGATATGTAGTAAAAGTCGAACTATATTTATTCATGATTATAGACCGAACCCCCATTGGAAACATGAAAAAAATTGGTTCCCGTTAACAGGATTAGCCATTTTTTAATCTTTTGAATCTAGAAACTGCCAAGGCATCTCAGTTGCAAATGTTTGAACCAGTATAAAAATTATTTGATGTTAGTAATTACTATGAATCAATTAATTGATGTTATCGTTCTGATACCACAGTTAAATTAATTGTAGTTACTATTGCATCCAGCATGCAGTAACACAACATCAACGAAGCATCTTGGAGAATTACCTTGAAAATAATTCATGAAATCACTCACCGTTAATGTTTATTAAATCCAAAGAAAAATTTGGACATTTCAATTGAGACCCATAAATATCGTATCCCAGTAATTCCGGATAGGTAGATTGTTGTGGAAAAATATAGAACCTGCAGGGAATAACCAAGTAAGCACTACGAAGGTTACATTAGCATTCGGTCCATTTTCTAACCACGTATAGTTGATTTCATTTTAAACCGTGAATATATCGTGTCACTTTAATATGAAGAATATTGGAATTGATGGAGGATCATGAGCGCGAAATGAGTAAAAACAGCTAAGTAGCGCACGTGAAAGACGGATACCTATCAAAAAGAGACCGCAAGACAGAGGATTCATTCCTAAAGATACCTAATTTTATGCGAATCATTCAGAAAAAATAGAAACGTAGAGTAGTAAAATACATTATGTAGGCTATTTGAATGAAATTTCAATGTAACATAGAATATATCTTAACGTCCTTCATTAGCGGTGTCTAAATCATCTATATATTTACTGTTCCTAAAATCATACATTTTCACCGGCAGAAGTGTCCGAAACCTATTTTGCTTACAAAAGTGAGAGAAGTGAGTGATCGATTGATCACAGTTAATTTTACTTTTATTTTCCATTTTAAATTTCAGTCTAACGTGGAGACTGCTCGAGTTACTTTTAATCTAAAGCTTAGGGACATTTTTCTTTCATACCTCAATCCAGTGAGGTCAGTGCTTCCTTTTTTTCAACCAACCAAAATTAATTTCTCATATCAATTTAGCTTTGATATCATTGTGCAATTTCACTAACAAATTTCTTCATCATCATTGTTTATTCTAAGCCAATCACAAAATTACTTTTTGATGACGTCTATTTTAACCAATCACTATTTACAAACCTTAATACTGTGGCGACATTTTTTTTACCGATATCCAAATACTTATCAGTTTATTAATCTTCATCACCTAGGCGTTTTTTAATTCGGGATATGATACATCGCGTTTTATTAATTTTTACTATACCTACAAATTTCTCCTAATGCTCCTAATTTTTGTTAAGGTACCTAACATTACAAAGTTAATTTAAACTCCAGCAAGTGATATAATAATATCATTTTAATGACCAAACTATTCTTTTTCTTACTATACTTTTGCTCTTCTCTTCCACTCTTGTTCTTTACGTTATACCTTCCATAATTCTGACCATTTTTACTAGAAACTTCCAAATGTCATGAACAATTATTAAATACTACCTTACAACTACGTATTCTTAATTATATCTACATCTTCACTCTACTGTGAGCGGTTGTAATCATTTTCTGATGGTCTATCTCGCCAGCGTCCATATGGTCGATTTCCCCTTATTTCCCCAATTTGAAGTTTAATTTTACCATTTACAAAATAAAATCATAATTCAATTCATACTATCTAATTAGTTTCTTTGTTGACTTTGATATAACATTATCCTTTGATAGTATTCATCCTTCAAAATTTTTCCTCCATATCTGAAATCTTTTTTCTCAATGTGTCACTGAATTTATGAATATGTACCTAAAGAATTTTGTATAGCACTATACTCACATGAGTCATCATTATTCCAGATAGTAAGAAAAACTTGAATCTCAAGGTAGCGACCAAAAATTATTACAAGACTGTTTCCGAAAACAAAGAGGTGTTAAGGGCATTCATGAGTTTACAAGGGGCCATGTATCTAATGCTACCCGATGTTCAACACCTTTTCAAGGTATGTGTATTATACTCAAGACTTGTATTTATTGTAATATACATAACAATATATTTGAATATCAGAAGTACCTTCGTTATTCGTACCTATGGGCCGAAGACAGAGATCAGCAAATTGATGAGTTTTGTGAAGAAGGTCCCCTTGCCGTTGAAATAACAGAAAAATTCCAAGAATATGATAACAAATCAGAAGCTATTTCGAATCTGCCGAAGTTCCATCAGTTAGGCCCAATACAAATATTCATGGGTGAGCAATCTTATACCTATTTTAAGTAAATGGCAAATACCATTCACTGACTGACCTACTCCGAAATTATGAAGCGGACCGACTTGAAACCTTGCAGATATTTTTCTTATGCTAAGTAGGCATCCTCTAAGAACGGATTTTCCAAAACTCAATCCGAAACGGGGTAAGAGAGATTCGATATATTTTGACATTTGTAACTGTTAATATAATCACGTACAAGTAACATGATACTATTATTTTATTTACGCGCAAGACTTCTCGCTGCGAGCATCGACATAGGACAGGTTTCGTTAAATTGTCTTCAGTTGTTTTGTATTATTGTTAGTTGGATAATTTTTCTAGGTTCGTTTCACATATTTGATAAGTTTTATTAGGTAATTTTAGGTGACGCAATTGCTTATTTCGCACGGTTTCTTACTGTTTACATAATAAGGAAGAAGCCATAGTGAAATTCGGTTACCGGTTATTGAAAAAAAAATATCACTGAATGGGTTGATTATGCTGCTCATATTGTTGGCCACCTATTATATAGATAACCCATTAATAATTCAATTCATTATTAAAATTTGTTATCGCTAGAGGGTGCACTGGACATATTATTTGCCATTTATCTGGCAATCTCGAAGAGGGCATTATAGTTGTTATAATCCAATAAATTATTACATTTGGGTCGTATAAAAAAATTCCATGGATTCATAAAAACTAATTACCTTTGGAAAGAAAAGTGAGTTGTTCACCACCTACTCGTTCGGTATACTAATCTTATTGTTCAGCCTATTTTTGCTCTCTGAGGAATAACCTATTGTTTGCATTAATCCAAGTCATATGTTACATTTCAAATTCAAAGTAATTAAATATTTGTTGTTGTTGTTTTGAGAATATATCTATGAAGTTTTAAGTAATTTTTCCGGTTCAAGTCAAGTATAAATTTAATCCAGGTTAATTTTTGTTCCTGAAACCATATTTTTCCAAATCTTGTTCGTATGTATTGTGGCAGATTAAATTCAAGTAGTTAGATAGAGATCAAATTAATTCATCAAGTTGTGATCACTTAAATTCACAGTCAACTAAGAAATTCATTGAATTCATTTGGCCCCAGGAGGGCGCAACCTACGTTTAATTTTGCTGTTAGTATTGTAAAAGAAAGAAACCAGGAGTTGTAGATAGCTTGCGTTAGGATAGGGTAGAGCGTTGAGTCGGCTCAAAGTATAGAATCCAGTTGAGAAGCTGCACGCTTTCCGGTCATATGGAAAATTGCATTACAAATTTAAGGTATTAGTAAATTATAGACATGCAATTTGCAGGGTTCCAAAGAGTTCTAACAGTCACTTGAACTGTTACTAAGACTTTATTTTGATAAAAAAAGGGCATATGACAGGAAAGCGTGCAACGGACTAATATCCGATTTTTGTTGTTGTCACATGGTACACTTACACTCCTCCAAAAGGCAGGTCCCGGTCTATTTGACCTGCAGCTATTCAAATTTTGTTAATCTGAATAATCAGCCTCCTCTGCTGGTAAGCTATGGGCACGGAATGGATCGGCGCCGTCATAATTGTGTATACCTTAAAGTGCCTTTATAGTTCCTAATCGATAGATGTTAATTTAATTCCATCATGGTCAAAATTTTAAATATTATATATTGATTAGAATCAAATTTTAGACAAATTCAAATTGGCACTGCTAGTTGAATCGGATGCTTGGAAATACAGCTTGGGAAATAATCTGGCCCAAAGGAATAAAAAGAAATTGAATATTATGGTAGATTTCATCAAAACACAAGAGAAAATTTTGAGCAAAAAAATCAAAGATTTGGATGACTGCCGGTATTATCTCCTCTCAAACTTCTTTTCGAAGTCATTATGAATTGAGGAATTCATTTCAGGCTTGCTATGCAATGTTTAGACCGCATTCGAGAAAATTTCATAGAAATGGATATGGATTTGGTATTGATGGAAGAAGCGTATACTACTTTCCATAGATTCAAAATTGATGTACCTAAAGAAGATATCGAAAAGGTGGACACTTTGAGATTCAATTTTGAAAACATGTGCAACCATGTAAGCTCCATTATAATATTTCTTTCTTCTGGTATAATAATGTGTTCCATTGTATAAATGAAGTATTTTCGCACACTGTGACCTTGATAGATATATTTTGTACCCTTCTGTGCTGAGCAGTTCAGAGAGTCTCAACCGCTAAAGCAGTTAACAATAATTCAGACCATAATCTGATAGATAATAGTAGTTCGCGGAGTCAGTTCGGATGTAATTAGGAATCAGTGAGCAAGCGCAGTAGAATATTAAAGCTGTGCTTCCTCAGTGGTTCCCAATTAGTTCCGAACCCTTCTGAACTGACTTCGCGAATAAAGCTATTATTTGGGAAATAAGGAATATAATAATGCTATTGGAGAAAATTTCCCTCTAAATCAGAAAAAACCGATAAATTGTAGAAGCATCACACACGTTTTGGTGAAATCTCGAATGATATAGAACATGAATTGAACAATATGAATTTAACTACTTCTTTGGAAAGTACTAACATAGTAGGTCAACATTTGAAAAATAACGAAGATAAGTGAGAAAAGGAAGTGAAATCCGGTATCTATAACCAGATTATTGATTATGCTTGATAACCAACAATAGCTCGCTAACCAACTCTCTTGTGGCTTGATTAGAATTTCTTCATACTCGGAGTCATCGTCCTCATTGGCTTGAAGTGGAGGATTGTGTATCGTCAATCTCAATGGACGCAGATGCAACTGGCATAGGCACATTTTCACTATGAGGGACTGGCCTCATGGCTGAAGGTAAATTAGGGTAAATAACGGTGTGTTTTTCCTTGAAATTTATACCATTTGGTCCAAATCATGGGTACAGCAAACGGCATATGACGGGACCCTTTTTTCCAATCAGTTAAATTCTTCACACCCGTCATACAACAAATATGAGAGCCCAGGATTTGTTTTCATGGACCACAGCGAAACAAAAATAACGGTGATAAATCTCCAAGAGTAGTTTTGTGAAATTTTGTCTTTGTTTTTGAAAGTCAGTTCACCACAAGCATAACAAAAAGAGTTAGGATCGTTACTACACTTTCTCAACATGTTATAACGCAGTTAATAAATCACAATATTTTGATGAAATCACAGACAAATAGTTGTATGACTATTTCTTCTCGAACATTCCTTTGCTTTTATTGCAATAGTTCTAGTTATAAGTATTAATGTATCACAAAAAAAACTGAGGCTAATTAAAACAAAGCAACTGCAGTTTAATATTGAGGGTAGTTAGCTAAAACAGTATTAGCAATCAAAGTTCGTGTGGCATGACTAGTGTTGATCAGTGTAACTAATTTCTCATCTTCAAGGAGTGCCAATATCAAAACAGATAAGTACAGCGGGTAGGGTGGTGGTAGGGTTATCGTTCGAAAGGGGCTAGACCAGAGAGATGTAAGGGCTAGACCGGGACGGGCCACTGAACATTAGGGAAGTTCGAAAGATCTCTATGGCCGATGTGGCTAGGTACACTAGTGTTCCTCTATTTGTTCACCAATGTTCACTTGAACATATGAAATTTGGTGTATCTAGTGGTCAATATCGAACGTCTTATTTTTCAGAGAGATTATATATTCTGATGTAAGATATCAATACACTCTTGGATATGTGTAAGATTTTGCTAGCTTATCAACTTCGGAATTGATTATTGAGGCAATAATACCTCTAATTTCGGCCACCTCTTAAAAGCGGTCAACCTCCAAAAACGGTCAGTTTTCGTAACTCCAGTTATATGGGAATACCCATTATAATGACCCTCCCTCTTACTAGCGATACCCCCTTAAATTGGCCACGGTTTAAAAGCCCGGTATTTCTTAGAAGAAATACTTGCAATAATACCTCCTATTATTGGTGTTAGAACAGATTATTGCAATAAAAAAGGTAAATCAGCAGTATTAGTTGTCGGGGCCGGAAACTTTTGTCACGTATTGACACGGATATTTTTATTGCTGTCATTAAGTCGGAACTATTTATCGTAAATATGACTTTCTTCAACACGCTTTCAGAATTTATCTATTCTATGATTAAAAACTAGATTGTAACGTATATCATTCTAACTGACTGCAAGGGAATATGTATTCTGTATCAGTTTTCGACTAATCGGAAACGGCTTAGCTACTTTCTTGAATCAATTGTCTCAATCCAAGCTTTGTCGTTGAATACAGCGTTCAGATGACGATCTGTGTTCCGATTACTATGGTAAGATATTGAAATTCACGCCCCGCTGGTTTATTACTTTCATCGTTTCAAGTGACAGTTTGCATTGTTTGCAGAACAGTAGGTTTGACAAAACTATTATTATTAATTAAAGCTTGTTAGAGAAAGTATAGTCTACTATCAATTTTGGAATGGCATATTCCACGCTCATGAACCGTAGTCGCTCACGTGGAATATGAGCCATTCCAAACTTGTAGAATATACTATTACGTTCAATTTCACCTACATATTGCTCAAATTTTTTAGTTTCTGTTTCACCGTCACGTCGCGTCTGTCGTTCGTATTCAGCTGTTAACAATTATAGCAGTTATTATTACTACATAATATCAATATCATGTCGGCGAAACAACAATATTGGTATTATTGTTCGAAGTGAAAAGTTTAGTGCGAGAAAACTGGCTCAAAAATTTGGTGTTGGAAGGTTTTAGAACAAAAAAGAAAAATTCCCAAAACCGAAAGATTGGTGATAGATGAAGTTGCTTACAATTGGTTTTGTAAAGCAAGAAATAAGAACCTATTCCATATCTGGACTTTTGATAAAAGAAAAAGCATTGAAAGTAGCCAAATGGTTAAAATTTCAGATTTTAAAATTTCAAACCACTTTGTTTTTATACCACTTTTATTAATAATAACGTGAAAACGTAACTATAGTTTCAACACCGAAGTGCCATTACCAAACAAATAGAAAATTATAAAGAAATCAATGAAACAGTTCCAGTATAAATAGAATAAAGTAGGGTTGAGATTAAGGAATCAACGGAAATTCCAAAACAGGTAGATCCTAGGAAAGTAGAGTATTACATAGTAAACATAGTAACAATTTCGAATTAGTCTGATTATAATTTAATATTCTAAGAATTATTTTAAGAGCGGTTTGAAAGACACGTGAAAAGATCACTTTGATGTAGGTCTAACTGATCATTGAGGATATTTTTATTAGAGTTTTTGACACCTTTATAAATCTCTATTGATTCTAATGTATTCAATTATTTAAAACCTCTGGTTTGGTTATGTACAATGCTTAGGCTATCTAAATTAGGGAAATTTTGACCAGTTTGTAAAAAATGATTAGCAAAGGTTGTATCTGTTTTGTTGAGTCTATACGAGCGAAAATATATGTATAGACTCAACAAAACAGACTCAACCTTTGCTAATCATTTTTTACAAACTGGTCATAATTTCCCTAATTTAGATAGCCTAAGCTTTTTACATAACCAAACCAGAGGTTTTAAATTGAATACATTAGAATCAATAGAGATTTATAAAGGTGTCAAAAACTCGAATTAAAACATCCACAATGATCAGTTAGACCTATATCGAAGTGATCTTTTCATGTGTCTTTCAAACCGCTCTTAAAATAATTCTTAGAATATTAAATTATAAATACACTAATTCACAAATTGTTACTATGTTTACTATGTGATACTGTACTTTCCTAGGATCTACCTGTTTTGAAATTTCCGTTGATCCCTTAATCTAAACCCTACTTTACTCTATTCTATTTATACTTGAACTGTTTCATTGATTTCTTCATAATTTTCTATTTGTTTGATAACGGCACTTCAGTGTTGAAACTATAGTTACGTTTTCACGTTATTATTAATAAAAGTGGTATGAAAACAAAGTAGTTATTCTTTCATATAATCGAAATGATAAATTACCATAAAGTAACGGCTTCCACCATCGATTTTTTTCCAATTGAAAAGGTAGAAACATGTTATCAACAACACGATATAACTTTCAAAACAATTTGTGCGGTGAATCAGCCAATATTGATATGGACATTGTTGAAGACTGGAAAAGAAAAATGCAGGTGGTATTAAAGGATTATTCTTCAAGAGATAATAGCAATGCCGATGAAACTGGCCTGTTTCACCTTGACATTCGCATAAGAAAGTGAATAATGTACCGGTCAGGAAGTTGCAAAACGAGTTACCATTTTATTTTGAGCCAATATGGAAGGTACAGAACTAAAACCGTTAATAACTGAGTAAAGCAAAAATCCCCTCCGCTTCAAGAAGCCCATATAAACAAACTGCCTTTAGAATGTATGTCAAATGAAAGAGCCTAGATAACGACATAAATAATTGTTGAAAGAATGAAAAAAGAAATCGGAAATATATTATTTTTGTTTAATGCCACGTCTTATCCCAAACTGCAATTAAAAAATATAAACATCGTATTCCTGCCTGCAAATACAATCTCACACTGTCAACCACTAGACCAAAGGATTATCCATAGTTTTAAGGTAGTATAAGGAACAACAGTGAAAATTCGAAGGAGAACTATAATTTCAAGAAGTTTTGCTAAGGCGGAATTCTTGGACGCTGTTGAACATGAGGATATTTTCGACGAGGAAGACGAGATTCCGTTGGTACAACTATTTCCTGCTTCAACCATCAAGAGTGGAGTAAGTGCAGAGCACTAAGTACCTATTGATCAAAGTGTACTGACTGAAAACCCCAGTTCGATATTTAAGAAATCAGATGTGTGAAAAAGATTCTGTGAAAATGAAAACGAATAACCTGAAACTCGCCCATCAAGCATTAAAGGTATGGGTGAAATTTGTAAAAAAAATCATTGATATTCGAAACTTTTGCTGAGTAACGATAAAACTGAATTTGCCTTAGAAGTTGTTCAGCTTTTATCAAAATGTGAGAGTCAAACTTTCAAATGAAACAAAACATAAAACAAACATCTACCAGTAATTTTTCAAAAAAGTTCAACCATTTGCATATGTAATAAATAATATTAAATGAATGTTGATTTACTCATTGACCCAGTCGTTTTAATTCAAATATTTTTTTTATATATTTATCAAAGTAGCATGTTTTTGTGGTGCCTTAAGTATTTGATCCACTGTAATATAATTGTTATATACCTGCTTACAAAACGAACGTAAATTAAACCACATTCTTTCCCACCCTCTCAATAACGGTCTCCTCTCTATAGCGACCACTTTTATAATTTACATTTGTGTCCGCTATTTAGAGGTTTTATTGTAGTTTGTAACCTGATTATTATTATATCAAGGATTTTATATTTATCATATGCCTCGATTGTTAGTTATAGTGATCATAAACTGATGGTCTTCCCAACTATGTAACTCTTTGACGATTTAGGTTTCCGCTATTAACACACTAATGTGTTTTACACAGGCAAAAGTGGTACAAGAGAACATTTGCGATGTTCAAGGCCCTCTTCTAGAAGAATTAACAGCTGGTGTCGCGAAGTTTGCAGAAGAAGTGAATAATTTTGACGTTGATTTTGACGAAAAGGGACCTATGATCCCTGGTCTTTCAGCTCGGGATGCAAGTGACAGAGTCCTGTTGTTTCAAGACCGTTTCGATGAGCTGTGGCGGAGATTTGAAATGTATAGCAGTGGTGAAAAACTATTTGGCTTGGAAGTTAAAGATTATCCAATATTGCATAAACGAAAAAAAGAATTCAATTTATTGAACAAGCTGTACGGCTTGTATTTATCTGTCAATAAGAGTATCGATGGTTATTACGACATACTTTGGGCAGATGTGGACACAGAAGTGATAATAGCTGAACTAACCGAAAACCAAAATAGGTGGGCACTTTTGCAACGTTTTGATAATGCATGGAAGCATCAAATAAATATACCCAAGCACCTTCCTATTATTTGGAAATCTCAATATGTGTTTCGGTAACTAATGAACCATGTTAAGAATAGAAAAAGCTTTCGCAACTGTTCTATGTAGTGCTTGCGTACATTTATCTAATGATTTTGTGTCGACCACAATCTCTGTATCCTTATTGAATTGATCATACATATTTTTAAAATAATCATATAATGATGTTGAATTAATGATACTAAGCTTTTAGAATAATATTCGGATGGTTTTGGTGTTTATTTGTTGAAAACTCATATCTATAGTCTTAATAAAAAATAAATTTTCACATAGTTCCATTTTATTAAGCAAAACCTGACATGTTTCACCACACGGTGGCTTTATCAAACATTTTATTTTATTAAACAATACATGACATGTTTCACCACATGGTGGCTTTATCAAACATTTGATAAAGTCACCGTGTCACGTTTTAATAAACTATAAAAAGTTTCCATTGTGGATAAGAAATAATCACCCTCATCCATTTAAAATACTATTAAAGTACTGAGGAGCTTTCGGCTACCAAGTAGCCATCATCAGAGTAGTTAAAAGTACTTTAATAGTATTTTTAGTGGATAAGGGTGATTATTCATCAATAAATAATGTCACGTTTTGTTTAATAAAAACGAAGTTTGTGAAAATTTATCACAAGTGTATTTTTTATTAAAACTATAAGATTTATCTTTTTTTTTCAACAAAATTTTGAATACCCATCGAAATCAGTTATTTCTGAATATTAACGAATCATAAATTGTACTGATATCTACAATAGTAAACCTATATTTCATAATTTGCAAACTTACTAAAGGTTTCGATTTCTCAATCGAAGAATAGTATTTTATGTAATATCCAACGACCCAATATATCTCTATCGGTATTTCCGTTTCTAAAAGCAAAGGATATAGTCTAGGAGCTAGACCGATATTGATGGTCTGAACATTAACCCGATGGCACTGTGGTTTATCGTTAAATTTTAACTGGTCGGCCTGATAAACGGACACGATAAAAAATGATGGCACATGGTGGGAGTGTATAAGAATGTCATGCTTTCCAAGTAACCGCAACTTGGAAGGGGTTAACCTCCAGTCAAAACAAAAAAAATGCGGATGCCGTATCTCGAGATCTAGCAGCCGGGGAAAATTCGGTTTGTGAGATGAATTGGTCATTGAACCATCCTCTAACGATAAACCATAGTGCCATCGGGTTAATGTTCAGACCATCAATATCGGTCTAGCTCCTAGACTATATCCTTTGCTTTTGGAAACGGAAATACCGATAGAGATATATTGGGTCGTTGGATATTACATAAAATGCGGTTAGTTGTGTTTTCAGTGATCATAGCATTTCATAGGGGCAAATATTATCTAACGAAACCTTTAGTAAGTTTGCAAATTATGAAATATAGCTCCTAGACTAATAGTCCTTCTGAACGAATAATATTATTCATAGAAATGCTCTTACATTTGGCGGATGCGCCAGTCAAATTTAAGCAAGTTCAAGGTTTCTTTGCCTACTTGGCTACAATTTCATGTAAATACATCGAGAGATATAGAATTAAATTTTCTGAATTATAAAGATAGCTCAGATAATCAAACATATGATTATAAAGATGAATAAACAAAAAACATTGCACCATAGGCGTGTTTTACCATCCAGTTAAAACTGCAGAAAACATTGTAGCAATGTACAGCTACTTAACAAATTGATTTACTTGAAATGGATTAACTCTAACTAATTATATACCTAAAATACTATTCTTCGATTGAGAAATCTTAATAACTATGATTATTTTATAAATTACCTATTCTATGATTTATATTTCATTTCTATTACTAATAACTTATCAAGTTCAACATAGCTCTATGATGATTTATTCCGAAACTGTCACTGTCATAAATGTAAGAATGTCAGATAATACATTATCTTTTTAGGTTGAATTAAATAGATAACAGAAAGTGGTAATACAAAATATCTGAATTTGGTTAAGTTTGAATCAGATTATCATAAAGATTATTTTGAAAGATTAGAAACATTGTTATCATTATTTTTTTATTTTGGATACTTTCTAATATTGAACATTTATCATTATTCCTTCCAAAATTCAAAATTTCTTATTGTTGTAGTCAAATGAATGTTTTGTGTCTTTCATATGTTTACTAAATGCAGTTCTTTGTACATTTATGCCCATTCAATCTTTTATCAAAGGTATTGGGAAGATTGGCCAATGATACTTTTCCACAATCTTTACAAGAGATGCAATATACAGAATGGGCTATCTTTTTGAAAGGTTATGACGTGTACCTTGTGACTTTTTCGGTGAACTGCTTACTGCGGTAAACTTCAAATCCTCGGGCGCCAGATTTTTCTAAAGGTTTACTCCTTTTAAGGACTTCTGCTAGGGTCCTCACCACAAGGCTTGTCACTATGCTATCTATAGATAGCCTTGTCCCTAGGGTAGCTACAGTGAAGTAAAACCAGGGCCCATTGGGCAGAAAACAGTATCAAAATTGTAGGGTTTAATTACAATTGATACTTGGTTAAAACTTAGCTCATTTAAAGATGAAGCAGAAATAACTTAATAAAACAGGGAATTCCAAACATTAAATATATAATAACAATAAATACACGTTCAGAATAATTAATGGAATGCAATTGAACGGTATATTACACAAAAATCCACCCAGGTGGAAAATGTAAGGAAGCTCAAGCGGTATATGAGAACTGTTACAACATGTCTATTTTTACGATATGTTCGGTATTTAATTTCAATTCTGTACGGAATCGGTTGATAAATGATTTACATTCATCAATTTACGGAAAACACAAATCATCAGTTCCCAACGTAAAAAGCCGTGTTCGGTAATTATTCAAATAGCAGTATCACTTGAAATGCTCATAACACACTACGATATATCAAATGGTTAAAATTCGGTCGGATCGGAAAATATTGGCCTGCACTAGGTTTCCGATTGTACGATATCAGATTTCACGGTATATTCGGAGTTTATTCTGTCATTTGACCCTCCCTTGTACTAGCTATCAACGGAGTTCTAGGTAATTGTATGACAGTGTTAGATTTCATACACTTTGCAGATTCAGAATCTTGACGAATGGGGCTTATACTTCTGGTATTGACACAGCGTGCACAAACCCTAACTATCGTATCTGCAATAACCCCTACACCCACGGCCGGGACTTCTCATTCGGATAAGGGGTAATTACTATTATCAATCACACAACCACCCCAGCTTATACTTTCGGTATGACACAGCGTGCACAAATATACCAAAGACGCCCCTGTCGTTCAAACATACACACTCTGTACACACCATACAATTACTTGAATATTTCAATTCACGAGCGGATTCAAATCGTGCGCGGTCCGACCTATGACGGGATAAACTCAAATATAACAATTTAAATTACTGAAAGCAACGGATCTCAGATATCATACAAACGTTACCAATCACAAACTACGGAAATCAATATATCGTAACACCAGAAAATAAACTATCATTTACCTCATGTAAAACTCACCAAACGGAACTCTATTGTTAATTCAAATTTCAAATCTGACTTGAATACGGATAATAATTAATTCACTCTGATTCTAATATAATAATCACACTTCAACTGTACTGACTCTGATTCTGATTGATAATCAATTAATAAAAGATCCCGATCTTTTGTCTGTCACTGCTTTTATATGTTTTCGAGGTTCTGGTCAAGTCCGCACCACCAATTCCTTATTTTGTGCCGAGACTTTTTTTATTTATGTCCCGAACAATGCTTGAAAGTGACGCTACTGTTTAGATCTAAAATTCGTGCTCATGATATCTCGGTAGTTCCTCTTGGCACAGTAAACAAATGTTATCGGAGTATTTTGGTTCTTCGCCCTTTTTACACATAAAGCTGTTCAAACTTTGATGCGTTGACTTACCAGATCTCCGTTTTTGCAACATAAGATGGATTGGAATGAATGCAATTTTTTTAAGCGGGCATGAATTCAATTCATTTATTTGAATAATTACACTTATTCAAATTTACGGAGATTTAGAAAAGTGATAATCACGGAATACGTATTCGGAGTTCACACATATCCGTTCAAATAATGAACTGTTTAAACGGAGTTTACGTGTAATATTCGTATTTACTGCCTGATCTAAAATAAATGATATTTCAAAATTTAAGCTTCGTTACAAGGTACGTCGTTTTCTAATTTAGGAAAAAGACTTTTCTGGTATAAATAACTTTTATGACATATGTATGTAGATTATAAGGATTTACTATATTGCTTAATTTTTCTGAAAGACCATTAATATATGGTAGTGGTATGTAATGTTTTCCTTTTGATTTCTCATTTTTTGGTTTTACTAGAGGAGTTATGTAATTTACGGATTTTGTCTTCAGTTATAGAATTGACTAAATGAATGGGATAACTTTTCTTTATTAAATTTTCTTTAGTTTTTCAATAGATATAGTTCTCAGTTCAGGAGAACTTAGTTTAATAGTTCTATCTATCAGATTTATAATAAAATTCTTCTTATATTTTTTAGGTATGTCAGACTTGAAATTGGTATATATATGTTATAAAAGTTATTTAAACCAGAAAAGTCATTTTACTAAGAGATGCACTTAGTAAACAAATAAAAACAAATCATTTATTTGACTACAACAATACAAAAATCAGAAAGTATCCAAATCCATCCGGAAGCCAAGATTTTTCAAGATTAGCTATCCGCGGAAGTCTACTATCCAAGATAATTGTGTTATGAATTCTAATCTTTCAAAACTTTATAATAATCTGATTCAAACTTACCAAATTGAGATATTTTGAATGGATAGATCTATCTAGATGGCGTGGGAGATATATGGCTATACTGTGAGTCCATAAATATTCTTCGATTCTGTAGCCTGTGCAACGCCGGGTATATCAGCTATTAATACAATGAATGTCTTAGTATATACCTTTGTAGAGCATATATTATGTTTTCAATTCGAATAAACTTCAATGCAATGACATATAATAAAATTTGACATCTTCCTATGTCTTTATCTATTTCCTATAATTTGCAATATATTTCCCATTCCTACCTGTGAGGGAAGTTATATAAATTGTTTAATATACATTTGTTCTGAATTGTAGATGTCGCAAACTGCCTAAAGCAATGAAAGATTGGCCAGCATTTCTAGATTTGAAAAAGAAGATTGATGATTTCAGCGAGACCTGTCCTCTTTTGGAGCTCATGGCTAATAAAGTTAGTTCAATATATTCAATATCTTTTTATAATGTGGAACCAAACATTGATGCTATCACGTCATGATTTAAGTATTGACTATGACATACAACGAGGATAACAATGAAAATAGACAATACATATCGAGTATGGAATAGACATTTACTTTCCGGTAGATGATTTCAGAAAATATCACATATTGGAAATATTAAAAATACATAACTGAAACTAATATAAATACTTACGGGAGGTAAGAGAGTACGGTGGTCATTCATAAATTACTTAGAATAAAGATAACAATTTCCAACCTTTAACACATGCATATTACATGTTAAATCATTATTATATCCATAGTAATAAGATACAATTTTAACATACTCTCTGTGAGCTGTGCTTTATTTTAATATTCGCAAATTTAATTAGTACCTACCTAATGAAATGAACCTTTTTCTCTATCGCTATATTCTAAAATTATGAGGTTTGTTGATACATTCAATTTTATGTGAGTTTCACATTGGAAATTGATAAGTTATCGTTTTGCGGTCAACTTTCAAAAGCAGAAGTATGCGTGGTCCTGACGGCATAAGCATATGGTGGTGGAAGAAATTTCCTTCCACTCACCGCCACCTGACCAGAGTTTTTGACTCTTGGCTTGAAGAGAAGCGGCAAATTTCAACTGGGCTGCTTCCAAATAAGGGACATTTGTCTGATCCCAAGAACTAAAGCCCGGATCACTTGTCTCAACACCTGCTACAAGTTATTTACACGTATCTTGTATGATATGTTGTTGAGATCGATTGGTCTGGTAATTAATCATCAGTGAGCAGCATGGTACAAAGAAAGGGAAGGACGGTTGCCGGAAGAACCTGATGATATCTATCACTGACTCTATACTCTACAAACGCAACCTTTCATGGTCTGGATAAACTACACCAAGGCATTTGATTCGACATTACATAATGTTATACTATTACTATTATACTTGCTCCAATGCCTTGCGGTACCAACCCCACTAGTAA
Source organism: Endomychus coccineus (assembly GCA_958510875.1). NCBI lineage: Eukaryota > Metazoa > Arthropoda > Insecta > Coleoptera > Endomychidae > Endomychus > Endomychus coccineus. Next base: position 236,248,925 of record OY294067.1, on the reverse strand, counting down.
GATGCATAGAACATCTGTTACTCTCGCAGACTCGTTTTGCCATCACATCACACTACGAGTCTTGACAGAATTGGTAACATTCAAGAGGGGTGTTTTCCTAAGAGATTCCTTGGTTCCCCTCTTGTTCAACATATCACTGCTGCCATTATGTTTATATTGCATATTTATCAGCATAACATTTGTATTTACTATTAGTCCAGTCATTTAAGGAATTTTTCTGTCTGAATTTCCGCGAGGTCTAATTTTGATCCATTCTTATGTATTTTGACACGCTGAACACGATGATGTAGATTAAATTTGGATTAACCCTGTGCTCGAAAAACTATGTCCATTTTTTGGACCCGAAAATTGCCATTTTTCGATTTTTTGCATTTTGAGATGAAACTATGGGTTTTATGGATAAATGTTTCGTACAAAAGTTGTTGGAAAAATTAATACGCAATTTTTGGTTTCGGTCTTGAGTTGATTCGAGGTTGTGGGCCCAAGATAGGGCCCATTTAGTGTGTTTTTTGGCACATTGAAAAATTGAGTACATGTCAAAGAGTTTCTGTTTTGGTGGAAAGATAGTATTTTCATTCCTTCTTTATTTGGTTTTTGGTATTTTGACCTATCTCATTTTTTGGTGTGATAATCGGTCATTTTGAAAAATCCGTATTTTGCGAATTTCAGACGGAATACTAATGTTATCAATTTAAAACCAAAACTAATCGGAAGATTGCATCATTTTGCATATAATATCCAAAATTCAAGCATTTTGCTTCGAAGACATAACTTCAGCGCCATTTTGAAAATTTTAGACCAACGAAAAATCCAAATTTTTTGAGGTTAAAAATTTTTCACGGCACCCAAATTCTAGGTTCTATTAGAGGTTTTGATAGCGAGTATTTTAAGTCCAAGCAGATCGATTTGTGTCGAGTAGAAATGGAGCTATCTTAATAAATGTGTTTGGGCCTGTAGAGAGCCCAGTTTTGGGCCTATCGACAAAAATCTTGGAGCAAATTATAAAGATATACATCTGCTATTTAAGTTTGAAACAGCGTACGGAGATTTGTTCATAATTGCAAGTTATAACGAATTTCATCATAAAGAACTAGCACGGAATTTCATTTATCTGCAATAAGCGAGGGTCGGTACAATAGATTTCGCGTTTTTAAATATTTCAAAATGCACCTGGAGGCATGTGAACGTGTATATGTGACCGTGACATGTTTTTATAGGGTGTTACATAACAAATTTCAACATTTAAACAAAAAAATAAGATTAAAAAATAATTTTGTTTTTTTTCACATTCATATTTTTGTTTTGTTTTTTTTTCATTTTTATTTAAAAATTATCTATATATCTGATTCAACAGAATATGAAAAAACAGAAACTCTTTGATATATACTCAATTTTTCAATGTGCCAAAAACACACTAATTGGGCCCTATCTTGGGCCCACAACCTCGAATCGACTTTTAACCAAAACCAAAACTTGATTTTTCAACAACTTTTGTTCGAAACATTTCTCCATAAAACCAATGGTTTTGTCTCAAAACTCAAAAAATCGAAAAAGGGCCATTTTCGGGTCTAAAAAATGAACATAGTTTTTCTAGCACAGGGTTAATCCAAATGTAAACTACACCATCGTGTTCAGCGTATCAAAATACATGAGAATAGACGAAAATTAGACCTCGCGGAAATTCGGCCAAAAATCGTCGATTTTCCTCCTTAAATGCCTGGACTATATACCGATAGCGTATCTAGGTCGCGGTATTGATTCTTTAAGAAAGTAGAACAATTTATGAATCTAGTGAAATAATCTCTATTATTTCACTGCAATATTTTGACTAAAGAAACCAATTATTATAAAAGATCTATAGTGGAGTCGATCCACATAGAACGTGACTCTGAGTCTGTAAATAATAGAACATCATTAAGTCAAATTTATACTAAACTAATCAATTGGAAATTACTACATGCGTCTTTACAATGTTAAAAGTATATTTCAGGTAGAATGCTGGAATAACAACATTTCTAGTAAGGTATAACAACCTTTTCCTATTACCTCATAAATCTCTAACATCTGGTTCAAACGTGAATACTTGAGCGTATTATAGTTCGGTTTCAGTCTTATTCAAACGTTGTATGAGAAGACTCCGATTATTAGAAGTAGATTGCTATGCAGTGGCTTCTTTATACATTTACATATACTTAAACATTAATGTGTTACGATTTGGATTACTCGTGAAGGAACTAACAATTCAATAACATCTTGGGTTCGCTCCTGCTCAACAATTTTTTTAATAGAGTCGGTGGCTATTGGGATTCACCTTCTCATGGTGATTTCGAGTCGAAATGTTGAATTGATATAATATTCTAATTCATTAATATTAATTCCTCCAGGCAATGAAAGACAGGCACTGGATCAGATTATCGACGGCCTGCAACTATAATTTTGATATTGATTCACCAACATTCACTTTGCGAAGCGTGATGGAAGCGCCACTATTGTTCTACAAAGACGACGTTGAAGATATTTGCATTAGTGCAGTGAAAGAAAGAGATATAGAAGCAAAATTGAAACAAGTTATAGCTGACTGGGCTATTGTTGATTTGTCTTTTTCACCATTCAAAGCAAGGGGTGAGCTACTATTGAAAGGTGTTGAAACTGGTGAGATCATCATGGCTTTGGAAGATGGTTTGATGGTAATGAACTCCCTTTTGAGCAACAGGTAAGATAAAATTTCCTAATTTATACATCATCAGCTTTATTAACTAATTATTCCAGTTTCAATCTCAACAATCATATCCGCAGCGCTGATGATTTTCAGAGTTGACGTCTTAATCTAACGACTAGAAATCATTCGATCTTTGTAGCCTCATTACACAACCACAACCTAATCAATAAAAGCAAAAATCTGTTCAATTAATTCTAAATTTCTGCATAATCTCTGATTTCAGGTACAATGCTCCTTTCAAAAAAGATATTCAATTATGGGTTAACAAGCTGGTGAATACTTCTGAAATATTGGAAAGATGGTTGTTAGTGCAAAACTTGTGGGTATATTTGGAAGCAGTATTTGTTGGTGGTGACATTTCTAGACAATTGCCAGCAGAAGCCAAGAGATTCAATGTAGGTTTCCAAAGAGATAAACAAATTGTCCTCACCACAACGATATTCATTCAATTTTTTGATCAATTTTGTGTACCTATTCATTCCATTGAGATTCACGTTTAATACAGAATTTAATAGCTACATTGCGTTTACAGTCAAGTTAGCATTACCACCTCGGAAAAATGCTTCTTCTTGACGTTTCAACTGGGTGTAATTTTATTGTTGCCAATTAGTTGTGTAATTTAAAAATCATCAAACATTTTATCTCATTCTTTTGAAACAAATAATGGTAATGCCAGCCTTACAGTCAAATTTGCATTAACACGTTGATGAATTTTCAATTCATTCAAGCACTTACTTAATTGTAATTTTTTGTTTGCAAATCAGTTGAATTTTCTGAAAATCAAAACAAATTTCGAATTTAAATGAAGGTAATATCAACTTTGCAGTCGAGCTAAAATTACCACGATTGAAACATTTCTGGTAATGACGGTTGAGCAGCTAATTAATATTTTTTGTTCCACATTTGTTGTGACATTATGAAAATTCAATTCATTTCTTTTCGAAAAAGAGGGTGTTAATGACAACTTCACAGTCGAGTTGGCAATACCGATGAAAAAAAATTTTCGCGAAGTTTGAGTCCTCATACAATAATATTCTTCTTTAAATTCATTTCTTTTATAACATCTCTATAAATATTTTAGTGAGAAGTTTAATGGAAATAATTATTTTTGATTATAAAGTACTTAATTATTCCAAAAATAGTTTTGCAATCTAAAAATGTAAAAAATAGCGGTTTTACCTATGAGATTAATTTTTTCCTTGATACCGCGGTGAAGACAGAGGCGACCGTCACCTCCACAGCCTTACCCCCTGATACATGGACGTAAATATAAAATGAACGCGCTAGTCTTTGGATTTTCGAAATGTTGATAAAAAATAGTTTGCCATTCGGTGACGTAGCCTATTGTTTTTCAGAGGAATCGTGTGATGAACACACCCTGTCGAAAGTAAAAAAATTCTCGAAGTATTCAAAACTTTTACAGTGAATTTATGTTAATTTAAAACTCCTTTCACCGAAAGTTCCACAAAAATAGCAAAAACGTAACCTTAAATTCACACCGTACTTGAACTGTTTATAGCAAATGGCGATTGACGAAAGTAGGCTCGGGTTTGATTTCCAGAAACGAAAAATTTGTTTTTATAATAACATTTTCTTAAAAGACATAATTAATATGAATATTTTCTTCATACAGATAAATATCTTATGAAAAACAATTATGTAAAAATCAGTAACCAAATCAAATGATTTGAGAAGAGTTACTTTGCCACTCATACTATTTATCTATTCTTCAAGTGGCAACACTTGTTCCAAAATTGTATTTTCAATGTGTTATCTTTCGATTATCTCATATGCTTACCGACGTTACGCGAAAATAGATATGGCTGGTGGTATGAACCTCTAGTCCGGCAAACATTTATTTATTCAGAATTGTCTATCATGATATAAGGAGGTCTAAAACGTATGATCAGTGAATTCTTTATGTAGACTTTTCATCAACACACAAGAGTGTGAAAAAAAGTTGTTCAATTATTTTGTATATTGATATAAAATTTTGTAGAATATCGACAAATCTTGGATGAAAATAATGGCCAGAGCTCACGATATGACAAACGCAGTAGAATGCTGTACTGGTGATGAAACAATGGGACAGTTATTACCACATTTATTTGAACAATTAGAAACTTGTCAAAAAAGTTTAACGGGTTATTTGGGTAATAAGGAAAAATCATGTATTTCTCATTCGATTAATTAATTATCCATTTCAGAATCAAAGAGACTGTGCTTCCCAAGATTTTTCTTCATATCTGACCCAGTGTTGTTGGAAATATTAGGTCAAAGTTCTGATCCCAGTTCAATACAACCTCACCTGTTGAGTTTGTTTGATGCAGTATTTTCGGTAATTACTACTTTATCATATTTTCAATTTTTCACATCAGTTTTTCATTAATTTATACAAACGGTCAACGAAAAGCATCATATCTGGATACTGCATACGTGAAATTTCTTTCAATTCGATAAGAAAAAATCAATTTGGTTGTGAGAAAATTACATGGTCATTGTTATTTTCAAGCTGTTGTCAACTACTTTATCGAAGCGATAGCATGTCGATGAAATGAACAAACACATCATAATCACTTGGAGAATCAAAAACTTCATGAGATGATGTATATTTTAGTGATTTTATGAATAGTTCCCTTTACTGGAGATATTGTCTTCCACCTCTCTTTCATTCTTTTCCATGTCTGGAAATTTCTGTAATCTAAGTCAAGGAAAAGCATCATATCTGGATACTGCATACGTGAAAATTCTTTCAAATAGTTGACAAATATCAATTTGGTTGTGAGAACATCACATGATCATTGTTATCTTTAAGCTCTTGCCAACTACTTTATCGAAGCGATAGTATGTCTAGTTATAATAGAACATCCAACCGACAGAGAAACGTCTTTATACATGATTATTCAGGAGTGAAATGTTATTAAGTGATGCATCATTAACGATGAAATGAACAAACACATCATAATCACTTGGAGAATCAAAAACTTCTTGAAATGATGTATATTTCAGTGATTTTATAAATATTCTTTTTCACTGGAGCTATTGTCTCCCACCTCTCTCTCATGTCTTATCCATGTCTAGACATTCATTTAATCTTAGTCAACGAAAAGCATCATATATACTGCATACTTTCAAATTCTTTCTTCCCGTTGAAGAATATCGACTTGATTGTGAGATAATCATACATGGTCATTGTTATCTTCAAGCTGTTGTCAACTACTTTATCGAAGCGATAACATGTCTAGTTATAAAATATCTAACTGACAGAGATACATCATATACATACATGATTATTTAGGAGTGAAATGTTGTTAAGTGATGCATCATCATCAATGAAATGAACAAATCATTATCACTTGGAGAATCAAAAACTTCTTAAGATGATGATTATTTTAGTGATTTTATGAATAGTTGCTTTTACTGGAGCTATTGTCTTCCACTTCCTTCTCATTATTCTGGGTAATAACGTACAACAGGTACCTTTTCCATGTCTAGACATTCCTGTAATCTTAGTCAACGAAGAGCATCATATCTTAATACTGCATACTAGAAAATTCTTTCAATTCGTTGAGAAATATTAATTAGGTTGTTAGAAAGTCACATGGTCATTTTTATCTTTAGGCGTTTGTCAACTACAATGTTAGTCCTGGAGTTATAGATTTATGTAGTCTTAGTTTCGATTCCCATTTGGAAGCTACACTTCGTTTTGAAGCGATCAAAGAAGATGTATTTAATTGAATACCTAACCTAAATATATCCCAGTATAATTTAAGGCAGAATAATATGATCAACTCTGCAGTTATCTAAAGAGTTATCCAATATGTGACACTTATTCTAGGTTGACTTCGACGAGAAGAAAACTGAAAATATAGTTGCAATGAATTCAGATTTAGGGGAAAAGATACCATTTGAAAAAGTTGTCCAATGTGTTGGTGGTGTAGAAATATGGCTAAATGTCTTATTGAATACGGTTAAAGAGACTGTAAGAAATGTTCTCGCAGTCCAATCACAATGTTTTAATGATCCGGAATATAACTTCGTCGTTGGCTTTCAAACCTTCTGTGGACAGGCAAGTGAACAATTTCCACGTTTCAGAGAGCTTACAGAATATTTTTTCAGGCTGGACTGGTTGGAGTGCAGGTGCTCTGGACAAAGGAATCTGAAATTGCTTTGAAAAAATCTCGAATAGACAAGACTATAATGAGGAATACAAATCAAAAATTTCTAGATCTATTGAACTGTCTGATTGATCTAACGTCAAAAGATTTGTCGAAAATGAATAGAATACGATTTGAAACAATGGTCACAATCCACGTACATCAAAGGTAACGTTGAAGATACGTAGTATGTGGAGAAAAGCTAACCAATCATAGCTTCCTTTCAACACATCATAAATGCTTCTTATTTCTAACAATAGTTGAGAACCCAAAGTAGGAACAAGCTCTGTTTTTTTTTAATATTGGCTGAATCTTCGGGTTATTTTTGATAACTTTGGATTAAATTTCTATTGATCCACCATCTCCGAACAATAAGACAGTTTTTGATAAAATAGAAATAAACCGTCGAAGAGTCAAAAATATAATTTAAATTTTGTTCATAGTAAAAGAGAGAACTAGAATTTCAAGAATAAATTCAAAATATTTTGCTAATATCAGTTTCATCATATACAACGTTATAGAAAAATTCTATGACATTATCAATATTATGTAGAGTACTGCAGTGAACATTTCCATTTTGCAGAGATATTTTTGATGATATTGTTCGATTGAGGATTCGTACGCCTGGTGATTTTGAGTGGCAGAAACAGTCAAGATTCTATTACTTTGATGAGAATGATGAAATATTGGTGAAAATTACCGATGTAATATTTATATATCAAGACGAATATTTAGGAATAACTGAACGATTGGCGATAACACCACTAACAGATAGATGTTACATAACTCTGGCTCAAGCAATATGTGAGTGTAGATATCAATATAATATTGACAAATAATAATACAATTACTTTGTTGAATAAAATATCACGGGGTGTATTAATTGAACCGGAATTGAAATCAAACATCTGAATGGACATAGTAATATGTAATGAAGTAATTGTATTTTTATTCATAAAATAGAAAAAATAACTATTCAAAGTTTGATTTTCACTAATTTAATAAGTAATTGTAACTAGTTTCGCTCACTATATAACTTCTCAGGTAGTGTGTTCCGGATGAGTAATTTGGAATACCACAGAGCCACAATACTGATATCAGTTTCTTTATACAATTTTTTAATACTTTGATTACACGAGAGGGGAACCTATCAACCTATAACGTTCGGAGCACATCGGTGAGCCAGCGGTGGAATATTGGAAGAGGAGATAGGCATTCCAATTTTTCTTGAAGGTTTGAAGATTATAGCCATACGGAAAGACCTCACTAGGTAAAGAGTTCCACATGTTCGCTGTTCGATAAAACTTCTGGTAGGAAGCATTCCGCCAAGTCTCATGCTTGAAAAAGAGGGGGTGAGTAGTTTGACCTCGTTTAATCTGCCTATCTGGAATCTCTCGTGGTGGAACAACAGACGAGATTTCTGATGAACAAAGACCATGGAAATATCTATCGGAAAAGGAGGGAATCTCCCACCTTTCTTCGATGTCCAAAAGAGGTCAATGAACTCGTAAGTATGATATCATTAATCAGACGAATAGCTCAATTCTGGATAGAATCCAAGAGCTTCAGCGTATGTTTGGGAGCCGAACTCCAAACATGTGAACAGTACTCCAGAACAGGTCGAATCTGTGCTTTGTAGATTATGAGGAGCTGCTAAAATGTAAAGTAGCTCTTGCTTGGCACGGAATAGAACACAAAGTGTTTGTGAAGCGGTTTTCGCAATGGACCTCACATGATCATCCCAGAAGAGGGTGCTGTTGATGGTGACCCCGAGCATGGACATGGAACACTTCATAGGAATAGTTGTACCTGACATCATAATATTAGTGATTGTATGATCCGCCTTCCTGGAGAAGACGCAAGCTTGAGTTTTGGTTGCATTAAGCTCTACTAGATTATCAGATTCCCATTTCAAAATCTTTGCCAGATCTGTATTAATTGCGTCAACATGTCTCTGTCTTGCTCCTCTGGCTTCACTGGATAGTATAGTAGTCCAAGGAATACGGCATGAAATGAATGATTTTTTGACATTAATACTACCTGAAAACCGACTGTATCATTATGTTCAGGTAAGTGGATACATTAATTGTTTCATGTTTTCGACTCTCAAATGTGGTCACCCTATTTATTATAGCATTTTAAACAAAAAAAGGCACTTTTTTAGTTTTTTGTTAATAACTCAACAAATAATGAAGTAATCGAAATGGTATAAATAGACAAAATGTAGGTAATTGAATTACGAACAAAACAAGTTTTCCAACGGCTAGATCGGATAATTAGAAGCCGAGAAAACTATAGGAAAAGTGGGAAATTCGACGTTTCTTTAAGAATTCATATCTCCGTTGTTTATTATTTCGTAGAATCGAATCTTTGCAAAAATGTTTAAGTACTTATGCACTTCACGTGTGCAAAAAACTGTCCCTGTGAATCAATTAGTTTGGGTGTAATTGTAATTCAAAAGTTTTTTAAAGTTATTTTGCAAAATCGCTGGAGGCGTCTGAGATAATCCGATTTTAAATTTTAAAACGGTTTTGAAAAATATGAGATCCCTACAACAAAACCTATATTCTCGTTATCAATTCAAATGATGGGAAGTGCCTTAAAAACGCTGGGAAAGTCGGTTCGAAACGGCGGAAAGCGCGGAATCGCTCGAGTAGTGGGGGTGAGGGAGCGAAGGAGAGGCAAACATATACAGATATAGAGACGCGCTGCGCCGGGCTTCAAATGTTTGCACTATAATATCTTAACAATGACGCAAGCTATCTTAATAATTTTTTTTTATTTTGGTGCTAATGAATTCCAGGAAATTGATTTTTTATTTATAATTAATAAATAAGCAATGGTTATGCGTATATTCTTGAAATTGAAAATTGTTTCATATTGCCGATCATTTACGATTCTGGAGCTCTCTAGGTATTAGATGAGCTCGATGTTGATCACTTCAAAGATCACAGATAATAGTGAAATAGGTCTATAATTATTTGGAAGGGTCTTCTTTCCTTTTTTTTGGAATTTGTTGGACTCTGGCTGTTTTCCAGCTGTAAGGAAACACACCAAGTTTGTATAAAAGGGTAAACAACCTACATAAAACTGGTGTTAATTCAGACGCACTTTTCTTGAGAACGACAGGTTGAATTCCATCTGGCCACATAAACTTTTTGGTATTGAGATCAAGCAGAATGCGCTTAATTATGCGCTGACGAAAGACAATTCCAGGCATTTGGCTATCGCTGACAGCAATATTAGGAGGGTCCCTCCCTTGTTGATGCAAAGTGAAATTTGCTGTCCAGGAAAAAGGTTGACTTTTTCTTGTGATGTAGTAGTCAGTGTGCCATCATATTTGGTTAGGTGAGGGAATGAACTGAAGTGAAGTTTCTACCAATTGCTTTGGCTAATGTCCAAAAGGAACGGGAACCATTCGGGTATTCGATAAGCCTTGATCTTATTTTCGCATTATATACTTCTTTCGAAGCATTTATTGTTTCATTGCACCTAATTTTGGCTTCAACATTTCTGTTCTGCTCTCAAGACATGGGTTAGCGACGGTATGCTGTTTGTTTCGAAGCGACGGCCCTAGAACTGATTTTATTGAACCATGGTTCACCAGACGATAGTGGTTTGTTGGTATGAGGTATGTAAGTTTCCATTCACATCCTGATAGCATCCGAGATCTCTGTGGCACATTGCGTTGGGTCAACAGATTCAAAGCATACGCTGCTCCAAGGAAATTTGGAGAAAAACATGCGAAGACCATCCCAGTCGGCTGAGTTGTAATGCCAAACTGGAGGTATTGGATTGAGTAGAAATTGAATAGAATCAGCCATAACGTGATGAAAATTCATCATAAAGCATAGCTTTTTGTTTTTTGAATTATCTGTTTATAGAAGCTTCGGTGCAAAACTATTTACATTTATTGATAAAATGATATTCGAATAATTTGTCTATATCTGACATTAAATTTGCTTCGATTTTGTTCCTGTTGAGGTTCTACATGCTCATTTGTTGTAATAAACTGAGCCTACCACCGAAAGTTTTCATAAAGTGAATTTTCATTTAATTGTTTCCAATAATATAGAAATGAATTATGAAGATTACACGATGTTATCTGCGATCTTGGATTTCTATTGGCAAATATTCATTTTGTGATCATTATTCCAGGGATTAATATGGGCGGAGCACCAGCTGGTCCAGCTGGAACGGGTAAAACAGAAACAACAAAAGACATGGGCAGAACACTTGGTAAATTTGTTGTTGTATTCAACTGTTCCGACCAAATGGATTTCAGAGGGCTAGGTCGTATTTTCAAAGTAAGTATTTTTATGTATTACAATTTTAACTACTTCTATACTGATCATCGGATACGGTACTTTTACTGTATTAAATCTATTACAAAAAACTCTAATTTTCCTTGAAAAAAATTCGAGACAATGTAGTTGTTATACATTGCTTCCAGCATTTTTGGAGTTTCTGTATCACAACTGGACTGAAAACTTACCTTTTTCCGAATGCAATATGTCTTACTACTCGTTTGAAACTTTTTTTTGGAGATGAGTTCATTGTGCCTATATTTGCTTTCAAGAATTTGAAAGGAAGTGGATTTCAAATTATTAGAAAACTAATTTTGTGAATATATGTAAGAAAGAGTATACTATGCATATATCATCAGCCAATTGACTTCAACAAATTTCGTGTAGCGTTATCTTCGTTAAATCAAGAATGTCTGTTTACAGTTAGCAACACATTATAGAGTTGCCGACATAAATTGTACAATTATTAAATTGACTAGACAGCTCATAATTTGTTGTGAATCTAAATTTTAATAGAATTAGATTTCAAAAGTACAGAACAATTCTTCCAGGACTGAAATTCTACGTATATTTACGTCGTGTACTGTGTAAATAGCTGTGTACACATTTCTTTATATTCTTCATCAGTATATTAAACTGAAAAATGAAAGTCTATATTGTAAGTACTTGCTGGATGTACGTCAGATTTTATTCCTAGTAGAGAACTAATATTTTCTTCAAAACAGGATGTCGATTATCATGGTGAAATTTATCAATAAAACTCCCTAAATTGGTCTGATATTTAATTTTTAGTAAATTAATAACCACCACCACCACCATCGTTGGGGATAATGAATAAACTACCAATAAACACCTCCACGAAATGTGATATACAATAACGGTTAAGTAGGAATAATATACCTACATTATGATAAGCACCTTTAAACTACATGTTGTTGGTCTTGATAAAAATGTATAAGCGGAACCATTATACGTAGCAGTGTGACCGCCTTTCTCGGGAAAATATAAGTTTTCTTGTAAAGCGGAAAATTAGAAAGGGGTCACCACCGTGTTGGGTGGTCCAGGGTTGTATATTTACCGTTGAATAAATTCTGATTGAGATGAATGGATTAATTCCTCACCAGTAAAAAGCATATGTTAATATAGTCAGCTTATTAAATGAAATGCGTGATTCCAGAAAACATTTGTACAAAGGAAAAGAAATATAACTTCGATAAATAAATTTAACTAATTAGGTCTAATATTTGGCCTAGTCGAGTTAGTTTTACAGCGATTAAGCACTCGGTATTTTCTGAATAGTTCGAATATAATTCAAATTCAAATAAGAATGATTTGCGTGATATCGTTGTTTACCTCGATCAGATGGTCTTTGGTAAAAACACTTAAACGCCACGTGATGTATGTTCGAAATGTTAACCCGTATTAATAAACTCTTATTGTATGGAAGTCAATGGAGGACAATTTGAACATTTGATTTAAACACGCAGATTTAATTTTTTTCATTGTAAGCATGACAACACAATTCAATTTTTTTACGAATGTGATTTTTTGAAGATTGTTCCAAGTTTGTAAAAAAGGCTTAATAAAAATGAGCTTGTACATTGTACAAATAACCAAAATATTCAAGGTGGCGCATTTGAGCAACAAAATTAATTTTTGGTGAAAACAGTTCATCAAATTTACGTTTTTCATACACCGTTGTAAAGAGGCTTCCAAGACCTTTCAAATGACGTATCACTCAACCCTTCTCTATTCAATTTTGAGGAGTTGAAGCGCCCCCTATTAGGGGGTTGCTCGTTCAAGCCTCAAATATACGTCAAAAGATGTCCCCCAAACAAAATCATCCGACGTGTTTCGGGAGATTTTTCCACTCACTATGGGATAAGAAATATACGGGGTGGCTCGTCTGAGATGGAACACCTTGTATAGTAGTATGGTATATGTTACTGTGAAAGTTCGAAAAACTAACACGCAAAAAATATAACAAACTAAACTGCAGCTTGGTGTTTCGAACCTATAGATCCAAGCGGTTATGTTATCGCAGCTTAGTTTGCCAAATTTTACGCGGTTTAGCTTTGATCAGTTCCGGTCTTTCATAGTAACATACACCGAACAGGGATTTATAGTTCAGACAGAATAGGTGCTGCTGTCGATTAATGAGTAAATAACCATTTAATTATTAATTAATCGAAACAAAACTCACATGATTGATCGTTTAATCTGAATGAAATATTTGAATATACACGGCATTACCTTCAATATGTGGTATTGGAATAGTTGTTTCGACATGGAGAAATATAAATAAACAAAGGTACCTTCCAAAAACTGAATGGTACAGAATTGGAACAATATGAATCTTATAACCCGAATCTTCTGAGTGGTTTAAAGGTTTTGAACGTCATATCCATCTATAATGAGATTATAGGAACCACCAAGAATTAAACACAATGAATATCTCAAAAACTAGACAAGCAATAGGATTTCTGACAATTTTCACAAAAAATGAAAAAAAACAAAAAAAAAATTCAGCTTGATCGGTTGCAATACCGCGTGCCTTTAGAGGAATTTATCTCGCATTTAAATAACATGCAAAAGGGTTGTTTTTTCTGTTTTTCTAGATTCCTGCCATGAAAAATGAGAAATTTAAGAAGACTTGATATCATATGCCATCGGAAATTTCCCGTAGATTAAAATAGTCGGTGTACTATGGTCAAAAAATGATCTCAAATGCGCAAAAAACAAAAAAAAACATAAGAAAAAATAAGTTAAATGAAATTTAATTTTATTTTATCATCGTATTCTATGGAAAATTTCCTATCAATCCTATATATTCGCACATCAAACTTCACAAATTTTTAGCTGAGAAATTGGCTGAAATGTAGGAATAAATAAAATGGTATTGATTTGAATCCCACTTCTATTTTTCATTTTTTCTTAGTGACGCGGTATTATTTCTACTTATTCTTGGAGGGAATTCTGATTGCTACTGCAAAAATAATTGAGATCAAATGCCAACTGATTATGGTATTTTTTTAATGAAAGTTGTTCGTACCGAGGAAACTGTTTTAAATTTCGCGCGCATATCGTGACGTCTTGATGACAGAACAACTGTTCGTACTCTATTTGTTCTGAGTGCAAGCGAAAATCAAGAAAGCGACCCCAATGGCAGAAAACGTAACGTTTTTCCTAAAGTTAGAAAAATATAGAAAAACATTACGATTCCTGCCATTAGAGGCGCTTTCTTCGTTTTCACTCACACTTAATACGTATAAAAGTAAAAGTCAGATTCATATGATTTCTCAGAGTAGAACGTGACTGTTTCGAGTTAATATGAACGGAGTGATGCATTCAATCAGTCTGAATTAGAAAATAATGCTCATTTGATTGGTGATATCAATAAGTTACCGGTTTTTACTGAATCGAAATTATTAAGTGATTTTAAAATTTTGAAATGTTTTTCCGTTATACGCGCGTAATGAAAAAAAGTATAGATGGAAGTAAAAAGTCTGCAGTTGCAGAAGTTTGTGATATTTGGAAAAATTCGGATTTTCATATTTTTATAGAAATTCAATAAAAATGAGATAATTTTTAGATGATTATATGAAAATATAAATGAAAAAAAATGAAAATAATAATAATAGTGATAGATAAAGAAAAACAGAAATTTGAATATGTAATTTTACCGCCAAGCGCGCCAAGCTTAATGCGACTAAATTTTGTATAAAGTTTGATCTCCTTAAAGCCTTTATATTTCTTTCGATGATATTATAGGTTATATTCATCGTTATAATGGAAATATTTATCTTTCATTTCTGATATTCGATACTTTGATAAAAATTTTCTGGTCTTTTTCACTCATTGTTTTTATAAATAATGGCGTATAGCTATTCGAGCAACTCATTTAAATTGTCAACAAACTCTTTTTCTTCTGTTCAAAATATTCATGATTTTTCTTTATTTGAATAATCCTATATTCATCATATACTTTCACAATTACACGGAGTCATTGTTGGAATATCCGATTTTTCCAAATATCACAAACTTCTGCAACTGCAGACTTTTTACTCTCACCTATACTTTTTTCATCACGCGCGTATAACGAAAAAAACATTCCAATATTTCAAAATTACTTGGTAATTTCGATTCAGTAAAAACCGGTAACTTATTGATATCACTAATCAAATAAACATTTTATTTTCTAATTCAGACATATTGAATGTATTACATCGTTTATATTAACTCGAAATAGCACGTTGTACTCTGAGAAATCATATGGAACTGACTTTTCCTTTTATACGTATCAAGTATGAGGGAAAACGAAAAAAGCGCCTCTACTGGCAAAAATCATAACGTTTTTTCTGTATTTTTATAACTTTAGGAAAAACGTTACTTCTTCTGCCATTGCGGTCGCTTTTTCATTTAGCTTGCACTCAGAACAAATAGCGTACGGACAGTTGTTCTGTCATCAAGACGTCAAGATATGCGCGCGTAATTTGAAATCGTTTCCTCGATACGAACAATTTTCATTAAAAAAAATCGTAATCAGTTGGCATTTGATCTCAATTATTTTTACAGTAGCAATCATAGAATTCCCTCAAAAATGTGTTAACTCTAAGAATAAGTAGAAATAATACCGCGTTATTAAAAAAAATGATAAATAAAAGTGGGAATCAAATCAATACGATTTTATTTATTCCTAAATTTCAGCCAATTTCTCAGCTAAAAATTTGTGAAATTTGATGTGCGAATATATAGGATTGATAGGAAATTTTCCGTAGAATACGATGATAAAATAAAATTAAATTTCATTTGAATTATTTTTTCTTATGTTTTTTTTAATTTTTTTGCGCATTTGAGATCATTTTTTGAACATAGTACACCGACTATTTTAATCTACGGGAAATTTCCGATCGCATATGATATCAAGTCTTCTTAAATTTCTCATTTTTCATGGCAGGAATTTAGAAAAACAGAAAAAACAACCCTTTTGCATGTTATTTATTAAATGCGAGATAAATTCCTCTGAAGACACGCGGTATTGCAACCGATCAAGCTGAAATTTTTTTTTTGGTATTTTTTCATGACAAAAAATCAGAATCTCAACAGAGAGTGATGATTTTTTGACGCAAAAAAATAGCGGACACCCTACTGCATATACATTATCACTCGAGCATAAAATCGTTTTGATATTTTCAGGGCTTAGCTCAATCTGGATCATGGGGTTGTTTCGATGAGTTTAACAGGATTGAATTACCAGTACTCTCTGTGGCTGCTCAACAAATTTATATTGTACTGATGGCTAGGAAAGAAAGGAAACCGATGTTCATATTTATGTAAGAATAATTCTACAAGTTTATTCATAACTTACTAATATTACTATTTGAATACTAATATGTTATATTACAATGGTAATATATCAAGAAGTATTGGGAGTGTGAATGTGTGATGTATTCAAAGCTTATTTTAGTAATATATTACAATTATTATTGTGTCCATTGTTCCCGAGGAGTAGTTCAATCGCCCAAAAACAGTACACAAAGATTGCATTTGTTGATATTGGACGGGATTGAACGAGATTGTATCAAATTTTACGATATCGGGTAAGTTATGATATGATTGGTCTGAATTAGTCAATATTGGTCGGGATCGGACAGGCTGTTTGAGATTGCACACCAGAGGAAAATCTTGTTAGCCAGCGATTGAATCTGATTGAATGGGATTGGTCACTCATTCAT
Organism: Endomychus coccineus; assembly: GCA_958510875.1. Classification (NCBI taxonomy): domain Eukaryota; kingdom Metazoa; phylum Arthropoda; class Insecta; order Coleoptera; family Endomychidae; genus Endomychus; species Endomychus coccineus. The sequence goes on along the minus strand of OY294067.1, from coordinate 236,232,007 downwards.
TCCATATAATATTCTTTCTCCAAAAGTTATTATCATTAATGCACTGGATTTCATTGAAGATTCCATAGACTTCTGAAATTATGTATCACTAAGTATACATAATAATACATATGTATTTACTACTCGATCAGGTAAGAACGACGGCGAAAATACATCACTCGTATAGAGAAAAGCTATATGTAGTATATAGTGTAACGGAAGGAAACAGTTTTGAGTATCTCTGAATCGATGTAGACTGTTTGTCTGTGTGTGTGCGTGCGTACATGCGTAACTCACTGTGGAGACGATTGCGTCATTCCTATTGGTCGCATGGATTTGAAATTTCACAGACCGATTTAAAGAGGTGAAAATGGGAGCTATATTGTTTTTGGGCGTGGTAGCCCAGTTTCGAGCGGTGTTTCTGACACCCATCTTAATTTTTTCTGAAAATATTCTATTGAACCATAAGGACAACCTTGTTTTCCTGTTTATATATTTATTTAACCTGGAGAAGTGTCCGAAATTCTCATTTTAATATTCAAATGACGTCTTCGTTATGATGTCTCGATCTATTTTATGTCTTCATTCTGTAGTACATTTTGATAGTGCATGTGACAGTAAGTGTCAGTATAAAACAAGGTTATATTATAGTGTGAATAATTGCGCAGTCAACCTAAATAATAAAATTTAAATTTCCAAAATATTTACAATTAACCCGCAGGAGTGTCCAAAACCTAGTTTGCTAACGAAAGAGACGAAAGTCAATTGATTACACCTTTTTTTTGATAAGATTTGCACTCGGATTTGAACATTTTATACTATATGGTAGATGACCCTGAGGCGGGTTTATTATTTATTCATGTACAATAGGAAAAACCCAAATAATATACTCAAAGTAATACGTAAACTTGATTGGTAAAATTTAAATTCAAAAAAATAGTTTAGCTGCCTTTTGCTACAACTGAAAATATCTGCAGAACCTGGAAGAGCGTTAACATACATTAAGTATTTATGAATTTGCATAGCATCATCATCATCATTTTGATAAGAAATAACAATTATTCAATATTTCAGAACATTTTTAAAATTCGTATTAGATAAAATACGTATCAACTACAATAAAGAAAGATGTACGGTGTATTCATAGGTACATTGCAGGTACTGATAGATCCTCCTGTATGGCGTATTGGGTCAATCCCGAGTAAATGAAATGGATATATTCTTATTTTCTAGATTTCGAAATTAGAAATGTTGAAATTGTGAATTCTAAAGATTATCAAAGGGATTACCACTTGTAAAGACAATACAGAAGAAATGGATTTCCATAGTTATTTTACCTACAAAATGAATATTAAACTAATTATCATTATTCTAATTGTCATTTTTGAATTGCTTGTATTTTTCTTGAGTTGAATAAAATTATGTTGTTTCACTCCGAAAGGATCGACCCCTGTGGGTACCAACTCATTGTAAGTCCTCATTTTATATCTAAATCAATCTGTGTAGGTTCCATTTAAGGTATTGGTATTGAGATACATTTGTTAGAGTACGTCGATTGTCCCTATGTAGAGATTGTTCTCATAAAAAATGGCAAAATAGTTATCTAATTCGGGTGGAGCCTCCAGAAGAAAAGAATGATCATGTTCTGATGGATTGCTAGCTCCTGGATTGTTTTGACTATCATTGGTAATTGATAGTGTGACGTCAAAATTCCACCTGTTGTAGATTCAAATTTGTTTTAATTTCTATCTACATAAGGATCTTATTGTAATACTTTGTATGTTATAGGTACATTGTATACTGATTTGTAGGGATAGATAGATGCATTCAATGGAGATCTGGCAAAGATTTTGGAATGGGGATCTGATAATGTAATAGAGTTTAATGCAACTCAACCATACATTGAAGCTCTTGGATTCTATCCAGAAAAGAGCTATTCGTTTGATTGATGATGTCACACTTACGAGTTCATTGACCTCTCTAGAAGATCGTAGAAAGGTGGGAGATCTCTCCCTTTTCTAGAAATATATATACTGCAATCTTAGAGCTGAAGAATTTGTTCTTATTTTGACATAAAAATTGATGAGTCTTTCTTTTTAATTTATATCTGATTTAATTTTTTTTTAAATAAAGAAGCAAACATATCTTATCATATTCTTAGATAATCTAAGTATACCAAGTATGCATCGAAAGTTCGAAAGTTCTTAAATATTTGTTATAAGAGGCCAATTGAAATAAAACTTATTAAGGAAAAATGAGCTTATTACAACCCTTACTTCTTAGTGCGAAAAAGATCAATATTAGAGTTTCCAAATTTCCTGACATGCTTGTGATGACGGTGAGTCCACATCATTATCGGTGACAATTGGCGGCGCTAGATTGAAATGATATTCATTTGTCAACAATACGTTTGTCTGAAGTATTGAAAGACATTAAAAAAATTGAACATATTGGTTCAGGATTCGCTACAATTGGACCGGGAATGGACTGCTTGAATCGAGATTGGTCGTATTGAACTGGAATTGATCATATTTGTTAGGGATTGGTTATATTGGGATGGGAGTGGATCACCCTTCGATTGTTCCTTATCATCATTAATTTCCTCTCTTTTAGGGATGGTGATAACGTGTCGATGAACATTGAATTTGGAATATTTTTAACAATGAATCCGGGATATGCTGGAAGACAAGAATTACCGGAAAACTTGAAAATTATGTTCAGAAATGTAGCTATGATGGTGCCTGACAGACAGATTATCATTCGAGTCAAGTTGGCCTCTTGTGGCTTCAAAGATAACGTATTTCTATCCAAAAAGTTCTTCACATTATATCAGTTGTGTGAGGAACAGTTATCAAAACAGGTAAGAACATGTTATCTCTCAAGTCTACATTTCTCAATCACCACACAAGATAAAATATAAAACTAGATAGCTTACTAAAATATTATTTAAGTAAATCGTGAAATGGCAAAGCAATAGCTTGATGGGAAACATTAACTTTATTTATCTTTATTTATCATTAATATATATCAAATTACTATTCTAATTAAAATTTGATACAAATCGATAACGTCCTGTACGAATTATAATATGGTTATGTGTATTGTAGCTTCAAAAGGTAAAACCACAACAAGCGACTGAAAAACTTGCCAGTTCATAGAAACAGCCATAATTTAACAGTGGGTTGGGTACATAAACCACACAATATTCTGGAAAACACTTGTTTATTTTAGAAATGCCTTTTCTGCTGAATGTCTGATTTATAGTTTCCCATTCAAATTATAAGGAACAACCCCATAATTTTGTCGGTATTTTACCAACCTCTAATAACATTACTTGGAAGTGGTTCAGAAACTGTACGTCCCGTTTGTTTCTGAAAATACGAAGAACAAGTTGTAGCAGCATTTAATGGCGATACTTGGAGGTGAAATCAAATACTTGAATTTTCGGTCGCCCTTTTAGATACAAAGGGATAAAAACTATTCCTGATATTTATTCAACTGAAATAAGATAAAACACCTTTCCTACAATTCTACACATAGCTGGGACATTGAATTTTTTCCTCCATTCTAGTCCATATCTACTTGATTGGACTATTTTTTCAAATCTGTTGAATACAAGAGAGGAAAACCTATGATGTTCGTAGAACATCCTGTGGATTAGTGATCGAATGTTGGGCGAGGATGTAGGCATTGGAGTTTTTCTTAAATGTCTGAAGGTAATGGGCAATAGGTAATATCTCACTAGCCAAAGAGTTCCACAAAGTCGTGGTTCGATAGAAAAATTAAGTCTGGTAGAAATAAGTTCGGCATGTCTTCAGCCTGACAATGGAGAGGTGACCAGCTGAGCTTGTCAAGTCTGTTTACCGGGAATCCCTCTCGGTGGAATACCAGACAAGATTTCCAATGAACGGTGACCATGGAAACTCTATCAATGAGAAAGAGATCGTCCACCGTTCGATAAAGTTCTACAATAAATTCGTAAGTGTCGAATCACCAACCGGTCAAATAGCTGTCGTCTCAATTTTAGAGCTTCAGCGTATGTTTTTGAGCTGAACTCCAAACAAGTGAACAATACTTCAGGACAGGTCGGATCTGTGTCTTGTAGACCATTACGAGCTGCAGGGGTGTAAAGTACCTCTAGGCACGGAATAGAAAACCAAGCTTCTGTGATCCAGATTTTGCAATAGACTTCACATGATCATCCCACGATGGGGTGCTCTTGGTGGTAAAACCGAGTATGAAGACTTCGCAATAGTTTGACATCATAATATAAGGGATTGAGAACTCCATTTCAAAATTCTTGCCAGATCTTTGTTCATTATCGAACTACTGCCTGTGTTATATCGTATAATAATAATTATTGTGTTGTACAGGATGCCTCAGAATTGGAAGTAATGAGTCATATGCGAGATTCCTTTTTTAAAATAAGAACAAAACGTCTCAACAAAACTATGTCATAAAACGCATTGTTTTTGAGCATTTTGAAAATAACATTCTCATTGGGACATCTGTTTTCTGACAGATGGTATTGGAACACATTTGCTCTCCAAAAATTCCCCAATGTGGTAGTTATTCCTCTGCCGGCGATGGTTTGTCACGAACTTCATCGAGTGACTCGTTCCACTGATGAGCTCACGAAAAGAACGAAACAGCTCTCTGGAACTGATGGACGTGTTGTCACTGATCAACCTGGAGAAGCAAAATGTTATCATCTTATGATTCTAACACGAAATTTGTTTGTATACACTCTGCATTCCTATTCTTGATTAACCCGAGCCTTAGACGTGAAAAGAAATACTCGTTTTATTATACTTGAAGATACTAATCACAATATATATCAGTAACTATTATGAATAAAAATTTTATCTATTATGTTAACAGTTGATTATGCTACTTAATTAGCAATATAATAAATATAAAACCATGATATAAAGAAAGAGGAACAGTTAAAGTGTAAAGATGAACTTAGATAAATAGAAGAATAGAATACCACAATACTGTACACACCACATCTTGCTCCTCTGACTTCATTGCATGAGTGCTCTAGAGTGCAAACTATAAACAGGATAAGAGGTGAGACATCTAACACATCATTGATATGGATCCGGAAAAAAATTGGTGCCAAAACAGAGCTGATATTCACTGTATTGGAGGAGTCATCAAAGTTGGAGCGGCAAACCTAATGACGGAAATTTTCAATTAAGGCCTTGGGGCTAGACTCAGTCTGCTTTGGATATATCGAATGCTACAGCTAGAGATTCCTCAAATTTTCCAATGGACGCATGCGGTCGTTCATAATTATATTAGAGTTCTCTAGATATTGGATGAGCTCGATGAGGCTTGTTTTCTTAAGAAATCACAGATAGTAGAGCTATAGGTCTATGACTATTAGGAAGGGGTTTTTTGGAAGCTGTCTTCCAACTGGAAGAAAACACCAAGTTTGTATGACAGACTAAACAACGCAAATAACTGGAGTGCGCTGACAAAATACGATTTGAGGCATATAGTTATCGATGGAGGCGATATTAGAAGGGTCCTTTCCCTGTGAACTCAGAGTGGGATTTACTGCCAGTGTGCCATTATTTTTGGTTGGGCGAGGGAAAGAGTTTGGAAGTGAAATTTCTTCCAATGGCGAAGGTCCAAAACGAACGGGAACCATTCTGGCATTCGATAAGCTTTGATCTTATCTTGGCGTAATATAACCTCCATCTAAAATTTTGATCTGAAAGATATTCAACATATTATTAAAATAATCTTTTTATTCGAGGTGCATTATGACTTTGGTTTGAGAAATATTCTATCAGTACTTCGTACACTGGGCGCACAGAAAAGAGCAAATCCTATTGATACAGAAGAAACCATTGTGATGAGAGTTCTGAGGTGAGTATTATATTTCACAACCTCACAGATATGCATTTTCCAGACTACAAGTAATTGACTGATATAATTGTGTTTGGGTACTTAGGTTGAACATAAAGCCTTCAATGACTATTGATTTATATGTTATATGTTCACTTGAATCTGCATTGACTTTGTTTAGTGTGTGATGAGAGGAAAATTGGTCATGCTGACAACTGAAGTTGAGACTGAAATGAGATTATATTATGATAATGTTAAAAGAAATTCACATTTCTCTGAAGAACATAATTCAGGAAATTTACAATTGTCTGAAGAACATAATAAATTATACATGCCTAAGTGATAACATTATTCGTTCCTCTCTTAAAATTGGTCTTTTGTGGCTATTGCAACACTTTCTGCAGTTTTTAAGAAAGGTTAATTAATAATTAACCGAACGTTTCTATTTTCATTCTAATATATTCTGCAAACTTTGCAGGATGATGCCTGAAATCGTAACAAAGGTGGTGGAATTCCCCAAATGTATTCCTTTCTGCATTGATAGTATGTAAACTAAAAAAGGGTTCACACTGTGGATACACCCGAACACTATAAATAAGAAATAATCACCTTTATCCAGTGGCGGCTCCTCGAAGGAGGCTAAGGAGGCTCAGCCTCCTCACCAATTTATCTTAATGATCATTCTCATGGGAGGGAGGCTAGCTTTTCGTACCCATTCGTCGGTCGAATGAAATACGATTACTTGCGCTCCCGCCTCCCGCTGCTAGAAGAATGCGGTTAGTTGTTGTTTTTATTCCACGAGGCGTAGTAAGGTTAAGTAGTTAATTTTTAAGTTATAATTTATCTAATCGGAATCGGTGAACGTTAAAATTATGAGTGACTTAGTTGCAGAGTTCTTAGAAAATCCATTTAGTGGATTAACATATGATAGAAAAGTGTTCTTCAAAAACAAACGGCCTTTACCGGATTTGAAAGGATTAGTGATGGCAGGGAAGTATCAAAATCGATCGTTTAATACTGATAATTATAAAAAATATGTATGGTTAACGGGATCTGATGTACACAATAAATTATATTGCTGGTATTGCTTGTTATTCACATCAGATACAACTTCATGTTGGGGGCACTTGGGTTATAATGATTTGAAAAATTTAGCTCGTGGCCTAGAAAGACATGAAAAATCGCAGGAACATATTACATCGTGTATTAAGTTTAAATTAACCGGTAAACAGAATATTGTTAATGCGATTGATTCTACACGAACACGCGAAATCGAAAATCATAATAATACAGTTAAAGAAAACCGCGAAGTTTAAAAAAAAATCATTGATTTCTTATTGTATTTATCATTTCAAGATTTGGCTTTTAGAGAGCATGATGAAACTGAAAATTCAGTTGATAAAGGTAATTTTAGGGAATTGTTAGATTTGTTTTGTAAATACGACAGTAAGCTTCGCGATTTTATGACTAACGCGTCAGTATTTGCAGGCATTTGTTTTGTTTTATGCGGGTATAATGGTTGAGTGACACCACGCGAAATAAGGTTAGATTAGAAATTAGAATTCGTCTGTTCGGTAAATTATTAATTGTAAAAATGGACAACTAGTGGAAAGATTTTTAGGGTTCTACGATGTTAGTTCGGGAAGAACAGCGGTCAATTTATTCAATTTTTCAATGGAAACATTTCAACGATTCGACTTTGCGAATAAATCAGACTTACGACGGCATCTGTAATGGCGGGACATTTAAACGGTCTTCAAACAAACGTAAGTTTTAAATAACATAGTAGAAAACAGAATTCCCTGTAATGCTCGAACTCAATGGAATTTTACATCACATGCAATGTTTAGTTTACCATCCATAAAAATAAAGACAAATTAATTGAAATATTTGATTTTATATTAAACAGTGATGACTTTTCAACAGATCAGGTTTCATTGAATGCTGCTGTTGGTTTAAAATCTTATTTAGAAAATGAAGAATTTTTGTTATTTCTTGATACTTTTAAATTAATATTTGAACAAACTGATCTTATTTTTCGAATTTTACAACATAAATTCACTAATATAATTCATTCAAGAGATCGTTTAACACATCTCATTGATAAAATTCAAGTTTCCGTTATACAGAATTTCATTTTAATATTTTATTTGGAAATTATTCAACTGATGAGGCTTCTCCCGTGAAAAGGAGGAAAACATATAATTTGGTAGACAAGAAACTACATTATAAACAACTTTTTTATGAAATTTTAGATACTATTAAAGGTCAAATATTGAGATTCGATTTTCCGATTTACATGAATTGAAGTTTTTCGATTTGACGAATAGAAGATTTTTCGAATCTTTTTCAAAAGAGTTTCTAAATACACTTTCAGATAACTTAGTTCTAAAATATAATTTTTTTGATAAATAGCGCTGCACAATGAATTACCTCAGTTTTATAAACTACTTTGTTTGACAGTCACCATTCCTGTCACGTCGGCATCGGTGGAGAGATCATTTTCTACTCTCAAACGAATTAAAACATACATGCGAAATACAATTGGCCAAAATCGTTTATACAATGTTAGTTTAATATCTATTGAAAAAGATTTAGTAAAACACTTAAAACATAATGATACATTTTATGATAATATTATTGATCATTTTTCGTAAATTAAAGACCGTAGAATTTCGTTAATATATAGAAAAGTTGATAAAATTAATAACAAAAAACAAAATATGAAAAATTCCAAAAAAAAAAGAAAAAAAATTAAAAATCCAAAAAAAAATAAAAAACAAAAAACGAACGAAAAAAGAATTTGTGGGCATGAGAAACTCTATACCTCCACGTTGGTTCTTGCTGGGTAACAATCAATTTTGTCACTGAAGGTTAAATTAATTGGCTGAATAGAGTATATTTTTACAAAAACGTTTTATGTCCAGCCTCCTCTCTCAAAAAGTTCACGAGCTGCCACTGCATTTATCCACTAAACATACTGTTAAAGTACTGAGGATCTTACGGCTACCAAGTAGCCATCATCAGAGTGAACTAAATGATGAATCAACATGTGGATTTATATCCAGCTGAGGGTAACCCCTTGTTTGCAATAGTATATCTCCAAGTAGTATTTAAACAGGCTAATTTTGATTTGTAATTTAGATTTCTCTGATGATGGCTACTTGGTAGCCGAATGGTCCTCAGTACTTTACCAGTATTTTTAATCTATAAGGGTGGTTATTTCTTATTTATAGTGTTGATAGGATGTGTACAATATTCGCGTTCCCTATATTCAAGTAATAAATAATTTGAAAAAAGTATGACTAATTCTTTGTCAGAGTCATTCATATTTTCAATTCTGTTCGTTACTATACTATCTGCTCCAACTTGAACACCCTATAAAAGCAGAGTGTACTCGATGCTTTTGTCACTGCCCTCATCGCAGCTCCAACATACTCATACCCCTAACCATTGCTTTCAATCAACGTCTTAACTGAGTTTGTTAAAAATGAGGTTGGAAGCTAAATGGAAGAGAATTGAACGATACAATAAAACTGGCGACGCACAGCTATAGTTTCTAATAAACATAATATTAAATTCTCCTAATGTGTGTTTATTATATATTATATATTTTATTTATTTGATATCTACTATCAAATAAACAAGAATTGATAAGTCCAGTTAAGTAAATACAACAAATTCAAAATGAAACAAACCACAATTTGAAAAAATCGACACTAGAAGTAGTTACTCTATGGTACCTAATTTATCCTTATGATTAAATGAATTTATACTTGAAATGTTTATTGTTTACTTCATTTATTTTTCTGTCCGATAATGGCATTTCGGTGTTAAAACTATAGTAAGATTTTCATGTTATTATTAAAAGTGGTATAAAAACAAAGTAATTGTTTTTTCATTTAAGCCACAATTTGAGAACTATAGTGGTTTCTGAAAATTAAAATTTATAAATATGATTCTCGTTGCAATTAATGATTTTTATAATTAATAATTGATTTAATTATTAATTTTTAAATATTTATTCGATTAACTTCACGATTTTTTTAGGGATATGAATTTGAGTAAGCTTATAGATGAAGATGAGCCCCTGTTTCTGTCTCTCATTGAAGACATGTTCCCGGGTATTAAATTGACCACTAGTACTTGGAAGGATCTCCAGAAAGCAATAGGAAATCAAACAGCTGAAATGGGACTAGTGAACTACCCAACGTGGAATCTGAAGATAATCCAGCTGTATGAAACATCTCTCGTGCGTCATGGTTTGATGGTGTTAGGTTAGCACAATGCAAACTAATTTTCTAATCCCTACTGCCTGAATTCAGAAATTCATAAACTTCTTCCTATACTCTTTACACGACTGTTCGTCTGTATAGCAACTAATAAAAATACAATTATTACATTTCTCAAAGTATCATTCATCATTCTGATATTTGATCCTTTTTTTAATTTCTGTATTTTCACATTAAAGGTCCCACAGGAGCAGGGAAAACCAAGTGTATGATGACTTTAATGAGATCATTCACTGAAAATGGGCAACCTCATAAAGAATTAAGGATGAATCCAAAAGTAAGATTGTAGTCAAGTTTTATATTAGAATTTTACGTTTTGATTATGCCTACTAAACAAAAAATTATAATAAACAAAAAAGAATATTTATGAAACAATTATCTGGAATGGCAAAAAAATTCAGTTCTAGGAGTTCCTGAAGTCGCTGAAGTAACGAAAGCTTAAAAATAAGAAACCTGAATAATGAACAATATTTGAGTTTTTCTATTAAAGCGTATTTTATGACTACGTACATAATATAAACTTGCAAGTGTGCGCAAATTTAGGTAAACTGCAGGTGTAAGAAAAGAGGAAATTGATATGTTGTACACGAGGGCAGAAAGTGATACAAAAGTACCATCGTATGCGTTATTTACAAATGGCAAATCACCTCGTAAACTTCTGATAATGATACTACATGAGGTACCACTGCAGAATATAATAAATATATAATATAATTTATTTCACACTGACACCTTTTTCGACTTAAATTATAATTTTGATCAATGAATCAATTTCTAAACAAAAAAGGAAAATGAAACGCAACCAAAAATAGAGCCATTACCTTCAAATAGTTCAATAAAATTCAAAGATTCACTTATCATCCTTAAGTAATTAATAAATTCCATAATTTGTTTTCTAAAACACCGTTTAGGCAACACCTTTGGTAAACTTTCCGAGTTGTACAAATCCGGGATTTACAAAATCGTTTGTGAATCATGTTCAAAATTCTATGTGGGTCAAACTAACATATTAACTCGGTATAAAAAACATTTTAGTTCGAAAAATAATGGTGGAGAAAAATATGCGTTAGCCGAACATATTTTGAATACAACATTTCTCAAGATAGTTGACCATTCAAAATACAGTACAAGGACAAATATCTAGATAAATTAGAAAGGATGAAATATAAACGAAAAACCGATTTATTAAATTCCGATTCAGCTCCAGCTGAGTGTTACCCCTTCTTTTCATTTTTAACCCAAATAGTATTTGAACATTTTGATTTCTAATTTAGTTTTCTCAGATGATGGATACTTGGTAGCCGAAAGGTCCTTAACAGTATTTTTAGAGGATAAGGGTGGTTGTTTCTTATTTACAGTGTAGTGTTCCCACAGTGTGAACTCTTTTATACCTTATTGAATTGTAACTCAGCACTTTTCAACTGCGATGCAGCCAAGTGTAAGCTGATTCTGAAATTATATTATACTTCAAAATATTCAATATTTCCTTATCACCCTTTCTTCAAATAATCGTACATTATGCCTAAAAATGAGTAAAGTTGAGCAAAATATGAAAAAAGAAGTTTATAATTTGAGAACGTTGTTTTAAAAAGTTACGAATAAAGTTGAAAATTGTACTAGGAGGTCGGTCACTATTCTGCGCATATGCCCGAAGTGTTAAGACGATCACTCCGTCTTTCGCATAAGCCGATCAAGAGGGCGAGCCGCATATTACAGTAAATCTTTAAGGAAAATATGTTTTTTTTGAAAAAGAATTACTGAAGTTGTTTTTTTTTTGCATCGTTAGCAAGGTATGTGACCAACTAAAAAGTTGGGACCCCCGCCTTGGGAATATTTGGGAAAATCGAAATGTTTCTATATTTGATTTTCCGCGAGAACGGTAGGTCATAAGAGAAACATATTGTTAACAAAAATTGTATAAATAATATTATATACAATTTATCTCATACAGTCGCTGCGCTACAACCAAAAGTACAAATAGCAGAGGCCGTCAAAGTTGCCAAAAATTTTTCTCCTTTTCGACGCGCGAAAAAAGTTTAGCACCACAGTGCAAATATACAAGTTGCAGAGCCGAAAAAACCTGCAAAATATGTAATGCTTTTTTCTTTACGATGTACTGTTACGGAGATATAGCGATGTTATTTCCTAGTATGTACTATTTCTTTTTAACAACCAACCAAATGCAACGTAGTAGCTTTTCGCGGATGCGGCACCACCTCGGTTCCTTGTTTCCATGGGAAATCAAAACTTCAGTACTTTTCAAGGAACACCTCATACATCCACAAAGCATCGCAGCTGTAGGACAAGTCATATTTGAGATATTGTACGATGGTGCCAGTTGCCTCAACTCCGTTTCAAAAAATTCACACAACCTGCTACAAATATTACAGTTAACCTGTCTTTATTACCACCTTCATCTGATGCGACGCATTTACATAGCCGAAGAGTGTACTTTCAAGTGCAGGCTTGGTTGGGCAATGCCTTGGATCCCTTGGAGTGTAGCTGGGAAGAGTCGGTGCAAGGACTTGATCCAGAGATGACTACAAGGGATCCAGAACCTGAAAATGTCATGAAGCTAATCTCCTGCGGTTGTAAAACCAATAATTGTAGTACAGCTTGCGGATGCAGAAAAGCCGGTGCTCAGTCGTTTGCAAGTATTGTGGAGGAGAAAACTGCAGCAACGTGCCTGCATTCGATATGGAATAAACTGATATTGATGAGGCTCTCTCACAAGTTTTTTAATGGCATTCTACATCAATGGGAGTAGACGATAATGTGAAAGACATTGAAGAAGAATCGACGGGGATTACATTGTAGGTGTTGAAGAACCGCCAAAGAAGAGGAAAAGCCAGAAAATTATAAAAACGAAACGAACGTGCTAGACTACAAAACTTCCCAAAGTAAAATATCTTACACAAGTCGTTTATACTATTACAAACATTCTTTTCCAACAATATTAACATATTTATGTTTAATTGATAGTTGATCTTTAAATTGGTTATTAACAAAATCTTGCATATAAGGCGAGTATACTGACATTATATACGTCAATTTTAAAATAAAATATACTCTGTCCATTCTAACGTATGTGAATTCTCATTAGGTACCGGATTTAGGAGTGGGCAGAGTGGGCGGCTGCCCATTGAGTAAATTTGTGCAGAATTTGAATTCACATATTTTAATTATCTATTTTACATTACAAAAGCAGGAAATATTGTATATTTAATATTTATGCAATGACAGGTAGAAGTTGAAATAAGCTATTTCTGATGTCACATTGCTTTGAAACACTACGTAATAACAAGTTCGTTGGAATTAGTTATTTGAATTTTCCCGCGTGTTTAGTATGTGGCGCCGTATTACGGATAATTTTCTAGTCCTCTGCCATTACAATTGCATTATAATTTTGTATTGTACAAATTTTTGTGGCATTTAATATTACCGTCTACCATAGGGGCCCCCACCTAACTTGTGCCCACGGGCCCCACCACTCTCAATCCGGCCCTGCGTAACAGTACATCGTAGATGAAAATTGCAAATATATTCTCAGTGTAACGCAAAAATACTATTTTTGCACAGAAAAAGAAAAAAAAGTAGCATTTGGCAACTTTGGCGCCCTTTACTTCTTTCACCTTTGGTTGTAGTGCAGCAATTACTGGTGATAAATTGTAGATAATATTTTCCTCTGCAATTGTTCTACATACATTTTTTCTCTACAAGCTACCATTCTCGGGCAAAATCAAATTCAAAAACGTATTGAATTTCTCAAAAATTGCCAAGGGTGAATGTTCCAACATTTTGGCTCCAAGCTCGTCACATGCCAGGCTAACATCTAATGAAAAGAGTAGCTTCGGTAATTTTTTTCCACAGATTTTAATGTACTAGCAGTCTGCCCAGTTGTGCGAGCTCGATTCTTTAGCACTGCCAAAGTATGCATGGGCGTTTAAAATCTTAACTCGAAAACGGCTTAAGGTGCAGTAAATCGAAGTCACCGTTCGACTGTTCTGTAGCAACATACAACGTGCCATATAAGCCGAAAGGAATTCGCTAAGCTCGATCCGTCTTTCGCATAAGCTGATCAAGAGTGCGAGCAGCTGTCTGTCTTGTTGCGCGAGCTCGATTCTTCAGCACTGCCAAAATTATGGATCGGCTCAAGGTACGACATTGAATTCAAACCAGTAAATTTAACGCTTTATATCTTATATTCTGTGAAAATGTTGAGTAAATCGGAGTCACTATTCGACCGCTATGTAGAAAATAAAGTGCCGTATGAACCGAGAGGGGGAGAACTTCCCTACGATCAGTCCGTCTTAATAAGATAATTGAAAAATTAAAAACGTTATCAAAAGCTGTTTTTAATGTTTCAATTTCATTCTATCTTAATCGAAAGTCGACATATCTCACGAATTATGTACCAAAGACCGATGTACGTTTTTTTTTAAATAGAGGCAAGCGCAACTCTTAAGTTCATGTAGTTTCAAAACTATACAACATAATTGAAAAATGCATAAGGTTGTCAAAAGCTATGGTTTCAATGGGTCATTTGTATTTTGGTTCGACTCGATAGCTCATATATACTTCTAATTACGGATCAAAACAATATTTTTTTCAATAACACAGTAGGCAAGTATTTTAATGCGTATAGTATGGTTTTAATAATATAATAATAAATTATATATATAATTTTAATATTGTTTCAAATTCATTCTATTTTCGCTCCTATTGAAAAATTATTTATGCGGATTGCTCCTCAATTTCCTCTTTTTACAACCGTCATCTTGGATTTAAATTTTGTTCAACTCCATATTCGAAATCACTGACTCTAAAAATCTTTAGAATTGAATTTTATCCCATTCAGGATAATATTTTCAAATATATTGCATGTGTATATTATAATTATTTTTTATTTAACAAATATTAATACTCAAATCCACGATATCGGACAATATGCTATCGTCAATGGCTTTTCAACTATTTCTAGGCGATAACTGCACCTCAAATGTTCGGTAGGCTGGATGTAGCAACAAATGATTGGACAGATGGCATTTTCTCAACATTGTGGCGGCGAACTTTGAAATTCAAAAAGACGGACTTTTGTTGGTATGTAACCAGAGTGTGTTGTTTTATTTAAGATCTATGTTGAAGATCAAGTCTAATAAAGAAATTAGCTATAAAGAATATTGCATTAACAGACTAGAGGTTTCAAATAAGACACCATAGAATGAGTAGAAAATCACTTACTTGATGTTTCTGCCTAGTATATCTCAGCATTAAAAATTTTCTAACTTAACTCTATTATTTTATTCCAATTATTCAATCCCGGTCATGTATTCCCAAAATTCACAATTCCACTTGTGACTGTTAGATTATATTTTGATGAATATTCATATATTCACAACTCCTCTAGAGATACATATACACTCTTGAAATGGATTGGCTCTATCAACAAGCACAAATTTGCAATTGTATATTTGTTGAAGCAACTAACCTTTTATTTCCACCAACAAATTGTTCTATTAAATGAAATAATCGAATTTGTTCGAAGAAGTTAGGAAGTTTTGTTGACTGCTAAACTGCTTGTTGCTGACAAATGATCTTTGTTCGGGCAACTTAAGGTATTTTTGGGTCAACCAATATTTGAAAAAAATTGATATTTTACTACCCTTAATAAAATGTATGCATTCTACTAATAGATTCCATTACTTGAATTAAATAACAGAAGTTTTACTTCCACAAGAATTAAAAGTTTGTTCTAGGTTACAAATTGTATTATCAAATACAAGATTTGTTGAAAAAGAAAGAACATTTTGCTTACGGAATTTCTTGCCTTTACCAAACTTCTTTGTTCCGGCAACATGTTGCATTAGTCCTCGCTTAAAATAATCATGTTATTAACCTTTCATATTCATATATCGAACTGTACGAAATTTTTTATTTCTACCTATGAAAGAAAGATGCCTAACTGACGCTAAGCATTCCACTCCATTTTTTCCACTCTGTTTTTTCCACTCCGCTTTTTCCACTAATATATTTTTCCACTAATACATTTTTCCACCAGTTTATTTTTTCCTCCAGTTTATTTTTTAATACATTTAATAGTTTTATAAATGGATATCAAACAGGATATCAAAATTGTATATGGTGACCGACAGCTTTTAAATATTCCAAAACTTCGCCTCCACTTTTCCTATCTTCATATTGGCGAACTAAATTGTTTATTCGCTCTTCGTTTTTCACTCTGGACTGCTGTGTAGTTTTTTCAATTTTGTGGCCTAAATCCAGCTCGCGGATCATGGCCTCGGTGTCTCCTTGTTCTTTCTGTAGCTCGAGGAGGAAGGCGTAAAGACTAGGGTGTTTTTTTCCCACTACCACCTTGTATCTGTTGTGCCAACCTTCCGACACATTGTTGGTCCTCGACAGATTTTGTAACACGGGCTCGTACATGTTCCACAGGGAGGGGGAATAACTGTCAGACCAATGTGTAGGTCAAACTGTCAGTTCAACGTATCAAACTGTCGTTGCTATGATACTTGTTCAAATCATTTCAATTATACTATTTTCGAATTGGTGGAAAATCATTACTAGAGGAAAAAGTCCCTGAAAAATAGAATATGTGGCGCCACAATCAAAAATACTATGTAACATTTGTGATGTACCATCTTTTACTAGAACGCATTATAATTTTCAGCTTGATATGTCATTCATTTCTGTTTTAACACCAATCGTTTTTGTGAACGTGCATGGAAAAATATTACGCAAACCAGAGCATCGCTTGTTAAATATTATGGCGACTCTTCACCATCGATTGGAACGATCCACAAGTGGTTTACTGATTTTCGTTGTGGTTGTATGATATTGGACGATCGGCGAGTTAAAATGCACGAGATTGCTGAAGCTTAACCGAACGGGTTCAAACATTTTGCATAAAATTTTTGAATATGAGAAAGTTATCTGCCAGATGGGTGCCGCTCTGTTGTCAACAGAGCCAACAAGCGCGGCCGTGTGAGAACTTCAAAGGAGTGTTTGGCCATGTTCAAGCGCGATAAGTAGGACTTTTTACGACGTTTCATAACCATGGACGAAACATGGAGCCAACAAAACACCAGAAACCAAAGAACAGTCGAAACAGTGGACTTGTTCTAGCGAATCGAAGTCGAAAAAGGCCAAAGTGGGTTTATCGACCAACAAAGTCATGGTGACAGTTTTTAAGGATGCACACGCTATGGTCCATATCGATTTCCTTGAAAAGAGCAAACCGATCACCGGCGTATATTATTCAGAGCTGTTTGATCGATTCGATTTGAAGCTAAAGCCACCGCATTTGCAAAGAAAAAAGTAGTCTTTCACTAGGACAACGCACCGTCGCATAGGTCCGCAGTCGCAATTGTAAAATTGCATGAATTGTGCTACGAATTGGTTCGTCATCCACAATATTCTCCAGATTTGGCCCCCTGCCCTTTTAATCTATTTCCCCAAACTTGAAGAATTCGCTCGGCGGAAAGAGATTTGACTCCAACGATGGGATCATAGTCCATTTTGAAGGATTGCCAAAATCATATTATTTGGATGGGATCGAAAAATTAGAAAAACGCTGGGATTATTTTATCGGGCTACAAAGAGATTATGTTGATGAATAAATTAAGTTTTGACCAAATAAATCATTTCTTGTTTAATTTTTCAGGGACTTTCACCTTACCCTCGTAATGTATCAACAGTGTGAACTCTTTTATAGTTGTTTAGAGAATGCTTAACTTCCCACAGTGGGTATATTTTTCTAATCATTCCAGGATTTAATGTGCATTTCTCAATAGATTCACCAGTGACTTCTTTTCATCAGGTTAATACTGGACGGACCTGTAGATGCTGTGTGGATTGAAAATTTGAATTCCGTATTAGACGATAATAAAACATTAACGTTGGCTAATGGCGATAGAATAGTAATGTCCGCAACTGCCAAGCTTGTGTTTGAGCCTGATAATGTTGATAATGCCAGTCCTGCAACGATATCTCGGATGGGGATGGTGTTTATGAGTTCATCCGTATTACCATGGAGTCCTATATTGGATGGCTGGCTTAAAACTAGATCTCAACAAGAAACTGATGTATTCAGAATCTTGTTCGGTAAAATTTACAAGGATGCTCAAGACTTTGTTCTTGCAAGACTGAAGCCTAAAATGTTCTTCCGAGAAGCGATATACGTAAGACAATGTTACGATGTGTTGCAAGGTATATTGGACATTGGTGACGATCAGAGTAAGTTTCTATGTTAGTAGAATAAACTTCTAACGAATATCTTGGATAGTAGACTTCCGCGGACAGCTAATCTTGAAAAATCTTGTCTTCCGGATGGATTCCGCGTCACCATAGCTCGACTTGATGCCGACGTTTCGCCAACCATTACAGGTGGCATCTTCAGGGCAGGCTTGAGGCTTTCAGTTCAAGCGGAATCCATCCGGAAGACAAGATTTTTCTAACGAATAACTCCAATGTCCAGAATTGGCATAATAATATACTTAACAATATCCACAGAAATTGTCGAACTATAGATATATTTTGAAGTGCCCAGCGCTTCGTGTGATACGTTCTACGCTCACCTAAATAGCCCTTCTTCACCAAGTTACATAGCTCGTAAAATTTGAATCTTGCTTCATATTAGTGTAATAATTGCATATACATTCTTTTGTGGGTGTTACTTTGATTGCGCTGTGTGATGTACGGATAACACCATACATCTTAATTATACTTTAATTCTCAAATCATAAGTAACGTTATGAAATTTTGACTAATTCGAAATGTGACACCTAATTGAGTGGATTGATTGGTTTTTAAGTGTTAACTAGTGTGTAACGTTGTATTTAATAAAGATGTTGTTAGAAACATTCTATGAATTCTAACCCAGCGATCCCCATAGGACAATAAGACCCTATTCTTACCACTACCAGGGCCGTTGGACCCAGTTTTCCAGTAACTGCATTAAATGTTTATCTGCTACCGAAGTTAAAAACGTAAGGTATTACTTGCGATGATTTTGTAATCTTATCTTATCTGTGTTAAAATCCCATCTAATGTTTTGAATTACAAAACCAGAGTTGACTTTATGGGAACAAAACACAATGGAACGCTTCTCTGCAAACCTCAACATAATTACATTATAAGTATAAGTTGCTTTTTCTTATTGTCTTGCATAACTTGTTGTAATAAAGTTTATGTGCTCAAGTACTATATTTTAAAGAACCGTTTTCTCTTGGTGACGTCACAAAGCTATAGTTCCAGACAGCTGTTTCGCTCTTCTCATAGTGGAACGAGCAAGTTTGCAACGTTACTGAAGGTAGTTATGACTACCGATGGAGCTCTATGAGAAGAAACAGCTATCTGGAACAATGGGTTTGTGACGTTACTGATCGATATGGACTAGAAAGATCTTATCAATGTTATCTGGTTAAAGCCAACATGAGATAAATGAGTATATTTCATACATTCATATGTTTCTGATTATTTTACTAACGTAATTGGCTGCTTCTGATATTGCAACACATTTGCTAATATTAAGGATAAGCAATTCATGGATTTCACTAAAACTATTGTACAGGTTGTTCTCTCACACATCAATAATGAATTCATTAATATAAAAAGTGACGTCTGTAACTCAATATATACGAACTTTAACGATGGACAAATAGCTTATAATAATGAAGCAGTCATCCGTAAGTACATTTATGATCCTTTTGATTCTTGAAAGGGTTCAAGCAAATGATGAAGTATGAATCTCAGAAACTCAGAAAATTGAAATAAATAAATGGAAAAATCAATTATTACCATCAATATAAGTTTTATTATTAGTTATAAGTAAGAAGTTATATTTAAGGAATTTTACGCATTAGATAACCCAAAATAGAAAACTATTAAGGGAATCGTAGACTTCAAAAGTGCGAAATAGTATGAAAGTGAACTAGTAAATTTAATATAAGAATTACAATGCTTAAAATGAAATAGGATGTAATGATAGGATAGTTAGAAATAAGAATTTGATTAGAAATAAGTAAATTAGAATAGAGAGAAGATGAAATGAGAAGATTTAAAAGAAAGCTTAAGGTAAAATAATAATTTCTGAAATAACTTCATATTTAAAAGTTAAATTTCAAGATAAAAAGTATCAAATCAAAGAGCAACAAAAACTGAATAGGTATGGAAGAAGAATCCCATAAGGATAAAATAAATTACTCAAAATAAATGAAGAAAATTAATAAAATTTTGTCAGATAGATAAAATTTATATTTTTATAATTTTTTATAAGTGATTTCATTAGTAAATTTATTTAGGTTTAAAAGAAATATATTAATTTTTTTATTTTCAAGAAAATATAAAGTGCTTTATTTGTAAAAGACTTTAATTTTAAAATTTCATTTATGAATAATTTTACTGAGAATTTTATTTAAATTTATGAACTTTTCCTTTTATATTTACTGGTGTAATTTAAATTTTGAAGTAAATAAAATATGTATTTATTTATTTGTTAGTAGTAAATTAAGGTTTATTTGAGTAAAAATCTTTCATCTTTATCGTTTTTTTTGATGAAATTTTAAAGACATATTTTCATAAAATTTTGAGAAGAAATCAAAAATGCAAAAAAAATTTGGGGTGTTTTGTTTAAAATAACAAAGTTGATCTCAACTTAAGGAATATTGAAAATATTTCAGAAATTTAGATCCTTTACGGAAAACTATTCCACCAAAAAAGTAAAACGATGTTCCTTTCAAGTCTGGAGTTACGTCTAAGGGGCAAGTTGAAAACGAACAACATGTATAGAGCGAGAACATAGATACCCATTCCATAAAATGGTCTAACAAACGCCAAAAACCGCATCCTCATACATGGTAGTTGGTATTAATATCTGTCGACTGTATGGGGTTCGTAGACCCAAAAAACTCATGGAATACCGCTATTCATTTATTAAACATCATACTAACTTGATTGTAAGTAATTAGTGCAAGATATCGGGATGAAAAATAAGTTGGTTAATATGAACAAATTGAAATATTTTTAACAAATTATAAGACAAAAATAAGGCTTAGTTGCAGAGAAAAAATTGTTAATTAAAACCCTTAATTTGCTTATCACAATTTACCGGTTCAAGAGGCATCTAGATAAAATCTTTAGTTTTTAATTTAAGAATTTTTCGAGTCCAACGCCCAATATTTTATTCATTTGTTTTATTTGTTTATAACAATAAAGTTTAGAAATTTTTTGATACCATCATAGTTTCACTGCAATTTTTTCTATAAGAATCGCCTAGCATATGTTTAGGGTAAAACAAATTTCCTAGACTGGCCTGAAAACGAATTCAAACAATATACAATTACTTTGTTGAATAAAAGTTCAAAGTAAAGTGTATCAAAACAGTAAACAATTGAAGGTTTGAATATCTATTTGATTATTGTGAGAGCGCTGTCCATCTCAATGAAATCTATAACATGATAGTTCTAGGAGCTTACGATAGTCTTTACGTCGGCTATCCCATATTAATTCATTCTGTACGCCACTCATTAAAGCTTATAGCTCTCATATGATATTTATCGTTTAAAGCGATTGACGCTACTGACTAGATTACAAGTGTCTCGACAGTGTGAGATGCGAAGAGAATGAAATTGCAAGAATCCGTCATTTTCCGCGAGTTACGTTACTCTGTAACTTGTTTTTAAAAAATATTAAAATGTTAAAATATTTACTTTATTAGAACATATAATAAATGATTCAAGATAGATCTGCACAAGGCGAAGCAGTAAATCAGAATGAATACATCATGTTTATTATTTCCAGCACACTTGTGAAGAGATAACTGTTCTTAGAATTATCTCGGGTCGGTTGCCGATGAGTTACATAGTCAGCAGGTTCACATAACGTAACACCTCCATCCTAAGAGAAAAAATTATGAAGATTTAATTTTTTAGATGGATTTCGGGTAATGGAATTTCTTCTCGGTTTAATTCCTTAGTTTTCTTGCCTTCTCTCTTGTGCCAACGATACTTCATTACAATTATTATGCCGATAATTATTAGTACGACATACAGGGTGATGGTCCAGACACTGGCTCCCATATGTATTTGCGGAATCTGAATTTCTTTGAACTTCTTTTTGGTGTTTTCCAATTGATGAACCATGCCGTGTAATTCGTCTAGGCTTATAGGTTCCAATTTAATAGGTGGTAGTTGATCTTGCTGTAATTTAACCAAGTCAGGAATATGTAAGTTTGGTAATTCTATTGATGGCATAATTTTTTTGGAATCTTGATGACTCTTCAAGATTTGTCCATTCACTTGTAGTTGACATCCTTCTGGTATTTTTAAGATGTAACTTCTTTCGAGGGCTGACGTATCTCTGTTTTGTGGGCACTGACTGTTCACGATGGTTTGATTATGGAATGAATCGTTAAAACAAACCGGCACCAATTTTCGCGATTTTGTCAAAAATTCCACCGTCTCACTACTATCCTACCGACTGCGCCAGTTACGTTACTCTATCAGGGTAATTTGATTTTTTTAAATATTAAAATGCTAAAATATTTACTTTATTAGAACATATAATAAATGATTCAGGATATATATGCACAAGGTGAAGCAGTAAATCAGAATGAATACATCATGTTTATTATCTCGGGTCAGTTGCCGATGAGTTACATAGTCAGCAGGTTCACATAACGTAACACGCGTGTAGATGGCGATATTCCTGGGCACTACTGGGCAGTTTATTATTCCCTCTCTGACGAGGGAGTTCCCTTTCCACAAAACCCTACCCTTGTCTCAAGAACACAACCGTTAATGCAGTCAAATGGGTATAAAAATAGGCTAAACCAGTAAATCCTTGGGAAATGGATCGATTTTGATGGGACAAAGTGCATTCTCTTCAGAATTGAAGAAGAAAATGTTGACCACAAATAAAGTTGCGCAAATTGTTTATATTGTTCATAAACAATAAATAAACAATTTAATTAGCTCATTTTTGAGATTTATCGAAAAGTAAAGCTTCTACGTTCAATTAAAATTCACCATCGGAAAGATCGTCATCGATTTACTCCGGGTGAACTTTGGTGGTTGTTTTTGGCACCCCTAAAAATGCCGCTAAGTACCTTAAAATAAATCGTAAAGATTCGACGTCGTTTGACGACAATCTAGATGATAATTTACGAAAATGATCAATTTCGGGGGTGTTTGTATGATGAAATGAAGTATAAGCAATAATAAAAGCTGTATACGGCGTATAAGTGTCCAAAATGGTCCATGGACGAAGATATCCTTCCTAGGGCTACAAGTACATTTCTACATCTATAGACTATTGGGGGAACTGAAATCATATCTACGGACGTGAATTCCTTTAAAATAAGCCCGATCAGACCTCTATGGTCTCACACTTCGACGTCTCAACATATTAACCAACTGTCAGATGTATATCGTAAACATCATGTTTCCGTTCAAAAGTACTTGAATATGATATGAATCGGGGTCCTCATCTATCAAAAAACTATCTAGAAGTAAGTCTAAGCAATGTTTAACAATAGCGCTAATATATTTGATTTTAGATATGAAGATATGAATCATTTATCAACGTTTAACCTACACACATATTCTTGAACAAATTAAAGTTTATAGGGATTGAAAGAAACACAAAAACGATTTGGAAAGGTATCTACATCATCTACGAGAAGGCTACAATAAATTTTCGAGGAAAATAACCAGAGTTATGTAGCACCACGAACATTGGATTTACTCATAATTAGTTCAAATTCATAGTCCAAGCCTTTCAAAGTATTCAAATAATGTTATTTTAGTTACAATAAGACATTTTCTAAAAAAAATGTAAAATTTGACCGTTTTTGATTGGATAAAGACTATTTTTAGTTATAAACAATTTATTTATTCATAAAATAGATGAATTCAACCAAAACGACTTTAGGGTAGTTTTTAGATAATTTTGGTATTCTGAGCTCAATTTTATCATCAATATCGTAGAATCTATACCCAAAAATTTGCTAATTTGTTATAAACAAATTATATTCATTATTAAATATACGAATTAACCAAAATGTCCAGTTTATAGTCGTTGTCGGATAATGTTGGCCTCCTGAGTACGATTTTATTGCTATTATGGTCTTCAAGTGCATACATACATTTTTGAATTGTTATAAACAATTATGTTCAATAATAAAAATACGAATTTGATTAAAATATTGAGTTTATAGTTGTTTTCTGATGATGTTGGCCTCCTGATTACGATTTCATTGCTATTATGGTCTTTAAATGCATACATGCATTTTTGAATTGTTTAAACAAATTATTCATTAACAAATGAAGAAAACCGAAATGTGACATTTTTATTCATTTTTATATAATATGCACACCCAGAACTTGACTTCTTTGACAAAATTGATGAAATGTATTAAGTCTTAATATAATTTAAAAAATGACATGACACTAATTTGAAATAATTGTTTTCCCATCCACAACCACTCTCCCATACCTCCTTAAGCTAATCAATATGTTTAATTCTATCTATTTATTGATACTTTGTCATAATAAAACATCAACATTTTTATTATTTTTTTCTAATTCGTTTTTGAAAATTCCCACGAGAATGCAATTAAAGACCATAATAGCAATAAAATCATACTCAGGAGGCCAAAATTATCCGACAACGACTATAAACTCGATATTTTGGTCAAATTCGTATATTTAATATTAAATATAATTTGTTTATAACAACTTAGCTAATTTGTGGGCATGCATTCGACGATATCAACGATAGAATCGAACCCGGAATACCAAAAATTTTAATTTTTTATACATTTTTATGTAATCTCAAAAATGAGCTAATTAAATTGTTCATTTATTGTTTATAAACAATTTGCACAACTTTATTTGTGATGACATTCTTTGACACTTTGTCCCATCAAAATCGATCCATTTCCAAAAGATTTACGGGTCCAATGCCCATTTGACTGCACTACGTATCTACATAGGCTATGATAGTTGCTCTATCTTTGATGCTATTAAAATACTACTTTGCTATAACTGTAGTGCTTTTGGTGACATATCTAGTTCCTTTAAGAATTCCAAAGCATATCCGGTAATCACGGTCTGAAGGATTGCGTATCTAAGTTCAATCCATGCAGTAACTGTAAACAATTGAAGAATAATTCTACTGGTATGATGTATGATCTATCTATTGATCATCTTGTTTGGCATAGTAAGTGTCCCGCCCATAAAAATAAAATCAAGCAAGTCACAGTATTTCATTAATTAAAATGCCTAGCGTTGAATTTATGGTGACCTGCCGGTCTAACACCTGTCATGCTTCATAAACTGTTGACAGTTGCCTGCTTTTCCCTCGGACCCCGTGATAGTGGTCTTACGGCGACCTGGCGGTCTACCAATCGCCATAAATTTCCATTTCCATCAATGCCAAATGACATAACCTTTTCTAATTGTTAGAATTTTCGGCACATCTACATTGTAGCCTCTTTGGAATGATATCTCAACCTCCACCCTCCCCTCTGTACTTTTCTCTATCGAACCCGTCGGTTACGCTATTTCAGAACCATTAAAGTTACAAATTCTTAACATGAAATATTTTCCGTCTGATTAGTATTTATTCCCAAGTGTTCTCAGACTAATAGGAGTTGTAACCATCATATTTAAATTTCAGAGATATGGAACGATAAGCAGTTAGAGCGCTTATTCCTTTTCGCACTGATGTGGTCGGTGGGGGCACTCCTTGAGCTCGAATGCAGAGTTAAATTGGAACATTTTGTTATCGCTCACCCTTCGAAATTAGATTGGCCGAAAATTGGGGAAAATGAAACTATCTTTGAATATGTTGTAAATCCATCCAATGGAAGATGGCAGCATTGGTCAGACAGGGTAGAAGAATTTATATATCCCACTGATAGTGTATTAGAATACACCTCGATATTGGTGCCAAATGTGGATAATGTGAGAACAGCATTTTTAATCCAGACTATAGCTAAACAGAAGAAAGCTGTTCTACTAATTGGTATGTATTAAAACGAAGATAATATTCATTCTTATGTATAATGTTCGGGCAGTGAATAATTTCGAACCAATAGTAGTGAATAAAATAGATAAGTTTAAAGAAGTATCATTAAGTAGCTTAAGTAACATAACAGGAAAAATTAAAAATACGGCTAATATTTATGACATGCCTAATGGAAAAATTATAAAAAGTACTTATAACGTTATAAATAATGAAATATTAAATCTAATCAACATTTCTTTAAATTTGGGTGTTTTTCCTAATAGTCCAAAAATAAGCACAATCATTCCTATTCCTAAAATTAAAAATAGTAATGCGGCAGGTGACTTTCGTCCAGTAAACACTTTACCAACTTTAGAAAAAATACTTGAACTCTGTGTCTATGAACAACTTCTATATCATTTTGATTCAAATAACTATTACATAGTAACCAGTCCGGTTTTCGATCCAAACATTCTTGCGAGACGTCACTTCAACTGATATTAGGAATATGGTTTAAGTATATTGATGAGTGATATTTTATTTTAGCGGTGTTCCTTGATTTCAAAAGAGCTTTTGAGACTGTTTTACAAAAGCTTGAATCTTATGGGGTAAGTCGCATAGTCTTAAAATGGCTAAATGATTATCTGTCTGATAGAAATCAAGTCACCAAAATAGATAATACTTTTTCATCCGCTAAAAACGTAATACATGGAGTTCCCCAAGGAAGTGTACTAGGACGTTTATTATTTATTATATATCTCAATGATATTATTCAGTTTTTAGGTGATGATTGTGATTTCATAAAATTATTTGCTGATGACAGTCTGATTGTTATTGTTTCCAAGAATCTTCAAAATGCTGTTACAAAAATGAATGATGTACTAGTTAAACTTGAATATTTTTTAAATATTAATAAATTAAAATTAAATATCTCAAAAACAAAACCTATGCTAATTAGCACAAAACATAATTTACGCAATGTAAATTTTGAAAATATTGATTTAAAAATATACAACGAGAGTATTGAATTAGTTTTACAAATAAAATATTTGGGTGTCATTTCATTATTGATAATGAACTTTCTTTTAAAAACCACTTTGTCTACATCAAAAATAAAATATCCAAAAAAATATTTTTCTTTTCTAGAATTTCAAATTCTCTTTCTTTAATGAGTAACATTACTGTATATAAAACAATAATACAATCACACTTTGATTACTGTGCTACACTTCTTCACTTACTGGATAAGAATTCACTTGCGTCATTACAAAAACTCCAAAATAAAGGAATGAGGATAATCCTTAAAGCCAATCGATATACACCGATTTCTATAATGTTATATACTCTTGAATGGTTATCTGTTGAAAATAGAATCAAATATTAAACTATGTTATTTATATTTAAAATGTTAAGCAATTTACTACCAGATTATTTCAATCAATTTATTATTTTCAATAGGGATATTCACAATTATGAAACAAGAAATTGAAAACTTATACGTTAACAGGACTCACAATAATACTTCATAGTCTGTTACTACCATAAAGGTAACAGTTTATTTATTTGATATTAGTATCATTGTTATAATTTATAGGCAGTAGTTGTAAATTATTTTAAGTTTCTTACTTATTAATTTAAGATAATTACATGTTATTTTGTATATTAGGTCTCCTATTCAAATATATATTATTATTATTATTATTAATTATGCTATACTTTGGAAAGCATAAACTCAGCTGATGTCATTTATCACTTAGCTCGGGAATTTCGAGAGATTGTACCTACATTTCATGAGATTTCAAAAAAAATTATTTTGCTAACCAATTTTCATTGCTGTCATGTTGATGATAACGTAAATAGAAATTTGATCTAAACAGGTTGTAACAGCTATTAAATTTTCAGAAAGTTTTTCACTTCATTTTGTGATTTTCTTTGAAACGGTATGAAATTGTCGGAATAAAAATAATTATTTTTGATTCTAGATTGTGAAATACTATTTTTGCATTCGAGAATGCAAAGGGATTTCGCAATCGAGTATCCAACAAAGTTATTTGGAAAAATGTATTCCAAAATTATTTTAAAAAATTTTAAATTTAGGATTAATAATCGATGATGATTTAGTATGCTCCGATGGTTTGCAACGATAGCAATGCAAAAATAAAGCGGCTGCTAATCAACAAATCCACGATAAACCGAAGCAAAGAAGCTTTCCTGACATAGATAAAACGTCATGAGGAAGTGATGAACATTAACAATATTTTCCATTTGAAGTTGCTCAAACAGCAAAAAGAGCAGTTTCTGAACTTATTTCCAGCAAATCGACAAGAATTTGCTTGTGATCGATCTCAGGTTATTGGTATTAATAAAATCAGAAATACTGGAGCTAATTTGAGCAATCTTGAGAAAGAGGGTGGTTGTCGATCTTTGAGAGAGGTTAATATTGGAGATTCCATTGAGAATGAAAATGAAAATGAAATTTTCAATTGTTCCCAAGCCAGATGCTTCTTCAATAATTACCCAGGGCCATTCTTCAATAATTACCAAGTGCCTTAATCAAGAAATTGTAGCATCCACAAGCGCGATCAATTTTCACAATTTTATAATCGGTATTTTGAATGTTAGTATCGAAAGAATTTCTTAATGATTTGTTGTTGGAAATGACATACTCTTATTAGATAAATTTAAATTGACAAATTTGATTTAATTTAATAGATTTAAGTCTCACAAATACAAAAACAATTTTTATTCTGTAATTCTACCTACATTTACGTTATGTGTTGAGAGATCACATCGCCCATATCTTTCCTGCACTAACAGATTAGTGGAAATATATTACAGTGTTTTCTGGAGTCTTCATCACAAGAATTTATCATCAAATGAACCAGCTCATGGTGAACTGTTCGAATTCCTTTTTCTGAAACTTGACCTCATTCAGCAGAACCATCTACCAGCTGAAATTATCATCATGGGTGATTTCAAGGTTCACAACTCCTCTCAAGTTCTCAAACAAGACGAATCACGCAGGGCAACCGGCTGAGGCCTTCGCCATTACCTATGATCTCGAGCAGTTAACTAATGAACCAACACGGATCCCTGATGAGAACAACTATCATTATGCCAATAAGCTTGACTTATTCCTCACTAAAAATCCAGATCCTTATGAAGTAAAGGTCTGTACACCATTGAGAAACTCTAACCATTCACTCATCACTACGACCTGTCCCTATATCACTCTACGAACCAATCCAACACCTCCAGGCACAGTTTGACATTACAACTCAGCCAACTGGGATAGTCTTCTCATCTTTTACTCCAAGTTTCCTTGGAGGAGCGTATGTTTTGAATGACCCAACTCAATGATCTCTGTGGCGATCTTGGATATTATCAGGCTTGGAATGGGAACTTGCATGCCCCATACCAACAAATCACTATAATCTGGTGAACGATGGTTCAATAAAATCTATTCTAGGGCCGTCGCTTCAAAACAAACAGCACACCGTCGTTGGCGCGGTAAGCCTTATCTGGAGCCTAGAACAATATATGTTGAAGCCAAAAATATGTGCAATGAAACAATAAAAGTTTCGAAAGAGGAATATAAATTCCGAAATAAGATTAAAGCTTATCGAATGCCCGATTTCCTCACGTTCGTTTTGGACTTTAGCCAAAGCAATTGGTAGGAATTTCACTTCCAGTTCATTCCCTCCCCTAACCAAAGATGATGGCACACTGGCTACTTCACAACAAGAAAAGGCCAACCTTTTTTCTGGAATGTTTTCAGCAAATTCCACTTTGGATCCACAAGGGAAAGACCCTCCTAATATTGCTGCCATCGATAGCCATATGCCTGAAATTGTTTTTCGTCAGCACACAATTGGGCGCAATCTGCTTGATCTCAATACCAAAAAGTATATGGGGCCATAAGGAAATCCGCCAGTCGATCTCAAGGAATGTGCGCCTTAATTAACACAGTTTTCTGCAGGTTCTTTACACCACGAGAGATAGGCGGAATAGACGAGCTCAAACTAGTCACCCCTTCACTATCAAGTTCGAGACCTGCCAAGCTTCTTCCTTTCAGAGTTAATTTTTTTTCATCGAACAGCGAAGTTGTGGAACTCTTTACCTAGTGAGGTCTTTTTTCCCTATGCCTATAACCCCCAAACCCTCAAGAAAAATACGAATGCATACATTCCACTACTGGCTCGCAGGATGTTCTTCTAACATTATAGGTTTCCCTCTCGTGCAGTTATTATATGAAAAAAGTCTTCTTAGTTGACGGGTATGTTATAGTTTATAGTTCGATAAAGTGAATAATTTTGTGTTATTGGTTAATGTGCAATATTCAATATGGTTGTGCAATAAGCTGTAGGAGAGCATGGGTATGATAACATGCGAATTCACTTCTATTTTTAGAAAGGCTTAGGTTTGATACCTGGTCAACCGGATAACGCTATTGATTTCGGAAATAATCTAGTGTTGCCCAAATGCAAGAACAAGACGAGACTTAGCCAGTCTTGGTCTTGGTCTTGCGCCAATACACCTGGTCTTGGTCTTGGTATTGCGCTCCCAGTCTTGGTCTTGGTCTTGCAGCAAGAGTCTCGCAAGTCTCGCAATTACCTATTAGTGTTCCTGTATTTTATTTTTATTTCAACCTTTTTATGTTGGCACAATTTACACAAAGCAATTTGGGATGCATGAATTATTTCGAAAAACTCATCAAATTTGCTTTTAGGTCTTTTTGATCTATAACTCCACTTCGTCACTCAAATTGTAAACGTGATAAGTTTTCCGAGAACAACAATGATTAGAGTAAAAACAATTACTACATTAGACTCGAAGCAGAGCTCAATTGAGAATGACTGGAATTGAAATAAATACTATTATTTATAGTCCATTCCCTTAGATAGTGTCGTCTTGTACCGCGCCGCCTTGGCACGTGCCGGCTCTCATTAAAGGATGCCGCCGCGAATCAAAGGATGCCGCATGCGTCCTGCTCTTATACCTACCTTATTATTATAAGTTAGATTTCAAATTAGTTCCTAAGATCTCTTTTTCGGCCTGTAACTTTTGAAATATTAAGAAAATAAACATTTTCTCGGTAACATACTACATATAATTTTATTACGCTTTATTCTGTATAGTTTATTTTTCTTTTTCATTATTTTCATACTATATTTGATATATTATTTTTCATTTACTTATTCGGACTGCGTAAATTTTCCCTTCAACGAAAATGCAGTGATAGTCATTTATATCTGTACTTTATGTCTTCCTATTTTCTGCCTATTTCCTTCTTCAAAATTTTATGTACTAGTACTTTCTTTTATTTTGTTTCGTTTGTTTTCTATGTGTCAATTTCTTGTATTATAAATTAAGCCTGTCCGCTCCCTGAAACGACACTCAGTCCTAACTGAAAGACGCAAGAGTCTCGCAGGCTTAGTCTTGTTCTTGCTCAAATCTTGCACGGTCAGTCTTGGTCTTGGTCTTGCTAAAATTACGCGGTCTTGGTCTTGGTCTTGCAAAAATGCAAGAACAAGACCAAGACTGCAAGACCAAGACCGATTTTGGGCAACCCTAGGAAAAACACTCAGGAACAAAATCGCATTGAAAAATTCAGTTTTGTTGAAGAATTTTTAATTGTGAGAAATTCAGTAGGTACGTTAATTCTCTCCCATATCACTTTACACAAAATGTACAAATTAAAATAATAAAATAGTGTATTGCTTTCAAAATACATTTTTACTACAATGGTTGACAATACTATTTTATTTTTACTTTGTTTTTCTCACATCTCTGTATGCATATAATTCGTATCTTCATTCAATGTTGTGTTGTTTAATAAAAATGTATTGGTAATAATTATATATAAAAATTCTCGGGAAATAGGTCACAATAACACTTTGTTTTAAATATTCGTCTTTACGTACGTTTCGGTCT
The DNA here is from genome assembly GCA_958510875.1 of Endomychus coccineus. Taxonomy (NCBI): domain Eukaryota; kingdom Metazoa; phylum Arthropoda; class Insecta; order Coleoptera; family Endomychidae; genus Endomychus; species Endomychus coccineus. The sequence goes on along the minus strand of OY294067.1, from coordinate 236,199,917 downwards.
CACGACCATCATCAGAAGACTCACTATGTCTGAAAAGGGGGTTTAATAAAACTAATTATAGCACAAGCGTCCAAATCGCACAATTTAACTTCAATCAAAAGAGCCCACGCCGTCGAAACGAACAGAACTATGATAATCGAAATTGTATCGTCAGAATTAAAGTATAAAAAATTTTTTTGTAGTAAGAATCCGCTATTCAGTAATATTATTAAAATATATGAGTGCGTATTGATTGGTATTCTCACAACAAATGAGAAGAACGAAGTTATTTGTCAAGTATCTACTTTCGAAACCAGATGTGTAGGATTTATGACTAGGTACTTAAGAAAGGTTACAGACCTGTACTGGGAAATTACTATTACGAATTCTTCCTAAAAACATTTTCAACACTTATAAAGACGTATGTAAGAATTTGCAAGAGATTATTTAATCAAATTAGTATAAATATGACTTAGATTTTGTGTGTCTACCCTATGATTTACAGATTTGGGGTCCCGTTTTATGTGAATCATCTCCAGGATAGATCTTTTATAATAATTGGTTTCCTTAGTTAAGATATTAACATTTTTGTAATCAAATTGATGGTTATAATCAAAGCAATGCTTAGCAAGGGCGGTGGAATTTTCTAAGTTGTTATTTCTTGTGCTATATTTATGGCCGTACATTCTTTTTTGTAAATATTGTTTAGAGATTCCAGTATAGGTTCCATCACAATCTAAACAATTCAATTTATACACTGTGTGGGTTTGTTTATCTTTGGGTATTAAAGGTTTTAGATTTGAGAAATATTTTCCAACACAGTTAGTAGGTTTATGCGCAACATTTATATCATACTTTTTCAAACATTTTTTGATTTTCTCTGAGGTCTCCGGAATGTAAGGTAGAGTTATAAAATTGTCTGTATTACCTTTTATGTTATTTTTATTAGACGAACCATTATAGATTTTGTTTATTCTTTCTTTAATGATAGGATTGAAAAAAGTTTTTGGGTAGCCATTCAATTCTAGTGTATTACGAACAATTTTTAAATTTTTGGGGCGGTCATCTGCGTGGGACAATTTCATCGCGCGATCTGTAAGGCTGTTTATGACACTTTTTTTATAACAAGCTGGTGCAACGGAATTGAAGATCGGAGACCTCAGAGAAAATCAAAAAATGTTTGAAAAAGTATGATATAAATGTTGCGCATAAACCTACTAACTGTGTTGGAAAATATTTCTCAAATCTAAAACCTTTAATACGCAAAGATAAACAAACCCACACAGTGTATAAATTGAATTGTTTAGATTGTGATGGAACCTATACTGGAATCTCTAAACAATATTTACAAAAAAGAATGTACGGTCATAAATATAGCACAAGAAATAACAACTTAGAAAATTCCACCGCCCTTGCTAAGCATTGTTTTGATTATAACCATCAATTTGATTACAAAAATGTTAATATCTTAACTAAGGAAACCAATTATTATAAAAGATCTATCCTGGAGATGATTCACATAAAACGGGACCCCAAATCTGTAAATCATAGGGTAGACACACAAAATCTAAGTCATATTTATACTACTTTGATTAAATAATCTCTTGCAAATTCTTACATACGTCTTTATAAGTGTTGAAAATGTTTTTAGGAAGAATTCGTAATAGTAATTTTCCAGTACAGGTCTGTAACCTTTCTTAAGTACCTAGTCATAAATCCTACACATCTGGTTTCGAAAGTAGATACTTGACAAATAACTTCGTTCTTCTCATTTGTTGTGAGAATACCAATCAATATGCACTCATATATTTTAATAATATTACTGAATAGCGGATTCTTACTACAAAAAAATTTTTTATACTTTATTTCTGACGATACAATTTCGATTATTCGTAGTTCTGTTCGTTTCGACGGCGTGGGCTCTTTTGATTGAAGTTAAATTGTGCGATTTGGACGCTTGTGCTATAATTAGTTTTATTAAACCCCCTTTTTAGACATAGTGAGTCTTCTGATGATGGTCGTGAGACCGAAACGTACGTAAAGACGAATATTTAAAACAAAGTGTTATTGTGCCCTATTTCCCGAGAATTTTTATATATAATTCATACTGGGTCAAGAATCTTATTATTGGTAATAATAGATAATAGTAGATTACATATTTTCATTGATGATTTCAGGAGAACAAGGAACAGCAAAAACGGTTATGATCAAGGAATACACTAACAACTTCGATCCGGATTATGCCCTCAGTAAAAGTTTCAATTTCTCATCTGCCACAACACCGAATATGGTTCAAGTGAGTATTTGTTTACCATTTCAGCAATAATATAGAGAAAAGTTGAGAAATATAATCTCACCTCGAAAATTCATCAACTGTACAGGACGTTTCTCAATATAAACATTAACTTAAACATACTATTGAAATTTTTCATCAGTAGGGTCCCATTAGCATCTAAGTCAATTATTGAGACAAACTTCATTAGGGGTTTCTACCAGTTTGGAATTATTTGCGTACATGTATGTGTGTATGTGTTTACAGTTTACATGTGTGTGCATATTGCCTCTTATTCAGGTGCCATATTTAAGCTTGTCTACTTAAGAGTAAATATAGAAAAACAAACTGCATAGGATTCTCGAAAAAGTTGCTTTTGACAAGCTAACTTTTGACCCCAGCTTCGGAAATTTTTACTATTCCACAGTACAGAGAATATAAAATTTTCGAGATACTTACGAGCTTTCCAAAGGTATTTTCGAACTTTTTCGGACCCTATCGGTCTGTCTTACAATCGAGAAAAACTCATTTTAAGAAGCTTGCTTTTGAAGTCAACTTCGGAAATTCGGAAGTTATTTTGGAAAACAAAAAGCATAGGATTTTCAATCTATTTTCGAACTATCCAACGATATTTCCGAGCTGTTTCGAGCCCTCTCGGTTTTTTGATCACCTTGAGCCCAACTCCGAAAATTTTAATTAATTTAAAGAACAAAATAAATCGGATTGTAGAACTAATTTGGAACCTTCCAACAGTATTTTCGAGCTGCTTCGAACCCTACTTAGTTTTCCGCAGAATCGAGAACAACTGATTCCGACGATGACGGAAATTCACGTTATTAAAAAGAAACGTAAACCACAGGATTTTCGAGCTATTAAGATAAGATACCTTCATTCATAATATTACAGGAAAGTATTGTATACTTCAAATCAAATAAGTTACAGAGTATTAATAATACCAATCTGATTATTACAAAACTCGTTGATGCTGTAAAAACACTGTTTTGCTAGAAAAGTCTCAAATGTCATTTAGAATTTTTCACTCCTAAAATTTCTGATGGCAGTTTATTATAGAGCTAATTCATGCTGAGTCTACTTCTCGATAGTTTATAAAAACCTATTTGTAAGTTACAATCATTCCGCGTGTCAAATACTTCAAAACGGGTTTCATAGTCAATAATGTGAGAATATTCATTTCTATGAAGCTCTGTTTACAGTATCCTCGAAAAGCTAAGTTATTGATTATTGCTCTCCGTTGGATTTGAAAAACACGGTGAGTATTTGTAGAATGTCCCTATTCAACGAAATCATATCAGATTCTCGAATGAACTAAAGCGTAATAAACCTTGATTAATACTTCACTTTTCGAAACAAAAACACCCGATGAGGCTGATTGCGCTACTGAAATAAGAAAATCGTTGGTGGGAGATCATTAATAAAGGTTAAAAAAGAATTCGTCACATGACTAACATTGAGGAACACCTAGATTAACTGAACTAACTAAAATTCTTAGTCAGATACAAAAATATTGTTGCAACATGTTCTTTATTGTCGGATTCATCCGAAATCATTCCGAATAGAGCATTCACACTGCTGTAGTTGTAGATATGCCTTACCTGAAACCAAACTGTGGCTCCATAAACAAGTTATTTTATTCAAAGTTCATAGTTATTTGACTTTCATACATTTTGCCAATAACTATTTGTTGTGTTTGAATGATTGAGATTCTCATTTATTTTGTTGTTAAAAAATGTCATATATAAATATTTGTCATTGTCATTAAAATTAATTGACAGAGTTCATTGATGTTAATTATTCTCGTAATAAAGGATTAAAAAGTGGTGTCAGAAGTGGGATAAAGTGCCCCAGAACACAATGAGTGAAATACCACCTGAACTGCTGCAGGCGATTTCAAATATGATGATCAGCGCAATTCAGACGGCAGCAGTAAACGCCATTCCAGCAGCTGGTGCAGGTGAACCCGGACCTAGTACATTCATCAAACCCCCTGTATTTTCTATGAGCGTATACAGATCCACCGAGGAATTGACGGTAGAAGATTATTTTAAACGATTTGATTGGGCCGTTCAGCTCTCAAAAATTCCAGACGAGGACCAAGGTAATTATGCACGAGTTCATATGGGTGCAGTATTAAATAACGCTTTGAAATTTTTACTCAATCCTCTGCCTCCTGAAAACCTTTCATATGCAGATTTAAAAAAGGTACTTATCGAGCATTTTGACCGAACAAGAAATAAATATGCTGAAAGTATTAAATTCCGACAAATCAATCAGCAAGAAAACGAAACCGTTGCAGAATTTGCTCTTCGTTTACGACAAGGAGCATCCCATTGTGATTATGGTGAGTTTCTAGATAGAATGCTAGTTGAACAGCTTTTGCATGGACTCCAATCTCGCGAGATGTGTGACGAGGTTATTGCTAAAAAACCGATCTGTTTTACAGACGCTTATAAAATAGTACATGACTCGAAGCAACACATCATACAGCAATAGCGGTAAAGTTTCCAACAGCACTCACATCAGAACCCACAAATAAATTGGGGTACGTAGCACTCCAGACTAGGCGGGAGAAAAACCCGTTCTCTCGCAGATCAGCACCAAATGGCCGAGGATCACAACGAGGCATCTTAGGTACATACCCTGGTGCGCAAGGAGCATCGCAAGATAGTAATGATGTAGGCCGGTATTTATGCAATGGGTGCGGAGGCTCGCACATGAGAAGCCAATGTTTTTTTCTGGACAAAAATTGTAGAAGCTGTGGAAAAAAATGTCACATAAGCCGAGTCTGTAAATCGAGATCGCAACAAAACACAGCACATATCTCAAACACGGAGCAGCGAAACGACAGTATTAACCAAGGTGTCGATTCAATCGATTACTTTTCAAAAATTAATGTCGTTGGTGGCACCAAAGTAGTAGATCGGCGGATGATAGAGGTTCAAATCGATGGACGCTCCTTAAAGATGGAGCTGGACACTGGTGCACCGTGTGCCATAATCAGTGAGAATACATTACGATCTATTAAACCCAGATTTTCATTAAAGCGCTCCGACAGGCGATTCGCCAGTTACACACGTCACAGAATCGATTGTCTTGGTCGACTTCCCGTTGATGTTACAATTGAAAATAAGACGCGGAGGCTTAATCTGTACGTCATCAAAGGTGACTTTGATTCGTTACTGGGCCGAGAATGGATCGGACACTTTACTTCTGAGATAAATTTTCCCAAACTCTTTCCAGAACCAGAACAAATTCACATAATTTCAACTGTAATACCCTGTCTCACACCGAATCAGAAAAATAGTTTAGAACTCCTTTTGAACAAACATGAAAATGTGTTCAGCGACACAGCTGGTGAACTGAAAGGACCACCTGCAACACTACACCTGAAACCTGATGCAACGCCGGTCTTCGCCAAAGCAAGAGAGATTCCATTAGCTCTTCGTAAAACATATGCTACAGCAATTGATACAAAAATCGCATCAGGGCACTATATAAAGGTTGACTATTCGAATTGGGCATCAACGACTCACGTGGTTGTTAAAAAAAACGGGAAACTGCGCATCACAGGTAATTACAAGCCTACACTCAATCCGCGCATGATAATAGACGAACATCCATTTCCTAAGCCTGAACACAGGCTTTAATCAGATGAAAGGCGCCAACTTCTTTTGTCATCTGGACATAACTGACGCCTATTCCCATCTTTTGGTTGATAACGAATTTAGTGAGGCCCTGACCCTCAATACACCAACTCATGGGCTGATACGGCCAACACGAGCAGTCTATGGTGCGGCTAACATTCCTGCCATTTGGCAGCGACGCATGGAGGTTGTATTACAAGATCTTCCAAATGTCAAAAGTTTTTTTAATGACATAGTCGTGTATGCGGAAAACTTTGAAAAAATGATGGAAATAGCCGATCTTACTCTGGAACGCATCAAAACCCATGGACTTCGACTCAATCGTGAAAAATGTGTATTTGGAACAACATCGATTGAGTTTCTAGGACATAAAATCGATGCCCAAGGTATTCATAAATCTGATAAGCATATTCAAGCTATTCGCGATGCACCTAAACCAGCTTCGGAAGAGGATATGCAGCTGTGTAAGGCGACTTATTACAGCTCATTTATTCCAGACTTGGCAACAAGAAATCGATCTTTGCGAAACATGCTCCTCACAGACAAGTTTGAGTGGACACCGGAAGCAGAAAAAGCCTATGAGGACATTAAAAATGCGCTTATATCGCCCAAAGTTCTTATGCCGTACGACCCATCGTTTCCTCTGATCCTGGCAACAGACGCCAGCAGAACCGGCCTCGGTGCTGTATTATCACATCAGCTCAAGGATAGACGCGAACGCCCCATCGCCTATGCAAGTCGAACCATCAGCTCAACCGAACAAAAATATCCTCAAATAGATAAGGAAGCACTTGCTATAGTGTGGGCGGTACAAAGATTTTTTTTTATCTATACGCTCGACGTTTCATACTGTATACCGATAACAAACCACTGTCACAGATACTGCACCCTGAAAAATCGTTACCGGTACTCTGTATTAGTCGCATGGCAAATTACGCTGACTACCTTGCTCATTTTAATTATGAAGTTATATTCAAACCGACGGAACTAAATGCCAACGCAGATTATTGTTCACGGGTACCATTGCCTGCACAAGTTAACAGTATTTGCCAAAATATTGCACAAGAGAAGGGAGAGAGAGAAGATTATGATGAATTCGACCATTTCATTATACGACAAGTTCAACAACTGGCGGTTCGTGCAGAACATATAGCTCGAGAAACCGCAAAAGATCCTCATCTATGTAAAATCCTGCGCCTTCTGGAATCAGGACGAAGTCTCGCACGCTTTGGCTATAGAGCGCCTGAATTTGAATACAAAATCGCAGCAAATTGCCTGGTTTTCGAGCATAGAGTAATTGTCCCATTAAAACTTCGCCAAGCCGTCCTTAATGATCTACATGCAGCACATTTAGGCATCGTGAAAATGAAAGGTATGGCTCGCTCTTTTGTATATTGGCCTGGTATTGATGCAGACATCGAGCGCATAGCAAAATCTTGCAATGATTGCGCCAAACATGCTCATGCGCCACCCAAATTTCGTGAACATCATTGGGAGTATCCACACGGACCATGGGAACGTATTAACATAGATTATGCGGGACCTTTTACTGGGAAAATGTTACTCATCATTTCCGATGCTTACAGTAAGTGGCTTGAGGTCAAAATTACCAATACGACAACAACAACTGCAACGATAACTATTCTCGATGAAGTTTTCGCTGCTTACGGCGTTTCTACGATCATAGTTTCCGATAATGGTCCCCAGTTTTCCTCTATCGAATTCAGAGATTTCTTGCAGCACATTGGAGTCAAGTACCACAAATTTACAGCTCCCTATCATCCGTCAACTAATGGCCAAGCGGAAAGAAGTGTGCAGGCAGTCAAAGATCACCTTAAGATAATGGCCACGACACCTGGCTCTCTGCAACGAAATTTAAACGAGTTTCTGCGTCAGTATCGTAAGGCCCCGCATTCCACTACCGGTCAATCCCCAGCACAGATCTTCCTCGGGCGTTCCCTGCGGACTCGCCTCGATCTTCTCAAGCCTGAAAATCTCCACACGAAAATTAACGTAAAGCAAGGAGTTAGCCTCGAAGCCTCTTTCCGTTTGTTCTATCCAGCTCAATCAGTTTACTTTCTGTCAGGTAACCCGAGAATGGACAAATGGGTCCCTGGTACTATTGTCTCTCGCCAGGGTGATCTCCACTACGAGATCGATTTCTTTGGAAAACATTTTAGAAGACACGTTGATCAAATACGAGGGCACGAAAAAAACATATCTTCGTTACAACCAAATGACGACATTCATCGTCCAGAAAACCCCAACTTCAACCAACGCCGAACTTGTTTTATGAAACAAACGCTTCACAAATTCCATCAGTGGTTACAGCACCTAAGAATGCACTGGAGGTACTACCGTCTCCTGCACCACCGGTACAAAGTTCGCCGAGTACGCCTCGAAGATCTTCACGTGTCAGTAAACCTCCACAGCGGTTTTCTCCGAGTTAAGGACAACTTCAGAATGACGACTCCTCAGACCCAAGAATACTCCGAGGGGGGAAGAAATGTTGTGTTTGAATGATTGAGATTCTCATTTATTTTGTTGTTAAAAAATGTCATATATAAATATTTGTCACTGTCATTAAAATTAATTGACAGAGTTCATTGATGTTAATTATTCTCGTAATAAAGGATTTAAAACTATTCTTGATACCTTCAGTATCTTAGGATAAATGCCATTAATTATAGACAAGTTTATTAACTTAGCTAAGGGGTAACTAATATGTTCCGAGATGCTTTCAACTATTTTTGAGATCAAGTTATATATATCATCATAGTAGGCTGAGTTATTTAAATTTCTCATGATGTTCTTTAGGGGAATGTGGGAAATTTCTTTGACTTCAGAAAGGCTATTGACATCATTTATGATTTCATCGGTATTGCAGTTATTTGTTTGAGACAAGCCATTACAACATTAGTGAAAATAAGTTGAGGTCAAAAGTTAGCATGTCAAACTCCATGGAGACTCGGAGGGTCGGAACATCTCGAAACTAGCTCGAAAATCCTGTGCTTTTTGTTATTTACAATAATTTGAATTCCAGAAGTGATCTCAAAAGCTAGCTTATCAGAATCAGAATCAGAATTATTTGCAATTTTGCGGAAAACCGAGAGGATTTTGAACTACCCGCAAATTCTATACATTGTGTCCTTTGGAATACCCGGAGTACGGGTCAAAAGTTAGCTTGTCAAAAGAATATCACTCGATTTTCTGAAAAATCGAGAGGGTTTGAAACAGCTCGAAAATAGCTCGAGAATCTTATACCTTTTGTTCTTTGTAATAGTCAACATTTCTTGAATTGGAGTCAAAAGTAAGCGGGTTGAACCCTATTTTGTAGATTGTTCGTGAAGCTGAAAGGGCTTGGAACAACTCGAAAATCCTGTGCTTCTCGTTATTCAGAATAACTTAAATTTTCGAAGTGACCTCAAAAGCTATCTTGTCAGAATCAGTTTTTCTCGATTTTCGGAAAACCGGGAGGGTTTGGAACAGCTCGAAAACATCGCTGGAAAGCTCGAAAATTATTATACATTCTGTTTTTTGCAACAATAAAAATTTTCCTAGTCAGGGTCAAAAGTTAGCTTGTTAAAAGCAAAATCCTCGATTTTCCGGAAAACCGGCAGAGTTTGAAACAGCTTGAAAATAACATTGGAGAATAGCTCGGAAATCCTATATATTTCGAACTTCAAATTTACTTTTATTCCAAAAGTTGACAATCTTAAATTTGGCCCACCTCTCTTATTAGACTGATCATAATTCTAGCGTATCATCGAGTCCTATATCGACAAACGAGTTGGTACAACGTACGGCCCTCCTGCAGGAAAAACTTTGACTATATTCATTGATGATATCAACATGCCTGTCATTAATGATTGGGGTGATCAAATCACGAATGAGATTGTTCGCCAGTTGATGGAAAATGGAGGTAAGTAATTTATTATAATTCACAAATTTGTTTCCATGGAGTATGGAATTCGTTTGATATGCAAATTTAGTTTTAAGATATTATCATCACATAATTTATCTCAAATCAACAAATCTAATTTCTATCATGATGTAAGGTGTGCTAGTCAAAGTTAAAGTAATCTACTGCTGCTGCTGCTGAAACCGCAAAGTTAGACGATATATAATTACCAGGTGAATTCCAAGTAATAGGTAATCAATTTCGGCATTCTATTAAGTAGAGCATAAGGCATTCACCAACTCCAATCCAGATAAATATTCTATAGAAATGGCTTGCAAAAATTAATAACCCCAATACAAAATGCATAGAATATTCGATCTTCATTTCACTTTCAACAAAAATTAATATACACAAGCAAGTGGATGTGCTCTCTCCTTTCTTGGCCAATATATTTCTGAAATAACTTGAAAACTCATTAAAATCAAAATTAAATCAATTTTCAAAAGTTTGGCATAAATATATCGATGCTATTTTCACCATTATGGTTTAGGCAATACCTTTGATAATGTTTCCGCCTTTGAAAAATTTGCAAAATTGATTGTGAGTTATGTTCAAAATGCTATGAGGCCCAGACTAGAAGGAATATTCTAACTCTGTATGAATAAAATTTTGCCCACATAAAGAATAATAGTGGTGAAAAATCAGCAGCAGCAGTACATATTTTGAATACAGTCCACACCATTTCTCCAGAAAGTTTATCACTTTTGAAACACAATTTACAGCAATTTAATGAATTCCGAGTTATATCCGGCTGAGGATGATCCTTTATTTGCATTACTAACTCCATGGTGTATAAAAACAGGCACATTTTGTGAATGAAAGTGATGATAACTCCTTACTTATTATTGGTGTTATTGTTACAATGTTGTTTCGACAAAATCACTACATCCTTTTGATATATCGACTAGGTAACAATAAGATTATTGAGATTTATTTCCATAACTGTAATTTTTATTGATTCTAACCTTTTTATTATTGTTGTTGGTATTAATTTCTCTATTTAATAATTTTTCACTTATGGTCACTAAAGCTTCTGGAATTGAATTCACGGTATATTGAGTGTAAATTAAACAGACCAGAAAGACAGTTCTCTCCTGAATAGAATCTAAGAGATTAAGCGTATGTTTGGGTGCTGAACTCTGAACGTGTGACCAGTATTCCAGGATAGGTCGAATATGTGCTTTGAAGATCATGAGGAGCTGCTATGGTGTGAAGTAGGTTTTGGCAGGAAAATCTATTCCCTGCAAGTTTCTGTCAATTAGTTCTCGCAATGAACCTCGCATGATCGTTCCATCATTCATCATTATATTAGAGATGGTTTGATCCGCCGTCCTGAAGAAAAGCTTGAGTTAGGAATGCATTAAATGTGACTAAGTATCATCACCCTATATCATCCAATGAACTCATAAGTATGAGTTCATTGGATGATATAGGGGATCTAAATAATTTCGTTTCTGATTATTCTCAAAACCTTTCCAATATTTGAGTCTACTCGAACTTCAAACTAGTTTTATTTGATACCATTTTCCAATTCCAATTCCGTTTTATTTCAGATTCTCAAGCTTCTATAGACGCAGATGGATTTCGTTAAACTATTTGTATATTCTGCGACATTAGCACATCAATCAATAACTTCAAATAATGGGCCAAGCCAATGTATTCCAATACATCCGTACTGCATAACCGTTTTCACTATCTCTTTTTTTCAGGTTTTTATAGTTTGGATAAGCCTGGGGATTTTTCATTCGTAGCAGACGTTATGCTTCTGGCTGCAATGATTCACCCAGGTGGAGGTAGAAACGATGTCCCTCATAGATTGAAGAGACAATTCAGTGTATTTAATTGCACCCTTCCCAGTAACACGTCTATGGATCTCATTTTCGGTGAGTTTATTAGATTTCTATAAATACTGTGCTGCCATTAAAAGAAAAAAGTCAGACATACTATTACAATTATCTAAATAACTCGTTTAGAATTTCCATAAATTATTCGGATTTTCCGTTGCTGTCTGCATTTCATCATCATTAATCATTCAATAGTTATAATAGCACATACATATGGTAAAATCAGATTTTCTGTTGCTTGAGTTATTAGTACAGTGAATCTGTAAAATTTTGTGCAAAAACGATATTCTCTATAATTTAGCGCAGTCGTTGTACTACAACCAAAAGGGCAAAAAACAGAGAGCTTGGGTATCCGGAAAAATGAGTATTATTTTGTCACGATTCCGTTTTTACCAAATTCAATTATTATTGACAATCATTTTTGTTTTCATTGTAATCTTCCAGATATCTGTATTATCTGATTACAAAACATACTTTAAATCATTTCCTGTCAGTCGGTTTTAATTCCATTCTCAGATACTTTTATATTGCAAATAATAAATGATGCTGTCATGTCAGCATTATGTTCATTATTCTACCGGACAAGTTCATTTATCGTGTGAATTCTAAATTGCAAGATATCATCAATAAATTATATATAAGCTATCGACCGAGGAAAAAGTGGGATATCCGAACTTTCTTCTCCATGTGTACACATCGATCTTATCAATGTAAGTAGTGTTTTTCATCCACATTTAATGAAGAATTAATGAATTAATTGAACTGATTTCCAAGTCATTTATCATTATGTTTTAATATTATATTTACATATTACCAAATTTGCCGAACTCATTCTTAATAGTTTTATTTGCATCCACCAATTTCAACCGAACTAATTTTCAAATTATTTGATATCATATTTTATTTTATTTGTTAATTTGCTTTAATACATTTTTTTAAGTTCTAATTATATACGAAAAAATGCTCCGTAATGCTCCGTGGCAATATTTTCTAGAAACAAAGGTACCTTGATGTAGGTATTATATAACCAGATCATAAATAAAATTCACTAAGATTGGAAGCTACAATCACGATTGAGAATCATATACAGGTGTCCCAGTCGATGGTTCGTCAAAAATAAGTCTTCCTGTTTAATAATAATTTTTTCGAAACCGTTCACTAAGGGAGCCTACTAAATTTGAATTCTATGAATGCGTTTGACCACGTTTGGTGCAAGTACTCCTGTAATAGATGCCTATTATTTGACACTAGGAATAGTTCTCAAAATTCTCCAGTGGGGGTTATTCCCATTTCAACACCCTATTTTCTACACCAATGCATGAATTCCAAAAATTTCTCATTTTGTTGATTCCATGTTCAATTTGGATGAAAGAAGATATTCGTGCAAAACATTGATTAGAAGCACCATTTACAAGATATTTGAGTCGTCTACCCAATTTTCGGGTGAGGAATATCTTTGTAGATACCCAGGAGGATTCCCTCCTTTCAAATGTGAAAACCTACAATAAATGTTATCTTTTAATATAACATCTTTTTACCCAACATACAACACATGTTGTAACAAATGTTCAAAATAATAGCCATTTTACTTTTATATGTGGCTATTTTACATTTTCTCTAATCTTTAAGCTACATCTATTTCAATAACGTCTGCTCTAATCAAAATTTTCCAACAATCCTTTTTTTTTAATTGAACGAAGAATCACAACAAGACAAATTTTGATACACATCCAGTTCTGTAGGAAATAAGGTGTGAAAATGGATGCAAACCCCTCTACGTTACTGGACAATTTTGTGAAATGTTTCTGATGTCAAATAATAGGTATCTATTCCAAGAGTACTTCAAAATCGCTGCAGTGGTCGGAAAGTTAGAATAAAAAAGTTATTTATTAAATTTAATTTTGAAGGCTGTATCTCCCTTATAGAACTTTTCTGAAAAAATTGTATCGATTATGCCGCCTTATTTTCCATGTAGAATATCGCCTGGTGAAGTCTGGGATATTACAACTGGTATATTTTGTGAGGTGATGATAAATGATATATACGTCAGTTTGAAATTTGATAGATGTTACACATTGATTATGAATCTTGTACGATTAGCCATATATAATATATAGAATAGAGTAAATTACACTATAAAATACTCGAGGCAGCTAATGATATTTTCATATGCAATAATTTTACCTCTATTATTTCCAGCGCAAATAGCTTGTGGATATTTCTGCGTTCAGCGATTTAATCAGGAAGTGGTTGATTTTATTGCTCGTATGATACCGATAACTCGGCATGTATGGGAAAAGACAAAAATTAAAATGCTTCCTACGCCAGCGAAATTCCATTATGTCTTCAATTTGAGAGATTTATCTAGAATATGGCAAGGAATTCTTACTGTCCAAGGTGCTGAATGTCAAACGGTCGGATCTTTTTTGAAGTTGTGGAGACATGAATGTCATAGAGTTATATCCGATAGGCAAGTAAATCATAGCCCAGGTGTTATTATTATTCCTAAAATATAGTTACTGAAATTTGAGGGAGATTTAATTAAGTGGCGCTTATTTTATAAGTCTGCATTGCTTGTATTTTATTACTCTAGAGCCGTATGTAGAGAAAAATTTGTTACTCTTATTCATTACTGGAGAGAAATTCCACTGATTGGTTTGCTGATTGACGCAAAATCTACGATATTATAAAGCACCGAACCCATTCCATTTAAAGTTCGGTAAAATGACATTTCTAGAGAAAATATGGACCTTGCTGTAATACGGTATTATTATTATAAAGGATTTTCCATTAAGAGTTACCGAATTTTATTATTAAATAAAATACACATTATGTGAGAAAACCACAATACCTTTTCTCTAATTTGTAAATCAATGAATGACTCACAATCATACGTGAAAAATAATATCTGCCAAATGTCCACCTCGGCTTCTTTGACATGACAAAACTCTTTTGAAGAAATTTTCAATTAAGTCTCAGATCATTTGCGGTTCAACATCACGAATTATACGTCGGATCTCGTTCGTTAGTTCGTCGACTGTTTCTGGATTGGTGACGTATGCTTTTCACGTAGCTCAACAGAAAATAAACGAGTGGAGTAAGATCGGACGATCTAGGTGGCCAGTTGAAATCGCCATTTCGTGGAATTTCCCTTCGAACTATGTATGCAATAAGCGCATCGTTTCCCTAGCTGTGTGACATGTGGCACCATCTTATTGGTACCACATATCGTTGAATCGTATATCGCGTAACGCTAGCCTCAAAAAGTCGATTACCATCATTCGATAACGCTTACTAACCACTGTAAGTGCTTGACCTTTTTCATCCTCAAAAAAGTAAGGGCCAATTATGCCTTCAGCCCATAGTGCACACCAAACAGTGACACGTTTTGAATGCATTGGCTTTTCGTGGAGTACTCTTGGATTTTCACTGCCCCATATACGATAGTTCTGCTTATCTACGTAACCACTTAAGTGGAAATGGGTTTCATCGCTAAACAAATTTTTTTTTGCAAAAGTCTTTATCAATTGCTTTAATTTGAAGAATCCAATTAACAAAATAACAACACTGCCTATGGTCAGTTGGCTTCAATTCTCGTTATAGTTGAATCTTATACGCATGAAGACCCAAATCTTTTCTTCATATTCGCCATGTAGTTGTCTGAGTACGACCCAATTGCTGGAAATGGCTGGGAATGGACATTTTTGGAATTTCAGACCGAGTACGTAGTGGTGCCTTCAGGTCTTCAACAGATGCTGTAGTTTCAAATTTACGCACAATATTACACATACTTTTTTTCGTTGGGCGATTATATGAACCAAAGTAATCACGAATTTTGCGAAATGTATTAATTACATAAGATGCACTTTCGAAATAGGTTTTAACGATGTAAACACGCTGCTCTATTGTGTATCGCTCCATGTTCACACTTGTACAAGCCTTGAAATGAATAATAACGCTGTCATCAAATCATGGCACCACATGATAAATACACCCCGCTAACATCCGGTAACACTTAATGGAAAACCCTTTACAATATACAATGAAAAGCTTAAGCATGTGCTAAAAAAGGATTTGTCAAATTCGACCCCTACTGAGATGAAAGGGATTGTAGTCCAATACTTTTGACAGTTCAGCTGATACCAAGATATTATAATAATACATTGAATATAAAGCATAGTTCTAAACATATTTATATCATTCATTTTATTCATTATACACACTCGTATATTGAATGACATTTAATTTCACATCGTCACATTACATGAAATTTTCTTTTCTATTTAGATCACTTCATATTCACATTTTATTCTTATTCTACCATTTTCGAAATTTTTCTACCCTTTCCTGTTCAATTAGGTTCTACTAATAGTTACTTAAGAAGTGATAAAATCCAAAATTATGAATAAAATGAGCGTTTTGAAAAATAATAGCTTCTTCCTTTTCGTAAGTTCTGACTTCCTTTCCCTCTAGAATTTTGAAATACGTAACCTGATCATTGTGCAATTTCCATCTAGTGATATCCTGTATCGAACAAAAGATCGGTACTGGCAATATTTGTGGGATCCGTACCGATACTTTTCACAGTATCGAACATCCCTACTATGAGTAGTTTTTAAATTTTTGTTATTTCTGATAGTTTTTGAAGAAAATTATTTTATGCCACTTTTCGTTTCGATTTGGATGTCGCATTAATTGTTTATAAAAACAAAGTAGGCTAATCTCAAGAATAATTTTAACTATTGTCATATCAGTTTCTTCAAGTTTTATGCACATCATTATTGGTATTATTGTTGCAACTAGTTCCTTATTTCATTTAGTGGACAAACCATTTTATGTTCAGTGATTCCATTCATGGTGCTGTTACATATGTTACATAGCTGAAGTATCATTGGTAACTGACTTAACATAATCTAACTATTATTATTATTATTATTATCTTGAATAGTAGACTTCCGTGGATAGCTAATCTTGAAACATCTTGGATTCCGGATGAATTCCGCGTCACTATAGCTAGACTTGATGCCGACGTTTCGCTAATCATTACAGGTGGCATCTTCAGGGCAGTTTCAGTTCAAGTGTCAAGCCTGCCCTGAAGATGCCACCTGTAATGATTGGCGAAACGTCGGCATCAAGTCTAGTTATTGTGACACGGAATCCACCGGAAGCCAAGATTTTTCATTATTATTATTGTTTTTAACCAAACCAATTTAGAAAAAAATTGGTTCACGTTGACAGTTATGATAGTATTAATAGTTTTGTTCTGATGTTAGTCTACGTTCTGTTTGCCAATCATTAGTTAACGCCAAGATTGAGGATCATATTTGAAAAAAAAATTTTTTTTCGTTTGTATTTTCCAAACTCTTACAGATAATAAATGAATAAAAAAAGTTTACGAGAGATGCATTCTATTTAGTAAAATTCGACTTGATGTTGATAGGTAGGCACATAAGTATACACTACATTTCTTAGTCGACATACAAAATTAATAAGGCACTTCCACCTCAGCGTTGATCTCATTTAATTAACTACGTGATTTTCAACAAGATAGTGATACTTTCAACTCGGTAGTAGTGATGGCAAGGAATAATTTCATCAACTTCATCAAAATATTAATGATTGTCTTCCAGGTTCACGAAGGAAAAAGATAAACTATGGTTCATCGATCATATTACAAATCAAGCAAAAGAAGAACTTGAAGAAGATTTCGAATATTTTACGGAAGAACAAGTATATTGGGTAGATTTCTTGCGTGAACCACCTGACGCTACTGGTGATGAGCCTGAAGACTTCTGTTTTGATGCCCCAAAGTTGTATGAAGAGATACCATCTTGGACCTTCCTCAAAGAAAAATTAATAGGTGAGTTATCACTTTTTTTTGTAAATGTACATTTGCAGGCATATAGGGTTATCATGAGGCCTTCATAGTGATGTTCAATAAAGATTCAAGTAGAATAAGCTAACCACATTAGTTCCGAAACCGGTGCCTTAGATGGGATGGTAATACAGCACCCGTAGGGCTGCATTATGGCTATGGGTGTACGCCGAGGCCGCTTTTGCCGGACATGCTGACAGCAGGTGTAAAAGCGTATTAGTCGCCTTTCGACAGACCCTGCAGCAAGGTGTTGATTACGCCATCTTGGTAAGCTGCGGTAAATTCATCGGTCTCGGTTGTAAGCCTGGCCTGACCTGACGGACAGCATCGATGACAACCCTGATGCTTCGATGCGGAAACTTCTGACCACCAAGCCCGCCGATACTTCATTTTAAGACTGTGACGTTTTTTATTGTCGTTTTTAATTATTTATCATATTTATTATTTTAGCCTGTGTTGTCCCCGTGTATTCGTACACAATCCGGCAGAGATTTTGGCCTTTTACACCCTCATCTCTGCTGCTACTCACCTTTTCTAGTCAAGTGTTACGTTTTTAGCAAAAACGTATTTTAATTAGCTTTTGCTAAGTGTACCAGCGGTGCGAGTCGTAGAGGCCTACCATCAGAGGTTGGTGCTAGTGCCACGGCGGCGGAGCCAGCTGCTCTTTTGTCCATTAGGGCAAACAGCTGGGCGAAAACCTCCACGCGGTTATCCCTGGTAACGGGACCTAAAGACCTCACAGAGGTCCGGCGGTCCCGGCCAATATCCGTTTCCTCAGACGAGGACTCCGTTATTAGCTAATTTTCCACCCATACGCAGACTCTTGTGCAAGCCAGTGAGGCAGGTTTCCTCCCCGCGGGGGGATCGGTCAGAAGTGTTAGATAGTAGTGGCGAGTTTTGTTGGGTACCTAGTGCAAAAATGGGGGAGCTCATTTTACAACTGCAGACCTCCCCTCCCAGCCAGGTACCCCTCTACATTTGTTAGGGCGACCACACTCACACGAGTGGACATTCCATCATGATCATAGAATCGAATGATGTAACAAATAGCCGAAGGTCAGCCTGGTTGAAAAGCCGAGCGTTTCGGTGGAAAACATCGTGTATCGTCTTGTCAACATGCCGCCTGAGCATAAGATCTTACTCCTCATCATTTATCTGGGCTTTCAAGCGCGAAGATTGAAACTCTAGTTGGCCTTCTTGTATGATGGAAAATTCGAGATCAAGCTCTTTCGCAGCTGTTGTGCTCCGGCCAATTAGTAACTTTCGACAAGGCACAGGAGGCGGTCCGAACTCCTAAGAACCACACTTTGATGCGGACACTCCAGACTAAGGAGTCCCCTACTCCCCCGGTGATGTGGGAGATAAATGCGGGAATCGGACGACCTAGGATGCAAACTGTGATGGATATGCACGTGTTGACATGTTTTTAAAAGCGAATTCATTTGAGCAAATAAAAAAAATGGTCGCTGGGATCAATGTTGAGGCAGATTTTCCATCTGTCCAAACTGGACTACTATGAGTGTGAAGTGAATACTTTGCCTCCCTTTTGAATATATGATGCATATATACTTATCTCGCAATGCTTTGCAATATTTGAATCTTGTTAAATCAGATATAATTGTATATTAATACTTACTTGTTTATGCATGTGTTTGATTTGTATAGTGGGGAAGTACCTCCCCTGAATACCTGGAGAAGCTTGATTGTTTGTTGAAAAATGAGTAGTGGAACACATTCTATGAGTGATGTATAAGGGACATATCTATGGTTTCGGCGTTTACGTTGTGTAAAATAATTTTAAACATTCTGAAGTTGGGAAACTAAACTCAAATTCACACAAAAACTTGTAACAGTTAATTTTAAATAATTAATGCAGACAAATTGTTCCATCTCACTGTGGCATTCTCGAAGCTTGGAATTATAACTCCAATTTGAAAGCATTAATTATTCAAAATCAAACGTTACAAGTTTCTTTTCAGATTTGATTTTCATTCTTCAACTTCAGGATGCATATGCGATATTATCAGACAGATGAATGCTTTTATTGTAGAAGATTATCAAAAGTCTGTGAGTATTCACTTATTTGCAGTTATCACAGATTCTCATTTGAAATAAGATACATTTTATGGTCAATAAATTCTGTGTTCTTTTTGAATACCGTCGGCTCAAAAATAGACTAGACTCAAAACTAAAAAGTAGTCTGTACAAAGTCGTTTGGCGTACTGTCTGATAGGATGAGGAGGAGTATGGAAATCTCACTAGAAGATATCCAGAGGATTTTTCTATAATTAATGATGATTAAATCCATACGCCACAGTTGTAATAAGTGTGAAAAACAAAGTATATGGAAAAAAATACGACATGAGACAACAATCATTCAACAAATTACTTGATATTAAATCATTGCGAAGAAATGAAGAAAGTCAATAGGCCAAGCCAGCCATGATTATACTATATGACACAAAAACGAATATCCAGTACCACTTGCAACAAAATCTAGAGAACCGAGATCTCAATATTTCCTTTATCCTACCGTTTTGAATAAAAAATATTCTACCTAGCTAGTTACTCTCTACAACAATGATCCAAAATTTAATTGATCCGTTGACACGATTTACAAATTTCAACATTTATACTCTATCTGAGCTTGGTGTAATATATTGTACCGGGATATCAAAAATTATCTTGATCAAGGGTGGTTGTGGAATCTAAAACGTGTGTTTTACTTTACGTTTGAAATAATTATGTCACTGTCACACTGACATCATCAATAACGTACAAATTTCATACCTATTTATTTCAGTTGTAAAACAATAATGAACTACAAATTACAAATTATCTTGGTCAAGGGTGGTTGTGGAATGTAAAACGTGTGTCTTACTTCAAATTATTGAATATGTTTTGTTGTGTCAGAATCTGTTAAGTCATTGTGCTGAAATTTTCTAATCCAGTTTTTGAATCATGCCTCTTACCACACAGCACAAAATGTTCATGATTGAAGCCTATTTTCGAAAGGGTGCGCTAGTTAATTTCCATTTCCAAAAATTACTGTAATTTAGTTTTTCTTGTTACTAAAACCGTTATTTCATAATTTGTAGTTCATTATTGTCTTACAATTGAAATGAATAGGTATGAAATTTGTAGGTTATTGATGATGTCAGTGTGACAGTGACATAATTATTTCAAACGTAAAGTAAGATACACGTTTTAGATTCCACAACCACCTTTGACCAAGATAATTTTTGATATCCCGGTCTAAGTAACCGAACAAGAGAATGTCGGTAAACTAACCAGCGCAAAATTAACAATAACATTGCCGCTTGGACCTACAGCGTAGATTGAAAACTGAGCGACAATATTATCACAGGGTAATTTGTTACATTTTTATAGTGGTCAGTTTTCAGACATTAACCGAAAAATGTTTACATTCACCACATTTCGATCTTTCACAGTGTAACAGGTTTCCCCCTCTCTATTTACTTTTCCGGGTGTCTTTGTCGAGTCTATGCAGCTCATCGACCGATCATTTCTACAATTCAAAAGAGAGAAGCAAGACTGGAATGGCAAGCGTATTTGTTGCAGAAGCCTTGTTTTCACTCGAAAATTCGGAAAACCAAATCTTTCGAACACGGCTTTTGTACTTGCCGCGGAGAGCCACATTTACTTGGGAAGCGTCATAATTAGGGCGCTGTTCAATTCCCAGGTATCGATAGGTCTCTCCCGAATCGAGATGTTTAAAGATGCTTCCATCGGTAAGCTGCATATTCTAGTGCACTTTCGAGAATCGCCCTTGTCGAATTCCAACTCCATGCCTACAGCTAATATTCTTGAACCACGTTGAGAGCTAGATGGATGTTTTTCTCCTCAGAGGTATGCAGTTACAGATCATCCCTGTAAAATAAATGGGTGATTTGTTGCCTCCGGTCGTTCTGTGGTTCAAAGTAATATCCACGAGTCTTAACGCAATGGAGAGCGGCAACAGTGAGATGTTGAACAACAGGGGAATCAATGAGACTCCGTGGAAAATACCCTTCTTGAATGTTACCAATTGCGTCAAGACTCGTCGTGTGCCTAATGTGATGACAAAACGAGTCTTCCAGAGTAGCAACAGATGTTCTATGCATTTCACTAGTGGGGTTGATACCGCAAGTCATTGGAGCAAGTATAATAATAGCTCATGGGATGTTGAATCAAATGACATGCGATAGCCAATCCAGGCCATGGAAAGATTGCGCTTATAGAGTATGGAGCTCTGAGTGATAGATCTATCTGGCAATCCTCCATGCACTTCTTAGCCCCACGTTGCCCCCCGATGTTAATAATTGCCGGCCGATCGATCTCAACAACCTGGCATACAAGATACGTGTAAAAATAACTTGTAGCAGTTGAGACAAGTGATCGGCCAGTAGTTCTTGGGATCAGACGAGTCTCCATTCTCTGGAAGCAGCACAGTGTACCCCTCGACAGCCCAACTTGGAATTTGCAGCTCCTCTTTAAGCCAAGAGTCAAAGACTCTGGCCAGACAGCGGTAAGTGAAAGGAAATGTCTACCATCACCATATGTTAATGCCGTGAACACCAAAATTATTGTTACCGACAAGAGCTTGTCGGATCTCATTCATCCTCGCTGATTGCCTCGCACACTTCTATTTGGGGAAGTTGATGTTCAGCGCAAAACATTCCGAAGTGTGCTCGTCATTAATCAACGTGTCCAATTCTACCAGCTCGTGTGGTCGTACGGAGACTCTGACGTTGATGCGGGTTCTCCTAGTTCTGAGATCGACTTCAGTGTTTTGGTGCAGGCTTGCTCTACCAGATCTGTTGGTTCGCACCATACATAGGTGGTGCTGGTGCACCCTGCCGGAGATTCGTTCTTATACCGGTTCTCCACAGGTAGTATACTTGATTCCGCAAGGTTTGTGCGGAAAAATCACGGCATTATCTAAGCGTAATGGAAAATGGTCGAAATGTGAACTTTGAACCTTTTTAAAGGTCGCAATAGCCCCAAACCTGGTCGAAAACTGTTTTGAAATAGTTAATTTTCGACGTTCACGTGAGAAGTCTGTAGCTCGCGAGTTAGAAAAGTGCAAACTGGTTTTACCTAATACGGCTTTACGACGACTTTTCGCGTGCCGTTTTCGCTCCATGTAGTTAGATTAGGTATCGGACCGTGCCCGACGGCCCCTCTTTATTCTATAAATGTCCATTAAATAGGAAAATTTAATTAAAATAGAAACAGGTACTTTCAGGTCTCAGCTACGCGCGTCTAACGTGCAACGTACCAAAGGGAATTTTTTAGCTAATAATAGTAAGTAGTCTGAGGATTCTGTCGAGCAACCAGGTATCCAAATACCCCCTGAAAAACGTAGCAGGGGATAATGACAAGGGTCTCTGGCTAAGTGTGGCGAACTTTTTATTAAGCCCGCTACCATGTCAACTAATACCAATCCAAATTATTTGTTTAGCATCGGAAGATAAAGACTGTCTTCTGAAAGTGACACTACTAGATGCTCAACTATCAGCATCTATCTGTCATGTAAATTGAACGTGATTATATTAGGTGTCCAAAACTTCAAAATATATCGAATCCCTTTTAGCTCGTGTGGAATTGATTTTCATAAAATCCTTTCTTAGAGGGTACCTACGTCGTAGAAGGAATATATCTGCCAAGGTTCAAGTCGGTCCTCTTTATACTTTTCATTATCAATGAGTCAGTTAGTGAGTGAGTATTTGCTGAACGTCAAAATTATTGTCAAAAACAACTACTTTCAAGATACCACAGAGTACGCTATCCTTCTTACTGAGTTAGGTACTATAAGAGATTGAATAATTTATTCAATAAACCTCAGTAAGTGACGTCACACTTTGATGACTCATTCAATTCAAATCTCAAAATAAGAATTTCGGACACTTCTGCGATTTGAATGATGCTTATGATATATATTCACAACCAGAAAAACAATCTTCAATGGTGATTTAATAAACTAATATAGATCCATTGAGTCTAGATCTATTCAAAAAGAGACAACGGATGTTTGCTAGCAAATCGGGATTTTTCAAGCCGATTACAATAAATACTTCCATTATACTACAACTAGTGAGGCAAGTTGAAATATTTGTCATCTAGAAGGAAATAATATGTATAAGGGAAGGCAGCATCACTTTTTTCATAATTTATCGTTTACTTAGTACTTTTCTTCCGTAGGATTCATGGATCAATATAATGAACAAGTAAGGGGAGCTGCGATGGACTTAGTATTTTTCCGCGATGCTATGGTAAATTTGATGATTATTTCGAGAATAATAAGAACTGCTAGAGGAAATGCTCTACTAGTAGGTGTAGGTGGATCCGGAAAGCAGAGTTTAACAAAATTGTCTTCATTCATTGCAAATTACAAATCTTACCAAATACAATTAACAAGGTAATTATAAATTAATTCTACTTACCTGAACCTAGTATCAATTGGCATTATTCTTCATGAGCGTAATCAATAAGTGGAAATGTTCTGTCACATTGACATATGACCATATTTGACATTTTGCTTTTATATAAAAATTAAATTTTATTTTTCATATTAAACGAAATATACTTTTAAAAAACCATTGAGTTTGTGAAACAACATTTTATTACATGTTCAATTATAATTATTAACTAAATATTTCAAATGTGGTTGAAAATGTTTTAACAACTCCTCACGTCGGTGATGAATTTATATTAATTAAATGTCTATGCTTGACTAGATAAATATAAAATTTTGAAACAATTTTATTTATCTTATATTTTCTACTTCGTGAAAACTTGGTTAAAACTTCCAGTACTTTTCTTTGTACTATACTGAACAACTTCTCATGTTGCTTTTCCTCCATATTACACTTTTCAATCAGGAATGTATGATAATTATTTCAATTTTGTATGGATTTTTTTTAATTTACTATGCATAACGAATATTTCTCTCCTTTTTAATTCTCGGTGATCTTATTCTTTAAAAATATCGAAAACTACTATTGAGCTTAAACTGGTTAAACTATGCAGATGTCAATGTAATAACAAGTAAAGACATTTTATTCCAAAGCCATATCTATTAAACTATAACATTGAAACTTAGCAACAACTATATGATGTGCATAAACCATGAAAATGTATTAAAAAAACAAGGTTCCACCTATTTTAGTAAACAAAAATTATTTCACAACATACAAACAATATTAAACAATTTTTAGTAATTTTTTTTAAACATAAAGGGCGAAAACGATATTATTAATCAAGATATTATCCGTATATAATATGTATCCGACTGATCCAAACTGTAATAAGATTCTACCTATTTTAGTGAAGAAAACATAATATGCATTGCAGTAGATATATATATTAACTTCTAATGAGTGATTTTTTTAACATTGCTCATGTGTAGATATCTTGCAACTATATAAGTATCTACTGTTACGAGATTCCAAGATATAAAAAACGTGTCACTTATATTAGAGTCATTCCACGTCAGAACAGCAACGCTCAATGGGTCAACATCTCAGATTTCGTTCAAATTTTGGGGATAGGTTCTCATTACCGAAAAAATAAGATCCTGAAAATATCAGGTCGATAGGAAATGAAATTTTGGATATATCGGGCAATACAAAAATTTAGCCAATTTTAAAGTCAAAAAATTCAAAATAAAATTTCTTCGTTAAAAATGAATTTTTAGGACCAAAAATATTTGGAAAAGCCCAAATTTTCCCAGGAATCCGACTAAATCAGAATATCTAGCGTATTTAGCTGACGCATGCGCAAAAAACTCGAAAAACTCAAAAATGTCACTTTTTCTTTAAAAATTAATAACTCAGCTGCTGCCACTTCGATTTTTTCAAAATTTTCAGGTAAGGTGGCTGCAACCATGCACTTTCATGTAAGATATTCGGATCTATGCTCCTCATATGAACATTTTCGTCAAAAGACCGAAAATACGGAAATTTGATTTTTTTTTTCGTCATATTTTGCTATGATGAGCATTGTAGAATTCAATCATAATTCAATGGAATTAAACAAATAGGTTAATAAAATTTGACATTAATTTTGTTTAAATAATTCAATTTAGCAGAACGTGAAAAAAATATTGAAATCCAAAAAAAGTTGCAGTCACAGGTCTGTAGATTTGATGTTTTTTAACTTTTCTAAATAATTTTCATATTTTTTCATTCTGTTTAATTTCTCACAGGAAAATTTATTTAACAATGTTGTGTGATGTTATGAATACACTTGTGAGAGTAGTAATACCCAACTTAAGTACAGTAAAATATAATAATCAGATTGGTCACATAATTTATTTTTTGAAAAACTGTTCAAATTTACTTTTTGTTTGTGCGTATAATTTTATTTTAACATAATTCTTCACAGTTTCCACTGTGACATTTGATAGTATGAAATTATAACCAATCTTTAAATTTCTATCGGAGTACACGTATTTATTTTTACCTATTTGGTTCATTATTGATATTTCAACTTCAAGCATCATCGTTCGTTTTGATAATGAAACCAAGGTTCCATGTTCTGTCAACTATAAAATTAACATATGTATTGGATACCCAATCGTAAACGTTTTTATTTAACAAATCAAAAATCTGTTCATTCTTTTCATCATTTCCAATAATTTTACAAGCAATTATTCCATCTGACTTTGTTATGAATCTGTGAAAGCTTCTGGTACTAATTATTGTTTGTGCTTCACTGATTTCGGAATTCCGGATGAGGTGGATTTCTGTTCTGTCAATCAAGAACGGTTCTATTGATTTCATATCATTTTTACAGAAATCATACAAATCTCTTGCTGTAAGGATTTGATTCGTCTTCGAACGTCGCAAGCTTTCTCTCGCTGCTTGTCTTTTTAAACTGCCACCAATACCATCACAAGCAGATTTACCATGCGATGTGGTAAAAAAGTTCTAATTTCCTGTCAGACCATGGTTCTTTTTTTGACGAGTTAAACGTAAGAAATTCTCACAGTTTTTATATTTCCCAGCACATCCATCCATGTTGAGTAATTTTTGGAAAACGATTTTTGATAATCAATCACGTATTTAATAAAAGTTTGCACCATTGCATTGTCATGCTTCAAATCTTCTGTGAGAAAACAAAGAGATTGGTATTTTCCATGGATATTCTTGAAAATGGATTATAAACGAAAATGTATATGGTGTCATCAATTATATTATTTAATATAATTACATATAAGGAAATTTTCAATTTTAATCTACATTTGATATACAAGAAAGTGATATACCTACTTATAATAATTTCAAAGAAATTAGTTATTATACTTTCGTTTCTTTTACGTTATTCTGATGAATGGGAAATTAATTACTTCTTGGATATGTAAATTTCTGTTTGACGAATCAGAAGATGTACATGGTTACTTATTTCAAGTACAAGCGCATGCACAGAATGGATAGTCCAATGCTCATCGTACCAAAATATAACGAAAAAAATTAAAAATATCAAATCTCCGTATTTTCGGTCTTTTGACGAAAATTTTCATATGAAGAGCATGGATCCGCAGATCTTACATGAAAGTACATGGCTTCGGCTACTTTCCCTGGAAATTTTGTAAAAATCGAAGTGGCAGCAGCTGAGTTATGAATTTTTGAAGAAAGTGACATTTTTGAGTTTTTCGAGTTTTTTGCGCATGCGTCAGCTAAATATGCTAGATATTCTGATTTAATCGGATTCCTGGAAAAATTTCCTTCAGTTTGGACTTTTCCAAATATTTTTTGTTCCTAAAAGTTCATTTTTACCGAAGAAATTTGATTTTGAATTTTTTGACGTTAAAATTGGCCAGATATTTTTATTGGCCGATATATCCAAAATTTCAGTTCCTATCGACCTGAAATTTTCAGGATTTCATTTTTTCGGTAATGAGAACCTATCCCCAAAATTTGAACGAAATCGGAGATGTTGACCCATTGAGCGTTGTTGTTCTGACGTGGAATGACTCATTAGTTAGCGAAGCTTATTTCGTAACACAAAACACTACAAAATACCTATATGCCTCTGTCGTTTTATCAAAACGATATCCATTTACTTCAACGCAACGGCGACATCAATTTTTCAACAACCTTCTTGTTCGAATTAAAATATTATTTATTTCACCACAAGCTCTTCGAATACGATTCAGTAGATATTCTCTATTATAAACCGGCTCGGTATAAACTTTATCTTTCAATTAACGCCTAGCAAAAAAGTGTAGAGAATTAAGGTCAGGTGATCGAGAAGGCCATGCAACTGGATCACCTACCAATCCATCTTTCCCCGTACTTCCTATTTAGCCATCCTCTTACTTGTTTCCAAAATAGGGAGGGCAACCATAAAGTTGTATCCATGCATTTGTTCTCTCATTGAGTGTGTTTCCTCCCACATGTCGTCGTGATTAGTTTCCAAAAATTCTAAAAATGCAGCAGCAATTAGTCTGTCTGGTAAAATGTATGGGCCAAAATATTGTTTTTGTAAATGCCAAGCCGGACATTGACACTGAATTTTTCTTGAAAATTTCTACATCTTGTACCATGAGGGTTTTCAATTGCATATAAACGTAAATTGTGGAAATTAATAACTCCACGTCGAGTAAAATGTGCTTCATCTATCCAAAATTTTTGCTGGAGGAAGTTTTCGTTAATAATAAAATCACGAAATTGTAAACTCCGTTCGTTTTCTCCTGGGTGCAAAGTTTGGACAGGTTGTAGACGGTAAGCTCTTTGACGATCTCTTCGTAACGGTTTCCAAATTGTTACTTGAAATACATTAGGAATACGATCTTGTTTCTTCAAATAATGTAAGAATACGGGTCCTTCTATTACTTACCAAAACATTGTAATTTCTGTTTTGTTCTCTCCTATGATGAGCAGGACCATTTTCCAAAAAATCAAATAAATTCTGGAGATGGATATCTTGCATTTGTTTGTTTGTGGTACTCTGCTGCCGCAGCAACGGAATTTCCGTTAAAAAACCCATAAACAAAATGAATATTTGCGTATTCCTGATATCAATAACACAAACATAAATAGTGATTTATATGACATTTGTCAATACTGTTGTATTTAATGCAATGCTTACTAAACAATATCATAAGATAACCCTGATTAGAAAAAATACTGGAACAGGAAGCCTCTAAGTGAAATTTATAGGAAATACTTTTTTATAGAAAATAAATCAAAATTGTATACAATAATAATTTCCGACCATTGGTGTAGAAGTTTGAGGAGTTTAAATGCGTATAAAACCACATAACTACGCTACTCTATTTGTCTCAAAAACATTTTGTCACCGAAAAAATTTCTCATCCAGTAAACTAAAGTGTAAAAATTTTGAACTAAAAATCTTCATTTGTTCAGAAGATAATGAACAAAATGTAATAATTAAACATCCAGTAATGTGAGTTGAATGTTTTACGCTTATTCATGTTTGTAATTCTATGTTAAATTATCTAAGTTATCTTCATAATTCAGAAAATGACCTACCGAAAATTGTGGCCAGTTCTATTGAAATATATAAGAACCGGGAAGCTGTCATTGAATGAGTACTGTCAAGAGTAATTATCAATCATAGTAATACTCTATCCTCACTTCAAAACACAAAAAATTTGTGTGAATAGTTGATCTATAGCAGAGCATCGAATCGCATTGTGTTCATCAATGAGGTTTATATTTACAAAAATATAAGAATCTGACGGAACCAAATTGGTGTAATTGGTAAACACCCTGGACTAGACATCGAGTAATGTGGGTTTATTCATCTTTATAATCCTTAAGTTATCTTCATAATTCAGAAAATTTAATTCTATATCTCTTAAGATATTTATTTTAGATGTGAAATGTTCTTACCGAATCCACCGCGTGCTTAAATTACTAGCCTGAAATTTATCTAGTACTACGCGACTCGCGATAATTTTCAAAAAATGCATGTGTTCTAAAAATTTCCGGCAATAATTCAAGAACTGAAGAGATTACAAGTGAAAATAATTTTTTTATTGTTATAGATCTTACAATGTTAACAATTTGATGGACGATATGAAATATTTATATCGGGTTGCTGGACTTGAAGGGCAAGGAATTTCCTTCATTTTTACGGATAACGACATCAAGGAGGAAACTTTCTTGGAAAGCTTGAACAACATCTTAAGTTCGGGAGAAATTGCAAACTTATTCCCAAAGGACGAACTTGATGAAATACAATCAGAATTGATACCAATAATGAAAAAAATCCAGCCGAAACGTCCTCCAACCATAGACAATTTATATGACTTTTTCTTGTCTCGAGCCAGATCCAATCTTCATGTTGCGCTTTGCTTCTCTCCCGTAAGTATAATATCAGAGATGATCAACCATAAGAAAAAAATTAATTTCTATCCTATTCATATTCAGGTATTTTCTTAATCCGTTGATGGTGAAACTTATCATTGATGTTTGATGTTCTACATTCATATTTTATATAGGTTGGAGAAAAATTCAGAAGTAGGGCATTGAAATTTCCTGGATTGATTTCTGGATGCACTGTGAACTGGTTCTCCCGGTGGCCAAAAGATGCTCTTATTGAAGTATCAAGTCATTTCTTGGAAAAATTTTCCATAATTTGTGTGCCGGAAGTGAAAAGAGAATTGATATTCATTATGGGTGAAATTCAAGACGGTGTTGCTGAAATTTGCAATTCATACTACGAAAGGTAATTTGGAATCTTATGTAGATCGAGCGGCTATGTAATTTGCGGTAAAACGTAATAAATGTGGATTAACCCTTTCGAGACTAACGGGACAGTACGTCCCAAGGCATATTTTATTTAGACTATTGGGAATAGTGATCCCAAATAAACGTATATAAACGCCAGTTCAGTCGTTTCAACGACCAAAGTAATCTAGCGTATGTTTGTTTACGAATAAAACGAGATAACCTCAAATTTTTCGTACACGTGGTTGCACCTAGTGCGTTTATTTAGTGAATTTGGTATTTGTTTTTTGATTAATTATTTGCTGTGTACCGTGTGTAATCATGTAAGTACCCCTACTTTAGCACGCCTAGTGTTTGCACCATATAACGTTTTGGCTGAGTCAATACGATAGGTTTTATTTTCGAGGGACATTATGTCCCAGCAGGCTACTTTGATTTTGATGGGATGATTTATCCCAGTAGGCGAAAACATGGTTTTTCTTCTTTTCAGAATGAGCAAAAGAAAATTAACTCAAAAGGAGCTTGAAGAAATCGCTGAAAATCTGGACTTGTCAGAGACTGATACTGATCCTTATCGTAACAGTGAGGATGAAGATTCAGACTGGGCTCCTTCGGGTTCCGAATCTGAACATGCATCTGAAGGCGATATGCTGACTTCAAGTTCCGATGATGGCGTTATCGAGCCTGAAGGTAACGAAGATTTTCTCGATAGTTATCCAGATACAGTTAATTCCAACGTTCCAAACGCATCGACAATTCTCCAACCAGTGCCTACAACATCTTCTGGATCAGACAACATAATCTGGAATTCAGTGCCGCAGAACTATACCCCAAGGATTCAACTCCCCACTGCTAGGAATACAGAAATTCTTTGAACTCTATAAATAGTCAGTCTACAGAAATTGATATTTTTCTGAAGTTATTTCCAAGAAGCTTGTACATATTTATATCGCAATGTACTAATGAGAGGTTAACCATTTTGGAAAAGAAAACTAAGAAAAAAGTTAAACAAACAGACTCTTCAGAAATTATGATGGTAACTGGTATTATGATGGTAATGGCTTATAACACGCTTCCAAGTTTGAGTTGCTATTGGTCAAAGCATACCTCCATGGGTAATACTGCAATAAAAAATGCAATATCACGTGACCGTTATAAACTACTTATATCCAAATTATACTTCAACAGCCCTGAGAAACCAGCAGATTGTTCCAAGATTTATTATATCGAGGAGCTTTTGAAGTGTTTCAAACATACATATCAAAATACAAGAACGGATTCGGTTTATCTATAGATGAAAGTATGGCGAAATTCAAGGGCAGATCGAGTCTAAAACAGTACTTGCCCTTGAAGCCCATCAAACGTGGAATAAAGTTATGGGTAAGAAGCGACTCTCTTAGCGGTTATGTTTATGACCTCGATGTGTATAGTGGAAAGCAGGATGGGCAAGCAGATGGAACAGTAGGGGAAAGGGTTGTTAGAAAACTTACCAACTCAATTACGAAAACTGATGTAATATGTTTCGACCGATTCTTCACATCTTTGACATTGATGAAAACCTTGCCATATGCTGCAGTAGGAACTTGTATTGGTACGCGAAAGAACATACCAAAGAGCCAGGGTAAATTAGAGAAGAATGAATCAACATTTCTATGCACAAATGACGGGATTACGTTTACTAGATGGCTCGATACCAAAGAAGTTTTGGCAATTAGCAACTGTCATGGAGATCAGCGTACATTTGTTGACCGAAAGCAAAAGAAAGGCGAAAAACTTGCTGTTGAATGCCCCGAGATCATCGCCTTCTACAACAAATATATGGGAGGGGTCGATTTGACCGATCATTTAGCTGGCTTATATGAATTTGACCGCAAGTCTACCAAGTGGTGGAAAAAAGTTTTTTACAAATTATTAATGATAACTGCTGTAAACTCTTTTATTATTTACAATGAAGTGAGACGTAAAAAGATTCCATTTTTGGAATTCTTGGTAGCCGTGGCAGAAAGTCTTATTGAACAAGGGAAAAGCAAAGCCGGGGTGAAGAGACGTTCAACTTCCGGAAGACCATCAAAGCTGCAAAAAACAATGTTGAATGTTGGTGACCATATGCCGATTGTCGAGTAGAAACGGAGAAGGTGCATAAGATGTTCACAAATGACAATGGAGAAACGGACAAGAACTGTTTGCAGAGCATGTAGTGTGCCGTTATGCAATGACTGTTTCACCCGTTTTCATATGTAAAATCATGTAATATTTTGACTAAAATTATTTATTCAACTTATTTTTGTGTGTTTTTTCAAAACTGGTGGGAAATATTGTCACAACGTAATGGACTAGTAGGACCATATGTCCCACTAAAAAAAAAAAAAAATTATGTAAGTAATTGTTCTCTCAAAGAATATTCATTTGTGTGGTTTGTGGCTAATTTGATTCAATTATGGAGTGTGGCAAACATTTTATTCTTTTGCTCAGTTTAACATGACTCTGGAACAATAAGAACTACACAAAACCACAAAAATTTGTAGCAGAACTCTTAAAAACCAGCTCAAAAGATGTTAAATTAAACCTTAAATATCACAAAGCTCGGGTTATGTAAAAGACAACCGCATTGTTTATACAGTGAAATACCTAAATACAATAGAATCAACCAATACATGATGAAAATCCATTCTAAACTTAACTAAAATAACTATTAAAAGTTCTATTTTCACTAGTTTAATAAATAAATGTGACTATAGATTCGCTCACACGGTAGGTTCTTCAAACAAATATTACAAAATACTAACTTACTACAAAAGAGCTACCTAATACAAAACTTTAATGATAACGTTAGGATAGATAGTTATTGAAATTTACCTTATTGGGTTTAAGCCACGGTCGTATACACAGGCTGTTTCCTATGTGAGAAGTGAGTCCGCTAAGCGTTAACTGTCGCGTAGCACAAAAAGACGTCACGGGTGACGCATGAGTCGAGGGATGTTCTGTGGCAATCTTTGTATTGTGAGGCTTGAAATTTGAACGATATGGCGCCTACCGGGCACGGTCGTACATACAGGTCTGGGAACTCGTATGTTTGACATGAGTCTCTTACATATCGCCAAACTCGTAGTTCCTCGCTCAGCCACCAGCTAGTGCTTGGATCGAAGTATGGCAACAATCACATTATTAAGTGAGAACACGATCGTATACCAGAGATCATTCTTCGACTGACGTGCCACCTATGCAATAGATGACGCTTACAGCACTCACTTCTCACATAGGAAACAGCCTCGAGTTCCCAGACCTGTATATACGACCGTGGTCACGGGTGACGCATGAGTCGAGGGATATTCTCTAGCAATCTTTGTATTGTGAGGTTTGAAATTTGAATGATATGGCGCCTAATCCTGACAACATACTTCGATCCGTGCGCCAGCTGGTGGTTGAGCGAGGGACTACGAGTTTAGCGACATGTAAGAGACTCATGTCAAACAATAGAGTTTCCAGACCTGTGTATACGATCGTGGTTTAAGCCCATTGACTGTCAGACAGTTGAGATGATATATTTTCTGCCATGTTTCTACCCTCCGAGCCACGGTGTTTTCTGACAAACTGACAGTTTTTAATAAATTAACCTTTTCGGGGCGCATTTCTTCGGCTACTGCAATTACGCATTCTCTGATGATTTCTCCATCGGTTTTTCACGTTTTGCAATTTCAAGAGCCACACGAAAGCTGGCACGAGTTGCAGCCTCTTGATCAGTATTGAGTTTCATAAACAAAGATTGTTGTGATTTCAATCCGCGCTTCTAAGCTTCACATTTTTTTGTCCGCAAACTTCCTGTACATTTTGAGTAATTTTGAAAATGTTTCGTTTCATAATGACGTTTAATGTTATATTCTTTGAGAACGGCTATGGTTTCATTGCAAATCAAACATAGTGTC
Organism: Endomychus coccineus; assembly: GCA_958510875.1. Taxonomy (NCBI): domain Eukaryota; kingdom Metazoa; phylum Arthropoda; class Insecta; order Coleoptera; family Endomychidae; genus Endomychus; species Endomychus coccineus. The sequence goes on along the minus strand of OY294067.1, from coordinate 236,165,697 downwards.
TTCTTACTGGACTCAATTAGGAAATATTGAAAGTTCTATTGATCATTGAATATTACGCATTCACTGTCTCGCTTCCTTCGCCTTCCCTAGGCGGACTGACTCTCGGTCGCGCTGCCAGCCGTTTTATACTCCAATCACTGCCATCTAGAAGTGAGTGGCATACATCAGAACTTTCTCGAAACAACGAGATTATTCGCTAATGTTTAATTGTTACTGCGCTTTCGAAAGTACTACTAGCGCTAAAGCGATAAAAGATAGTACCACTACCTATTTCCACGTGTGACCACCAGGTGTCGTCAAGTGTCGCGGACGAAAGAATAAAGAACATTTAGTACACAATATTAATTGTACTAGCGAATTTAGCAAGCGTATGCTCGCTCAGAGTGGGTACTCGGCGACTAGTATAGAAATTATAGATAATGGCAAGAGAATTAAAAAGGTTTTGGCCCTTGAAACTTTTGGAGTTAACAGTATAGCCCTAAGGCTGGAAAGTTTGGAAATCCCTGAATTAGAAGATTCCATCCACCATTTTATCAACAATCACTTATTCACTTCATTATTTATCAACGACATTAACACTAGCAATTATATATAAATATATGTAAGCTGTATTCAATTATAAATCAGTCTGATCTTTTATAGCAGATCATCACGTCAATATATTGGTGGTGGAGACGATCTTCGATAACTTTTAACGCTAGCAAGCGTAAACTCATAATCTGTTATGTTATATAGTACCTATATTTCATAACTAGGTTGATGATTATTCGGATTTTTCACATAATTAATGAATATAAGTAATTTAAGATGTGATGGCAGCGTCGTACCCTCACAAATGTTCGATTCATATTCATTTTCCTGAATGTTTATGTTACAGATTCAGACGTAGAACTTTTGTAACTCCAAAAACATTCATCTCTTTTCTGGATTTCTATAAACAGTTATATTCACAAAAATTAGAAGAAATTGAAGTACTGGCTCATAGAATGAGAACAGGTCTAACCAAGTTGGTGGAAGCTCAAGCTAGTGTTGACGAACTAAGGAAAGAACTGGCAGTAAAAGAAATAGAAATGGGAGTCGCTACCGAGGCTGCCGAAAAGGTACATTAATAAACATAAATATAGATTCATACAACATAGTTTCAGTTTTAGTACTACTGTGTAAAACTAGAAATCAAAGAGGAATTTTTCCATTATAATAATTTCAACAAATAATCATTTTAGGTGCTGATGGAAGTTGAGTCTGCGTCTGTCTCGGCAAATAAAATTAAAGAAGAAGCCATAGCTGTAAAAGAAAAAGCAGAAAATCTTGTCGAGGTGATTGGAGTTGATCAAAAAGAAGCGGAAGGAAAACTAAAAGCAGCTAAACCTGCTCTAGAAGCAGCGGAAGCTGCTTTGCTTGTAAGACAGTTGTTGTTAATATTTATCAATTATTCATATCTGAATTCACTGCATTTGTTTGTATTGAAAGTCATGTTAGATTGGATGAGAAATTTAAATGATTTCTCTAGACTCTACCATTTTGGGTCGATATCAAAAAGGGATCATCAGCAGCTGCCTTGAATCTTCATCATAGAATTATTATTACTACATATTATTAATATACAGGGTGACTCAGTGTTAAACCACCATATGTTTTAGATCGGGCTCCCTGACACCAGCAAATGTTACTACTAACAAAATAGCCTCAGGTTTACCTATAAGCAATTTCTCACACCCTCCCTAAGAATATCGAAGCCTAAATCCATAGCAGATGTAAATACGGATAAAAGAAGCGATATAAACATTGGCAAAGATATCACTTTTGATAAGGAATAATCACCCTTCTTATCCACTAAAATACTATCAAGTACTGAGGACCTTTCAGCAACCAAGTAGCAATCATTAGAGTAAACTAAATTATAAATAAAAATATGCCTGTTTAAATACTATTTGGGGATAATAATGTAAACTTAGACTTTCAAATCCTAATCTTCCTAAGCTGCATTGGTTACCTAAGATTCATAAGCCAGGCAATTCCATGAGACCAATCATTATGAACATTGATTGTCCCACGTATAACATGGCAAAATGGTTAGTGAAGGAATTTAGCAACTTCGAAGCTGCACGAAGATTGTCTGTGAAAAAATCTTTGGAACTTTGGAAAGATTTCAAACTTGAACCTGGTGATACTCTCGTTTCATTTGATGTTGTTTCACTATTCACAAATACTCCAATCGCTGAATCGGTGAACATTCTGAAGAAATGACTTTCAAATATTAATATCCCCGATAGAAACTGCACAGAATACGTGATCCTTTCATCTTTATGTATGGAGCAAAATTATTTCACTTTTAACAAAAATTACCAAAAGCAGATGTGCCTCATCGAAAAGCCTCATCTGTATTACTGGCATAGTTAGTTGCCTTTGCAATTAAGTAAAGTACACGAAATTCAGCTGGCATTCTGATATAAAATGATAAAATGAGAATTAAAAAAATGTCCTCACCAAGATATCGCCAAGAGATTGAGACTGATAAAACCTTCCGAACGATCGATGAATAAACAAACTATTTATAGTACAAACCACTGTACCTATCTAATATAATTAATACGGACGTGTGAAACACTACTAACAACTGAAAACAAACAGCACTTCACCAATCTATAGTTTTATTAATTTTTGCTGCGTAAATTATTTCAATTAGATCGTTATTATCCTACTGTAATTAGTACGAATATATTCACCGACTGATTAACATGCCGAATTCTTCAATGCGCTTATTAGAATTTCAGATTATGAAAGGGGATGATTGTCTCTACTTACTGATAATAAAATAAAATAAGTAAAAGAGAATTTCGTGAAATGTAAACTTTTTTTATTTCAGACCATCAAATCTGCAGATATTGCAACTGTAAGAAAGTTAGGTAAACCTCCATATCTTATCTTGATCATTATGGATGTTGTCTTGATATATTTCAAGAAGAAACTAGAACCGGTAAAAAGAGATACCGTTAACGAGAGGGATTTCACATTACCTTCTTGGGGAGAATCTTTAAAGGTAGGTAATGAATTGATTTGAAATCCATTTACACACTGGAAGAAATATTCCGCAAAATCGCTTTTCACATTGTTTTGAATGTCTAAGTACCCGACAAAATATTTTCCTCTAGCTGAAAGCAGAGATCAGGTGAAATTCATCTGAAAATCTTAACACCTTTTCCATCAGAACTTGTAGTCTATATTCTGCATTCCAATTCCATTGCTATTATAGTGTTTTCATTTTTAAACTTCCGTTTCTGTAATAGATTCACTGAGTAACCAAATTGTTACGTCTTAGATTATCAATAATATTGATCTTTCCGGATATATTTTCATTATGGCAGTAATAACGATTCTTCACCCAGGTATGAATTATATATAAATTCTCGGGAAATAGGTCACATTAACACTTATGCTTTATACTTTCTCGTCTTTACGTACGTTTCGGTCTCACGACCATCATCAGAAGACCCACGTGTCTAAAACTGGATTGCTCAAAACTAATTGTACTAAACAAAGCGTCCCCATCGCACCAATCTCAATTAAAATGCCCACGTCGCCGAAACGAACAGAAACACGTATAATCGAAATTGTAACACATCAATGTTATAAGTATAATATATCAAGAATCCACTGTTAAGCGGTACTGTTAATAAATGCAAGTTCATGTCAACAAAGTCTATGAACGACTAGAAACGAGAACATTAGGTTCAAGCATCCACTTTCAAACCAGATGTTAGATTTCCAAACTAATAGAAAAAGGTTTGTCAGCTTAGGTCCGAAAATTGCATTGCCTGATAATAAAAAACTGCCTATCGACAATATAATTGCTAATTTAGAATGCGGAATTAGGAATAAAAATTTAGAGGAGAAAAATGAAATCAGAAACAAAATTTGTAACATCTTGACAAATAAAAAGAACAAACAGAAAGCGGAAGTAGGTATTGCAAAAAATCGTTTTAACTATCATTAAAAAAAAACGAAAGATTTCTTAGATGCTTAGTGTAATAAAACCGTCATAATGCATAGAAATGACAACGAAAACAAAATAGGAAACCTTTCAAATGATGAAACAACTTACAAAAAATTAAAATCTGACCCTACATTATCAGTACAAAATAACATGAATGAATTAATGAATAATTGGCACAAAAGTAAGATAATCCTTATTGAATTGAAAAATTATTTGCTTTGCCATAATGGGTTAGCACCTTATATCTACGGGCTTCCGAAATTACATAAAAGTGATATACCTCTAAGACCCATTGTAAGTAATATTGGTGCACCTACCTACAAAAATGAATCTCATGTGAACGACTCATGGCATATTAATGAATTTATAATGAATCAATCCGTACCCGTAAATCATCAACTAATTTCCTTGGATGTTGTTTTTTCATTTACAAATATACCAGTCATTTTGGTATTGAATAGCATCAAAAAACGTGGGGCAGAGAATAAAAACCACACACCTCTATATCAATCGGAGTTTATAAATGCAGTACAGTTTTGCTTAGAATGCACTTATTTTCAATACGGTGAGCAATGGGATCTCCTATCTCAGCTACTATTCCTAATCTTGTTATGGAATGTCTAGAGGAATCTGTTATAAATTCATTAGATTTTCAACCCGTATTTTTCAAACGGTATGTAGATGATTGCCTTATGTGTATCCCCAATGATAAAATTCAGTAAGTGATTAATAAATTTAACAATGTCCACTGTAAACTTCAATTTACTTGTGAAATAGAAGTAGACAAAAACATAAATTGCCTCGATATGCACATTAGGCATGATGCAGATGGAAAAATAGAAACTTCGTGGTTTAATAAAGAAGTTTGGTCTCAACGTTATCTTCATTTCAATTCCGTTGCATCAACATGTTATAAAAAAAGTGTTATAAAAAGTATTACAGATTGCGCGGTTAAATTGTCCCACGCAGAGGTCCGTCCCAAAAATTTAAAAATTGTTCGTAATACACTGAAAATGAATGGCTACCCAAAAAATTGTTTCAATCCATTAAAGAAAGAATAAACAAAATCTATAATGGATCTTCACATATAAATAACATGAAAGGTAATACAGACAATTTTATAACATTACCATACATTCCGGAGACCTCAGAGAAAATTAAGAAAAGTTTGAAAAAGTATGATATAAATGTCGCGCATAAGCCTACTAACTGTGTTGGAAAATATTTCTCAAATCTAAAACCTTTAATACCTAAAGATAAACAAACCCACACAGTATACAAATTAAATTGTTTAGATTGCGATGGGACTTATACTGGAATCTCCTGAACAATATTTAAAAAAAAAGAATGTATGGCCATAAGTATAGCACAAGAAACAAAAACTTAGAAAATTCCACCGCCCTTGCTAAACACTGCTTTGATTATAACCATCAATTCGATTACAATAATGTTAATATTTTAACTAAGGAAACCAATTATTATAAAAGATCTATTCTGAAGATGATTCACTTGAAACGTGATTCCAAATTTGTAAATCATAGGACAGATATTCAGACACTAAGTTAGATTTATACTAACTTAATTAATTAGAACTCTTTCAAATTCCTACATGCGTCTTTATAATGTTATAAGTATATTTTAGGTAGAATGTCAATAGTATATATCCAATAACTGACAAACCTTTTTCTATTAGCTCGTAAATCTAACATCTGGTTTGAAAGTGGATGCTTGAACCTAATGTTCTCGTTTCTAGTCGTTCATAGACTTTGTTGACATGAACTTGCGTTTATTACGAGTACTGCTTAACAGTGGATTCTTGATATATTATACTTATAACATTGATGTGTTACAACTTCGATTATTCGTGTTTCTGTTCGTTTCGGCGACGTGGGCATTTTAATTGAGATTGGTGCGATGGGGACGCTTTGTGTAGTACAATTAGTTTTGAGTAATCCAGTTTTAGACATAGTGGGTCTTCTGATGATGGTCGTGAGACCTAAACGTACGTGAAGACGAGAAAATATAAAGCATAAGTATTAATGTGACCTATTTCCCGAGAATTTATATATAATCATGACATCCCGATGTCGTTCCACATGAATTTACATGCCAACCAGACATACATTTAATGTTAAAGAAACAAGAAACGAGCAAGACATAAACATGTTGTCGAGTACTTTCAGTCAATAGCTGGACCTTCAACTGAAAACTGAATGTAACCACATAAGAAAGGCAAGGGAGTGTTTACATCCCCCGGCCGATGCAGCGCAGTCCATGCATTCCCATTCTCTATTGTTTTATTTGTTTCATTGATATCACAAATAGCCAAATAAGGTTTTACACGCACTTTGTGTTCCGTACAAATACGTCCCTGTATAGAACATGTATCACCATCCCTCTCTTAACTTGCACGTGACCAACCGCCGAGTCCCCATAATTATCTCATTCTGATCTAAAAAATAAGACTTTTTATTATTATTGTCTTTTATCACAAGTTACAACGAATACTTATACCAGTTTTGAACAATATTTCCTATTAAAAAAGTATTATATGTAAAATCTAAAGGTATCTTGCCTTTACTTTAACGCCGCTGTTCTGAGGTCGTTTTGAATTTGCATTGCTTGCAAGAAAATCGTATACCATTTCCACATCCACAACGGGTAAATTTCTAGAATCCGCTTTCTGTTAGCCTTGACTGCAGTGTGATGGAAAAATATTTACTGTTAATCGCTTAAAATAATACAAATAATACGTTGTCTGCGGTCGGGCACTGTAACTTCAATAGGCGGAGCTTGAGTCTAGTAGCTGACGTCACTGCAATCATCATACGTTTTCGCGATGTTGTAATCACCAGATTTCCAATCGACAATTAAAGGCGAATTTTTAATTTTTTATTTCTTTCGAATACGTGTTTTATTACACATGTTTATCTGGTTCGAACTTCCCTAACCGTGAAACCAACACCATAATAGCTTAGCAAGAGCAAGCTACTCGGAAGTAACCGAGTATCCACGATGAATTTTTAAATTAGGTCTGATCCTTTATCTTACTTGAAAATTGGTTTCCTTTTTCAAATGGGAACCCATCAATTTTGCTTTCCTACATTCTATTGATTTACCATGGACATTACCGTGTTTCTAAACCACTTTTTCGGAGGGGTAGCCAAGCTAGTGATATGGTTTAAATATTATATTTTTTAATGCTTGCAATTCCTCAACAGATGATGGCTGATTCTAAATTCTTGAACAACTTACAAACGTACCCAAAAGATACAATAAATGGAGAAACAATAGATCTAATTACACCCTATTTGAGGCAAGAAATTTATTGTTTTGAAAATGCTAAAACGGTTTGTGGGAATGTAGCTGGCTTGGTTTCTTGGACCATCGCCATGGCTTCATTTTATGAAGTTAACAAAGAAGTGTTGCCATTGAAGGTAATTTTTTCAGCTTATATGCAGTATACTAAACGTAATAACTTAAATAAATTAAAGAACGTCTAAGGTCTCTGAAATACACAGGGGATCATCAATTCAAATCTGAGTAATTTGTTGGGAACAGATTTTAAATATACACCAATAGTTGATGAATTACAACATTCCAAAGTACCGTCAAACGGGATGAAACGGATCTTCGACGCTTTTTTACCTAATGTTTTTAAGATTGCTAGTATGTTTCGCGGATACAATTGAAACTGTCGGCGAAAAGTCTGAATAAGGACTGGCTCGCGTTGCGTATGTTTGGTTTCAGCGAAAAATAAAACTTATAATTGTGTAGTTTTTATAAAACTTGTAAAGATTGGCCTTCCCAGAGGAAGCGATAGAAGTAAGTTCTGGTAAGTTTTTTTTGAGTTACCCAATTAGTCGACTAGGTTAGACAATGAAAATATTTTTCTCATATTTTTCAGTTGGAATTTCTTTTTGTAAAGAATTTCCATTTTTCGGGGGCGAAATGGATCATTCATTGCATATTAGTAGTATATTTAGTATATACCCATCTATTTACTTTCATGAAAAAGCACTCTGTTGGGGCGGGTGGAGCTTTCGTGGAGGCGTTGAGGGCAACGAGGTGGCGGGGGCAGGGCTGGACGGGACAATACGAGGACGTGTTGGGGAAAGAGTAAGAAACAGATACGTTGGAGGCAGGGAAGGGCTTTGGTGAAAGTGGGGTAGAGCGTTATGGGAGAGCGGGCCGCGGAATGGGTGCCGATATCGACGGGCCCATTTGGTGAGTTGTGAACACCCCTGTACCTACTCATTGTTACCTACATATTAGTTGTTGAACACGTATTTTCTTGAGATTACAGACACTATACCTCGAAATTATGAAAAAAATTAGGACCAACCAGAAAATTTCAATATGGTCCAGTTTATATGGAACGAGCACTGGCAGCTGTTGTAAATGATCGTATGACTATTAGAAGAGCTGCTGAGATGTACATAGTATATTCTGTAGTAATTTTTAACTTTTTTTAGTAAAAACAACCTGCAAAACATTTAAACAAATTATTTTTTTGTGATCCATTTCACCCTCGAGAATGTTAAGAAGCAAAATTTAAATACACGATCCATTTCACCCCTGCTTACGATTAGAAAAAAAATAGCGGGTTAATTTTGAAAAAAGTTCCAGTAATTTGTGCCACAGATGTTTCTAGCATACATTTTTAACATTTTTTTCTTTTAAAAAAACCATGAAAAAATACTAAAAATCTACAATTTTGATCCGTTTCAACCCTTTTTAACGGTATTTTGGACATTGAATGATCAGGCGACAAATACTATTGGCTTGCTATTTTACGAAGAACTTCTTAGAACAGAAGATGACTGTAGTCATAGTGTTCATCAGCAAAAATTAAAAATATGTCTCTCATTCTATAAACCGTCCCTCCTATGGCCTTATTGAGTCAGCTACTAGATCTTCTGAATCTTGTTCTACAAAATATCAAATAGCGTCTTGGCAATCAAGATGTAGAAAAATCAGCAGTAGGGGCCATGTTATGAATAATTGGTAACGCTAAGAAATTTCGTTCTGAAAGAGGAAACTGAACCTAACAGGCAAAATATTCGAAAATATATCGATGGAGTAGTCAGAAATTGCTTCAGAAGTTTCCGAGTAGGAGTGGCGTGTAATGGGAAAGTCAAAGGAAAGCGACACACCCTTTATATCATCCGATACTGGGGTTTCAAATCCGATCCTCACAACTGGGATCTACGAAGAGTTACGAAAATAGTTAGATTGGGGCAATGTTGGGCATTTATATGACCAACAATACTACTAATACCGGAAAAATTGAAATTTTGAAAAATCCATTTTTTCCTTGCTTTATTATAATAAGGAATGCAAAACAAATTGCAGATTTTTCGAGCTACCTGATAGTGTTTTGAGATTTGATTTTTTCTTTTGTATAGACCCTTTTATTACATTTTTTATGATATATCACAAGTTACACTGACGTTTCCAAAAATCCTAAGTATCAGAAATAATGTTTATCACAGTGAGCTGTAACTTCGACATTTTCAACATTTAACAATTAATTATCTTACTAAAACGTTTGGTGAAAGATGGTAAGGGCTCCAGATCTACAAGATATAGTTTATAGCCGGAGGGGATACCATAATATTGAGGACCTTCAAATCAATATTGTTAGAGAGTTTCGAAGATTGAGAAGGAGAGAAATAAATCGTACAAGTACAACATTTTGAACATTTTCTGTGATTTAGTTCAGTATTTACAGTTCACTCTATTACTGTTGTTAGTTGATAGTTCATTACAATCGTTACTTCATTCAATAACTTAGATCATAGTTTAAATAGATTTCCGATGTCTTAACTCTGTTTCTTTCGTATTTTGTAAGAAAGTTTCATCATATCCTTTTTTTTCTCCATTCGTAAAAGTGACTCCCAATATATCAAAATGTCATTAACGTGTTACATATTGAAAGTCTAAGTTTATAGCGTCGAAATCAAAGCTCACTGTGGTGAAAAACATTTTTTCTTATACCTCGGATTTTTAGAAACGACAGTCTAACTCATCGGAAAGGTTTGAATGGTATATTCAATAATGAAATTATTCAAAATGGCGCCCATAACAAAAAATAAAGTTGCTAATGGTGGCTCAGAAATGCAAATCTGAAAACACTATATGGCAACAAAAAAAAAATGGCAACATAAACATGCAATTTCTTTTTGAAGTTATTCTTATAATAAAGCCAGGAAAAAATCAAAATTATTTTTCAATATTTCTGTTTTTTCCTGATATCTCCAAATGTACTTGACACATCGACATAAGTCATCACAATCTAGGAAGGGGAGAGCAGAAGCTGACTTGAAATAGCGTCGCTATTGTGCGATAAATGTCAGACCAATTTGCTTATCTCACTAATAGGAGAAACCATAATGAAACCACAAGAAGCAGACTGGCTTCCAGTATCATTATTGAATGTTGAACTCGTGGTCGGAATTAAAAGGTTGGCGACGTTATGGAGGAAATATCCAATTTGGTCGTTTGATACTGGATGAGCAAGCAAAAAAATTTACTGTTATAAGTCAAACATCTCAAGGACTATTACTATTCAAGATCTCTTAAGGAAACATATACTAATACAAGGGAAGGTAGTTGAAGTTTCTGGAACTGTCGAATTCTATTACACTTCCTGAATTTTGTAGAGATCTGGACTATCTTAGATTGGGAGGGTGTACACTACATAAGGATTCCACTTATAGCACCGAAACTTCAGAATCTCATATTTATATTACTACAATATCCAAAAATAAGTTACACTTATGCACTTGACTAATGAATGTTAATGTCTAGGCAAATCTGTCCATTCAACAAGCGAAATTGAATAAAGCCGAAGATGAATTAGCAGCAGCCATGACTCTCTTAGCCAGTAAAGAGGAAGAAGTACGACAATGCCAAATACTATATGATGAAGCAATGACGCACAAACAGGTATTAATCTTAAATTGGAACTTGATATTTTTCTTCTAGATATTTTGACTACAGGAAAGGACAACCTAAAATATTCGTGTGAGATAACGATAAAATGGTGAGAGGGAAAATTGCATTGGAATTTTTAATAAGCTATTATGTTTCAAGAGTACATTTCTATTGGCAGAACAAAACGTCGGCATTTACCCCCTTGCTGCACAAATTGTACATCCCATATACGTGCCTTGCACCATGCTTTACTGAAGTTCAACAGCAGCTATTGCGAAGTTCTGCATTGGCTAAACACGAATTGGAAGCAGCCAACATGCAAAACTTCATAAGACTATGGCTGGTGTATTAATGATGGCAAGTACGAATTCGTCTGGTTCCAATGCGATCATATCCAATTGGTTGGTGATGAGGTTGTTATTCCTGCTCAAGAGAAAAATCACGAGAGTGACAGTGAATCAGATATGCAGATTTAACTGTAAATATAAAATAGATAATTGTACGACACGAAATCGAGGCGCGACACACGGGATGTGCATATCGTTCTGCAAGGGGGTAAATACTGATGTTTTGTTCTGCCAATAGAAATGTAATTTAAAACACCACTTGAAACGGGGCTACCGCACCCAAAAACAATTTGGTTCCCATTTCCGTCATTTTAAAGGGATCTGCAAAATTTCAAATCTATACGACAAATAGGAACGGCGCAATCGTCTCCACTGTGGGTTACGCATGGGCGCGCACACAGAAATCATGTCAAAAATAGTCTAGATCGATTCAGAAATGCTGAAAACGGATATATCTGCCAACATCCGGAAAAAAATTATTTGGGCCGAGTACAGTACTTCCCTTACGCTATATACTACATATAGTGAGGGAATTAATAAGAATTGGAGCTCAACCAAATAATTAAACTAAATTTCGTTGATGGCACGGCAGATTTGGGGTAATCTGCAACTCTTCCAATATCATCCACTCGATCTGCAATTATTATAAGGCGAATTATTGAGTTATAATACAAAGAGTTACAGAGTCTTCTCTGAATAATAATTGTGTTCACTATTTTTTTTTACAAATTGAGAGTTTTCTGCCTCCCTCCCATACCGCTATCAGGGATAATCCTGGGATTAGAACCCGTGCCAGACTGGACTGTGGTTCAATATTTTACGTTTATTCATCTTGATAATCCTATGTTGAATTATCTAAGTTATCTTCATAATTCAGAAAATTTAATTCTTCTTTTCTCAATGTATTTACACGGAATTGTGGCCAATTAGGCAAAGAAACCTTAAACTTGTTTATATTTACCCAGAACATTTCAGTCAGTTCTATTGAAATATATAAGAACCCAACACAGTTAGTAGGTTTATGTGCAACATTTACATTTGCATTCCCTGATAATAAAAAATTGCCTATCGACAATAGAATTAGGAATAAAAATTTAGAGGGAAAAATGAAATTAGAAATAAAATTTGTAACATCTTGACAAATAAAAAAAATAAACAGAAAGCAGAAATAGGCAAAACGTTTTATATCACACAAAAAAGACAGTTCTTAGATGCTAACTCTCAAATATAAGTTTTGAACGCGGTTAAATGTAATAAAACCGTCATAATGCATAGAAATGACTACGAAAACAAGATAAGAAATTTATTAAATGATGAAACAAAAAATTAAAATCTGACCCCACATTATCATTACAAAATGACATGAATAAATTGATAAATGAATGGTATAAAATAAGATAATCCCTATTGAATTGAAAAATAAATTAATTTGCCATAATGGGCAAGCACCTTATATCTATGGTCTTCCAAAAACTACATAAAAGTGATATACCTTTAAGACCCATTTTAAGTAATATTGGAGCGCCTACCTACAATTTATCAAAATCTATCAGCAATATAATTGGAAAAAATGAATTTTATGTGAAAGACATTTTGATGAATTTATAATAAATCAGTTCGTACCCGTAGATCACCTATTAATTTCCTTGGACGTTGTTTCTTTATTTACAAATATACCAGTCGTTTTGGCATTGAATAACATCAAAAAACGTTGGGCAGAGATTAAAAACCACACACCTAGATCAATCTGAATTTATGAATGCAGTAAAGTTTTGTTTCTAATGCACTTATTTTCAATACGGTGAGCAATATTTTGGGCTAATATTCGGCACAGCAATGGGATCTCCTATTTCAGCTACTATTGCTAACCTAGTTATGGAATGCTTAGAGGAATCTATAATAAATTCATTAGATTTTCAACCCGTACTCTTTAAACGGTATGTAGATGCCTAATGTGTGTTCCCAATGATGAAATTCAATACGTGATTAATAAATTTAACAATTTCCACTTCAATTTACTTTTGAAATAGAAGTGAACAAAAACATAAATTTCCTAGAAATGAACATTAGGCATGATGTAGATGAAATAATAAGAACTTCGTGGTTTACTAAAGAAGTTTGGTTTCAACGTTATCTTCACTTCAATTCCGTTGCGCCAACAAGTTATAAAAAAAATGTTATAAATAGCCTTACAGATCGCGCGGTTAAATTGTCTCACCCAGAGGACCGTCCCAAAAATTAAAAAATTGTTCGTAATACACTAGAAATGAATGGCTACCCAAAAACATCTTTCAATCCCATCATTAAAGAAAGAATAAACAAAATCTATAATGGAACGTCATATATAAATAACATAAACGGTAATACAGACAACTCTATAATATTATTAAACATTCCGGAGACCTCAGAGAAAATTGAGAAACGTTTAAAAAAGTATGATATAAATGTTGCGCATAAACCTACTAACTGTGTTGAGAAATATTTTTCAAATCTGAAACCTTCAATACCTAAAGATAATAAACCCAAACAGTATACAAATTAAATTGTTAAGATTTATTCAGAAATCTCTAAACAATATTTACAAAAAATAATGTATGGCCATATGTATAGTATAAGAAACAAAACTTAGAAAATTCCAACGCCCTTGCTAAACACTGCTTTGATTATAACCATCATTTCGATTACAAAAATGTTGATATTTTAACTAAGGAAACCAATTATTTATTATAAAAGATCTATTCTGGAGTTGATTCACGTAAAACGTGACTCCAAGTCTGTAAATCATAGAACAAATATTCAATCATTAAGTCAGATTTATACTAATTTAATTAACTAAAACCCTTGCAAATTTCTACATGCGTCATTATAATGTTAAAAGTACCTATATTTTAGGTAGCACTCGAATAGTTGACAATTCATTTTGTAGATTTTAAATCCTAAAGAAATTATTTAGGGTCGTAACATCGTTCATACCTGGTCGAAATATGAAAGGAAGATGCTGTTTTTTTTTTCTATAGAATCACCAATTTCGTTTTATATGAAAACCGATCCTGAACTATCTCGACTTTGCTATTTTTCTAGGCTGTGTTCGACGATGCTATGAAAGTAAAAAATAAAATGGACGCAGCTTCTGCACTCATAAGCGGATTAGCTGGGGAGAGAATTCGATGGACCGCACAATTAGCCCAATTCAAAGCGGAAACAGAACGACTTATTGGCGACGTCGTAATTTTGGTGGGTTTCCTAGGATATTCGGGTCCATTCAATCAAGAATACAGGTCATCCATGCAAGCATCTTGGTTAGAAGCTTTAATCAAGAAGAAAATACCTGTTACATCAACATTGAACGTGGTCGAGAGCTTGACTGATATTGCAACGGTAATTCTTTTCAGATGCTACATAGTATCAATATCAAGCATGATGAAATAATAAAAAAATAAATAATGAAATGTTAAAATCGCCTACATGACCTTAAATACACGGTAGTCCACTGTATACTAGATTTAGTCCAGTAGCTCCGGATCAAATGTCGACCAATAACTGTTTTTTGGAGATAAAATAAGGTCGTTTTTTTGGTACGCCGATCGCGATGCTGCCAATAAAATTTGTAGTAGATCGCTGCTCTCCATTATGGCCATTTTTTGTAGGCAAAAATGCAATATTTTCAGCTTTTCGCATGTTTTTTTTGCAAAAAAATTAATGATTTTTTCAGTTGATTATCGGGAGAGTAAAAATAATAATATCATATAGCGATAGCATTTCTTATCTACTACCTTATTAATTTGCATTTTTTGCTATACCGAATACGGCGGCACCACAATCGCAAAGTTGCGATTGCAAGTCGAATTTTGGGTCTTCTGACCCAATACAAAATGAATTTGGAACATCTTGGCACAAAAATGTTTATCCAGAAGAAAGAATTTGGTAAGATTTTGAAATTTTTGAAATATCGAGGGTAGGATATATTGATCGTAACCAAATTCTCGATTCTGTTTTTCAAAAGCATCTTTGAGCCCAAGCGGACTAGTTTCGGTTGAGCGAGAGCCAAGATATTGATATAAATGGGTTTTGGCATCTAGCGGATCCAATTTTAGTACTTTTCTAAGACTTTAAATTTATAGAAAGAAGAACAATAACGCTATCAAATGCGTATTCCTACATCATTTAAAAAATATATTCCGCAGCAAGTTTAAAAAAAAATACGCTGTTCTCAACTCTTTTCAAGTCTCGATAAAACAGATTGCGCTTTATTCGAATTATTTTACTATTTCATAATATATATTATTATGAATTTAAATTATTTTGTGAATTATATTTCAATGAGGGTTACTGTTATTGTGTAGCCCTCACTTGATGAAGTCAATTATTGTGAATTTTTTAATGTATTGTGAATTTATATATGTTTGATAAAGAGTATATTTATTAATTTAGCCCCAAGTTTTATGTGAAGCCTTGTAAATTGATTTTCAAAAGGTCTAAACGTTGGTTATCATTTATTATGATTTGTATAATAGAATGTGAAATTTTAATTGATTTGAGAAATTGATTTATTGATTATTATTATTATTTTAATTATTTTGTAAAATATATTTGAAAGAGGGTTAGTGTTATTTTGTAGACTAACGTTGGTCAAGCTAATTATTATAATTATGAATAGATTTGATTTTTTATTCCGACTAGCTATATGATTCTATTTTCATATGTAAAACTTGACAGTTACATCTAATTTTGTGACTCTACTTTGATTATAAAATGGAAATTTCAAATGAATGAACAATGTATGAAATAATGTGAAAAAAAACCTTTCAAACAACAATTTTTATTCACTTTCTAAATTTCAAATAAAAACAACAATTTCAATGGTTAATACAATGACTCCGATACTCTTGTACCTTGTTAAACTCTTATATGCTATATGAAATTATAAATTAAATATAAAGAAAAGGAATTGATAATTACTTTGATGTTTCCGGTGACAACAACTTCTAAAACTTGCATTGTCTCCAGAAATACACAATCTTCAAATTAAATGTTAGATAGTTCTTTTATAAAATCTACATTTGGTAGTTGAAAAAATAACTGTCAATACAGTTTATTCCTTTTAATTGAAACCTTGGATTAACTGTTGATGCAGCTTTTCCACTTTGGTTGTAATCATAACTTGCTTAGGAAGATTTTATTAAAACGAAGTTACGATAATTTGAACTTTATTCCCTTTTTAGTTAAAAGGTTATACCGGGATATCAAAAATTATCTTGGTCAAGGGGGGTTGTGGAATCTAAAACGTGTGTTTACTTTACGTTATCGAAACTTGTGTTAAATTAATTAATTTGATGTTTCTAAAAGTGAGAAATTTCGCAATTTTATACGAATGTTATAACACTCAGAAGTCTCTAGCGCTTTACACTCCGGGATTTTCACGTGGCCTATCGAAATTAGAAAGTTTGAATTGTATAAAAACACAATTGCATGAACGCTAGACGTCCTATGTAATTAGCTACGAACGTAATCATTTTGACATATGCCTCGAGAAGCTCGCTACGCGTCAGTTAGAGTTTATACTTTTTACCCCGATCTTGTTAATTCAGGGCCGTTTTATGCCCCGTGCGGCCAGCGCCAGTTATAATAAAGTGTTATCGGCTATAGGCCGCTAGCTTTTAACCGCTTTTGGGTATATTTTAGTAGCTAGAAAATTTCCTCGGGTACGTCGCACGTTTTGGGCCCCGAGACTATGCTATTTAGTTGGCCCCGTTCATAAACTAACGACATGGAGCGAAAACCGCATGCGAAAAGTCCTCGTAAAGACGTTCTATGTTCCGAAGATTTGCACTTTTCTAACTCGCGAGCTACGCGCTCCTCACGTGAACGTCATTCGATTTATCGAAAATTAACCAATTTAAAACAGTTTCCGACCCCGTTTGTGGCTATTGCGACCTTGTTCAAAGTTAACATTTCGTTGTACATTCCACAACCACCCTTGACCAAGATAATTTTTAATTTGTAGTTCATTATTGTTTTACAACTGAAATAAATAGGTATGAAATTTGTAGGTTATTGATGATGTCAGTGTGACAGTGACATAATTATTTCAAACGTAAAGTAAGACACACGTTATAGATTCCACAACCACCCTTGACCAAGATAATTTTTGATATCCCTGTATTACTTAAAATTGAAGTGCTTGTTATGATTTACTTAAGAAGTCATTAACCAATACTGAACAACATTGGCGTCTGTCTTGAAACTAATGCGCTTTGTTAACCACGATATAACATAATATCGTGGTTACAACTAACTTCTGCGATAGATGTTAAGAGAATCCTCTTGGAATTAAATCTGATAGCTATTATTTATACTCTCTTATTGTTACGTCATAGATGTTTACTAAGTCAAGGAACTTGACCCATGTCACGGTACTCCGCGTAGTTCTACTTTTCAGAGAATCCTCTGGATTCTAGACCAATGCGATTGAGCATTTTCTACAATATGATTATTTCTTTATATTAGCTTTATTTATTATGATATATTCAAATTGATTTCAAATAATTGTTCCTTATTGATGTATCTTCATTTTTAAATATGATATGTGTTACTAACTATTTATTTGCATTCTAAATCTTACTTATTACTCTGATTACATTTCAAGATATTTGATTTTTATTTGATATTACTTTTACTTGACCTTATTTCACTTTGAAATTCATTCTTTATTTTCAATTCTTGATCTTTGTACCATTCTTAATCTTATAGCTATAGCCCTTATATTTTTTCATACAAGTCATACTTTTTGTTTCAAATGCGAAAATGCAGCTAAAAATGCCATGAAAATGGCCTTATCTCGGAGGAACTGGTCTACGACAATTTTTATTGGCAGCATCGTGATCAGCGTACCACACATAAGGAACGACCTTAAAATTTTGTTCCCCGAAAAACGGTGTCAAAAAAGCCAGAGCTACTAGACTAATTTGTTATGTTCAAAAGCAAGATTAATCGGAAGATTATTCCTTCTACAAAATCGTTAAAGACTAAATAATAAATAAATAATAATCTGTTTTCTTAAGAAAACAGAATTCGGGCTCTCATAATAATATTCGTGACAAATAAGCAATTTATTGTATCACTATAATATATATAAGAACTGAGGACAATTCAGCTATCAAGTAGACATCATCAGTGTTAAATAAATATAAATTAGAAATTAAATATACCCTGATAAGAAATACCATTATCCACTAAAAATACTATTAAAGTATTGAGGACCTTTCGGCTACCAAGTAGTCATCATCAGAGTATATCCTCAGTACATAAATAGCATTTTTAGCGGATAAGGGTGATTATTTCTTATCAATAGTGTTATAATATATACACAGTGTAAACTCTTTATAGCTTACAAATATACCTGTTTAGATAATATTTTAAATTAAAAGGGTATAAAAGGGATTACCGTCAACTGGATATAAATCCGATTTCATTATATTCTTTTTTTTCTCTTATACATTTCCAATCCTCCTAATTGTCATTACTGTGTATCGAGAGTGATAAACTTTCTTGAGAAATGGTGTGACCTGTATTTAAAATGTGTTCGGCTAATGCTGATTTTTCATCATTATTTTTCTTTATGTGAGGAAAATGTTCTTTATAACGAGGTAGTGGTTAATTGGTTGCGTTCGGACGTTCCCATGAAAAGAAAGATCAATTGAAAGAGTATTCCTTCTACAAAATCGTTAAATAATAAATAATCTGTTTGCAACAATGGTTCCGACTTGACAAAACAGAATTCGGGCTCTGATAATAATATTCGTGACAAATAAATAATTTATTGTATGTGATAATTCTAATATGATTTGTAACTCGTTGCCATAGATGGGGGAGTGGAACTTGCAAGGCTTACCAACAGACGAATTGTCAATACAAAACGGTATCATTGTTACCACAGCTTCCAGATATCCCCTCTTAATCGATCCTCAAAGTCAGGGAAAAGCTTGGATCAAAAATAAAG
Source organism: Endomychus coccineus (assembly GCA_958510875.1). Taxonomy (NCBI): domain Eukaryota; kingdom Metazoa; phylum Arthropoda; class Insecta; order Coleoptera; family Endomychidae; genus Endomychus; species Endomychus coccineus. The sequence goes on along the minus strand of OY294067.1, from coordinate 236,146,418 downwards.
AGAAAGAAAACAATTTGATTGTATCATCGCTCAACCACAAATACTTCAGGTAAGAAAAGAAATTTAATTATCAAAGGAAACCTCTGTGGTATATTTGAAGAATTCTGCTACATAGTTATCTATAATATTGTAATATTGTATTTCGGCCAACTAAATAAAGGAAATGAATAGTGTATTTTTTGCCAAAACTACCAACTACAAACAGACTATACAACGTTGAACAGTAAGCTTTGTAGAACAAAATTTATGTGTTACCTACTCGAAATTAACGGGAGCAATTAATTTATCAACAAATAAAAGTTGCAAAAACATGTTTCTTTTTATTTTTCCGCCTCTATACTGGAAACTAAGGGAACTAGCTCCATGCTCCAATATGAAAAGTTGTAAGGAATTGAAAACCTTCCAATTATCCTGCTATTTATGTCAATTTTCAAGCGAGAAAATTAATAAAAAAACTGTAACCAAAGCGTAACAGATAATCCTATCTCACTTTTCTCCAAAATTCACTAAAATTGGGCAAAAATGCATCTGATCATGGAAATAGACGTGGGGTGTGGGGGGAGGGGTGCTAGATGCTGAGTAGAAGGATAACATATAAACCGCGGGAAAGTCGTATACCATAATAAAAGCGCGCAGCGCACGTGAAGCTAATTGTTTAACTCAATTATCTCGGCAACCATTGCAGCTATTTTATTTTCGAGTAATTCAACCCACCCAACTGGTTATGTAGTCAGATTTCAAGAAAAATCCACATTACAGTTGCTACTGAAAATTTTTCGTCAACTATTCCGGATGCCTTCATACTATTTTCATTAGTTAGCAACTAATAACTTATATCTTATGCATAAATCTTATTTTTCTGGAATTACGAACTGTTTTACACTAATTTCACATTAAGTAAATACTCTTGGAGTATTATTTAAACAGAGATGTGGAAGATGGACCTTCACAGGATCACAGGTTCAAAATAACGGTAATTCAACGATTGCTAGGACTTGCTACGAAGACTTCGTTGCTAATAGAGGTGTTCTGTATGGTATAGCTACGTCGCATCTTAGATGCATCCTATAATTCAGATTCAAATTGTTAATAATTCAGGAAACTTAACCACTAAAATGGGTAAGCCTATCGATTTCTACGTACAAGGTAAAAAGAGCTGAAGATTTGGGAATCGTTACGTGGTCTTTAATATTTCCAACGTATGCAACTTCAGGGCATCTCTCTTTGTTTATTTATTTAACATCTTGATATACATGACTTGATGCGTAGTGTATTACAAACACATTTTGTGTTAGAAGTCAATAGACATAATATGAAAAAATACCTTCGAAAATGTTGCCGGAAAGGAAATGTCCCACTGGGAAAGCAATTCATGATACTACGCATTGATATAACAGCTCTCTCGATCAAAGAATCGACGGAGAAATGGGGATTATTCTCTAGAGAGTTTTTATTTTGTAGAAAAAACTATTCGAAGAATATTCCACCTAAGCTCTCACATATCTTGTGAACCTATTTTTCTTGAACATAAGATAGTGACAGTACCATCAATTCACATACTAAATCTGCTATTATATGCTCATAAGAACATCGATAAATTAAAAAAACTCAACTAACATGTCTGCCCATACAGCTTTACAATAAGTTTCCATTATCCTTAAAATCTTTAAATGAATGTATTTTCAAAAAAAACTCAGAATACTTTCAGAGAACAAAGCTTACTATACTAAATTAGAGTAGGTAGTTAAATGAAACACTTTAATTTATTTATTAAAAATAAAAACATTTTTTGTGTAATATTATATCGTAAATTTATTTTAAAATGTGATTGATTGTGATTTTTTAATTCTTTTTTTAATAATGTAATGACGATGTTCAATGTACTCATGTATCTAATGAATTATTAAAATGCTATTCTATTCTATGGATGCATTCGGAATATTCGACCAAAAATGTCCAATAGCAAGTGTAATATAAATTCTTTATAAAATATGATATAATCAGCTTGTGGGGGTTGAGTTACTCCAAAATGAAAAAAAATATATCAAACTAGCTGCAATAGTTTCCGAGATCATTTTGGTTCTATAAGTGAAAAAATCGCGGATATTTTGCTGAAATATAAACTAAAATTTAGTTTTAAATCTCAACCTTTCATATTCTATTCAATGCTAAAAAACCAATAAACATGCAGTTTATAAATTAACATTTAGAGTGTGATGACTTTTACATTGGGAGATTCAGTCGTTATATATAGGAACAAGATGAAAGGAACATTTTAGATTTTTTAGACTCTAGACTTTCGGCGCTTTTCTGAATAATAAATAGGAAAGCACTCAGTCATGGCTTGAAATTATATCGTACGATTGTGCTCATGATGAAAAATGTGATTTGATGGATTCTAAAACAAGCGGCCAAAAAATCTACCATGATTTCGTATCTAATTGCTTCAAATGTCGGTTAGTGGTTTCTGTTTTGAAGTTATATAGTAAGAGCTAGAAATCAAATGACATAAGTAAGTTGGTTCTTATAGTTCAGGGTAGTCTTGAGGTGGATACGTCAAATTATAATGAGTATATGATAACTTTATTGCTTCACTAAGAAATATTCAAGAACAAAAGCATAATAATATAACTATGTAGATGTATATGATAATGAAATATGGTTTCATTCACTCCTATTATACTACTAATATTCTATCTTTGAAGAAATCATTTAGAAGACGCGGTGAGTCTCGGTTACCCAATGATAATAGAAGATGTGGGAGAGGAACTTGATCCAGTGCTTGATAACGTTTTGGAGAAAAATTACATTAAATTGGGGAGTTCGTTCAAAGTGAAAGTGGGAGATAAAGAAGTTGACATCAATAACAACTTCATATTATATACGACAACAAAACTTGCAAATCCATCATACACGCCGGAAATCTATGCTAGAACTTCCGTCATTGATTTCACTGTTACAATGAAAGGTACGTTCAGATTTATTCTTATTTAATGAGTTGAAAACTGTTCTTATGTAGCCGTTTCTATCCTATGAAATAATAATAATAACTGTATTTCAAATGAAACATCCTAATATACATATAAATTGAATTATGTTATCCTCTCTAAAATGGAGCTTTGATTTCGAAATTATTCTACAAATTGTTATCACGATCATATGGATACAGGGCCGTCGAGAGTTTTTTTTAAATTAACTCTTATTATGCGCATGAAACTGATTATTTACAAGTACGCTTTTCTTGCTTTGGCTGATGGAAATGAATTAATGATCTCTTCGAAATTCAATTTTTTGGCCAATTGTGTTCCAGGCTAGTCTTGACACTCTAGTTTTGGTTGAGCAGGATCGATAGAAAATTTTTATTCTTGCCAAAACACCGAATCAACGCTCACTCTGGGTCCCTGCAGGCCCGGGGGAAATTCCCTTACCACCGTCACTAGTCGGGCCTGTATGGATATGATTTTGATCCCAAATTTCAATGAAGCGTATTCAACCAATGTCTTCCGAATTGCAAGCTTAATGTTCAGCACGATTCAAAATAAACGCTAAATAAAGTACACTTCCGGTTAGTTCTTTGTGGTATCTCAAACAGAAAGAAACGTTTTTGGTGTCCGAATAAAAATGCATGAAATTAACACCTTAATGCAATGACTAGGTTTGGAAGATCAACTCCTAGGACGAGTCATTCTTACTGAAAAGAAAGAATTAGAAACGGAGAAAACAAACTTAATGATTGATATCACAACTAATCGAAGAAAAATGCAAGAGCTTGAGCAAAATCTGCTTTACAAGTTGACAACAACTCAAGGTTCTTTACTAGACGATGATACAGTTATAGGGGTATTGAATGTAACTAAGACTACTTCTCTGGAAGTAAGTGAGAAACTAACCGTTGCTAAGGCAACTGAAATTAAAATAAACGCTGCAAGGGAAGAATTCAGGTATGTTTGCTCATTTATTACCCTTTGTCAATTTGCATCTGAAAAACAATAATGATGTCAGTTAATTGGTTTATGTACAACCTCGAGATAAGAAGTTCTTATCTGACTCATTTAGCATTGATGTCAGTTAATTGGTTCATCTACAACTGCGAGAGTTATCTCACTCATTTTGCATTTTTGCGTCAAATAAGGAGTTTATTATCGCACTCGTTTTTCTCATCTCACTTCCTTTAATTCAATCAAGTTAGGTAAATGGTAAGAGCAGAATTGTGCTTACCAAAGAAACGAGATATTTCCACCCAAATTTTAAATTATAATTACCTATTGTTTATTTTCTTTTTTTACCGAGGTAGATGAAAAGTCGTTTGTGATAATTCTCTATTAACATACTTATGCTATTGCATCTGCAAACTTCGCATGCACTTATTTAGTACATGTTCATGAATTTTCTAGAAGCAAATAGCATTATTAATAACTATAAACATGTATTGTATTGTATGTACATGCTTAAAATATAAAATTCTAAATTGAAATATAGAACAACTTGACAAATTCTCACAATACATAAATAATATACATAGTCCAATTGAATTGCCCCTAGAAGCCTGAAACGAAAACAATAGCTTAAATTTTCTTGAATTTTAAATTATCACAAAAAAAATAGGTTTTAACGTTTATAGAAAACCTAGACGTACTGGTATAACTATAAGCAATAATATTCTAATAACGCCACTATCAGAATTCAATTTTCCAATAGAACTAAGAATTATTTGATAAATAGCAAATTTGAATGGTGAATCAATTTAAAAAATACTACATATGAAGCAAAATCAATTTCTTGAAAATTCACTATACATACAACCCATACATACTACCACTAACCAATTTTCAAAATTATGAAAACAAATTAAAATATCATAAGACCATATAGATCTTTAACTTATTTCGGTAATATCACTAAAAAGTCTCAAATATACAAACCCATAGCAGAAATATCAAATAAATCTTCAAATTCACTTAATAACCTACTTTTGAATAATAAGGACATTAAAAAAGTGTAACTCTTGGCAAGCAATCTATGTAGGCAGAACTTGAATTTTTAACGACATACGTTGTCTTAATATTAATACTTTAAATTTTAAATATAGCCACAAAAGGACATCTAAATAATATTGAACTCCTAAATTCATAAACCAACAACGGAGTATATTGAACTCACAATTGTCGTTAAATTATAATCTCATTTTTACATCATTAGCTCCAAAATTAAATAAATAATAACCTGTAAATTTATACAATCAACTCTTGTCTATAATTTCTTTTCAGTAAATGATTAATTCTCTTCTATAACGATACTTGAATTCTAGAGCCTTTCTGTTTTTAGAAGTTTGTATCATCATAACCTTACGCAAATTTAGAAAAAATACGGGATACGAGATTTTTGTGGTAAGAAGTTACCTACAGAAGTTTCAACTATCTTCTTCAATTTGGGAGAAATATATATCTATCTTTGTTCATTTTGTTCAAAAGAAGCTCAACAAAATTTGACATCTGTTAAATTAATAAGAGTTTCTAATAGATACTTAAAATTTATTAAAGATGCATTTTGAAAACGCAGAATTGCATAAATTGCATAAAAACTCTTGTCATTGAAAATTTTAGCGCAAGTCGTTAACATTTTGGAAGCGACCGCGCAAGGGGAGTTCCCCATGTTACGAGTCATACATGCATGCCTAATGAAACAAGTTTTTTAATATAATATTATGACCTCTGACAGTCACTAATAAGATTTGAGCAGTACCAAAATTTCGTCAAAGTAAGATTTACTTCCAAAGCAGAAGTCCTGAATTACGCAGATCATTCCTGTCAAAATTAATTTCTTTCTTGAAAGAACTGTATTTGAATACATAATCATTCTTAATACTGAATATGAAGATTAACCTGCAAAGTAGAATTTTATAAGTCACCGAATTCCGACAATTTTGATTAATTTCAGACCCGTCGCTACCAGAGGTAGTGTGTTATATTTCTTGGTCGTTAGTATGGCGATGGTTAACATGATGTATCAAACGTCATTGGTGCAGTTCCTAGAGAGATTTGATTTATCAATTGCTCGTTCAGAGAAGAGCCCAGTTACGACCAGAAGAATAAATTTCATCAACGAATATCTCACTTACGAAATTTTCAAATACAAATCCAGAGGGCTGTATGAAAGACACAAATATATGTTTGTGTTGATGTTGACTTTGAAAATAGACTTGGATAAAGGGTTCATAACACATGAAGAATTTCAGAATTTAATTAAAGGAGGTGCAGCGTTAGATTTGGCTACCTGTCCACCTAAACCAGCTAAGTGGATATCCGATAGCACATGGTTAAACTTGGTCGAGTTGTCAAAATTGCGCCACTTCCAGTATATTGTACAGCAGGTATATTATTTGTTCAGCATTATAAATTAATTATATGTAGACAGTAGTCTTTATTATTTTATAATAAATAAGCGATTCTGATATCTTAATTACCTCAAATTATTTTACAGGTCGCTGCCAATGACAGAATTTGGAAAATATGGTTCGACAAAGATGCTCCCGAAGATGCTCTATTCCCATTGAATTATAACAGTCTAGATACTTTTAGGAAACTACTCATAATTCGGTATGTTCTTTTATATGGTGAAGAAGTGGGATTGCAATTATTAAATATAGTGATAATCCATGGAATTCATATTTTCCTTTTTATCAGTCTCAAAGATTCTTTGATTTTACCTTTTACTGACTAATCCGTTCACTGTGTTTAAGCTTTCTCGGTGGTTTTTGACAAAACATCGTTTGTGACAAACCAAATATTGTTATTTTTTTATCAATGCCATTATCTCTCTACTACTAACAAATTCTTTAATGATTAACATTAGAAAAATTACATGAATTATATTGATAATGCGACTTAAGACACACACACGTTTCGTAGGGTCCAAAGAATGTCAAACGTATTCAGCTATGAGGCTTTGCTTATTGAAAGTGAAATGGAACAAAAACAAATACTTCATATTGATATAATAAAATGAAATACTTTTATTTTGTTTTTATCACATATATTATACAAATAAATTGGGACTATAGTTTCGACACTAGCGTGTCATCTTCATACTAATGAGTGAAAATATGAATAATCTTGATGAATTGGAAATAGTTGTATTTTTTAGTCTCCGTAGTCACAAATTAGCAGCATACAACTCAATGATACATAGAGCATTTTCACTTCCTCTTTCTCCTGAAAACATGAATGAAGAATTGAATATAATCAAAGTTATAGCCATTAACAATGGTTTTCAACCTCAAATTATATCCACATTAATTGACAAGAAAAAGCAGAAATTAACTTACTCAAGTATCTATTTTTTACAAAAAAATTCTGATTCTTCATCAGAATACGTTTCCCTCACATATTTTGGCACCGTAAGTGAAAGAATTGCAGACATTTTATAGAAATCTAATCTAAAAGGTAGTTTCACACCTCAAGATGAATTGTCCTATTTCTTGTTTAATAAACGTAGAGAATAAAAATTAACCTGTTCAGAGTGTGATAACTTTTACATTGGTAGATCTAGTCGTAATATAGAAATTAGATATAAGGAACATTTTCGATCTTTTAGACTTAGTAAAACAAATTCATCTTTCTCTAACCATGTTTTATAAACATGGCACACTTTTCCAAATTTAGATGAAGATGAAGATCTTTTAGGCATAATAAAAGCTAGCCCCTCTGTCTGATGGTTACCCAAGCCCAAATAAATTTGATAAAACCCTCAATTTTGTAGAACCTTGACAGATTCTGGTGCTCAAGGCAATTTTGTCACAGACTTCAATGAATAAATTATGGTTAAAACAAAGACCGTTAATATTCATTTCATATTTCTGGTATTAACATTATAAAATCTCATATTTTGAAGGTTAAGAATGCAACGATTAAATCGAGAATAATAAATTAATTTCAAATTAACTCAAATTTCTTTGTACTGCTAAAGGTGACCTAAAAATTACCCTCCTATAGCTTCCATATGGAACAATTTCATATATCGCAAGCTGATCCTGATTTGAATAAGAGCGATAAAATTGATTTAGATGCCGAACTTCACTTTGATTTGTTTTGCCAGGGGCAAATAAAATTCTGTAGAAACGTTCTCGTTTGGCAATATACACATTTTGGTTCGGTTATAGGAGACCGACCAAATATTACACCTTGTAATATTAACAATATAACAATCCAATTTCATGCCACTTGAGTGCCTATTACTGATTCAGATGAAAAATCAGAAATAAAATATAAGAGCCAAAAAAATTAGTTTCGGAACTTTGTATAATCTCACTAGTTTGACGTACAGTGAAAATCTTTCCTAAACTCATTTTTTAGCTATTATAATGTATGCGGCAGGACCCTGGTAGATACACAGATACACTGGCGGTAGTCAGTTACTATACAGTGTGTCCAAGATAAAGATGTCTCATGAGGATGTCTGAAATGCTAATAGATACAGTGTTAGTTAATTGGGGAAAAATTTGCGTAACCAAAGAGGAAATACAATCTTTCTACAATCATTTTTGTTTCCCAAGTAATTTTGGAAAACCTGAATTTTATTTCAGAGATGGAACAAAATAAAAACTTCTTCACAGCTACTTTTCATTAGCTTTCTTACGTTAAAAACAGTTGTAATATTCGACGTTTTGTTTTCGATCAACCAACAATCAAACTTTTTTTGAACACGACTCTGTTTTTTCTAATACAACTGTTTTTGAGGTTTTGTTCATTCTGTACATCATTTATCACATGCGAAGGATTACATTTCAGACCAGTTTATATCCCGATTCACGGTTTAAATTATTTATATTTAGGATATCACCTCCCCAACTTTTAGAAACCCATCCTTGAAAATTCCATTCCGTACATGATCACACAACGGATCAGAGTGAACCACCGTTGCTGAACATTGCATGAAATTTTCACACAAATACTGTTAAAGAAACCAAAAGAATCAGTTTCAGTTCAAGCCTCAATCCTGCCCTGAAGATGCCACCTGTAATTATTGGCGAAACGTCGGCATTGACTCGTTCTACAGTGACATCTGGAAGCTAAGAAGTTTCAAAATTAGCTGTCCTGGGAAGTCTACTATATAGTGGCTTCTGTGAATCGGAAAAATATGAAAATATTTCAGAGCCTAACGAGACTCTGTACCTCCTCCGTTTTCGAGGATGCTGAACACGATGGCGGTGGTTTAAACTCTTTCTGAGTTGACCGTCACCCCCAAACGGCCAAAAACAACCCCCAAAAAGGGTGAAACGCGGATATACCGACATATTCCGAGAAAAACCGCGTCACCTCTCGTTTTCGAGGATGCTGAACACGATGCCGGTACTTTGGAATTTCTCCGAGTCAACCCCACCCCTTAAATGACCAAAAACAACCCCCGAAAGGGGTGAAACTCGGATATACCGACATATTCCGAGAAAAACTGCGTCACCTCCCGTTTCCGAGGATGCTGAACACGATGCCGGTACTTTGGAATTTCTCCGAGTCAACCCCACCCCTTAAACGGCAAAAAACAACCCTCGAAAGGGGTGAAACTCGAATATACCGACATATTCCGAGAAAAACTACGTCACCTCCCGTTTTCGAGGATGCTGAACACGATGGTGATTCTGGATGTTCTCCCCGAAGCAAACTAACCGCTAAAACGGATAACAACTACCCCTTTGATACACTGAATGTATGAAGTGGATAAGAAAAATCCGATAAGAGAAAATGTATAACAAATCATTGAATACACGATGATGTTTCCACATTTGTTGACTGACTGTTCACCCTGAAAAATAGGCGTGTCTGGCTGGGTTATTTGGTGGTTTTCAGGTGAGAAAATCTCCTGTATGGAATCAGTGGTACAATTTTACATATTTTATTTTATTAAATCATAAACATTTTTATTGCACGCGTACAATTACTTATCAACTATATATACAAATATAAAACTGTTTCATTGATGCATATAACTACATATCCATATAAAACATTATTATTGACGCATACAATTACATTCATTATAGGTAAATATAAAACAGCGTTATAAAATCTATTTTCATTAAAAAAAATGATCCGCTCAATATAATCTACGTCGCTTACAAGTGGAATTACAGGTTCTCACCCCTTTCGGGGGTTGTTTTTTGCCGTTTAAGGGTGGGGTTGACTCGGAGAAATACCAAAGTACCGGCATCGTGTTCAGCATCCTCAAAAACGGGAGGTGGCGCAGTTTTTCTCGAAATATGTCGGTATATTCGAGTTTCACCCCTTTCGGGGGTTGTTTTTGGCCATTTAAAGGGTGGGGTTGACTTGGAGAAATTCGAAAGTTCCGGCATCGTGTTCAGCATCCTCGAAAACGGGAGGTGACGCGGTTTTTCTCGGAATATGTCGGTATATCCGAATTTCACCCTTTTTGGGGGTTGTGTTTGGCCGTTTGGGGGCGACGGTCAACTCAGAAAGAGTTTAAACCACCGCCCTCGTGTTTAGATCCTCGAAAACGGGGGGGGGGGGTGCAGAGTCTTGTTAGGCTCTGAAATATTTGCTTTTTTCCGACTCACAGAAGCCACTAATAATTTATAGTTCTTTGATTTTATATTTTTGTTTCAAGAATTATTATAAAAATGTCACCCCCCAACTATTGATTCTCTTTAAGCATTAAACTGCTCAATTTTAGAAATTTTTCTCTAGCAGAGGTTCGTACTGAACATTTTTTACAAAATCTGGATGAGTGCTTACACATAGTCAAAGTATAAAGGTCTACTGGAGCCCCCCTACCATCGTTTCTTGCGCTAGGTGACGTCACCTAGCTCCTCCAATCACGTGCCTTACACGTAACAACATCATATTATGTCGTCAATAACATTAAATAAACGAAATAAACGACCAATCAACTTGCACTCGAATTTTAAAAACAGTAGAAGTTAGGCTCCAGCAGACCTTTATATTGTTATTGTTTACCTTGTTTACACTCATCTGAAACGTGATTGAATCATCACATGTGATAAATCAATGAATTAAAAATTTGTACATTTGTAAAATTAGGGTTGATTGAAAACGAAACGTGAGAAATTAAAACTGACATTATAACATGTAAGCTTAGGAAAAGTTGCCTCTGAGAAGTACATTTTGTTTTGCTCCATCCCTCACGGTAACACTACAAAAAACTGAAATAGAAAATCAAGAAATTTGGTTCTCACAAAATTACTTGAAAATAAAAAATGATAATGAAAATTGTATAAATCATTCTTACAAATATCAGCAGCGGTACCCACTATATATTCGTGTAGAAATCCTACAAAACATATTTCTTGTGCTAGGTCTTGGTGTACAGACAGAACAATGACACAAAGCAGAAAGTATATTGCCAGTTCAATGGGACTCAGATTTGCTGAACCTGTCATTTTGAATTACGAAATAATGCATAGTGAATCGCGTGCACTTACACCCATGGTATGCTTTCTGAGCACGGGTTCCGATCCCACACCTTACATAGAAATGCTTGCCAAGAAGCTAGAAAGTTCTTGTAAATCAATCTCAATGGGACAAGGGCAAGAAGTACATGCAAGAAAACTGTTGTGTTCTGCAATGGCTGATGTGAGAAATGAACCAAGTAAAAAGTATGAGTGTATTAAAAATCGCATGTGTTACAGGGCTACTGGGCTCTACTGCAAAATTGTCATTTATCTTTGGATTATATGCATGAAGTACTTACGGTATTCTTGGAGTTGGAAAAGGGAATAGGATCATGTCATGAAGATTTCAGATTTTGGATGACTACCGAAGAACATCCATCGTTCCCAATCAGTTTACTACAAATTTGTATCAAATTCACCAATGAGGCACCATCAGGTAAGGAGAAAAACGAAATACTTATAGCTTTAGTAATTATTTGCTTGAAAAGATTAACAGTGATATCTCTCAATTTTCTTTGTACAAGGTGGGTAAATTTCGATGTTTGTACAAGGTTATTTTTTTTTGCTTTCGTCTTTTGTTTTCGAGTTTAAATAAAAGTTCGATTTTTCGACTTTTAGACACATGTCGATATCTTGGTTGTTTATAATGTTAGGAAAAACAGAACTTCACATTCTTGAGTTACTTTTTTTCGAGAAAATTATAAAGAAAGTATAACTTCGAAGTATGGCATGAAGTTGTATTTATTTAAATGGGAATCCTGGCCATAGATAATACCTGATCCTGACTACCACGGACTATCATAATATCTATAATTATTGAGACATTTTTATATTAACCATGTACTCACATCACATTATTCATATCTACATTGTGACTCATTTGGATTGGAAACACCCCTGTAAAATTTTGAGACGTTAACCGATTTTAAGCAATTTTTGAAGTGAAAACTTCTTTAGGCGCGTTGAGCTATTTCGGATGGGGGGTAAAACCATGGGTCGGTCACGAGCAGTCACGCTGTAGCTATGTATATTATATTAGGTATTATGTATACTGCCGCCAGCGCAACTACTTGATCAGGCGTCAGGCAGTCTCTCTATACGCTTACACACGTGTGCATATCTGAGTCGACGTTATTCATTTACTGTCCTCGTGCAGGCGAAAGTTATATTTTTATTTAATTCATTAATCGTACATTGTGTACTTAGTATCGTATCTACGTGCAAGGCAGTGGCGGCTCCTCGAAGGAGGCTGAGGAGGCTCAGCCTCCTCACCAATTTATCTTAATGATCATTCTCCATTTTATTTCCTGTTTCTCTGATAATTTTTTAAATTTTACAATTAATTCCCCGTTCTCAGTAGTTATTTTTAATCTGGCAACAGTGCCCTAAGGCTAGACTCTCTATATATCTCAAACGCTGAGCATGTGTTGTTCAACGCAGTTGCCGTTTTTCCGACCAGTCCGAACGCCAACTGGGTAAATCAGCGAAAATGGCAACACCCTCTGGAGGCTAGCCTGCGGCAGCCGCTAGCAATCTATGAAATACGAGACGTGCGTTCTGCCGGCTGCTGAGTAGGTCAGTCAGTGCTTGTTTATGTGTAAGGTTAGATTGTTGTCTGTTGTAAATTTAAAATGAGTGTTAGTGAGTTAGTTGCTGCCTTTTAGAAAATCCATTTAGTGAATTAACATATGATAAAAGTGTTTCTTTTAAATAAACGGCCTTTACCGGATTTGAAAGGATTAGTAATGTCAGGTAACTATCAAAATCGATCATTGTTAATACTAATAGTAGTATTGACAAGACGAAGTTTAAAAAAAAATCATTGATTTCCCTGTAATGCTCCAACTGGATGGAATTTTACATCACGTGTTCACGTGCAGTATTTACCATCCACAAAAATAAAGACAAATTAATTGAAACATTTGATTTTGTATTAAACAGTGATGACTTTTCTACAGATCAGGTTTCATTAAATGCTGCTGTTGGTTTAAAATCTTATTTAGAAAATGAAGAATTTTTGTTTTTTCTTGATAATTTTAAATTAATATTTGAACAAACTGATCTTATTTTTCAAATTTTACAACATAAATTCACTGATATAATTTATTCAAGAGATCGTTTGAAACATCTCATTGGAAGAATTTCAAGTTTCCGTAATACTGAATTTCATTTTAATATTTTATTTGAAAATTTTTCAACTGATGAGGCTCCTCCCGCGAAAAGGAGGAAAATATATAATTTGGTAGACAAGAAACTACATTATAAACAACTTTTTTATGAAATTTTAGATACTATTAAAGGTCAAATTGAGATTCGATTTTCCGATTTACATGAATTGAAGTTTTTTGACTTGACGAATAGAAGATTTTTCGAATCTTTTTCAAAAGAGTTCCCCCATACACTTTAAGATAACTTAGTTCTAAAATATGAATTTTTTGATAAAATAGCACGGCACAATGAATTATGCGTTATATACTCGGATAAAGATATTTTAGGCCAGTATGACAGTCACGCCGATATGATAAAATATATGATAGACAATGATTTGCAACAAGTTTTACCTCAGTTTTATAAACTACTTTGTTTGACAGTCACCATTTCTGTCACGTCGGCATCGGTGGAGAGATCATTTTCTACTCTCAAACGAATTAAAACTTACATGCCAAATACAATGGGCCAAAATCGTTTATACAATGTTAGTTTAAAACCTATTGAAAAAGATTCAGTAAAACACTTAAAACAAAATGGTACATTTTTTGATAATATTATTGATCATTTTTCGCAAACTAAAGACCGTAGTAGAATTCCGTTAATATATAAAAAAAAAGTTAATAAAATTAATAAAAAAAAAACGAAATATGAAAAATTCTAAAAAAAAGAAAAAATATTAAAAATCCAAAAAAAATAAAAGACAAAAAACGAACAAAAAAATTTTTTGCCAAGAGAAACCTCCAAGTTGGTTCTTGCTGGGTAAAATTAATTTTGTCCGTGAAGTAGCTGGTACGGTCGCTGTGCAAAGGTTAAAAGGCTGTGAATAGAGTATATTTTTACAAAAACGTTTTATGTCCAGCCTGCCTGTCTGAGCCAGTACTCTCGATTACGGTATACAGGACAGGTATACGTATACACTGCATATACACACTATACACTGTATACAGCTACAATAGCACGCATATACTCGACTTTATTCATCTACTCAATCCTCCGTCCTCGTGCAGACGAAAGTTATATTTTTATGCTAACTGAAAAAATGGACCTTTTTCTGCAATACAACTCATACTCAAATTATTACAGAGTAAAAAATAATAATTAAATTATGTGTGATCGGTAATAGTAGCCTGTTTTTATATATGAGCACACCTGATTCCACAGTATGTTTCATGCTGTCTAATCTAATAATTTAAGAATCGTCGAAGTTACCGATAATGACGACGCAAATGAATAATATGCTGTTTAACATTACTTTCATTCACATCGATGTAAATATCAATAAATAATATGTTTTGAAAATAAAATAATGTGTATTTATTATAATGGCTATCGGGTTACTTCATACTCTTTACAGGGATTGTACCGCCCATTATACGTTTTTTATTATAAAATATCAAAATGTATATAATTGTTGATTGAAATGCTGACAGTTGTGAAAACTAAAGAATATATTCATTTAAAAATAATAAAATTGTAATTTTGGATGCTACAATAATTCAAAGATAACATAAAATAAATTGGTTACTTCATAATGTCAGTTTTCACTTCTGTCGGGAGTGCCCGGTGACTGCCCGTTTTTTTTTTTAATTGTCAAGTAATGAAAGATCTACTACAGGACAAAATTTAAAATGCTTATTCCAAATTTCAGGGTATTTTACGATACATTTTTGTAGTAAAAAATGGAGAATTTTTATTAGCGATTTTTTATTAAAAAAATTACTAAGCCACTGAATTCAGAGTGCCTCCAAATAACTGTGACCGAAATATCATGAAAATATATTCATTAATAACAAATTTACCGCAACTTAAAATTCGAAAACTCACTAAGCCAACGATCAAAAAAGAACATCCTGTATCAACAGATAGCCATGGAAATTATTTTTTTATTAATTGTAACAATAAATCACCACTGAATGAACAAAATGTTTATTAAGTTAAGTTTTTAAATTATTCAACTTTATTAATAGTTAATTGTGTGTAAAGTTAAATGTAATTCCGTTATTTTCATTAAATGTTTATGCTATTTTCAAAAATTCCTCCGTAGATAGTTCATTGTTACAATTAATGAAAAAAAAATTCATGGTTATCTGTTGATACAGGATGTTCTTTTGTAACTGTTGGCTTAGTGAGTTTTCGAATTAATTATAAGTTGTCGTAACTTTCTTGTTATTAAATATATTCTTATAAAATTTGGTTACATCAGCTGGAGGCACTCTGAATCCAGTGAAGTAGTAATTTTTTTTTATGAAAAAATCGCTAATAAGAATTCTACATTTTCGACTACGAATGCCCTGAAAATTGGAATATACATTTTAAATTTTGTCCCATAGGAGACTTTTCATTATTGGACAATTCAAAAAAAAATTGGTTGAAATCGGTTAATAACTTAAAATTTTACAGGGGTGTTTCTAATCTAACTGGGTCACACTGTATATCGAACGTTATCATTCAGTTGAATAAAGCCACGTCAGGATATTTACCAATTCAGAAGTTTTCAACGAGAGACTTACTTTGGAGCGAATACACGACGTACATGTTTCATATAAAGGCCACTATTTAAACAAAAGCCACTATTAATTAATGGTTATATTCTAAAGATGATAATAATAATAATAATAATGTATATTCATAGTGAGAATAAGAATTTCTTAGTTTTGACTAACACTTAATTGTAGCTGTAGTGTCGATGCTCATGCCACTATTAATTAATGGTTATATTCTAAAGATGATAATAATAATAATAATGTATATTCATAGTGAGAATAAGAATTTCTTAGTTTTGACTAACACTTAATTGTAGCTGTAGTGTCGATGCTCATGCCACTATTAATTAATGGTTATATTCTAAAGATGATAATAATAATAATAATATATATTCATAGTGAGAATAAGAATTTCTTAGTTTTGACTAACACTTAATTGTAGCTGCAGTGTCGATGCTCATTGCGTTATTATCGAAGACCTTATCATTGTTATCTTGATAACAATGATTGTTATGATTATCTTACTTGAAACACATCACCCGGGATCTTCAAACATCAACTCACTGGCTCACGGGCTTTATTCGAATGTCCTTAATACTGTGCATAGAGGAACGAAAGAGTGTTCTTCATACCAAACGTGAATCGTACTACCGAGCCAAATCTTACCAACCCATCAGCCTACAAGTTTCTGCTTATTGAAGATCGTAGAGAAAATTATTGATATACATACTGGAGGGTGCACTGGCTAATTTCCCACTGTACCAGTACCCGTTTGCCTATCCAGAAGGCAAATCCTGCGAACTAGCTACACATGAGCTTGCACGCAGAGTAGAAAAAGAAAGTAGAAACAAACACATAGGCATAGCCTTGGAGCTCTTATTGACATCGAAGGAAATTTGATGATAAACAACCTTCGAGTTAATCAAATACGCTGCCTCCGCTACACATAGCAGTCAATATGTAGTCTGATAGAACGGTGTGTAGAATGCAAACAGGTTGTTTTGGGAGATACACTGGCTCAACCATCTAATGAAAACTGATCGAATAACACCCCAATACGACTCCAACAAACCGTTCCGGAATGGACTGAAATAAATGGATAAATTTATATGAAAATCAGTGGAAACACTTGGTACACTCTTGCATCTATAACAGAGATCGGCACTGGCATCGGAATATGGACCTCCAAGGATAGGATAAGATATTGTCAAAACTCTGGGTGCATCCAACAATAAATCAACCAATGAAAAAAATTCCAATTTTTCTCAATTGTCCAAGATATTTTCACGTATAGAATCAAAAAAATTATTATGCAATCACTCGATAAAATATATTTATCTATATTTAAATCTATGTGTCTCTGTGTGGTGTAGTATACAATTAAAGGAAATGTAGACTAAATAGTGTTAGATGTATGAAATCTAGTAATACTTTTATAATTCCAGGTGTGAGAGCTGGCTTATTGAGAACATATACCTCGATGGGCCAAGATTTATTAGATTACTCAGACAGTTGGCAATATATTCCTCTAGTATACGCTATTTCGTTCTTGCATACTGTCCTACAAGAACGAAGAAAATTTGGTCCTTTAGGATGGAATATCCCTTATGAATATAATTCAGCCGACTGGCTGGCGAGTTGTATCTTCGTTCAAAATCATTTGGATGAGGTCGATCCAAAAAAAGGAGTCAGCTGGGTTACTTTGAGGTTCATTATTTATCATTATGTCATAAACACATAAGTTCTATCATCTCTTTCCAGATACATGCTTGGTGAAGTTCATTATGGTGGCAGAGTAACAGATGATTTTGATAAAGTACTATTGAATACATTCACAACTGTTTGGTTCCAAGACAATGTTTTCAATGATGATTTTGAATTCTTCAAAGGCTACAAGGTTGTTCGTTTCAAGAGCATCCCAGAATACTTGACCCATTTTGATTCATTCGCTCCAGTAGATCCACCTCAAGTGTATGGTCTTCATTCAAATGCAGATATAACGTAAGACATTCATAAGTTATTTGGATTGTAGACTTCAGCAGACAGCGATACTTGATTCACCTTGGGTTTCCAATGGATTCCTCGTCGAAATGGCACTATTATACACCGACGTTTCGCCGACCATTACACCTTAGGACAGTTTGAAATCTGGAATTGGGACTGATTGGTGCTGTATGTTTAGATTATTGGGATTTTCTCATATTCGACATGCTGTATGCATCGGTCAAATTTATAGTGATTGAAATTTGACCCACATCCCGTCATTAAGTCGAGCTGAAATGTTACACAGCTTTGGTTCTTATGATAATACAATATAGGTATTATATGATCTCATATTGTTGAATGTCCAACATGGCGGACGCTCTAGGATGGCGGATTACCTTTTTCTTCACAACCACCTTGACTTGGGTATCGAATGAAAGGGTTTGACGAGTAGAATATTATAAGCTACGTGACTTTATTCTGAACCTTATATAACGAACGCCTCAAGAAGGTGGAATACTTTTTTCTCCACAAGGAAGGGACTGAATCACGACGATAGTAAGAAAGGTCTTTCCTCTAACGTAGTAACCTCGAGACACAGGGCACACACCGTTGGATAAAAGCCATTATATTATCCCTCTATAGGACTTCGGCAGCGTACCACTTGTCGCGAGGAATAAAATATGAGAAATGAACTGTGATCAATCGATCACTGACTTTCCTCACTTTTGTTATCAAATAGATTTCGAACCTGTGGATACGATTGCGCCGCTCCTATTGGTTGTATGGATTTGAAATTTCGCAGATCGCTTGTAAGTGCCCCAAGCGAATTAATTGTTAATATGGCGAATTCAATGTTCAGCCTACATTGCCGTTTCTGGCCGAGGCGTTAAGACCCCGGTCACGTATTTGCGTCTTGATAGCGGCATAGGTTCGAAACTCCAAACGGCAAGGTCATCGCAGGTTTGTTTGTTGAACTTTTGACGGGTTAGTGATTTGAATATAGATATTTTGGGAATACTAGGTAAGTAATTCATTTGAAATTTTGTTGTAATTGATTGCTGTTCCTTCTTCTGTGAATCATTAAAGTGCATGCACACTCGGGTGGGAGATACCACGCTTGACTAATATCCCTTTGATATGACAATCCCCAGAAAAGTAAACCTTGGTATGTAATTCTCCTCCTTTTGCGATTATCTTTTCAGGGCTTCAAATCTAGGTAAGTACATCTATTCAAAGGTATGATCACATACAACAATATTTATTCAATGATGAATATTCAGATACAACAAACAATTTAAAATGGCTTCAATTATTACATTAACTCTTCTTGTTAGAGTTTAGATACTCTTGTACCTTGTTCTTTTATTAGCCAATAATAAATTAATATGCTCATTCTAGAATGCTAGTTCATGATATTTATACACCAAGAAACATCTGCACGTATCCACTTTGCCAATGAGATTTCAGCATTTCCGAAATGTCATCAGAAAGAAAGTTGACCACGGTCAAATTTTGCATCTTTAGAAATTTTTATATAATGTCAAAAATGATCTAATTAAATTATTTATTAATTGCTTATAAATAATATAAACAATTTGCGCAACTTTAGTTGTGGTCAACTTTTTTTCTGATGACACTTTGTCCCATCAAAATCGATCCATTTCCCAAGGATTTACGGTTTGTCCTATTTTTATACTCATTTGACTGCCTTAATAACGTTGTACAAAGTTTGCTTCCTTAATGTAGGCGAGGTGACGTCATTCCAATAAATATGAATTATAGGTAACGAGGGGTTGCCTCAATATATACCACAGATATATCTTCATCTGCCATTCGGAGCTATACACGTGAATATTCATCAATTGAGAGAATGTAATATATACTGTTATGATTTCATTTCATAAACAATAAAAATTTAAAAATAATAACTTACCGAACTTTGAAAATCAGATAAGATCAAATAAAAGATATTTATATGGAATTAAAAACAATAGTAAAAGCTAAATAATAGTTAGAATATTAAAATTAACAATGTAAAACATAATAAACAACAATGTAATAGAATAAGAAGTGATAAACAAGAACTTCAGTGAAAGTGAAGAAACGTACTGTGTAACGAAGGCAGAAATCATAATTAAAGTGATTACAAAACTATCATGAGATAGTACAAAACATTGAATAATGTTATAGATATAAGTTAGGATTAGTAAATTTGAGTTATGTAATGTTAAAAGAATGTTATTGATATAATATGGTATGTATTAGATTTAAGAATAAGTAACTGTCAAGAAAACCATAAATATGGGAATAATCATATAAATAATAACCCAATCATAGGTTATATTATACCAAAGTGTGGGGAAAAATGTAGGCAATATTAATTTAAAAAGAAGGAATCACTATCAATTAAAATAAGTTGAAAATCTCCAATAATTCAAAAATTAAAGAATACTAAATTCTGATTGGTTGAGAGGAATTTCTAGTGTCAGTCTGGTAACAATGAGTACTTCTGTCAGTTTAACAACAATTAACTTGGCATTCTTGATAAGTAAAGTAGGCACCTGATAGGTTGTTTATGACATCAAGTAGCGTCGGTTTTGGAGGCCTATAAAAAGGTCTGAAAGTAAAGCCAAGTTCAGTTTTGCATTAATATCCAAGCAGAGACTGTTCTCCTCTGGCAACTCACAAAAATTTTCTAACCTAAGTTTATAAAAAAATAAACATCAGAGAACGCAAGTGTTCCAAACTTCGATAGGTTCAAAGTAACCAAAGTTAATAAGTTTTATTAAAAGTCAACGAGTATCCCAAGTATCTAAACCAAATAGAGGGTAGTAATAACCTCAAATTTATAAGAAGTATCCAACGATTGCCATTCTTCAACATAATTTCAATAAAGCATCGAAAAGTTTTATGTCTTATCTAAAAGAATAAAACAAAGTATTATCAACAGTTCCTGATCCTCAAGAAGAAGTAACCTAAATTAGTTACCTGTGATTATCGTGAAAAAGCTTAGTGTTGTGTAAAAGGTGAATCAACGAAATAACAAAAGGAAGTAAATTGAAAATTGCCCACATTGTTAAACACACTTTTGGATATTGTCTAAACGTAAGTTTGTTTATAATTTCTACATCATATTATTCGTATTATCTGTAAAGAAAAAGGAAGATTGTTGATTATAACAATATAAACAAATATTAATTGAAAAAGTGATTGTAAGGTTATGTCATAGATTTTGTAAACATAAAGTTGAATTACACAAGATAATAAGAGTCATAGAAATTAAATATTGTGAAATCAAAGAGCATTGTGTTTAATTCCATATAAAAATTATTCTGTAGATAAACTTCAAAACTTCATAAACATTAATTTAAAATTCAAATATAATCAAATTAAAAGATAAAAGCTAGCCGGTAGAATCAAAAATTATAATTATTAATAATTATTAAAAACAAAATAAAAACAGTAAGAGTTTTATAACAATACATTGTTTTGAAATTATCTATGAGGCATTCCATATGAAATCAGCACTCGTTCTCAGGTCACCCTCGAGGATCGCCCTGAAAGTTATTCCTACCTTTTCCACATTGAAAAATATGACGATTCCCGAAATTTCGGGTCGTAAGTGTGGATGTTGCGCCGAGGAGAACATAATGAAGTCGTATTATCGTAAAATATTCGAAAATCAGCTTAAACATTTTTCTAAAGCACATAATCGGTCGGCAACTTTCCGTAAAATACGATCCTGCAGTCAGATTAGAGATACCTTGCAGGAAAATTCGGAAAATGAGAAAAACAGGTTTTTTTTGAAAACTCATTTCCCAAAATACCTATATTTCAATTTTTTTCTAACCTGGCTAAAACTCTCACAAAATGTGTCTACTTTAAGGCGAAAATGGTTCTGTAGTGATTTTAGCCAAATTTCACCAAAATTGTCTCTGTTTTCCTGAATTTTTCCGTTTTTTCGTACAAAAAACCTATTTTATCGCCTACAATGTAACCAAACGACCCCAGTAAGAAATTCTAGGCAGTTTTCCTCACTTCTCAGACAATTTTACGTAAAAAACTGTCAAATTGGCAATTGGCTGTAGGTCTGATCTCGAAATGTATCGGAGTGTCCAAGTTTCTTAAGGAAACGAATTTTTCTTTCTCTACTGAATGAATAATAAAAGTAAGGCAAATGACCTCGGAATAAGTTCATTTTTCAGGAAATTTTCTCATAGATTTCATAAATCTACTGCAATACCTTCCGACCTGGGATTATCAGCAAGCCACCCATCCACCTTTGAACATCTTCAGCAAAAGCCAAGTCAATTTCCCTCAGACGTTTGGCAATTTTTTTATCGTGGCTTCGGCATGGATCGCAACAAAACAATTGACGCATATAATGAAACTTCATGAATTGGGAAAGATTTTTTTTCGTCGCAGATATCATTTACACGCTGTTTTCTTTCAATTCTCAACGATAAGAGTATTTGGTCGTTATCTGACAACTGTGCACATTGTCGAATTTCCCCATGGCCACTTGCATTTTTGCCGATTATTTTTCCCATATGACAGAGAATTTGCTCGCATATGAACATATTTTTGATTAGAAAGAAATGAACATCTGCACACATTTTAATCTATTACACACATACCTTTTTCCGACATTTTTCATATTGAATTCCCTTACAAGAATAGGCCTTTGCTTGCAAAAAATCTTTTCAGATTAAAAGAAAATCTAATCATGAGCACACGTCTGTTAACTAAATATTCCAATATGGATACAAACCTTGAAACTTTTAAATTAATAAAATGAAAACTTTTCAATACTGATGTCAGTATATTCAGATGAAGTGCAGAAGGCGTCTTTGTTTACTATTGCTACTAAGTGCGGATGTATGATGCTATAGGTATGAATATTTCGCATTTGAAGAAAATAATGTATTTGTCATTTCTTATCAAGCATTATATTGTATTATATTGAATATTAAATATTATTTTATTATAAAACAATTTTTGAAGGAAACTGCAGCTTAGGAGATCTTGAATCAAACTCAAACTTTGCAGTAAATTTATGAAATCTATAAGAAAATTTCCTAAAAAATGAACTTATTCTGAGGTTATTTGCTTTACTTTTATTATTCATTCAGCAAACAAACAAAATGTCGTTTCCTTAAGAAACTTGGACACTCCAATAAATTTCGAGATCAGACCTTCAACCAATTGCGAGTTTCACAGTTTTTTACGTAAAATTGTCCGAGAATTGAGGAAACTGCTTAGAATTTCTTACTGGGGTCGTTTGGTTACATTGTAGGCAATAAAATAGTTTTTTTTTCAAGAAAAATTCTGGAAAAGTGAAACTGGGCTAAAGTCACTACCGGACCATTTTCGCCTTAAGGTAGATACATTTTGTAAGAGTCTAAGTCAGGTAAAAAAAAATTAAAATACAGGTATTTTAGGAAATGAATTTTCAAAATAAAATCAGTTTTTCCGGATTTTCTCTAATCTGACTGTATAGCACCATATTCTACGAAAATTTTTTATTTTTTTTTAGACTGATTTTCGAATATTTTACGATAATAAGACGAATTTTATTTTTTTTACTTGAAAAAGGTAAAAAAAAACTTCATTATATTCTTGTCGGCACAATATCGACACTTGGGACCCGAAATTTAGGGAATCGTCATATTTTTCAATGTAGAAAAGGTAGGAAAAAGTTTCAAGGCGATCCCCGAAGGTGACCTGGGAACGAGTGCTGTTTTCATATGGAATGCCTCCTATATTTGTTAGACTCAATTTACTAGATTAGTACTTTCACCTACCCCGTCTATCGGATTTGTCTTATTAGGTAGCTGTACCTAAACAAATAAATATGATTATTTCCATAGATACCAAACAAACACAACAAGTGATATGCTCTCCCAGATGTTATCTATTCAACCTAAGGAATCAGGGGGAGGATCAGGAGAAACTAGGGAATCTGTGGTTACTAGACAGACTTTAGAAATGTTAGGCAAAATTCCAGCGGATTACGATCCATATGATGTCAGAGAGAGGATCAGAATAATGGGCAATTTGAATCCTCTAAATATATTTCTGAAACAAGAAATTGACAGAATGCAGAAGGTGATACGTGCCGTCCGATTGACTTTGCGAGATCTACTTCTGGCCATAGAGGGCACAATTATAATGAATGAATCACTTCAAGATGCACTCGATAACATATATGATGCTCGAGTGCCGTTTATCTGGACGAAGGGATCTTGGACTGCTAATACGCTAGGATTCTGGTTCACTGAATTTATCGACCGAGATGTTCAATTTAGATCTTGGTGTTTCAATGGGAGACCCCCATCTTTTTGGCTAGCAGGTTTCTTCAATCCTCAAGGTTTTTATCATGAGCAATTTTCATTTGGGTGATTAAACATATTGATTTTTATTCAGGTTTTCTAACGGCAATGAAACAAGAAGTCGCGAGAGCACACAAGGGATGGGCGTTGGATCAAGTATACCAAATAAATGAAGTTACTAAGAATCTTAAGGAAGAGATCTTTCAATCACCGACGGTGAGCAAATGCAATAAGAAACAATTACCACTACTTATTGTTACAAAAATGTGAAGAACCTGATTGTCCGCAAAGCTTTTTTTTTGAGCAAAAAAATACCGGAGCCCTGACACTTGGCACAGTTGTTCGTTGGTAACTACTGTATGAGATACTACAAGTCTCCGAGAGTGGCGAATATCATATTATCTTCAAATTTGTATGTACTTTTCATAAGTTATATTTATAATATGAAAAATATGATTTTCATTCCAATCTTAAAGATGTTGTTGCTGCTAACCATAATAATAATATATGGTACAAAGTACAATTATTCCTATGAAGTCCTCCATATCCTTGCTGGGTATGACCATCAGCAACACCCTCTCCTTGGACGATCATGTGAGGTCTATTGCGGCGAAGATCGCTTCACAAATACTGTGCCGAGAGCTAGTTTTTTTACATTCCAGCAGCTCCTCATTATCTACAAGGCACAGATTCAACCTGTCCTGGAGTATTGTTTATATGTTCGGAGTTCAGCTCCTAAATGCTGAAGCTCTTGATTATATTCAAAAAAAATTTATTCTTCTGAATGGTGATGCCACACTTACGAATTGATTGACCTCTCTAGAACGATCTCTCCCTTTTCTATAGATATTTTCACGGTAAGTGCTCACCAGATATCTCGTCTGATATTTCACCATTAGAGATTCCAGGTAGGGGAACTAGACGAGCTCAAGCTAGCCACCTCTTCATTGTCAAGTTCGAGACATGCCGAACTTCTTTCTACCAGACTTCATTTTTTTATCAAACATTGGAACTCTTTGCCTTGTGAGGTATTTTCTGAAGCCTATAACCCTCAAAATTCGAAGATGCTCTTCGAACATCATAGGTTTTCCTCTTGTGTAGTCAAAATATAAAACGATGGTACTATAGCCACTTCATTGATAAATGGTAGTGCGTGTGTGCCCGTATATGTAAGAGAGAGTTGTTCCTCCTAAATTGAAGAATTCTTTCTTGAAAGAAAATTGGTCTGCTCTGTACAGTCTCTCTGGATCTTCGAAAGTATTGATCCTTACAAAAATATTATCAGGACATTTTATAGAAAATGTTCTATTCTTTAATCCTGTATTCTCCACTTGGACCTACAGTTTCGGAGAAATTTTCGAAAAACACACTCGGGGACTCTTAGTATGTTGTACACTATATACAGCAACGAATCAGATTATTACCATCTGGTCTTTAATGTTTATATCTCGAAGTAACATATGAAACGCCAGCCACAGCATTTGAAATATTCCATTCTAAGGCGATCATATCCTGGAATAATATCATTTATAGCTTATATTCTTGAAATATCAAACAGAGCAGACAATATTTAAACGTAACTTAGATCAACAACCAACTTCAAAATGTTTGTAAAATGATCTCTCGTATTTATTTTTTGCTTACGTCGTATGGAAATTCATTGATGTAGCCGTAATTCAGATCTAATCAGCAATCCATTTAAACTAATTGTAGATGCATACAGAAACATGTAAAACTTCTAATTTATCGGCATATACGATATTCCTTTCCTGTATCTCCCAAGCTCCCTAAGTATCATATTTGTCTCGTCTATTTTAGGAAGGGGTATATATCTATGGACTATTTCTTGATGGTTCAGGATGGAACAGAAGAGATTCTAAACTAGCAGAATCTATCAATAAAGTACTGTACACTTTGATCCCTGTAATCCTGGTGTCTGCTTCTCTAATCATTCAACAATCACCAACATTATACAAAGTAAGTTCGCATATAAATAATTAATTAACAACGAATAGCAGATGTATATGACACAATACACAATTCTTCATCGATACCAAGAATCTGAATGTATGTGAATAAGTACAATGAATAATGCCATAGAAATCGTTCTTAGAATATTCGGAGTTTACGTGGTGTTCATAAAATTCATTCCTGGAGGATTTTTCTCAATTGTTTAATCTATCAGACATTTATTTTGAAAATTTTCGAGTTCTTCATATAATAATAATAATAATAATAATAATAACGTTTATTTACCCAATATTTACATACGGTAAACAAACACAAAGGTGCAAAAGAGTTCAATCGTTATGACAATCCCATTCATAGAAGTTTTAGAAACTTGTTAATAATTGAGATTATCAATCAGCCTAATACTTCTTATTAATATTTGAAGTAGATATACACGAAATTATATACTACAATAAATACAATAAAGGCTAATTCAGTAATAAAATACAAAAGCATTAATAATACAATAATAAATTTGAGGATAAAAGCATTTAAAATATAGATGTACATAAAAGTACACATTAAATTAAACAAATTAAATTATAAAATAAGACTGTTTCAATTACAAGTTATGAAAAGTAATGATGTTACACTGACCAATCTTAGGATAACATTATGAAAAATATTTCAAGAACTAGAAGAGATTTCTAAAATAACAAGAGATAATTCACATACATACATATACACACATATACATACACATACATACATATATACATATATATATATATATATATATATATATATATATATATATATATATACATATACATACATATACACATATACACACATACATACACATATAAATACATATACATATATACACATACACACACACATATATATATATATACATATCCACACACATACACATATACATACATATATAAAATAAAATCGTGTTGAATCTATTGAATAAAATTTTCAAAAACATTGATCACTCAATAATGTACTTATGAAAAGTAAGTTGTCAAGTTACATCATTAATTATGTTTGAAAATGTATGTCTGGGTAGTGATTTAATCCAATTCTTAACTTTTTTTTTGTACGTTTTTAAGGAAAATGATATGGTTTTCAGTTCATTAGGCAATATATCATACAATTTGTGCTACTTATATAAACAAAATTTCTTTGCCCAATTGCCTTTTTCATTCTAGTCTTTGATGTAGTAGTTTTCTTATGACGAGTGTTATAACTATGATTATGGAAGTTAATCATATCTTTATTTTTAAATAAATTGAATAGAACAGTTTGACAATACAATTGTTTAATGTCCATGAACCCAGATTCTTTATACAGAAGGTCACTTGAATAACTAATTTTTCTATTATACATGATTTTGATGAGCCATTTTTGAGTAGTATCTATTTTTTTAAGGTGCTGCTCTGCCGCACTTCCCCAGGCAATAATTCCGTATGAAAGTTGGGATTGAATTAGAGCGTAGTATAAAGTTTTTAAGTGAGATAAATCTAATACTCGTTTCATTCGTTTAAATTTACTCAAAAAGCTTCGAATCTTCTTCATGACTTTAGTTGTTTGCAAGTCCCATCGTAAATGATTGTCAATTATTATCCCTAAGTAAGTTATTGAACTGGTTTCTTCAATAATTGTTCGATTATCAATAATCAATGGTCCTAAATTGGGATTAGAATTATAAGAGGTAAATGACATATATTTTGTTTTTTCCCAGTTTATCGACAGGAGATTATTATCAAACCAACTTTTAAGAACTTTTATATCAGATTCTACTTTTGATTTTAAATCCACCCACGAGTCAGCATAATATAATATGGCTGTATCATCCGCGAAACTGAGTATAGTTCCAGAAGACGGTAAATCTAATGAGCCATTTAAATATAAATTAAATAAAATTGGCCCCAAAACCTCGCCCTGAGGTACTCCGCATTTTTTGTTTCAGGATTACTTATTTGTTCTTTTATTCTTACATGTTGTTTTCTATTATTCAAGTAACTTTTCAGTAAATTCAATATATTGCCCCGAAATCCGTTTTGCTCTAAAGTGTCCATTAATTTGTCATGAGATACCGTATTGAATGCCTATAAAAATACAGAGACTTGGGGTACTTTTATCAAGGATGTTATATATTTTTGATGAAAGAAAAGCTATAGCATCCTGTGTGGATTTATTTTGTGCCAAACCAAACTGGCGATTTGATATCAATTTATATTTATTTATAAAACATGTCATTCTTAATTTAATCAGTTTCTCCATAATTTTTGATATATTGGAGATTATTGTCACAGGCCTATAGTTAACCATTTTAGATTTATCACCTTTTTTATATATAGGTATAATCAAATCATCTTTTAAATTATCGGGAAAATTACCTTCAGAAAAACACTTGTTAAATAAGAATGCAAGAGGTATGGAAAGTTCTTTACTAACACATTTTAATAATTTAGCGGTTATTCTATCTAAACCAGGACATTTTTGACAGTCCAGTTCCGCAATTACTTTTTCTACTTCTTCCTTTGATACTTCACTCAAGTGCATAGAATTTCTGATTCTTTTTTTTGGGAATATAGATCTAGATTCTTTAATTTTATTGACTATATTTTCTCCCATAGTTTTATAGAATTCATTGAACCTGTTAGCGATATCTTCCGGTTTCGTAAAAATTGTTTGGTTCTCAGTCTGAATTTTATTTACTTCATTTGATTTACTTTTATAATTGCATATCTTATCTACACATTGCCACAAATTTTTGGCATTATTTTTATGTTGCATGATTTCCTTGTTATAGTACATTGTTTTAGCTGTTTTTATTATATTCGTAAGATGATTTTTATAGGTATTCATCCTAATTTCGTCCTCCGGATGTTTGAGAACTTGCTTATATATAGTGTTTTTAATATCAATAGAAGTTAATATCCCTTGGGTTATCCATTCCGTTTTTTACGATTTTTCCTGTTAAATTTTCTTTTCATTGTATTTTGTTCAATTTTTTTCCTTAAAATATTCATGAATACTTCTGACATTTCTTGTGCATTGTTCTTTTGATACATTTCAAGCCAATTTTCCCTTGATAGGTCATCTACAAGTGCCTCATAATTGATAATTATTTCATATTTTAATGATTTTTCGTGTTTTTCCCATTCAATTTTATTAGTAACATAGTAGGATAATGATCTGTTACCAAGTGTTTGAATATAATAGGTACAAATTTATAATTATATCTAAAGCTTTAACTAAGATATGATCTAAACATGACTTGCTATTGCGATCCACCCTGGTATAATCATTAATATAAGAATTATAACCAAATTCAGAGAAAATATTCAAATATTCTTGACATAAGTCATAGTTCCTTCTGATATCTATATTAATATCTCCTATAAAGATGTTTATATCTACATTTTCTCTAATATTTTGTAAATATTGATGAAGTTCCCTATTAAAATCACTAATTTCAGTTGATGGAGGTCTATAACAACCTACTATATTAATTTTTCTATTTTGAACCCTTAAATGTATTTTCAATAATTTAAATATTCCCAATTTTAGTATGTAGCTGTCAAACTCTAGATAATCTTTTATTAATATTATCACTCCATCGTTCTGATTGATGGAACCTTCATTATAAGTAATATTATAGCCTGGTAATTTATGAATATTCAAATCGTATATTTCTCTAGTTTCAGATAATATTATAACATCTAATTGTGAATCTAACTTTTCTAAAAGTACATTGAGCTCATCAATGTTTTTGTCAATACTTCTTATGTTGTTATGAAAAATTCTTAGATTGAAATTGTCTATATTTATTAATAGGTTCAAATCAGCGAAGTTATCCACGATTTCAGTATTAATCTCTGTATCCTTAAAATCTCTTATAAAATTATTCATTGAATAAATCTAGCTATAATGGATGTTTAATATGAAACACAATAAAATAATTACAGATAAGGTTATTAATATCTCACTTATTTAACCACCCTTATTCTTTTGATTTGTAAAATTCAATTTTGTGTTACCCTTTTTTTCCACAGACCGCGTTGGCGGCTTTTCTCCAGTATTTAAGGCTCTAATCTTTGAATGCTGCTCTTTCTTCGGCTGACTATTAATGTTTCCTTCTAAAAGTATTGGTCCAGAAGTGCTGTTGGTGGAATGCTTTGCTGAAGTATAATTGTTGGGTGTTCCAGGAGCACTATTTGGTTTTGCCTTTTCTTCAAAAGTGACTTCTCGTAATTCGTCTGCTAAATAAGCAGTTCCGTTGACAAACAATTTATTAAATCGAATGTAGCCATTATTTTCTCCTGCTATCTTCGCTAAATTAAGATGATGTTTCAAAATTTTATTGTTCTGTCTTTCCAAGAATGTTAGATCTCTGTTTATTGATATTGTAGTTCCCTTAAGATTTTTACAGTTTTGTAGCACTTCTTCTTTTTTAATGTGCGATATAAATTCTATGACAAGTGGCTTTTTATCTGATTTTCCTAATTGATATATGTTATTTAGTTCCTCCAGTTTAAACTAACTTTGAGGAGATTCTCTAATTTCTCCACAACTTCTTCTCTAATATTGTTTTTGTTGTTAAATTCCAATCCAAATACTATTAAATTATTCTTCTTATTTTTTAGATCCAAATATTCAAGTTTGTTTTTCAGAAAAAGATTCTCTGCTTTCAAATTTTTAATTTTCTTGTCCGATACCTCCAATTCCATTAATTTTCTGGCTTCGGAAGCTTCTATTGCACTCCTTAGTTCCTTCTTCGTTTGAATAAGTTCCTCATAAAGATGTTGTATTGTTATTTCACTATTAGTTTGCATTGTATTTACTATGTTGTTAAAATTTTATTTTATTAAATTATCCTAATCCGGTTCTGAACACAATTCTTATAATTTAATGTTTAGGATTTCACTTTTTGGGATTTGTATAACTTATCAAAAATGATAATTTTATAAGAAATATTCAATGTAAAAAAATTATATCAATCGCATTTATGTTTCAAGATATACTTGAAAGGTCAATCGTGAAGCCACTTTTTGGAAATGGAGACCGGCAGTATATGAATAAATACTGTACAATCTCATTGTCATCTATATTTTCTAAGATATTAAAAAAAAATATAACAAAACGTGTAACGATGTTTTTTAAAAATGATAAGTTATTGTCCGAGGCACAGTTTTGATTCACCCCGGGTAAAAATGCAGAAGGTACTATATAATATCGTTCAGTTCGGAAGTTTATTCGAATATTGACAAATCTACCCCATCGTTTGTGATCTTGAAAAAGCATTAGACACTGTTAACCTTGATATATTGTTAAGTAAACCAGAAAAATTCTGTTTTCGGTGAAATATTTTGGAATGGCTTGAGCTATTTGCTAAGAAGAGGCCAATGTGTTCAAATGGGGAGCACTATTAGTGAGTCTCTCATATGAGAAAGTGAAGTTCCGCAAGGCACTGTTATTGGATTTGTACTTTCCATCATCTACCTAAATGATTTATTGTTCCAGTTTGAAGATATTATTTTAATTGCTTATGCTGATGTAACGGTTATGTACAGGATGAACCAAATTGGATGTCCTTAATATTTTTATCTTTTTTCTCAGTTAAGAAAGCAATGAAAACGAATTTCACAGGAATGTTACAAAAATCATATACATGATACAGAAAATAATATTCCCTCCAATATTAAATATTTTTTCAACTACGTGAATGGAAAACGAAACACCAACGAATATTCTAATGAGATGTCCTTTAACGGAGAAAAGGTCTCATATGGAAATGATATTGCTAATAGTTTTGCAGGACACTTTTCTTCAGTTTATACAAATAAAAAATTAATCATTCCGATACTGAATTCAAATAATAATGTAACAAGTAATCTTCATATTACACTTGGTCAAATTTATTCAGCAATAAGCAAGTTGAACTCAAACAAGGGTTTGGGTTCTGATGGAATATCACCTGTTTTTTTTTAAATTCCATTTTTATTTTATCAAGACCTTTGTATTGTTAGTATAATAAATAATTGGAGGTAGGCATTTTTCCTGATTATTGGAAATTTAGTTTTATAACCCCAATCTATAAAGGCGGTGACAAAACTGACATCAAAAATTACAGACCAGTTTCTATTTTATCATCTATACCAAAGCTATTCGAGAGCACGGTAACGGAACATTTTTCTCTATTCTATAAACATATAATAATTGATGAACAGTATGGATTTACAAAAGGAAAATCTGCTGAGACTAATTTATTACTATTTACACAATTTGTCTTGTAGGCTATACATGAAAAGGGTCAAGTAGACTGTATATATACCGATTTTTGTAAAGCTTTTGACCGCATAAATCATGCTAAGAACTTTTTTCTCTGAGGAAATTAATGTTCCATCGGGGGTGCCTCAGGGGTCACATTTAGGGCCATTGCTGTTTCTTCTTTTCATCAACGGTATAGACTATGTTTTCAAGATATGGCGTTTTTTGCTTTTTGCCGATGATTTAAAACTTTTCTATGTCATTGATCTGTTTTAAATGCTCTAACAGTTCAAAAAGAGTTAACAGAACCTTTTATATGGTGCAGCGAAAATGGGATGGAGCTTAATGTTGATAAATGCTTTGTCATGAGGTTTTATGGAACCAATAGTTTTGTGGATTTCAATTATCATATCAATAACAATGTCTTAGCTAGTAAAACAGAAATAAGGAATCTTGGTGTTATTATGGACAGAAATCATACTTTCAATGCAAATTGTGATTATATATTTAATACAGCACTTAAGTCCTTAGGTTTTATAAAAATAGATTCTAGCGATTTTCATAACATTGTTTCTATAAGATATCTTTACACAGCATTGGTGCGTCCAAGTGTTTATAACACTTTTTTATAATTGTAGGTGCCACTTAATTAAAGCAAAGATATCGTTAAGACCAAACTTCTTTTGCAGTTTTGATTTTATTTTACCTAATGTTCTTATCTAGGAAGTTTATGTTTTTGTTCACTTCTATTTCGCAGGTAAATTAAAGTTTACAGTGGAAATTGTTAAATTTATCAATTATATACTGAATATTATCCTTGGGAACACATTAGGCAATTATCTACATACCTTTTGAAGAATACGGGATAAAAATGTAATGAATTTGTTACAGATTCTTGTAGGCATTCTATAACTAGGTTACCGACAATAGCTTAAATATGGGATCCCATTGCTGTGCCGAATATTCGTCCAAAATATTGTTCACCGTATTGAAAATAAGTGCATTCTAAACAAAACTTTACTGCATTTATAAATCTAGGCTGATCTAGGGGTGTGTGGACTTTAATCTCTGCCCTTCGTTTTTTGATGCTACTCAATTCTAATCTAATCCGATTGGTATATTTATAAATAACGTAACAACATCTAAGGAAATTAATTGTGTCAAAATTTCATGTGGATTTCATTTACCATTTGGTCGCTACACGAGAACATACATTTGCCAAATAACCATTCTGAATCAAGAAACTACCCTGTTTTTTCTTCAAGATAACGACAAGGTTGTTACAGTTCTTCTGTTGTTGAAAATGACGAGGAGAATGTTTAGTATCTTCATCTGATACCGACAAAAACTTGTAATTTTAATATTTATTTCTATTATTTTGCTTCATGTTTATTAATACTATTTCAAACAAAATTAAAGTTTAAATTTGTTATATTCTGATTTATTTGTTGTCTTCATTGGAAAACATTCTCCGATTAATAACAACAAACGACGAAACATCAAATTATTGTTTGCAAAATAACCTGTTCTTTATTGACTTCAAATTATGATTATTCAAATCAATTACTTCAAAACATTACAAATACAGCAACCAGTGCCCCAGCCCAAAATTCCTGACTGGCCAGCCTGCCATGCATTTTTTAATTTCAGCGTGTATTGAACATCCCTGTCCCATTGGAACAGCAGCTGACCACTTGTTCTCTAATTTATTAATCACCTTTCAATCAACCTTGGTCAGCTGCTTAATGATATCACTTAAAAATTTTGTTTTTGAGCAAACACCCCCACCCCCAGCTGACTAGCAAAGGCCGTTCGGTTGGGGAAAGTTTTTCGTGACTACTTGTTTTTATTAAACAACAGTACTGTATTTAGTATTAGAACAAATAAAAGAACATTTCTCTCTTGCGACAATCACGCCGCCGTAGCTCTGAAGAGGACGCGCACTGGTATAAACTACAGATCAGATCGTTTGTACAAAATACAACATGTCTCCGCAAGTGAAAATGATTCCACACAAATCTAATATAATATCTAATTTTTTTACTCATTCATTTACTATAAAATGTTACGCGAGGCTTCATCTTGCAATTTTATGACCTAATTTTTAAAATTTGGTTCGAAAACTATGATACATACAACTTCAAAAGATACATCACCCATAACTACTTTTGTGGAAAAGGTTTTTTGGTTACTTCCTTCTTCATTCGTGCAGTTTTGAAGTGTTTGAGGCTTGTTCTTAAAATATAAGTACCGAAAATGAAAGTTTTGTTTAGAACAAATCTGTTTAAAAATAACAGATATTGTACGAGTTGTATCTACGCATTGCTGCCGTGTGTGTCAGCACAGAATCTTCTGAGTCGTCTGAATCAAAAGTCCCTACTATGGCTAATATTTTCCCTGTTTTTAGTGTCCTGTTTACAAAAGAGCACGACGGACTGGCCTGAATTACATTACAATTATCAATCTCCCAACGAATCTACAAGTGCAACATTGGATTTTAAGAGGAACAGCATTACTTTGTGACATACAATAATCAAGATATAACAATAAATATAATGTATAGAACTAGAATAAATAGATGAACGATTTATAAGTCTTTTACTTATTGAAATTATAAAACAAAATTTAGTTGCATTCGGATAGGTATGAATATTACAGTGAATTAAACGAATATTGGGTCTTTTCCTCTCGTGAAATTTTAAATCAATTAATTAGAAACAAACTATTCTCGGAGAGATGGATCTCATGAAATGTGATAGATGAACAGCCCCCTTCCCTCATCTTCGCCAAGAAACAGTAGATTTACTAGTAAAGAGGAAAACAACCAGACCTATTCTGCAAACTGATTTTTGTCTGAACTCGAAGTCAAAAAGATTGTGATCTAGCGATCTAAGTAAATTCAAAATAACAATAAACCAATAAACGTGATACACTAAAAATTAATATAATATACGAATCGAAGGAAAATTCGTATTCTCATTATGTTGATAAGGGTTCATCCATAGAATACTCAAGAATAATCATCATCTTAAATCTTAAAGAGGAAGAATTTATTTTGTAATGATAGATTTTTTCATTCATATGTAATTGGTCTAAGTTAATTGAAAATTTAAAACTAAAACAAAAACTTGATTCTTATGTATACATCTTATTAATATCAATTTATATTATATTCTAATTTTAACAATACAAAGCAATAAATACAAATTTCCGATGAAGACGGAAGCCGAAAGCGTCAAATGAAAATTGTGTTTTATTGGGTTCTAGAGTTCTTTATTGACGTGGGGGGTGACCTGTTGGTCAAAGTACCTACTTAGTTCTCATTATGACCATTGTACTTCTTTGTGTGTTTGATTTTTATTTTTCTCACTTCCTTTTTGCTTAGTGGTGACAGCCCTCCGCTGTTTCTAGCTTTGTAGCCGTCCTAGCTATTGACGAACAAGAGCACAGCACTCGAAGTGGTTTCCCTAATGCTGGCTCGGTCAGAGTTCCCCGACATACCCACATGTTGGCGAGGGAAGGGCTGGAGCTTAGAACATGTTGTCTCTGAGAATGATTTAAGCCTTTTGCTTGCCCCCAAATCAAATCATTTATCATCCTGTTTTCAAAGTAACAGTTGTCATAGTAAAATGAATAAAAAAAGTTGTGATCTGTTAATCACGTGACTTCCCTCACTTTTGTTAGCAAAATAGCTTTCGGACACTCTTGCTGGTCAAATGTACATGATTGTAACAACAGAAAATATATATTGGAAATGATTTAGAAACCGCTATTGAAAGAAGTTTATCCTGATGGTCTACAGAATGTATTTCAAAACTATGTTTCATACAGACACCTGCTATCAGATTGTTTTTTATAATTTAACCTTGTTTTATACCGACACTTGCTATCATGAACTATCAAAATGCACCACAGAATCAAGCAGTCTATACTTCTTGCACAGAATAAAGATGATGTCACTTGAATCTTGAAATAAGAAGTTCTGACAAATTTTGCTCTTTTTTGCCCAAAAACCTTGTGAAACAAGTTTGCGTCAATTACAAAGAAAGTCCGAAAGTTGTGGTATTCATACACACTGCACTTGCCATCGTGGCTCGCTGGTTCCAGGTCGAGGAACTCATGGTGAATCCTGAAAAAACCGAAGTGGTTCTTTTCACGAGGAAACGGAAACTGAAACCAAACATTCGTATGGGGACTCGTCTGGTTCACAGACGGGTCTAAGACTGGCGTAGCCGGAGTCTACTCGTGTACACCCAGAAGGGAGATTTCAGTTCCCCTAGGGGCCCACGCAACCGTTTTCCAGGCTGAAGAGCTCCTGGATAGACAGTGGCTTTTCGGCATGAGTTCTCGCCTAAGCCCTCCAAAACCCTACTCTCTGTAAGCAGGAGAGGCCTAAAACTGGTTACAGAACTCTTCACAGGACACTGTCATCTGGATAAACATCTACACACAACGAACATTGTTGAAGACCCAGCTTGTAGTAGATGTGGAGAGGCGGACGAAACTGCCTCTCACATCCTAGCATTGGCTTCTCTTAGGCTACAACTCATCGGCAGCGCACATATACCGCTTGAAGCCATAAGAGATATCAGTCTATGCAAAATCTTAGCCTTCGGTACTGCCTAAGGCCTGCTGTACTGATTCTTGTATCAAGGGACGCACAATGGACCCAATCAAGCAGTCTAAGTGCTCCAGACTTGTCCGCTTCCGTTTTGATTGATTGATTGATTGATTGTGGTCTTCATATATCTCAAGGAAAACATTCCCCCTAGTTTTACGAAGTCAACAACAAGTCAACCCAACCTTGGGATCTCCTTAGAGAGACTTGCGCCATTAAGAAAAAAGCACCTTAATTATATGATCTCTATACACATCAACGATAAAATTCCCCCACTTTCCTTCATTAACGAGCTACCTCTGGGAAGGGGCACGCCTATTTCAGGGCTAACGAGTATCATATTCGTAATAGTGAAGGTGATGCCTATTCGAGGTTCAAGCGGCTGTGAATCCACAGTCGGCTCACTTTTTCATCCCTGACTATTGGACTAACATTTTTGATGTTATTTTTATGAAGTACCTTTTGCATGGTTACAACTGTTACAAGTGTCAGATATTAAGAGCCTAAATACTTTCAATTGGATATATTGTGAAAATAATTTTGTATTATTGAACTTTGAGCAGTAATAAGTAGTTACATCATGTTTGAAAATTATATGACGTTGTAAAATCCAAATTCTTTTCGAATTTGTCATAGAAACAATGATTCTTGTCAAATATATCGATAATGGGAGTATTTTGTTCGCCATTTTGAAGCCAACACACTACAATATAATGTCGAAAATTTTGTGTTTTTTTATACGCGAAAGAAATTTCAGCTATTTTTCAAAACTATTTTATTGTATGTGGAGGGTATCTGTAATACATACAATTGTATTTATTTGAGAAGTCGTTTGCATTTCTTACATATTTGAAGCTATTTTAACTGTAAATATGGTAGGTATTGTCGTTTGTAAAGCATATCATACAAATGTGTACCTACTGTTTTTGCAGATTGTTTTTCCTTTTCCAAAATGACAGGGAGAAAGGGCATTAAAGCATTTCAACAGCATCACTGGGAGTTAAAAAATTTGAGGTAATGTATAAATCACAATAATAAAGAATAATGTACTTATTTCATTTCAGAGACAAGAGGAATGACATAGAAACTAGGAAGTTATTATAGACGAACTTCTTCCAGCTATATCGGAAAAACTAAAGGCTCTGGAAATGTAGTTGAATGGTTGCACCCCATTACAATAATTGTTCTCTGTTAACCCTTCAGTCACGAATTATTTAGGGAATGTTAAGTCATTCAACGAAGAAAAGAAATTGAATCCATATAAAATTGTTCAACATTTTCAAAATGTCATAGTGCTCACTGAAATATGGTTGTTGGACTCAGTTAGAAATGAAGAACTGGGACAATTTAATAATAATATTTATAGGTGATCATTCACCCAATACTATCAGGGTAAATGAAAGGGACGTTACAATTTCAGTGAAATGTTAATGCTAGATCTCAATATGTTGAAATGATCAGGCAACGTCTATATTGCACCAAATCAACTCAATAGAACTGATATTGATTAACATTCAATCAATGTTGAACACTTTCGATAACATCCTATATGAATATCCAGACTGTAATAAGACTGCGATCATCGGCAATATGATTAAATAAGGACGCTTTACGCTTCGAAGCCAAAAATTAATTCAACTAATTTTGTATTATGAAAAAAATAAATTGGCCAATCATTTTTTAACAAATATTAATGTACATTGTACAACATCCTCCTGTGTCCCTTATATTACAATCTTCCACAACTTACAACATAAGAAAAGCGGACTTTTCTGATGTTAATATGTGGTCTGAGATATTAAAACAATAATGATTTAGGTACACCAAGATGTACTCCAAGTTGTACAAGAGTGACAAATCTTATTTCTTACAACAAATTCATTATGGATGCACCTTTAAAGTGAGCCCAAGTTGATGCACAGTGGTGAAATTAGAGTATAACCTAACCCGCGCACGATACAATAGTTTATAAAATAGCTGAAACTTGTTTCAGTTGTTGTGTAGAAAATCAATATTTTTGACGACGTTTTGTTGAAATTCGAGAGCAAATTGTGGTGTTCACATATAAAAAGTCCCGTCAGTTGATTTCAAAATGGCGGAGAATAGGAACGGCGGATTCGTATCCGCAGTGGGTAACACACATGCGCGCACACAAACACAAATCCACGCGAGCACGCATGTCAAAAAAATAGTCTAGATCGATTAAAAAAGGCTCAAAATGAATACATCTGCGAAAATCCGGAAAAAAATCTTGGGGCCATTACAATACTTTCCTTACACTATATACTACTTATAGTGAGGGAAGTGAAAATCTTTTAGATAATACTAAAAACGTTTTTCTTTGAGTTTAAATTTTGGGTTTATTTGAAAGAAAACGGACAAAGGAAAGTGATATTAAAGCATATCGCACAACCATATTATGAATATATCCTACCCACGGTCGTATATACCGTGATCCTACCTAAATAGGCCAATGATTCCTAGTAGTGACACGGCAGAATGCTACAGTCGAAAACCACAGAATTTATTCATTATGTTTGTTTGTTCTTGTCTCAGCTCAACTTACTGCGTAACTGGATCGTCATTTTTTATTATTTTTACAAACCAATCTATCTATGTAATCCTCTGGATTGTATATATTTTTATTCTCTATTATCAAATGTCATCCAAAGCATCAAAATTGCGGTACATTAACATTGTTGCTAGATTACCTTAATAATCATAGGTAACTTGAGTAAACTGCTCTATGTATTTTGTAGCCCAAATTGTCAGTTGATAAAAGTTTTGACAAATTTGTTGATAATGGGTGATGCTGATAAAGGTTTGAAAATTTTCCAAAAAGCCTGTTCACAATGTCACACAGTCGAGAAGGGTGGAAAACATAAGAATGGTCCTAATTTAAATGGTATGTACGGCAGAAAAAGTGGTCAGGCCGCTGGTTTCAATTATACAGAAGCAAATAAAAATAAAGGAGTCACTTGGAACGATTCTTCGTTAGACGAATATTTAACCGATCCTAAAAAATATATTCCAGGAACAAAAATGATATTTTCGGGTTTGAAGAAAGCAGACGACAGAAAAGATTTGATAGCTTACTTAAAAAAACAAGTTTGATGATGTTTCGGGATAAGATAAGCATGAGAAGACACCGAATTTAAATCAGAGATACTTAGATACTTAAAGATTGATCTTACTTTTATGCTTATTTCATTGTATTTGGGGTAGATAGAATACATATTTGAACCTATTACTTTCAACTTAATTCGTAGATTAGTGTTCGTTTGGACGCATCAGTATTATTCTCAAATCTGATAAAGTTGCTCAGTTATTTGTAGATAAAATAGAATACATTGTCACTATTCTTCATTAGCATCAACCTAATTCCGACAAATAGTTCGAACTACCATAACCGAGTATTTAATCAAGTGTGAATGTTTTACCAACTATAACTTTTTTGATTTCATCTAAAATACAATATCTTGAAAAGTTCCCTCAACCAGAAATTATTGAATAGCTCAAGTCATCACATCACACGATTAGAATCTACGAACATGAACAACAATGGTATATCTCTTCTACCACCTGGCAAAGTACCTATATATGTTAAATGTCGCAG
This sequence comes from Endomychus coccineus, assembly GCA_958510875.1. Lineage (NCBI taxonomy): Eukaryota > Metazoa > Arthropoda > Insecta > Coleoptera > Endomychidae > Endomychus > Endomychus coccineus. The sequence continues at coordinate 236,105,512 of OY294067.1, read as the reverse complement.
TTCTATTCTTGATTCTTATAGTGACCTAGGGCCTGTCGGACAAAACATTCTGCATAGAGTATGAGCTCAGCTACGCATGCGCTTTAACGGATCAGTCACGTTTGTATTGTTTTACTAATGTGTTGAGTTTGCTGGTTATAACATGGAAATGACATGTGTCATTCACAGTTACCTTTTATTTCTGGTAAGTAAATGTTGCTCATAATCATACTGAAAACATTAATCGTAAAACTATCCCAATGTGATTATCGCTCTAGAATAACCGGTCTTCTGTTCCGTAGATGCCAATTGTAATGGTGGGCAAATCGTTTAGACTTGGGATGCAAAATCTATCAGGAACCAGAGGTTACATCATAAAGCCGCATCCACATTATGCCGATAAATGCCGATCGGCAGTGCCAATTGGCAAAGCCAGTTGCCGCTGCCGCACATAATTCACTCCGTCCACATACACACACAGAAATTGCATTCAGTCACAAAATGTATACCGACGAGGACTTGCTTGTTGCTGCTGCAGCAATAATAGTAATTGATCGAGAAACTCATAAATCACGGAATCGACGATTTTGGGTACGTCCGAGCCTTTGTAGAGGTAGAGCTCGATATGGAGGAAGTGAATCGATGAAAGATTCAATTTTGGACGATGTGGACGAGTTAAATCTTGAATACAGATGTGGAAGTGGTTTTCGGAACTTTTTCCGAATGACGAGCAGTGATTTTGAGATTCTTCTTAATTTGACCGGGCCGATAATCAGCAAGAGGGACACTAGATTCAGAAAAGATATTCCAGTTCATGAACGACTTACTGTTACACTGAGGTTCCTAGCCACAGGAGATTCCTACCATCCATTGATGTACATGTTCAAAATTTCGAAACAAGCTATTTCGAGCTTCATCCCAATTGTTTTAGTCAACATTTTGCAAGATTATATTCAGGTAAGGAACTAAACTACCACATATTAGCAAACTTTCAATTATTTATAGTTATATTAAAATTATTATAAAGAAAATTTAAAGTTCCATCAGTAAGATATCAATAGAATCGCTGTCTGTGTTTCCTGGATCATAGGAATATGTAAACGATGCCGGGCTCATCGCAGAGTGTTGAGGGTGATAAACAGATGTCGGCGCTCGGTTTGACACTTGATAAGCTTGAGACATTGACGAAGTGCTAGGAATAGGTGTGTACATGGGTACACTGAATGTGGGTGGCTGTGAGTACATGTGTGCAACAGGAGATGGCCGTGAGCAAGTGGTAGGCGGATTGTCGTATTTTCCCATCTCAGCGTCAAATAAAACAGATAATTATTTGCTTCACAACCTTCCTAGCATGAAGTGATGGGAGGTCACGTATTTGCATTCCTACTTGCTCACCAAATACGGTATACTGGTCTCTTGCAGATTTCCCAGCTTGAATATTTTTCATAATTGCTAGAACTTCTTCTGTAACTCCAGGCTTGCGCTTAGATGTTCTAGCTAAGGAATGTGATTGAAACCATAATTTTTCCCTCTTGGACAGGGTGTAGATTGGGTCGATGTTTCCAATAATTCCGGGCTCTCATTATCTTTCTCATTCACGTTCTGCTGAGGAGTTACCCGGTCCATTGGGTCCTTAAAAAATCGAATAGAAATTTATTAATAAAATCGCGTTTATTCAGAATGAAAGGAAATGTATCTATTTTTTTGTTTCAGGCACCCAAAAATGAATCTGAATGGAAAATGAAAGCAAAGGCATTCAATGATAAATGGAATTTTCCAAATTGTGTCGGCGCTTTTGACGGAAAGCATATAGCTTTGCAAGCACTGATTAACAGTAAGACTGAGTACTTTAAGTACAAGAGCTTCTTTAGTATCGTTCTATTTGCTGTTGTACGTGAACGTTTTAAGTCCGCCGGATAGGTAAACGGGGGGCCCAGCCCCCAAATTCTCAACATGTTGTAGACGCAAACTACAATTTAACGTATGCGGATGTCGGTTGTCAAGGTAGAATATCGGACGGGGGAGTATTTAGTGAAACGAGATTCAAAGAGAGCCTAGAAAATACCACAATGAACTTTCCCAACCCGTGTGCGCTTCCTGGAAGAAATAATGCTGTACCGTTCGTTTTCGTTGCCGATGACGCATTCCCTTCTCACGCAATATTATGAAGCCCTATGGTGGCCACAAGATAAGGGTTCAATGAATAGAATTTTCAATTACCGCTTAAATAGAGCACGTAGAATTTCTGAGAACACTTTCGGTATATCTTCTGTTTTTCGCATACTCAGAAAATCAATTTTGTAGGAACCGAAAACAGGTCGAATTCGTCCAGGAATATGGAGACAAGCTCCTTCAACACAAGGGGTCAACAACATTCCCAGTATGCCAAGAAGAAGTGCAGCAGATGCACAGGAAGTGAATTTGCCGAATTTTTTATCTCTGGTTGGGGTGGTACCTTTTCAATATGATAAATAATAAACACTTATTTTTGTCGTTGCATTCACAACATACCTATATACGTACAAAATCGTACATAATTCAAATAAATAAATTTGAAATCTTACCTGTGTGTCTGTCTTTCCTCTTGCCTGATTTCTAACTTTCAGGAACTCCATACTCTGGTAAGCAAACCATTTACACTTGTACAATTCTTCGCTAACAACACCAGATTTGGCAGGGGCCTTTTCTTCTTTAACTTCCCGTAAAAAGTGACATTAAATTTTTCATTTTTCTTTCAATATCGTCCTATGACAAGCCAAGTTTTTCACCAATTTCAAAAAAGGCATCATGCCTTTTATTGCGATCTTTATATACTTTTAATTTGCAATTCCATAAAACTGGTCGATCTCGATACAAGTCGATTGAGGACAACACTTTTTCATTTGTCCACTCCATTTTTTTCTCAATAAATGCTTACTTCGACGGTCGAGAATAGACTGAGGCCGAGCGGCACATCCCCACTACATTTGCCGATCGGCTTTCTTTGAATAAAAATCGACAATCGTCGGGTTCGGCCCGGTTGACGGCCGGCACAAATGTGCCCATCGGCACGTGCCGACAAAGCGTCCACATTACTTTTGGCTTTGCCAATCGGCATAATGTGGATGCGGCTCAAGAGCCAAAAATTAAACTGTAGCAAAAAATAGTCAAACTATTTTTTCTTCTAAAAGTTTGAAGTTTGATTCTCACAATCCATCAATTTCAGATATATTTAATAGTATTACCTATAATAATAGAAGATGGGCTTCTATTGAAAATTCATTTTCGAAACTTTTTTTGTAACGTATTTAGTTACCCCTAAATACGAAAAAAACGGTTGCGGAGCTCAATAATTCCATCGGAAAATATTATAAAATGTAGGTTTTGGGTTGAAAATTTTCAAGTTAACTTTGTAAATTGAATAAATTATCAACTTACGCGTACTTACGGTTACATATATGTTGTTATATCCTTTTCTCTATAAATTCCTCACATTTCCCTATAATCGTAACGTAATATATATGTTTAAATATAATTATGAAAAGGACCATATATGCAAATTGTTCAACAAATCTTTGTGCAGGTGAAGTAATTTAAGATTTTAAATGTTGGTAATCGTGCCATCATAGAACATAGATTGAATATGAATAATCACTTCACTACGTTTTAAATGTACATAGAACTACAAAATGAATATAGAAAGGCGTATAATACAATACTATACTGCAGTGACTATAGAAGACAGTGGCGACAACAGTTGCCGATTTTAGATTGGTTCCGCCATGTTTTTTCAAATAATGCAACTCCTTTGTTTTGTACAAACACAATACAGTAGTTCCGTGCTAAAGAGTCTTCTAGGTTATGGGCGTTTGACAGTTTTGACACTGACTGAATACTGTGTCCATGTTTTATCTTTGACAATCATATATTTATGTGATTTATGTTCTTTTCCAAGATAAGTTATGTAGGGTGATAAACTTTCAATTAATAAGTGTAGGTTTACAAATTTTGAGGTCTTTGTTTCTCTGGTAAGTATTTATTTACATTTTTCTTGTTTAAGTTGAGTTGAGTTTATATTAATAGATAGTTGTGTTATCATCAGAGAGATGTAAGAATAGAGAGCGCTAAAGGATATATTAGTGACCGGACTTAATGAATTTAGAGCCGCGGAGTGGAAATGAATGAGTTACCAAGCTTCCCATACCATACAATTTTTCTCTGTACGAACCAGAGAGATTATTACATCTCTCTGGTACGAACTACACTAGCGGAAGACTCGACGTCGAAAGAACGAATTGTGAATGTCGCATATAGAGTACGGGAGAAAAAAATTTGTTGAAGGGGAGAAATCGGTTACTACTCTCTTTTTTCAATCCCGGTCACTCGATTAACATAGGCTTTTATGGGACTAGCGCTCTCTATTCTTACATCTCTCTAGTACTAGGATGTTTTTTTAACCACCCCAAAACAATAGTTGAATCTGTCAACAGAATAATTCTATTAAATTTTAACAGTAATGAATTAATTGTTTTGTGTATTAATCGTGAAAGTACAAGCGCTCCACACAATTCTAACCTAGGAATAGTTTGAACTTTCAATGGCGCAACTTTTGCTTTTGACCACAATTTAAGTTAGTAAATATTTGTCAGTTTTCATCAATTGGTCGAACATATAAACAACCCCCATATGCTTTTTCAGAACTGTCACAGAATTCTAATAATGATTGATAATTATCGCATGACACGTCTGTTGATATTTAATTCATTTAATTTCGGCAATTCAGTAATAAATTTCACCCATTCTGATTTTATATGAGATGGTAAAGTATCATCCCAGTTTAATTTTTCAATCCATATCATTTGCATTATCATTTTCGCAATAATTGTGCTCGTATTCTTATTGTTCGATTTCCATTTTCTTAATTTGAAACCTCCTGATTTCAGACTTGCTATTACTTCTGAGCAAATAAATTGAACATCTTCTAAGGAATCTGCTCCCGTTAAAAGATCATCAACGTAGATATCCCTTTGAACTATTTCGGATATATTTTGAATTTTGCATCCTATTCCCAATTGAACTATACATCGAGTTGCCAAATAAGGTGCAGAAGCAGTCCCATATGATACCGTATTTAATTTATAAGCTTTAATCTACTCATCTGGATGTTTCCTACATAAAATCTTTTGCAAATTACGTTGTTCTGGATCAACAATTATTTGCAGTATTATAGCTAAAAGATCAATCTTGTACAACTGGTCCGACCATTAGAATATCATTGAATGAAATTCCAGTGGTTGTTTCTGCAGATGCATTAAAAACAACTCTTAATTTTGTTGTGGAACTTTCTTCACGTAAAGCACTGTGATGAGGCATGAAATATGAAATTGTATTATTTAGTTCCTTTGTGTCACATACTATATCATATGATTCAACTGTTCATATTCGGTCATGAATGTTACATATAAATCTTTTAGAATAGGATTTCTTTGGAGCCCTCGTTCTAGAGATAGAAATTTACTGTTTGCCATTTCAAACGAATCACCTAACGTATCTGTACTCTTTAATAGGAATATAAACTAAAAATTGACCATTTTCTAATCTTCTGGTTGTATTCTTAAAATGATTTTCACAATTATTTTCTTCAACCGACATAATCGATTTAATGTTCACCTCTTCCAATTTTCAGAAACGTGCCAATTGTTCTTGTAATTCAGTATTATGACTAAAATTGCAATGTGTATGTTGTGATGTTAAATTTCCAATCGGACCTGAAATTAACCATCCCAATTTTGATTCTTGTAAAATCGGCTTATTAGATCCCAATTTAAATTGTCCTGAAGAAATGATTTCCCAAAAAACATCATTAGCTCCCAACAAAATGTCAATTTTTTGAGGTTTGTTAAATTGTGGATCAGCTAAACTTACATTCCTTGGAATATTCAACTCAGTAATATTTAATTTCGTATTTGGCAATATAGTAGTAATTTCTGATAAAACTAGACATTTGACTGTAATACTAAATTTACAAACAATTGAATGAATAGTTACACCACATTCTTCATAGGAATTCGAAATTGTATTGCTTAGAACTGAAATTTTAACTGAAACATTTTTGCATTTCAATTTTTTGCATGTATTTTCTGAAATAAAACTGGACTGAGAACCTGAATCAAGTAATAGTCTGACATTGTAAGAACAATCATTGCTGTCAAAAATCCGAACGACGGCTGTAGATAACAGAACATGTTCAATGATATTCAAAGATAAACTAACTTTAGTATTAGTCTGATCATTTGTATTTTCTTCTACATGTATCGAACTATTGTGTCTTTTGTTACATTTTATACATGAGCTAAGTTTACAATTTTTCACATTATGCCCGATTTGTAAGCAATTGAAACAACATTTGTTTACTTGAAGTTTTTAAGCTATTGCATAGCTTTTATCGCGGGCTTTGAGCGCGGCGACCGAATCAAGAAATTCCGTAGCGAAAATAACCTAACACCCCCCCCCCCCCCCCCCCCACTCCGCCTACCATGTAGCTCGGCCGAGCGTTCGCTTAACGTGTATGTATATGGTACGACTGTACGAAGCTCGCACGGATCGAGACGAGCTGCTCCGAAATCGGACGAATACGTAAGCAGCTGTTTGTGACAAAGTATATAGGTGTATTATAGGTATCATATCTTTTTAATGCCACACTCACCGCATGTGCGCCCCGTTATTATACATGTAGGTATATATATACTGTTGTAGATACTGTTCCAAAAGGTGGGGTAGCTATTTACCAAAATAATAAGAATGTTACTAATATTATGACTCCGAATATTGAAATAAATATTGCACACGTTAGCGATGTTAATGTTAGGCGCTCATTTGTTAGAGATATTTGTGCGTGCTTATGCAAACTTAGAAATGGCCTACACATAGTCATGGTAGCAATTTACATTTATCCGAAACCAAAATTGGACGAGGTAGAGCATTTTATTCATCGCACTTTACTGGAGTACACTGAAGAAGAGTCGAAAATACTTGGTACAAATGGTAATTTGGTAATAAATTTCCACTTATCTTGGCTGGCGATTTCAACATCAACTTCGCTGATAAAAATCAGAGCGGTTGACAAGTGTTCTTTCGGAAAAATTGAATTTGAAAATGAATAATGATCCACAAGAATCCACAACAAAATATGGGACCACCATTGACGCGGTATTTTCCAGATATTTAGAGGATGTCAAGTCTCAAACTTATGTTTCTTATTTCAGTTACCATAAACCTATAATTTCAATGATAAAAATTCCTGAATAACCTACATGTATTGTAAGATAATAAAAATATTTTAAACGATATTAACTTCTCATTTATTCAATAAAATAAAAAAATTTGTTTTCTCATCGGTCACCACGCTCAAAAAGTGTAACTTGAATTAATATCAAAGAAAAAAAATACTGCATAAATAAAAAATAAATAAATAATTATAATTGCATATGTTGATAAAAAATGCTATGCAATAGCTTTACCGCGGCCACACGTTTTTTTTTCATATTTTTCAGTTAAACCCATTTCTTTGAATTTATCGCAGTAGATTTAGTGTTCGCCTTTGCTAATCACACAAATTACTTTTTCCGGTTTGGTTGATAGAAACCCTCTTTTTTTTACTTTAAGAGCTGTCGTTTCTAGCACATTCTCCGTCCCTCAAGAAATCATAAAAATTATCTAATAGTCCAGGCTATGAACCGGAAAAAAAAAATGTAAGTTCGAATCAAAATTTTTTTTTTGCATTAGCTTCAGGTTCTCAGGATCGTTCATACACCTTAAAACTATCTTTTATCATGTAGATTATCGAAGAATCCCAATGCTCAGTTTCTTATTCACCCTCAAAACTTGGTAATTGAATAGTACGCAGTTTCACCGAATTTGTGGGTAAATATTGAACACCCAAACCCAACTTTGGAACCGATCCTGACTCACTACCAGCGAATGATTCGGATTTATTGATTGCTGTTAATTCTTTGATTAACACCTTGGCTGTTGCCTGATTTTCATAAAATTGAATTTCAAACTGTTCACGTTCGTTGAATGCCACCTCTACAACTAACGATAGAGCTTCTATTGCCATTTGAATGTCATCAAATTCTCCCAGAATTAAATCAAATCTTCCAACTCTTTGTTCTAGTTGAATGATATTTTTGTATCTTCGAATGGTTCAAACTTTGTTAAATACTTCTGATCTATGATAACTTCCAAAATTGAATTCATTCCTATAGGTATGTGACTATCTTTTTCAAATGTTGAAAATTCAAGAATCTTATTTAATATATCTAGTTCTGATGTTATATGTAAAATGATTACAACCTCAATAAAACTGAAATGAACATTTTTCAAACATGGTAAGTACATATCTGAATAATATCACTTTCCAACTATCAACATTCAATTTAATAACTACATTTATAAACGAAAATCATACATAACAAACTTATTAATTTCAAAAAACAAAACAAAAACTCAATTCTCCTGAATCAGCTTTTCTTCCTCATCCATTCCTGTGAAAAAAATTATATCAATAATTTATAGAATAAAATTGAAAGGTATAAAAATATATAAACATAGGTATTAATAGTAAGAAAACATACTTTCACTTTCTATTGGCGGGGCCGGAAGTACCACTTCTGGGGCACTTCCCTTATTTCTCTGCTGTTAGGGTATCCTTTTCCCGGACCACGGCCCCGTCACCCTGTGGGGATCAGATCCTAAGTTGGGCGGTTAGCCCTAAGCTGACCCGTGGTCCTGGTGTGGGTATGGGGAATAGAAAACACATCACTTTACAAAAGGGTTACACTTTACTTCAACTTAGAGTTCGACGCCATTATAGCTCAATGTCTTACTCTATACTCATTACAATAATTACAAGTATGGATTATTCACCATACCATCCATCCGCATCAATGATGTATGAATATACTATATCTTATTCTTAATGCTCTACCTAATTATATATATTATGTCATTACTGTTTATTGTTGTTGTTCTACTAAACTAGCCTAGAATGTCGAGGTATCTGTGCCAACCAAAATGTTTAATATATTGACGTAATGCTTGGTGGCCGAGATCCGAGATCTAAACATATACTAACATAACATTCAATATAAATAAGGTCATCTTCTATAATTCCGGGATTCTAGGTAAACTCGTATAGGGATGGAAGATTCCTATACTACACCTCCCTACGCGGGGTAAAAAAATGTTCAATTGACAGATTTAACATTTTTTTCCCATTGACGTACCTTATTTTTATTTTACAAACAACAGTTTTCCTTATCTAATCATGGTACAGTTTTAGTCTATTTTTATGTATTTCCACTTGATTGTTTCCTACTTTTATCACTACATTGGGGTTCCTTTCTTCCGTAATCACGAAAGGACCCTTGTATAATTGTTCAAGTTTATTTTTCGGAACACTTTTCACTAATACCTTATCACCTATCTTAAAATTAACTATATTACAATTTTCCCTAGATTTTTGCACACGTTCCAGTTTCGATACTATCAGATTATCCCTAGCTTCCTTACATGCTTGTTGGAGTCGATACTTCAACTCAACCGGATAATTCTCGAAGTTGTACACGGGTTCTACCTGTTCCGTTATGTTGGAAGGTAAATTACACGATTTCCCGAACACTAGGTCGTGCGGTTTGTACTTCGTTCCCGTATGAACTGTGTTGTTGTATGCAAAAGTCCAAAATGGTACCCATTCGGTCCAAGAATCTTTAAATTTTGCCACTTGAATTCTTAAATACGCGCCTAGGTGCTTATGAGAATTTTCGAGGGCTCCCATCGTTTCATGATGGTAAGACGTTGAATTTAGCTGTTTTATTCCTAACACATTACAAGATTGCTTGAACACTTCCGACAAAAATTCTGTACCCTGGTCGTGGGCTATTTCCCTGGGAATCCCATACCTTAGTACAAAATTAGTGACGAATGCTTTTGCAACTGTGCTAGCTTCTTTATTAGGTATTGGATAAGCTTCGACAAATTTACTTAATTCACATTGAAGAGTAAGTATATATCGATCGTCACCGATTTCGTTGCCTATCGGACCTACTAAATCAAGAAACACCTTCTCAAAAGACGCTGATGCTGTGGTAGTCACTGTTAGTGGTTCTTTGGTAGGTCTAGAGTGTTTATATCGCTGACAATCGTCACAGCGTTTTACAAACTTCTCTATATCTGACTTTAGACCTGACCAAGTATATTTTGATTTTATGTTATTGAACATGCGGTTTATACCTGCGTGTCCTCCTGTTTTTAATGTATGAAAATCATTTAAGATTAATTGTCTACATTCTTTTTCATTAATTGTTAATACGTCTGGTATAACATTTATTTTTAATCCTATTACAAAACCGGCGGATTTTATTTCTATGATTTCTTTATTCAGCGCGCTTATTAATTCCTTGTTTTTGGAATTTTTCATGATGCATATTTCAGCAATATTGAAATCCTTACATAAATTTTCTACACTCCTCAACAATGCCCTTAGGTACAATGCCGATCGAAATTTTAGTTTTATGTAAATCAATTTTCTTTCTTCATCATAATATAATGAATTGTTAAAATTTTTGTCTAGACATTTTTCCTTGTTTAATTCATCAAATTCTTCCTCAGATAACACTTCTAGTAACACACAATCGGTAGGACGTTTTATAAGTTCGACTACTCCCGGATGGCCAATCCTATTAGTGTCGTGATCGTTCTTATTAATTTGTCCTTCCTTTTCTACTTTTACCTTTTGTGCTCTTGTGATTGCAAATATTTTCTCCGATGTTTTATTACACATCGTCTCAAGTTCTGATGATTCAATACGAATCCTTGATAAAGCATCGGCTGTAACATTATCCGTGCCTTTTATATAATTTATAGTAAAATCATACTCTTCTAGAGTCAGTCTAAATTTTGTCAATCTACTAGATGGGTTTGTCATGCCAAAAAGATATACCAGCGGTCTGTGATCAGTGTATATATCAAAGGTTCGACCATATAGATAGGGTCTGAAATGCTTTACGGCCCAAACTATTGCCAAAAGTTCTTTTTCGATTGTGCAATAATTTTGTTCTGCCTTGTTCAATGTTCTGCTGGCATATGCGACAGGTCGGTCATCACTGTTGGATAACACCGTTCCTATCGAATATCCCGATGCGTCACATTTCAAAATGAATCTATTTTCCTTTTCAAAATTTGGGTATTGCAGGATTGGCGTGCTCATGAGAGCTAGTTTCAGAGTTTCGAAAGATTTTTGACACTTATCGTCCCAATTGAAAGATGCATTTTTTCTTGCTAATTGATTTAAAGGATTTGCGATTTTTGCGAAATTTGGAATAAATTTCCGATAGTAGTTTGCGAAAGCTACAAAACGCTTTGCATCTCCGGCGTCCTTTGGAACCGGATATTGCTTAATAACTTCAATCTTTTCCGGATCGGGTGATATCCCGTCCGCGGAAATTAAATGACCTAAATATAAAATTTCTTTCTTTAAAAATTCGCATTTGCTTGGATTTAATTTCAAATTTACATCTTTTAATCGTTGTAAAATTTTTACGAGATTTACGTTGTGTGTCGTCAAATCTTTGCCAAAAACTATAAGATCGTCCAAATATATGAAACACGATTCATAATTTAATCCTGTCATAGCCATTGTCATGACTCTGGAAAATACACTTGGGCTTATCTTTAATCCCATTGGTAGCCTTGTTAGCTGATATTGACCTCTGTCCGTAGTGAAAGCGGTGCATTTCCTGCTTTCCGTATCTAATTCCACCTGGTAATATCCTTGTGACAAATCCAAATGTGAAAAATATACTACTCCTGATAATGAATCTAGAATTTCTGATATTGAGGGAAGTGGAAACCTATCATCTTCTATCTTTTTATTGAGTAAACGATAGTCTATTACTACTCTCCACTTTTTTACTCCATTTTTGTCTACTTGCTTCTTTGGTACAATTAGAAGCGGGGAAGACCATTCAGATATGGTTTCCTCAATTATGCCATCTTGCAGCATCTTATCTATGTGCTTATGAATTTCATCTTTCTGTGCGATTGGCAACCTATACGGTCTCACGAATACTGGACTAGAGTCCTTATTCAGATGAATTCCTTGTTTTGTGATATTTGTTACCGTGAGAGGGTCGTTTTCTAAATGAAAAACATCGGCATATTTTGCACAGATTTTTTCAATAGTCGTTTTTTCCTCTCCGTGTAACGTGTCCAAATTTACTTTTTCTAAAAGTTTCTCTACTCGCTCAACTGTCATGTAATCTTTTTTGAATTTACATATATTATAATTTGATAACTTGTCAGTAGTAGGGATAAAATTCCTAATTTTCACTTCTCTTTCATTCGAATTTAAAATACGTACAGGAACTTGACCTTGTACTGGTTTTACTATTGTGCCTGCAATAAAAACACCGTTGCATATTTCCTCATTCAAAACAACGCATTCTTCGTTCTCTCTTACATCGAAGTATCGTACAATTTCACACCTTGCAGGAATTGTTGTATAACATTCATACCTTGAATGAATTGACATTGAAATTTTTTCATTATTCAGCATGAAGGAAAACGTAAACGTTTCATAATTTATTATTGCTTTATGTTTTAAAAAGAAATTTGACCCCAGTATTCCTTGAATTCCGTTAGTAAATTGATTTAAAACTATAAATTCTTGTTCAAAAGCTATGTTGTTTACTTTTAAATTTATGTTGACGGAGCCTTGTGACATTACGGAACTAGCGATTCCTTGTATGTTTACTTTTTTGTTTTCGTTTATCCTCTCTGAATTTTGAATAACTTCCTTGAAAATGACACTGACTGAAGATCCTGTGTCGATAAGAAAATTTAATTCATTCATTCCATATTTCATTTTCACACAATTCATTCCATTCGTACTTAGATTTTCATTCACTCTATTCGGAACGAAAAAACTGATTCTTAAGTGAACTTTTCACCTCTTCTTCTGAAGTGCTACTACTATTTTGATTACCTGCCATTTGAGCTGTAAAGCAACCTTGATTTTTGGGTTTGAACCCATTATTATTTTGAAAATTATTTCCAAACGGTTTGTGTTTGCGTTCAACACTCTGTCTTGTTTGACTTTGTTGAAAATTGCTATCGTAACATTGGTTGTTCCCTCTGAAGGGCTTGTATTGTTTTCTATAATTTTGATGCCTTGCGCCAAAATTGTTACCTTGCTTGACTCTATAGTCTCGCATGTGGAATGTTTCCACTTTGGTTTTCTCTGTATGTAGAGATCCATTTTCTTCCACTGCTCCACAAATAGCGTCGGCCAAATTGTCGTAATTTCTAGCCTTTACTATTGTGCGTAGGTCGTTATTGTTTAGACCATTAGCGAAAATATTTACAGCTAATCTTTCGTTAACCGACCTCAAGATATTTGCTGTTTCTTCGTTTCCTTTCGCTTGTGCTATTGTCAGATCTACCAATAAACCTTCAACAGTTCCTCCAAAGCTATCAATGCTTTTGATTCCTTGCTTTGCGCTATGGAATTCATTTGCGAGGGCAGCCTCCGATTTTCTCGTAAGCAGTTTACCTTTTATGTCCTGAACCAATGCCTCAACTGAGTCGTATGCTTTCTTGACTCTCAGTTTTGCATTTTGGCTGAGCCTAGTTTTTAAAACGAAATTTATTAAAAATAACCTTCCAGAATTATCTAGCATGTCGCTGTATAATTCGATAGCATCGATTAACTGTTTCGTGACGTCATTATTTCCATTCATTACTGGAAGTAAAGAGGTCGCGGTGCGTAAATCAAACTTTTCAGACATATTTGACGCTTGAATAAATTGAACAAATTATATACTATTTAGATCTTAATTCTTCTAGAAAAATAAACCTAAGATTGTCTAAAACAGTCATTACTCACATGATGTTCGAAGCACTACACCAATGTTGGTTGACTTTTTCTGATGCCTTTTTTTTTCACCCCATCGCTTGCATCCTGGATGTTCATCTCGATTTCCATTTGCAATTTCCATTTCCCATTCTCCAATTCCAATTCCCAATTCATTATGTCTTCCTGTTAAGCCAATACAATTTGTGGGAGTTACTTCCCTATTCTTTCCATTTGTACGTACATGGATATGGACAGGAAGCGGTTCGTTTCTTTTTTTTCCCATAAGAAAAAAGACTGGTAGAGATCGCCATGTGGGGATCAGATCTTAAGTTGGGCGGTTAGCCCTAAGCTGACCCGTGGTCCTGGTGTGGGTATGGGGAATAGAAAACACATCACTTTACAAAAGGGTTACACTTTACTTCAACTTAGAGTTCGACGCCATTATAGCTCAATGTCTTACTCTATACTCATTACAATAATTACAAGTATGGATTATTCACCATACCATCCATCCGCATCAATGATGTATGAATATACTATATCTTATTCTTAATGCTCTACCTAATTATATATATTATGTCATTACTGTTTATTGTTGTTGTTCTACTAAACTAGCCTAGAATGTCGAGGTATCTGGGCCAACCAAAATGTTTAATATATTGACGTAATGCTTGGTGGCCGAGATCCGAGATCTAAACATATACTAACATAACATTCAATATAAATAAGGTCATCTTCTATAATTCCGGGATTCTAGGTAAACTCGTATAGGGATGGAAGATTCCTATACTACAACCCCCTATGGCGATTCCCTCCTCGGCCTCTTATTACCGCTACATATTTTTTTTCCTACAGCAACAACAAAAATATTTATGAAATGGTTTTATTTATATCAAAATACATTATGTATTCAATTAATCGTCAACATTTAATTTCTACAATAAAAAAAGTTTCGGTGAAATATAATATATGTAGGTATTTAATGATTCAAGGTTTTACTTTGATATGGGTCTTACCTTCAATTTTGAAATATACTTAGATAATAATTATTTATGTTAATGCTACCACCAGCGTTGTGAATAAATAACCGCTTATTCTCCATTTTTAGATTGCGATTGATATAAAACCAGAGAGATGTGAGCTCTCTGTATGAAACATAGACCTATTATCCTAAGGCACGGTCGTACATACAGATCTGGAGACTCGTATGTTTGACATGAGTCTATTTCGCGTCGCCAAACTCGTAGTCCCTCGCTCAGCCACTAGCTAGCGCTTGGATCGGTAAAATGATTTCATTTCGGAATCGCAAGCAGTGTTACTAAGTATTCTGACTTGAGAGAGGAATAGAACTGTTACTCTTGTCAAAATGTATTACTCACCTTAAAAATAACTTCCCCTTTTTCGTTATACATGACGCACACAAAAGACCTCGTTAAAACGATTTCTATCCGGAATCGCAAGCATCTACTTTTTTCGCATTTCCGCATCTTTCGGCACTTTAAAAACAGATGTTTCTTGCTTTACACTTTTGTACCCCGTTTTTCATTTCGGCACAATGCACAGTTTCGTAATTTGTTTCTAAAAATGCCGGTATTCCTTGTGTTTACAACTTAAGAATGACAGTTGTCAGAATATTCTTACGTGACGACTTTTGGTACTACGCGACAGTCGACGCTTAGCTCACTTCTCACATAGGAAACAGCCCCGAGTGTCCAGACTTGTATGTACGACCGTGTCCTAAGGAGACGAAACCATAGATATTATATATAGATACATGGATAGCGCATCAGCGACTTTCATTGTCTCCAACCACGGTCGTACATACAGGTCTGGGAACTCGTATGTCTGACATGGGTCTCTTACGCGTCGCCAAACTCGTAGTTTCTTGCTCAGCCACTAGCCAGCGCCTGGATCGAAGTGGTAAAACGATTTCTTTCCGGAATCGCAAGCAGTGCTACAAGTATTCTGATTTGAGAGAGGAGTAGAACTGTTAATCTTGTCAAAATGTATTACTCACCTTAAAAATAACTTCCCCTTTTTCGCACACATAAAAGACCTCGTTGGAACGATTTCTCCCCGGAATCGCAAGCATCCATTTTTTGCGCATTTCCGCATCTTTCGGCACTTCAAAAACAGAAGTTTTTTGCCTTACACTTTTGTACCCCGTTTTGCATTTCGGCACAATGCACAGTTTCGTCATTTTTTTCTGAAAACTCTGGTATTCCTCGTGTTTCCAACTCAAGAATGACAGTTGTCAGAGAATACTCTTCGACTACTGCGCCACTCTTTTTGGTACTACGCGAAGTCGACGCTTAGCGGACCCACTTCGCACATAGGAAACAGCCTCAAGTTCCCAGACCTGTATATACGACCGTGTCTCCAACATATGAAACCATAGAGATCGTATAGTATAGAGGAGTAAAGGCCTTATTATAGCCTACGTATTCGTTGCGTGCCATGCATAGAGATCATATAGTATAGAGGAGTAAACCCCCGATATAGCCTATGCATTCGATGCGTACCATGTTCGATCTTACGCGATGAGTTATCCGTGCCCCACTCTGCGGTATTTTAACTCGTTCCCCTTACTCTCCTACAACCGCGCGCTTAGATGACCGCGTGTAACTATGGTTAACGCTCGAACGTCACCTTATAATGTCCGCGGAGTGGGGAACGGATACGTTTTTGAAACCTTCTCGCGTTAAGACGGGGCTTTACTCCTCTATACTATATGATCTATATGGTGCCATGTTCGATCTTACGCGATGAGTATTTTTTTAATACTAAACTAAAGCCTGTACATTCAATTAAAATTCATCATTCGAAAGATCGTCATCGATATTGCGATTTCTGCTAGGTCACGGCAGCACCTCCAAGAACGCTTATAAATAGCTTAAATTAATTCACAAAGATTCGACGTCGTTTGACAACCTATATACGAATTACGTGAAATTTCACAAAACGGCCAAATTCGGGGGGTGAATGTATAATAAAGTGCTTCAGAATGGAAGTGAATCGGTCCTCTATAGCTTCAATTACTCTAGAAACGTCCAAAATGGTCCATGGACGAAGATATGCTTCCAAACGAAACATGTACATTTCCACATCTATTGATGATGTGGTGCCATGAAATTCATTTGTATTGACGTAATTCCCTTTCAAAGTTGTTTACGCAAGCTTTTATGGTCTCATATAACGTCATATACATAACCTATTTAATACTCTGGCAGACGTGAGTTGTAAACATGGTTTCTATCCAAAAGTACTTAAATATGATATAAACGGGGGTCCCATCTATTAAAAATCATTCTAAAGCTAAGTCTAAACAATGTGTAACAATAACATTGAGTATATTTCATTCCAGATGTAAATATATGAGTCATATCAACGTTGGAACCGACAGGCATATTCTTGTACAAACTAAAGTATATAGGGATTGAAAGAAACACAAAACGCGATTTAGAAAGGTATGTACATTATGTGCGAGAAGAGTACAATGGATTTATAAGGTAGATAACAAGGAATCTGTCATATTCTACAATAAACATAGCAATCTTCCAGTTACGTAGCATTCATCTGACTGGATTCCTTCAGAATTGGAACAAACTCATAGTTTAAGACTTTCAAAGTAATAGAATAATGTTATTTTAGTTACAATAAAGAGATTTTTATTTAGATGTGTATGGTATATTATGTTTTAGGAATATAAATTGTCCTCCGACATTTTCAACATAGATACAAGGTAGGTGTTTAATATGTATAGATGGACTGTAGGTTAATCTGTTCCTATTGAATATTACAATTCGGTAATGATAATAATACGTGAACTTCGAATAAACTCATAACTTCTTGACAGTTGTTATGACAGTAGTTTTGTTGATTCTCAAAAACAAAAAACAACTCTCGCTTGATGAAAGTGATGCTATTTTTAACGCCTCCCATTTCGCCGCGTGATTGAATGTTCTATATTTTAATGCTGCCCTTAACATGCCCCCGGCCTTGGAAGCTTTGGTTTTCAACATCATTCTTTGGTAGTGGACATATTTTTGAAAAAACTCTTGATTAAACCCTTTGATATAACAACAGTTGCAACAACAGAGTTGTTGTTGTTGGGGGGGGGGGGGGGGGTAGGGCGAGGTTGTTGGCCTTTTAGCCACATTTTTCGATTAGATGTTGGTTACATTTTTAATTTGAAATATTATTTTGTGTTATGTACTGGAAAATTATGTAATATATTTTGATGTCGTTGTAATTTAAAATATTTACAATGCTGGTCGGAAACATGACGCCTAGCTCTTGTAACTTTTTATTGAAGATGCGTCTTTTATTTCCGTAAAGATGACATGACAGTCAAAAAAAATGTGATAAGATCTCCAATAGTTGTGTTATCACAAGAGCAATTTACATTTTCTCTAATACCAATTTTGGCTAAATATGAAGGGAAACTTCCATGGTTTAATTTAAGTCTGGTTATTATAGTTTGATATTTTCTGCTGTATCCACCCACTTTTATATATGTAGCCATTTTTGGGTAATCTGGATATAAAAGTGTATATGGGTTTTTTGAAGTTCCTACCCAGTCTTCCTTACATTTGTCGTCGCTATAGCGTTTGGCTAGACTGAGACAGTCATCTAGTGTGACTAAGTCTATGGTGGTCCCTGAAATTATAGTTAAAGTAAGTTCACCAACAATTCTCTTGTGGTTCATATTGGAAGTGCTATTGAATTTGAATCTTAGAATATATGTCATGACTCGATTAAGTCTTGTTAGTTTCGAAAACCGTGTGAAAGGAAAACTTACTGATAATTGAGTCGATAGTAACGAATTAACGTTAATCTTAATGTCAGGTAAATTTGCTGCATTGTATTTTGACATAGGCCAAGAAGTGTCATCAAAAGATAATCATTTTGGTCCATGAAACCATAATTTCGATGTCATCAATAAACCTGGACACACGCCTCGAGTAAGCAAATCCGCTGGATTTGAGTTTGTTTCAACATGAAACCACTCGTATAAACTTGTAAGTTCCTGAATTTCTGAGACTCTATGGCTCACAAATGTTAAGAGTACTAGGATGTTTTTTTAGCCACCCCAAAACAATAGTTGAATTTGTCCACAGAATAATTCTATCAAATTTTAACCGTAATGAATTAATTGTTTTGTGTATTAATCGTGAAAGAACAAGCGCTCCACACAATTCTAATCTAGGAATTGTTTGTTTGAACTTTCAATGTCGCAACTTTTGCTTTTGACCACAATATGTTGGTAAATATTTGTCAGTTTTCATCAATTGATCGAACGTATAAACAACCCCAACATGCTTTTTCAGAACTGTCACAGAACCCATGTAATTTTGTATGTCGTACATACAGGTCTGGAAACTCTATGGTTGACTTGAGTCGCTTACGCGTCGTGGAACTCGTAGTCCCTCGCTCAGCCACCAGCTGGCGCTTGGATCAAGAGGGGGTAAAACGATTTCTTTCCGGAATCGCAAGCAGTGTTACTAATGCCCATTTACACCGTTTAAGCATAGCTTAAAATTGTCGAAATGTTAACTTTGAACCTTTTAAAAGGTCGTGATAGCCCCAAACTGGGTCGAAAACTGTTTTGAATTGGTTAATTTTCGATGAATCGAATGACGTTCACGTAAGGAGCGCGTAGCTCGCGAGTTAGAAAAGTGCAAATTTGCGGTACATAGAACGTCTTAACGAGGACTTTTCGCATGCGGTTTTCGATCCATGTCGTTAGTTTATGAACGGGACCAACTAAATAGCATAGTTTCGGGCCCAAAATGTCGATGAAATAGGAAAATTCAATTAAAACAGTTTGAGGTATTCTCAGCTGTCTGACGTGCGATGTACCAAAGGGAATTTTCTAGCTACTAAAATATACTCAAAGCGGGTAAAAGCTAGTGGCCTATAGCCGAAAACACTTTATTACAACTGGCTCCGGCCGCACGGGGCGTAAAACGGCCCCAAATTAACAAGATCGAGGTAAAAAGTATAAACTCTAACTGACGCGTAGCGAGCTCCCCGAGGTATATGTCAAAATGATTACGTTCGTCGCTAATTACATAGGACGTCTGGCGTTCATGCAATTGTTTTATACAATTCGAACCTTCTAATTTCGATAGGCCACGTGAAAATCCCGGAGCCGGAAGCGCTATCGAGATCTGAACGTTAAAACTTTCGTATAAAATTGTGTTTACAAGTCAACTGACACTTGTCACAGAATACTCTTCATAGAGATTAAGATGATACTCTTACGTGACGCCTTTTATGATTCCCCTACGTGGCGTCTTTTGGTACTACGCGAAAGTCGACGCGTAGCGGACTCACTGCTCGCATAGGAAACAACCTCGAGTTTCCAGACCTGTGTATACGACCGTGATTGATAATAATTATCGCATATGACACTTCTGTTTATATTTAATTCATTTAATTTCGGCAATTCAGAAATAAATTTCACCCATTCCGATTTTATATGAGATGGTAAAGTATCATCCCAGTTTAATTTTTCAATCCATATCATTTGCATTATCAGTTTTGCAATAATTGTGCTCGCACTCAACAAACCTAACGGGTCGAATAATTTTGATATTATCGATAAAACTTGTCTTTTTGACATTATCTTTGGATTTTGGATATTTATGTTAAACAATAAAGAATCTGAAAGTGAACACCACGTTAAACCCAATGTTTTGTCTGTTTGACTTTCTGAAAATTCTAGTTTACTAGCATCACGTTCAAAATCTGCTAATACATTAGTAAGAGTATTTTTATTGTTCGATTTCCATTTTATTAATTTGAAACTCCCTGATTTCAGACTTGCTATTACTTCTGAGCAAATAAATTGAACATCTTCTAAGGAATCTGCTCCCGTTAAAAGATCATCAACGTAGAAATCCCTTTGAACTATTTCGGATATATTTTGAATTTTGCATTCTATTCCCAATTAAACTATACATCGAGTTGCCAAGCAAGGTGCAGAAGCAGTCCCATATGTTACCGTATTTAATTTATATATAAGATTTAATCAACTCATCTGGATGTTTCCTCCATAAAATCTTTTGCAAATTACGTTGTTCTGGATCAATAATTATTTGCCTATACATCTTGGCTACATTGGCACAGACTACAAATGTATGTTGTCGAAACCGCAATATTATAGCTAAAAGATCAATCTTGTACAACTGGTCCGACCATTTGAATATCATTGAATGAAATTCCAGTGGTTGTTTGTGCAGATGCATTAAAAACAACTCTTAGTTTTGTTGTGGAACTTTCTTCACGTAAAGCACTGTGATGAGGCATGAAATATGAAATTGTATTATTTAGTTCCTTTGCGTCACATACTATCATATGATTCGGTCATGAATGTTACATATAAATCTTTTAGAATAGGATTTCTTTGGAGCCTTCGTTCTAGAGATAGAAATTTACTGTTTGCCATTTCAAACGAATCATCTAAAGTATCTGTAGACTCTTTAATAGGAATATAAACTAAAAATTGACCATTTTCCAATCTTCTGGTTGTATTCTTAAAACGGTTCTCACAATTATTTTCTTCAACCGACATAGTCGATTTAATGTTCTCCTCTTTCAATTTCCAGAAATGTGCCAATTGTTCTTGTAATTCAGTATTATGACTAAAATTGCAATGTGCATGTTGTGATGTTAAATTTCCAATCGGACCTGAAATTGACCATCCTAATTTTGATTCTTGTAAAATCAGCTTATTAGATCCCAATCTAAATTGTTCTGAAGAAATGATTTCCCAAAAAACCTTAGCTCCCAACAACATGTCAATTTTTTGAGGTTTGTTAAATTGTGGATCAGCTAAACTTACATTCCTTGGAATATTCAACTCAGTAATATTTAATTTCGTATTTGGCAATATAGTAGTAATTTCTGATAAAACTAGACATTTGACTGTATTACTTAATTTACAAACAATTGAATGAATAGTTACATCACATTCTTTATAGGAATTCGGAATTGTATTGGAGTCATTCCACGTTAGAACAGCAACGCTCAATTGTAAACGTTTTTATTTAACACATCAAAAATCAGTTCGTTTACGATTGGGTATCCAATACATATGTTAGTTTTATAGTTGACAAAACATGGAATCTTGGTTTCATTATCAAAACGAACGATGATATGCTTGAAGCTGAAATATCAATCATGGACCAAATAGGTAAAAATAAATACGTGTACTCCGATAGAAATTTAAAGATTGGTTATAATTTCATACTGTCAAATGTCAGTGGAAACTGTGAAGAATTATGTTAAAATAAAATTATACGGACAAACAAAAAGTAAATTTGAACAGTTTTTCAAAAAATAAATTATGTGACCAATATGATGATTATATTTTACTGTACTTGAGTTGGGTATTACTACTCTCACAACTGTTTCTCACTTGTCTTAGGATATTGTTAATTTGAAAAATGTTCATTTGATTATTTTTTATCACAAAAATTGAAAATTGAATTTTCAAATGTATTCATAATATCACACAACATTGTTAGATAAATTTTCCTGTGGGAAATTAAACCGAATAAAAAAATATGAAAATTGTTTAGAAAATTTTAAAAACATCAAATCTATAGCCCTGTGACTGCAACTTTTTTTGGTTTTCAATATTTTTTTCACGTTCTGCTAAATTGAATTATTTAAATAAAATTAATTTCAAATTTTATTCACCTATTTTTCAAATTCTATTGAATTATGATTGAATTCTGCAATGCTCATCGTACTTAAATATAAGATAAAAATAAAAAATATCAAATTTCTATATTTTCGGTCTTTTGACGAAGAGCATGGATCCGCCGATTTTACATGAAAGAACATGATTTCAGCTACCTTCCCTGAAAATTTTGAGACAATCGAAGAGGCAGCAGCTGAGTTATAAATTTTTAAAGAAAAAGTGACATTTTCGAGTTTTTTGCGCATGCGTCGTCAGCTAAATACGCTAGATATTCTGATTTAATCGGATTCCTGGGAAAATTTCCTATCAAAGTCCTAAAAGTTCATTTTTACCGAAAAAATTTGATTTTTAATTTTTTGACGTTAAAATTGGCGAAATTTTTTTATTGGCCGATATATTCAAAATTTTATTTCCTATCGACCTGAAATTTCCAGGATCTCAATTTTTCGGTAATGAGAACCTATCCCCAAAATTTGAACGAAAATCGGATATGTTGATCCATTGAGCGTTGATGTTCTGACGTGGAATGACTCATTGTTTAGGCCTGAAATTTTAACTAAAACATTTTTGCATGCATTTTCTGAAATAAAACTGGACTGAGAACCTGAATCAAGTAAGTCTGACATTGTAAGAACAATCATTGCTGTCAAAAATCCGAACGACGGCTGTAGATAACAGAGCATGTTCAATGATATTCGAAGAAGATGAACTAACTTTGGTATTAGTCTGATCATTTGTATTTTCTTCTATATGTGACAAACTATTGTCTTTTGTTACATTTTGTACATGAGCTAAGTTTACAATTTTTCACATTATGCCCGATTCGTAAGCAATTGAAACAACATTCGTTTACTTAAGGTTTTTCATATTTTTCACTTAAACCCATTTCTTTGAATTTATCACAGTAGATTTTGTGTTCGCCTTTGCAAATCACACAAATTACCTTTTCCGGTTTGGTTGTTAGAAAACCTCTTGTTTTGTATTGACCATCATGTTTTTGTAGCCTTTTTTTTACTTTAGAAGCTGTTCTTTCTAGCACATTCTCCCTGTCCCTCAAGAAATCATAAAAATTGGGTCATCTATTCTCGACACATTTTTGATTAGAATCCGATTCTAATTTTGATTTTATCATCTAGATTATCAAAGAATCCCAATTCTCAGTTTCTTATTCACTTATTTCAACTTGGTAATTGAATAGTTAGTTTCACCGAATTTGTGGGTAAATATTGAACACTCAAACCCAAATTTGGAACCGATCCTGATTCACTACCAGCGAATGATTCGCATTAATTGATTGCTGTTAATTCTTTAATTAACGCCTTGACTGTTGCCTGATTTCCATAAAATTGAATTTCAAACTGTTCACGTTCGTTGAATGCCACCTCTACATCTAACGATAGAGCTTCTATTGCCATTTGAATGTCATCCAATTCTCCCAGAATTAAATCAAAATCTTTCAACTCTTTGTTATAGTTGAATGATATTTTTGTATCTTCGAACGGTTCAAACTTTGTTAAATACTTCTGATCTATGATAACTTCCAAAATTGAATTCATTCATATAGGTACGTGACTATCTTTTTCAAATGTTGAAAATTCAAGTCTTATTTAATATACCTAGTTCTGATGTTATATGTAAAATGATTACAACCTCAATAAAACTGAAATGAACATTTTTCAAACATGGTAAGTACATATCTGAATAATATCACTTTCCAACTATCAACATTCAATTTAATAACTACATTTATAAACGAAAATCATAAATAACAAACTTATTAATTTCAAAAAACAAAAGAAAAACTCAATTCTCCTGAATCAGCTTTTCTTCCTCATCCATTCCTGTGAAAAAAATTATATCAATAATTTATAGAATAAAACTGAAAGGTATAAAAATATATAAGCATAGGTATGAACAGTAAGAAAACATACTTTCACTTTCTATTGGCGGGGCCGGAAGTACCACTTCTGGGACCCTTCCCTTATTTCTCTGCTGTTGGGGTATCCTTTTCCTGGACCCCGGCCCCGTTACCCCCTACGGTGATTCCCTCCTAGGCCTCTTATTACCGCTACATATTTTTCCTACAGCAACAAAAAATATCTATGAAATGGTTTTATTTATATCAAAATACATTATGTATTCAATTAATCGTCAACATTTAATTTGTACAATAAAAAAGTTTCGATGAAATATAATATATGTAGGTATTTAATGATTCAAGGTTTTACTTTGATAGAAAGTCTTACCTTCAATATTGAAATATACTTAGATAATAATTATTAATGTTAATGCTACCACCAGCGTTGTGGATAAATAAGTAAATAACCGCTTATTCTCCATTTTTAGATTGCGATTGATATAAAACCAGAGAGATGTAAGCTCTCTGTATGAAACATAGACCTATTACCCTGAGGCACGGTCGTACATAAAGGTCTGGGGACTCGTATGTATGACGTGGGTCTCTTACGCGTCGCCAAACTCGTAGTCCCTAGCTCAGCCACTAGCTAGCGCTTGGATCGAAGTGGTAAAACGATTTCTTTCCGGAATCGGAGGCAGTGTTACTAAGTAATTCGATTTGAGAGAGGAATAGAACTGTTACTCTTGTCAAAATGTATTATTCACCTTAAAAATAACTTCCCCTTTTTCGTTATACATGCTCGCACACATAAGAGGCCTCGTTAAAACGATTTCTATCCGGAATCGCAAGCATCCACTTTTTTCGCAGTTCCGCATCTTTCGGCACTTTAAAAACAGAAGTTTCTTGCCTTACACTTTTGTACCTCGTTTTGCATTTCGGCACAATGCACGATTTCGTAATTTGCTTCTAAAAACGCAGGTATTCCTTGTGTTTACAAGTCAAGTATGACAGTTGTCAGAGAATTTTGACTACTACGCCATCCTTTTTGGTACTACGCGACAGTCGACGCTTAGCGCACCCACTTCTCACATAGGAAACAGCCTCCAGTCCCCCAGACCTGTATGTACGACCGTGTCCTAAGGAGACGAAACCATAGATATTATATATACATACATGGATAGAGCTTCAGCGATTTCCATTGTCTCCAACCATGGTCGTACATACAGGTCTGGGAACTCGAGGCTATTTCCTATGTGAGAAGTGAGACCGCTAAGCGTCATCTGTTGCATAGTACCAAAAGGGTGGCGCATCAGTCGAGGAATGATCTGTGGTACGTTTACGACCGTGTTCTCTGGCAACTGTCATTGTTGAGTTGTAAACACGAGGAATACCGACGTTAGGAAAAAGTTACGAAACCGTGCATTGTGCCGAAATGCAAAACGGGGTACGAAAGTGTAAAGCAAGAAACTTCTGTTTTTGAAGTGCCGAAAGATGCGGAAATGCAAAAAAAGTGGATGCTTGCGATTCCGGATAGAAATCGTTTTAACGAGGTCTCTTATGTGTGCGAGCATGTATTACGAATTGGGGAAGTTATTTTTAAGGTGAGTAATACATTTTGACAAAAGTAACAGTTCTATTCCTCTCTCACGCCTAATCCTAACATCAAACTTCGATCCAAGCGCTAGCTAGTGGCTGAGCGAGGAACTACGAGTTTGGCGACGCCCAAGAGACTCATGTCAAACATACGAGTTCCCAGACCTGTATGTACGACAGTGGTATGGACTAACCAACGAAAGTTGCCGGTTGCTCCGGTTCGTTTCGATCTTTTCTTTTAATTCTGTGGTTATGAAGAATAGTTTGCTGTTTTGAGAGTTTGTTATTACTTGATTTTATATGTCCTGATTTACGAATTTAACTGGACTGCTTCCTTTTTTTTCCTTTGGTACAGCTACATATTTTTCAATATGGTAAGCATAGAAAACTCGCGGTAGTAGAGTTATCTATGAGGCAAAACAGCAAAATACTATTTTTGTAATTTGCCTCCATTTTGATTTTCTAATAGACCCATTAACGAACGCAACGTCATCACTTGCCGTGTCTTAATATCCAAAAAAAGCACGGAATTTTTTACATTTTTAGGATGGCGAGCTTGATGCGGAATTATCTTGTCATCATTATGTCAGTTTAAATGACAGTGTCGAGCATCAACAACTCAAGAAGAGAAAGTCATCGACGTGTCCAGTGGAAGAATTGATTTCAGCTAATACACAATATGGTTTAGATATTTGTACTAATAGTCGTTTTCTAGTGTTATTGCTCTTTCCAATAGAGACGAAACTAAAATTACGGAAACAAAAGCGATCACAGAACCACTGAATCAAATTTTGACTTTCAAAATTAAGATGTTACCAACCACCATAAAAATCCCTAAATGGACTAAATTAAACATTTTTGTTTAAAAACGGCATAAAAAGGGCAAATTACAAAAAATAGTATAAACAACTCGTTTCCTAAGACCTTGAAGCACTCATTCTTTAAAAGAACTCGTGGCTTCGCCACTCGTTTTTTAAACTTGAATTCGTGCTTTAAGACGAGTCTTAGGAAACTCGTTCTTTAATATACTAATTTAGGTTATAACAAAGAACATAAAGCAACGGTTATACAAACCACCGAGGTCTATACATAGAGTAGACAACTAAGCCTTTCACGGGTAATTTGTCGGACATTCTGTCCTTCTCGCACACATGTACTGCGCTCTCACTCGCACGATTTCCCCTTAATTCTCCTCAACTATGACGGTATGCGCGCGTTATATTATATTTCAAAGTTCTGTTATATTCTTATACTCTTTGTGATACTAATAAAAATGGTTGGCATTTTCAAATGTTGTAAGAAAAATAAAAACTCGCTAAGTCCATATAGGAGTTTTTTTAAGTAAGTTTTTTTTATAATAAAATACGTATAATATAATAGAATCTATACATAACCTACGTGTTTGTTTATTTTTTTTTTGTAGATTTAAAAAAGAGTGGTGTGAATTTTTTGATTTGCAAGAAAGTCAAATATCGAAGTCTTCTACAGTTTGTAGTGATCGTTTTGAAGATAAATATATAACCAATACTGGTAATAGATATGTATTATCGTCAGATGCTAAGCCCACTATTAATAAAAGCTGTAAAGAGGTACTGATATATATATATATATATATATATATATATATATATATACAATCAATTTGCAAGCAATGTTACTATTATTTATTATTATATTTCTTGTTTTAGACTTAATTTTAATACAAATAAGACTAATATAATATAATAAACAATAAATGAAACCGGTTTGATATCATTCTCCTGTGCAAATGAACTCGACCTGACAACTTCTTTTATTGTGTTACACACTTATACACATTTCCAATATATTTATTTAACATAATAAAATTATGTTATGTTTTATAACTTAACATAATTATCACTCTTGGGGATTGAAGTACGTATTACTTTTTCGATTACACCTGGCATTTTTATAAGAGGCATAAGTTTATATTTCATAAACTCTAAATCTTGTTATACGATATTTCCTATGACTTTCCCAGAAATCAAAATTAAATCTACTCTCCTCACAACCACTTAAATAGAAACAAAATCAAGATATACGCATTCCGCATTGCTTTATATGTACGTAAACAAATAATCTGACAACTCGTCCGCCATACTGGAATGGTAAAGCAGATACCTAATTATCATTTCGGATCCCTATATTACTTCTTCTGCTCCACAACTTTAAAAAGCGCGCCTATTCGATTTTAACAACTTCCTGAAAGTTAAAAATTCGTTGTAGAAGGGGAGACCGTGCGAGTGAGAGCGCACTACGAGCGTACTACATGTGCGAGAAGGACAGAATGTCCGACATGTTACCAGCGGTTCCCTATGCTTAACACACTACTTGTCTACTCTATACTAGACCTCGTTGCAAACCACGCGTAGGGTGTGCCAAAAAAATCGATATTTTTTTATTTCGCTATTCTTCGAGTATATCATTCCCTGTTCAAATTCATTCAGGTCCCCCAAGTTTGAAACAAATCGGTTAATATTTAGAGGTGCATCTAGCCCAAAATGTGTTTTTAAAGCTTTCCCTCAATTTTTGAGAGGTTTCTCAACACTATTCTACAATAACGGGATGTTTGACACTTGGGAGACATTATTAAATTCAAACACAAAGAATTTAATGCAGTTCAGTCGCCACATCCAGTTTCCGACAGATATATTGGCGAAAAGAACCATTTTTTTAAGGCCTAAAAACTGTAATTTCAACTTTCAACTTAAATAACTTCATATTCTTAGGTTCGTGATGCGTCACATGCTCTTTTAACGTATTCTAGTATCACGTAGCATGAATTGAATTGATAATTTTAGAGAAAATCTCTATCAGTTATGATAATCTACACTCGAGTGGAAAAACGCACCACTTGAAAATGTACCAAAAATGGCAAAAAATTCAGATTGCCTTAACTCACTCCACTTTGACAGCTCGTAGGCCGAGCCGAAAAAATCATGGACTCAATCAGACAACAGGTCAATAAATTTCAATCATTTTTCTTTGAGTTTCTTAAAAAAATTCGAGTTTCTACGATGATTTGGAGGGAAGTTATGAATTTTTCAAAACAAAACTGCCATTTTGCGTTTTTTTGGCAACTTTGCCAATTTTGTACCTCAATCAATGAATCTTTATAAAATTAATCGACGAGTCATAATGTCGATAGAATGTGTTGAGTACCTACAGAGTATATTCTAGTATTTACAATCACATATTTTTAATAATCATTTAATAATTTAGTAGCTAAAGTCTTGCGTAGCCTATTATTAATATGAAAACTGGTTTTTCAACGTCACGTACAATTTGTTGTAACAAAACAATTATATTTTATAGCATCATATTCGAATAACAATTGACGTCAAATAATTTAACATTTCATTTTATCAGAATACCCATGGTCATAGATAACACCAGTACCGTAGTAGAGTTATCTATGCCCATAGTACTGCTTTTTCTGTGTGACACAGAATACCATAGAACATATAATTTAGAAATTTAATTTGAAATCGGAGCTGGTTCCCATATACGTCATAATTACCATTATTTTTGTTATAATACATAACTGGGTTAGTCTAATTTGTTTCAACGTTCAACAAATTCGAGTACAATTATTGTAAGATTTTAAAATTCAATTTATTCTATGATATGAATAAAGACAAACCTTATCCTTTTGATTCTATGCTTTGTTACTACTTTATTTTTAAAATTATAGCGCGCGAAAAAAAAATATATACAAATATTAGTTTCAAATGTAAATAATAACATTGCATAATTTATACGTGTGGTATTCATTGAATTATACTTACGACGATGTAGTGAAATATCTATAGGTGATTGAAAACCAAGTGTTTAAATGGAACGTTTCGTTTTTGTTTTTGGACTCTACAATTTTTAATATGTCATTTTATATCATAGAGCTATTATCCCAAGGAGACAGAATTGTTTACATTAGGGTATGTAGCCGCGTCAAACCGGCCGGTTCAGGAATGGTTACTGAAATTTCGGTTATTTACGGAAGGCCTTGACCGTGGTTTAGGCTGTGCCAAACAAAAATCCATATTTTTTTATTTCGCTCTTCTTCGAGTATATCATTCCCCATTCAAATTCATTCAGGTTCCCCAAATTTGAAACAAATCGGCTAATATTTAGAGGTGCATCAAGCCCAAAATGTGTTTTTTGAAGTTTTTCCTCAATTTTTGAGAGGTTTCATAACACTGTTCTACAATAACGGGATGTTTGACAGTTGGGAGACATTATTACATTCAAACACAAAGTATTTGATGCATTTCAGTCGCCACATCCACTTTCCCATAGAAATATTGGTGAAAAGAACCATTTTTTTAAGGCCTAAAAACTGTAATTTCAACTTTCAACTTAAATAACTTCTTATTCTTAGGTTCTATATATAAAAATTCTCGGGAAATAGGTCACAATAACACTTTGTTTTAAATATTCGTCTTTACGTACGTTTCGGTCTCACGACCATCATCAGAAGACTCACTATGTCTAAAAAGGGGGTTTATTAAAACTAATTATAGCACAAGCGTCCAAATCGCACAATTTAACTTCAATCAAAAGAGCCCACGCCGTCGAAACGAACAGAACTACGAATAATCGAAATTGTATCGTCAGAATTAAAGAATAAAAAATTTTTTTGTAGTAAGAATCCGCTATTCAGTAATATTATTAAAATATATAAGTGCATATTGATTGGTATTCTCACAACAAATGAGAAGAACGAAGTTATTTGTCAAGTATCTACTTTCGAAACCAGATGTGTAGGATTTATGACTAGGTACTTAAGAAAGGTTACAGACCTGTACTGGGAAATTACTATTACGAATTCTTCCTAAAAACATTTTCAACACTTATAAAGACGTATGTAAGAATTTGCAAGAGATTATTTAATCAAATTAGTATAAATATGACTTAGATTTTGTGTGTCTACCCTATGATTTACAGATTTGGGGTCCCGTTTTATGTGAATCATCTCCAGGATAGATCTTTTATAATAATTGGTTTCCTTAGTTAAGATATTAACATTTTTGTAATCAAATTGATGGTTATAATCAAAGCAATGCTTAGCAAGGGCAGTGGAATTTTCTAAGTTGTTATTTCTTGTGCTATATTTATGGCCGTACATTCTTTTTTGTAAATATTGTTTAGAGATTCCAGAAAAGGTTCCATCACAATCTAAACAATTCAATTTATACACTGTGTGGGTTTGTTTATCTTTGGGTATTAAAGGTTTTAGATTTGAGAAATATTTTCCAACACAGTTAGTAGGTTTATGCGCAACATTTATATCATACTTTTTCAAACATTTTTTGTTTTTCTCTGAGGTCTCCGGAATGTAAGGTAGAGTTATAAAATTGTCTGTATTACCTTTTATGTTATTTTTATTAGACGAACCATTATAGATTTTGTTTATTCTTTCTTTAATGATAGGATTGAAAAAAGTTTTTGGGTAGCCATTCAATTCTAGTGTATTACGAACAATTTTTAAATTTTTGGGGCGGTCATCTGCGTGGGACAATTTTATCGCGCGATCTGTAAGGCTGTTTATGACACTTTTTTTATAACAAGCTGGTGCAACGGAATTGAAGTGAAGATAACGTTGAGACCATACTTCTTTAGTAAACCAAGAGGTTTTTATTTTTCCATCTGCATCATGCCTAATGTTCATATCTAGGAAATTTATGTTATTGTTTAATTCTATTTCACAAGTGAATTGAAGTTTACAGTGAAAATTGTTAAATTTATCAATTACATATTGAATTTTATCGTTGGGAACACACATAAGGCAATCGTCTACATACCGTTTAAAGAATACAGGCCGAAAATCTAATGAACTCATAACAGATTCCTCTAGGCACTCCATAACGAGGTTAGCAATGGTAGCTGAAATAGGAGATCCCATTGCTGTGCCGAATATTTGTCCAAAAAATTGCTCACCATACTGAAAGTATGTGCATTTTAAACAAAATTTTACAGCATTTATAAATTCCGATTGATCTAGAGGTGTGTGGTTTTTAATCTCTGCCCAACGTTTTTTGATGCTATTCAATGCCAAAACAACAGGTATATTTGTAAATAAAGAAACAACGTCCAAGGAAATCAGTTGATGGTTTACGGGTACGGATTGATTTTTTATAAATTCATTAAAGTGCCATGAATCTTTTACATAGAATTCATTTTTTCCTATTATATTATTGATAGATTTTGATAGAAATTTTGATAAATTGTAAGTAGGCGCTCCAATATTACTAACAATGGGTCTTAGAGGTATATCATTTTTATGTAGTTTGGGAAGCCCATAGATATAAGGTGCTAGCCCATTATGGCAAATTAATTTATTTTTTAATTCAATAGGGATTATCTTATTCTTATGCCATTTATTTATCAATTTATTCATGTTGTTTTGTACTGATAAAGTAGGATCAGATTTTAATTTTTTATAAGTTGTTTCATCATTTAAAAGGTTTCCTATTTTGTTTTCATAGTCATTTCTATGCATTATGACGGTTTTATTACATTTATCCGCGTTCAAAACTAATATTTGAGGGTTAGCATCTAAGAAATCTTTTGTTATTTTTGTATGATAGTTAAAACGATTCTTTGCAATCCCTACTTCTGCCTTCTGTTTATTCTTTTTGTTTGTCAAGATGTTACAAACTTTGTTTCTAATTTCGTTTTTCTCTTCTACATTTTTATTCCTAATTCCGCATTCTAAATTTGCAATAATATTATCGATAGGCAGTTTATTATTGTTATTAGGCAATGCAAATTTCGGACCTAAACTTAACGTGTGCTGCACCTCATCCGGAATTTTTATGTCCGTTAGATTTTTCAACCATTGTTCATTGATATTCTTCTTTTCATAAGTTACGCCTTTCATTAAATTATTTATCTTTTTAGATTGAATGGCTTTGATTTTGTTGAAATTTTTTTCGAAATTGTTATGCTGAATTTGAAAAAATTGCGATATAAAGTTGCTATCAAAATTTTGATGACAGGTTTGTTTAACCAGTTTGATTTTGTTTTCAACCTCAGCTACAATTGCACATGCTTCTTTAATGCACAGGTTCAAACAGTTTTTATGAAAAGAATTTAATAATTTTGCGTACGCAAGAGTGAAGAATCGTAGAATATTTCTGGTAAGATGTAGGAATTTGCAAGTATATCCAAATTTCATTATATCTAAATCAAAGGAGAATATGTTTAGCAAGGTGCTAAATAAGAAGGCGTACGCAAAATTATTAAATTCTTTTCATAAAAACTGTTTGAACCTGTGCAATTGTAGCTGAGGTTGAAAACAAAATCAAACTGGTTAAACAAACCTGTCATCAAAATTTTGATAGCAACTTTATATCGCAATTTTTTCAAATTCAGCATAACAATTTCGAAAAAAATTTCAACAAAATCAAAGCCATTCAATCTAAAAAGATAAATAATTTAATGAAAGGCGTAACTTATGAAAAGAAGAATATCAATGAACAATGGTTGAAAAATCTAACGGACATAAAAATTCCGGATGAGGTGCAGCACACGTTAAGTTTAGGTCCGAAATTTGCATTGCCTAATAACAATAATAAACTGCCTATCGATAATATTATTGCAAATTTAGAATGCGGAATTAGGAATAAAAATGTAGAAGAGAAAAACGAAATTAGAAACAAAGTTTGTAACATCTTGACAAACAAAAAAAACAAACAGAAGGCAGAAGTAGGGATTGCAAAGAATCGTTTTAACTATCATACAAAAATAACAAAAGATTTCTTAGATGCTAACCCTCAAATATTAGTTTTGAACGCGGATAAATGTAATAAAACCGTCATAATGCATAGAAATGACTATGAAAACAAAATAGGAAACCTTTTAAATGATGAAACAACTTATAAAAAATTAAAATCTGATCCTACTTTATCAGTACAAAACAACATGAATAAATTGATAAATAAATGGCATAAGAATAAGATAATCCCTATTGAATTAAAAAATAAATTAATTTGCCATAATGGGCTAGCACCTTATATCTATGGGCTTCCCAAACTACATAAAAATGATATACCTCTAAGACCCATTGTTAGTAATATTGGAGCGCCTACTTACAATTTATCAAAATTTCTATCAAAATCTATCAATAATATAATAGGAAAAAATGAATTCTATGTAAAAGATTCATGGCACTTTAATGAATTTATAAAAAATCAATCCGTACCCGTAAACCATCAACTGATTTCCTTGGACGTTGTTTCTTTATTTACAAATATACCTGTTGTTTTGGCATTGAATAGCATCAAAAAACGTTGGGCAGAGATTAAAAACCACACACCTCTAGATCAATCGGAATTTATAAATGCTGTAAAATTTTGTTTAAAATGCACATACTTTCAGTATGGTGAGCAATTTTTTGGACAAATATTCGGCACAGCAATGGGATCTCCTATTTCAGCTACCATTGCTAACCTCGTTATGGAGTGCCTAGAGGAATCTGTTATGAGTTCATTAGATTTTCGGCCTGTATTCTTTAAACGGTATGTAGACGATTGCCTTATGTGTGTTCCCAACGATAAAATTCAATATGTAATTGATAAATTTAACAATTTTCACTGTAAATTTCAATTCACTTGTGAAATAGAATTAAACAATAACATAAATTTCCTAGATATGAACATTAGGCATGATGCAGATGGAAAAATAAAAACCTCTTGGTTTACTAAAGAAGTATGGTCTCAACGTTATCTTCACTTCAATTCCGTTGCACCAGCTTGTTATAAAAAAAGTGTCCCACGCAGATGACCGCCCCAAAAATTTAAAAATTGTTCGTAATACACTAGAATTGAATGGCTACCCAAAAACATTTTTCAATCCTATTATTAAAGAAAGAATAAACAAAATCTATAATGGTTCGTCTAATAAAAATAACATAAAAGGTAATACAGACAATTTTATAACTCTACCTTACATTCCGGAGACCTCAGAGAAAATCAAAAAATGTTTGAAAAAGTATGATATAAATGTTGCGCATAAACCTACTAACTGTGTTGGAAAATATTCCTCAAATCTAAAACCTTTAATACCCAAAGATAAACAAACCCACACAGTGTATAAATTGAATTGTTTAGATTGTGATGGAACCTATACTGGAATCTCTAAACAATATTTACAAAAAAGAATGTACGGCCATAAATATAGCACAAGAAATAACAACTTAGAAAATTCCACCGCCCTTGCTAAGCATTGCTTTGATTATAACCATCAATTTGATTACAAAAATGTTAATATCTTAACTAAGGAAACCAATTATTATAAAAGATCTATCCTGGAGATGATTCACATAAAACGGGACCCCAAATCTGTAAATCATAGGGTAGACACACAAAATCTAAGTCATATTTATACTAATTTGATTAAATAATCTCTTGCAAATTCTTACATACGTCTTTATAAGTGTTGAAAATGTTTTTAGGAAGAATTCGTAATAGTAATTTCCCAGTACAGGTCTGTAACCTTTCTTAAGTACCTAGTCATAAATCCTACACATCTGGTTTCGAAAGTAGATACTTGACAAATAACTTCGTTCTTCTCATTTGTTGTGAGAATACCAATCAATATGCACTCATATATTTTAATAATATTACTGAATAGCGGATTCTTACTACAAAAAAATTTTTTATACTTTAATTCTGACGATACAATTTCGATTATTCGTAGTTCTGTTTGTTTCGACGGCGTGGGCTCTTTTGATTGAAGTTAAATTGTGCGATTTGGACGCTTGTGCTATAATTAGTTTTAATAAACCCCCTTTTTAGACATAGTGAGTCTTCTGATGATGGTCGTGAGACCGAAACGTACGTAAAGACGAATATTTAAAACAAAGTGTTATTGTGACCTATTTCCCGAGAATTTTTATATATAATTCATACTGGGTCAAGAATCTTATTATTCTTAGGTTCGTGATGCGTCATATGCTCTTTTAACGTAGTCTAGTATCACGTAGCATTAATTGAATTGATGATTTCAGAGAAAATTGCCCATCAGTTATGATAATCTACACTCGAGTGGAAAAACGCACCACTTGAAAATGTACCAAAAATGGCAAAAAATTCAGATTGCCTTAACTCACTCCACTTTGACAGCTCGTAGGCCGAGCCGAAAAAATCATGGACTCAATCAGACAACAGGTCAATAAATTTCAATCATTTTTCTTTGGGTTTCTTAAAAAAATTTTGAGTTTCTACGATGATTTGGAGGGAAGTTATGAATTTTTCAAAACAAAACTCCCATTTTGCGTTTTTTTGGCAACTTTGCCAATTTTGTACCTCAATCAATGAATCTTTATAAAATTAATCGACGAGTCATAAAGTCGATAGAATGTGTTGAGTACATACAGAGTATATTCTAGTATTTACAATCAAATATTTTTAATAATCATTTAATAATTTATAATCATAAGTACATTTAATAATTTGTAATCATACATCACATTAACGCTTTTTTCGCAACGCTTGGAATTCGCCGCCTGTGCTCCTCCACAACTTTCAACAGGTACTGCTTTTGCTCTTCGTCAATTTGGAATTATATTTTGTAATTAACGCTATACCTCTTTCCGCGGTGTCATTCGTAACGCGCAAAAATGAAAATTTTTCTTTCGCTCCTATATAAGACTCGTTGCTTTTCCACGCAATGGATCTTCAGTTAAAAAGTCGCAGTTCACGTCAAATCTTTTCAACAAGTTACGTATATGTTCATCGATACAACGTGTTCTCCACATCTCTAATTCGGTGTCAGAATTTGGATTTAATAATAACCTTTTAACCGGCTACGAGCTGTCAAAGTGGGACATTTTTTGACACCAGGAACATATTTTTCTTAGCGGGGCGAGAGGGAGTGGAATGGATTTGGTATCACATTAAAGAGAAGATTCTAACCTTTTTAGAACTCAAAGATTCTTCTATTTTCGACGTAAAGCAACCGAGTTATGGTATTCTGAATTATTGCCATTTTTGACACATTTCCACGTGGTGCGTTTTTTCACTCGAGTGTACATTATTACAACTGATGGGCAATTTTCTCTGAAATCATCAATTCAATTAATGCTACGTGTGATACTAGACTACGTTAAAAGAGCATATGACGCATCACGAACCTAAGAATAAGAAGTTATTTAAGTTGAAAGTTGAAATTACAGTTTTTAGGCCTTAAAAAAATGGTTCTTTTCACCAATATTTCTATGGGAAAGTGAATGTGGCGACTGAAATGTATCAAATACTTTGTGTTTGAATGTAATAATGTCTCCCAACTGTCAAACATCCCGTTATTGTAGAACAGTGTTATGAAACCTCTCAAAAATTGAGGAAAAACTTCAAAAAACACATTTTGGGCTTGATGCACCTCTAAATATTAGCCGATTTGTTTCAAATTTGGGGAACCTGAATGAATTTGAATGGGGAATGATATACTCGAAGAAGAGCGAAATAAAAAAATATCGATTTTTTTTGGCACAGCCTAAACCACGGTCAAGGCCTTCCGTAAATAACCGAAATTTCAGTAACCATTCCCGAACCGGCCGGTTTGACGCGGCTACATACCCTAATGTAAACAATTCTGTCTCCTTGGGATAATAGCTCTATGATATAAAATGTAATATTAAAAATTGTAGAGTCCAAAAACAAAAACGAAACGTTCCATTTAAACACTTGGTTTTCAATCACCTATAGATGTTTCACTACATCGTCGTAAGTATAATTCAATGAATACCACACGTATAAATTATGCAATGTTATTATTTACATTTGAAACTAATATTTGTATATATTTTTTTTTCGCGCGCTATAATTTTAAAAATAAAGTAGTAACAAAGCATAGAATCAAAAGGATAAGGTTTGTCTTTATTTATATCATAGAATAAATTAAATTTCAAATTAAATTTCTAAATTATATGTTCTATGGTATTCTGTGTTACACAGAAAAAGCAGTACTATGGGCATAGATAACTCTACTACGGTACTGGTGTTATCTATGACCATGGGTATTCTAATAAAATGAAATGTTAAATTATTTGACGTCAATTGTTATTCGAATATGATGCTATAAAATATAATTGTTTTGTTACAACAAATTGTACGTGACTTTGAAAAACCAGTTTTCATATTAATAATAGGCTACGCAAGACTGTAGCTACTATAATTTTTGTGTTTCATTTTTCATTCAATCGAACGTAAGTACTATTAATTATATTACATATAATGTTGATATTTATAAACCGGGTTTAAAAATAAATTGAAACGTTTCAATATGTTTTGATTGTTTTATACTTTTTAATTGTTTGTGTTTGAATAGAATGGATGTACTTATGTTACATAAAAAAACCATAATGTTGATATCATTGTAAAGATTTATCTATCAAATTATCGTTGATTTATCCAGATAGGCATGATGTTGTAACGTTGTAGAAGGAAATCAAATTTAACAAACAACAGTTTGTCTTACAGCCCTAAGCAATTGCTCTATTAGCTTGAGCATTAATTCGGCAATAGTTGAAGGTGGTTTCATTCAAAAATCACCTTCAGCAATCCTAACACGTCGTTGTAACGAAATTACTTCATCCTTTATTTGTTTATAATTTTTGTACAATTCAAATTTCTCATTTCTTTCGTTTTTTCCATTAGATTCCTACACAACATTCCAGTGGTGCCATATCGATTAAATATTTTTATATTAAATTCACAGTAAGTACCTACTTCTTGAATGATTTCGTTTTACGTTTGCATTATAAAGTTAATATTAATCTTAACAATTACAATCCAACATATATACAATCGAAACGAAATTATTTCATTACTCATTTATTTAAAACTATAAACAAGCTAAAATTGTTATTTCTGTTTCGTAAGGCTGAGGAAAGTAAATTTGAAATGTTCCAAATGGAATAAGCAGCAAAGTAATTCTCGAGTACACATTTATCGATTCCACAAAAGATGATGAAACTATAATAACAAAATTACAGTTGATACGTATCACGCAACCTGATGGTACGAAACATTAGCAAATTGTAAAAGATGCTGAACCAAATGACAGAAGGTAACAAAATGAAAACGAATCACTGCCTGGTCCTTCCAGAACACCAAATACCTCTGGTCTATGGTAAGTATAAAAATCTCACATTGCCGAAAACAATATTAAATGAAATGATTTCTTTGCAATATGTACTATCATATATTAGGTTAAAGTCAAATAACCTCAATATATTAAGATTTGATTTTTTATGTTTTTCGGAACATACCATTTATTTCTAATGATATTTCTATTAAATGATTTGTGTACATTTATATTCGCAAGTTGCTTAATGTTTTACAAATATATTATCAATTAAAATTAGGAAAGCTCTTTCATCTAAAGAATAAATATATAGCTTCACTGTTTTTCTATCAAAACTATCATGAACCGAATCAAAGTCAACAAAGCCTATTCTGCCAATATTCGATTTGCAATGTTATCCATTATAATATCAAACGTTCAAGAATTTTATCAATTGTCATTTTATAATTTACTCCAACATGATTGCAAATCTGACATGCATAAGTCAATGGTACAAACATGCATTCAAGTTATTCTGATAACTACAATAGGTAACATAACGTGTAGTTTTATAATATTTTACAGGTATATCAAACTATACAAAAAATAACAATCACAATTATAAATCTTACACATATAAATCAATTCAATAACGTGCGTTCACATTATTTTCTTTAACATATATCATAGTAGACGATTTTTAGCGTCAACGTTTATTTCATGACATTTCCTAATAAAAATTGAAAGATTGAACACCGGAAATATATTCCAATTAATACGATATATTTTAATTCTGCCAATATCTGATTTTTTCAAATGTTATCCATTACAATTTCAAACATTCAACAATTTTATTGATTGTCATTTTATATAATTTGATCTACACAATGCAAATCTGACATGTATAAATTAATTCCACAAAAATGCATTCAATTTATTCTGATCAACATACCACAATAGATAACATAACGTGTAGAAGACTTATATTTCCAAGTTTCATAAAGTTTTACGAACATTATATTACAAATATATCGAACTATACAAACAACTATCAATTACAATTATAAATCTGACATGTATATATCAATTCAATAACGTGCATTCACATTATTTTCTTTAACATGTAGCATAATAGATGATTTTTAGTGTCAACATTTATATTATGAGATGTCCTAATAAATATCAAAAGATTGAACACAGGAAATATATTCCAATTAATACAATATATTTTAATTCTGCCAATAACCGATTTTTACAAATGTTATCCATTATAATTTCAAAAGTTCAAGAATTTCATCAATTGAGATTTCATAATTTGATCTAACACAATGCAAATCTGACATGTATAAATTAATTCCACAAAAATGCATTCAAATTATTCTGATCAACATACTACAATAGATAACATAAAGTGTAGAAGACTTATATTTCCAAGTTTCATAAAGTTTTACAAATATATCAAACTATACAACAACTATCAATTACAATTATAAATCTGACACGTATGAATCAATACAATAACGTGCATTCACATTATTTTCTTCAACATATTGTTATGATTTCATTTCCTAAACAATAAAATGATAAAATTAGAACTTACCGAACATTGAAAATCAGAAAAGATTAATAAAAAGATATTATATGGAATTAAAATACAATGTTGAAAGTTAAATAATAGTTAGTATAATATAATGAACAATGTAAAACATAATAAACAACAATGTAATTAGAATAAAAGTGTAAAACAAGAACTTCAGTGAAAGTGAATAAACGTACAGTGTTACGGAAGCAGAAATCATAATTAAAATGATTACAAAAACTATCATGAGATAGCACAAACTATTGAAAAATGTTGTAGATATAAGTTAGGATAAGTAAATTTGAATTATATAATGTTAAAGAAATGTTATTGATATATTATATTATGTATTAGTTTTTAATAATGACAACTGTCAAATTTATAATAATTATAGGAATAATCATATTAATAATAACCTAATCATAGGTTATCTTATACCAAAGTGTGTGGAAAAATGTAGGCAATATGAATTTAAAAAGAAGGAATCATCATCATTTAAAATAAGTTGAAAATCTCCAATAATTAAAAATTTAAAGAATACTAAATTCTGATTGGTCGATGCAATTTTATAAACGTCAGATTAGTAACAATGTAATAGTTCTGTCAGTTTTCAACAATCAACAAAGCATTCTTGATAGGTAAACTAAGCACCTCATTGGTTATTTTTGAAAATGCGTCCTTTTTGAAGGCCTATAAGAAGCATCTGAAGACAAGCCAAATCAGTTAGCCATCAACATCTGAGGAGTCAAGGTACTCAAGCTAATCATAAAATTTCCATAACCTTAGTTTTTGGATAAACATCGGTGAACCCAAGTGTTCCAGTAGCTTCGTAAGGTTGAAAGTATCCGAA
Organism: Endomychus coccineus; assembly: GCA_958510875.1. Classification (NCBI taxonomy): domain Eukaryota; kingdom Metazoa; phylum Arthropoda; class Insecta; order Coleoptera; family Endomychidae; genus Endomychus; species Endomychus coccineus. The sequence goes on along the minus strand of OY294067.1, from coordinate 236,063,960 downwards.
GCAAATAAGTAATTTATACAAGTCAAGTAGTATTCCCAGTCTTCGAACAAAGTTTTTAAAAGTTATTATAACCATAATTCACAAGTAGCATCGTATAATAGTTAGTCTTCGACAACGTTCCAATACATCATTTAAGGTTTTATATCTTTTGAAAAAGAATAAGACAAGTTAACAATTATCAACAGTTCCTGATTTCTAAAGAAGTAACCACATTGCAGGGAAATTGTGTACCTACGGGTAAAGTGAATTATCAAATTAAGAAGAAAATCAAGCCAAGTGAACATTGCCTACATTTTAAAAAACATATTCTTGGATATAAACTAAACGTAAGTTTATTTGTTATTTCTCCATTGTATTATTATCTGTCTGTAAATCTGAAAGAAAGATTGTAGATTATAACTTTGTAAACAAATATTAATAGTAAATAATTTTGAGGTTAGATCATAGATCTATTTGAACATAAAATTGTTAAAATTGATACTCGAGATAAAAAATAGAGTCATAGAAATTTAAATATAAAAGTTTTTAACATTCAAAGAACATTGTGTTTAATTCCATAGATATAAAATAAAAAGGTAAAAGTTCATTATTCAAATCATTAGATTATTCAAATCAAAACAAACATAAGATTTAAAATACAAATAAAAGCTAGCCGGTAGATTTCAAAACATTGAAATATTCAAATCAATATTCAAATTAATTCAAATCATAATTAAAAAATAAAACTCAGCAAAGAGTTTTTAATATCAATTGTCGCTCAAACGTGGGGCAAAATAAATTGTTAAGAGTTTTTATATCAATATATCATAATACACTAGAGTACTTAATGCAGGCCAAAACTTCGCCTGAATACTGTGTGCATTAGGGCGGTCCTCATTTTTTGAGATTTCAAATATCGCGGCACCTTTTCATTCGATGATCTACTATAAAATATGACATAGTAATTTGTTTATTAATTTTTGGACCAAATTTAGAGGTCGCTACCAGTTGTCAAACTAACGAAAAATTATTGAATGGCCACTTCGACTATGAGTATCACTAATTGATTAGGAGAAATGTTAATTTCGCGTTGTTAAAGTCGAACATGCAGAGACACGTGTAGGTCCTCCTCTCCTGCACCTACGCATCGAGATGAAGCCCGCCGAAAGAAAGAAGAACGACTTCAGAAACTGCGTGAACGCGAAAACATAAATATCTCTGCTTTGACAGAAAAATGCTGTCTTGTCATTTGTTTTTGTCTTTGTCATTTCTTTTGTCATCTACCACCGCCAGCCAAGAAGAAACTACAACTGATTCAGAAGTTCCATCAGAATCTCCGAAAGTGCAACCACCCCAAAAAGGAGCTCGAAAAGACATTATTAGCATCCGACCAGCTTCTAGTCTTGATGTTTCTAAATTGAGTGACAGAAAAGCAACTATGGTCGTAACATCTACTTTGAAAAGTGCTGGATGTGATTCATCAGAGTTTAATGTCAACATTCGTCGGCACCGTTTGAAAAATCGAAAAGCAGTTGCAGAGTCTCTCAAAAGCGACTTCGAAACTAATTTGCCATTAACAATTCACTGGGATGGTAAGTTAATTAAAGATATTACTGGGCAGGAAACTGTAGATCGGCTGCCAATTCTGGTATCGGGAGATGGGATTGATCAACTTCTAGCAGTTCCAAAACTGGAACGTGGAACAAGTGAAGCATTTGCGTCAGCTATCTACGAAACAATAAATTTATGGAAGTTGAGAGATAAAGTTAATTGTTTGTGTTTTGATACAACTGCTGTAAACACTGGTTTAAGAAATGGAGTTTGTGTTCTTTCAGATCGAAAAATAGAGAAAGACATGCTTTGGCGTGTATGTCGCCATCACATAATGGAAATTATGTTATCAGCTGTAGTGGATCAATCGTTCGGTTCGTCTAGTAGTCCTGATTTTCAATTCAAAAGGTTTAAACAATAACTGATGACAGCGAATCAAGTATCCTTGTCGAATCCGCTGCAAACAGAATTTCTTTTGCAAAAAAAACAATTTCAAGCACATCAACCTCGAGATGACTACAGGGAATTATTAAATCTCACAATCATTTTCTTAGAAGGAGTCCCCGAAAAAGACGTTTCATTTAGAAAAACTGCTGGTCTACATCGAGCTAGATGGGTGGCAAGGGCTTTGTACTGTTTGGAAATCCTATTTAAACATCACTTGAAACTGTCAAAAAAAGAAGCGAAAGCCGTAAGAGAAATAAGCATTTTCACAGTGATTATATATGTAAAATATTGGTTTCAAGCCTCTACCGGATGGTCAGCACCAAGAAACGACCTCAAATTATTGTCTTACAGCCTTCGAAACAATAAATCAAATAATTGCTACTGTTGCCCTAAAGAAAATACTGGGCCATTTGTGGTATTTGTCAGAGGAACTGGTGTCTTTTGCATTTTTCGACGATGAACTTCCAGTACAAGATAAAAAGAGAATGATGCACTAAAAATCGAGGCCATAGAAGATTGCCCAAAAAGAATGAACTTTCATGTCAAGCACATCGACGCAAAAAACATTGAGGACTTCGTAACTAGCAACTCTTTACGATTCTTCCAAATTCTGGGTATCTCATCAAAGTTTTTGAATAAAGATGTGGAAATTTAGAACGATGATGCTGATTTTGTGCTGCGAAAAAAAATTGTTCATTCTATGCGAGTAGAGAACGATATAGCTGAGCCTGGTGTTGCATTAATGGAGGATTAAAATAAATTAATCACAACCGATGAAGAACAAAAGCAATATCTGCTTTTATTGGTGAAGGAATATAGAGAAAATACCCTAACACTAACAAATCAACACTTGTATCTTTATAATGAATGATTTTACTGTTTTGATACTATGTCCTAATTTGTAATAATAACAATATTTCAACACTCTTGACTTCCTGACTTATGAATAAAAATTCTAAACTAATTCAGAAATTTTGAGTATTTATTTAATATTCAAACTTTGGTAGCGACCTTTGAAAGTTATTTAAAAATTATGAAAAAATACACAATTTTTCTTTCAAGGTGTATAATCAAATTATTGGGTGCCCCGTAAAATAAAAGAAAATTTTTTTCTTAATAATAAGAACCACCCTAGTGCAAGGAATAATGGAATAGGACCTCTTTTCTATTTTGTTGGTTATCGGAACCACGAGGTAATGATTAATAGGAACGGATGGGGCATTCGTATTGCGACTTTAGAGGTGAAATTCTTGGATCGTCGCAAGACGGACAGAAGCAAAAGCATTTGCCAAAAACGTTTTCATTGAACAAGGACGAAAGTTAGAGGTTCGAAGGCGATCAGATACCGTCCTAGTTCTAACCATATAGCGAGGCGCAAACTGGAGCGGTGGCGGGCGCGGTAGCGGTGGCGATTTCAAAGCTGATAGAACATCCGCACACCATCCGCGTTCTTCCGCTAACATTCAGTTCGGCGTTCGAAATACGTGAACAAATTGTTTCGTATTTTAATAATAATTGGAAACTGTATTATTAGTATTGTTCCGCTGTAATTCTTAAAAAGAATAAGTGCCAAAAAGAACATGAATTTTCACTTACCACTTGTACCATTTACAGAAGCAGCTATTTCGTCCTATATTTTATCTTTATGTTTTTATATACCGCATGAGATAAATCAAACACGCGCTTTTTCAAATAGCTTTCTTCTTTCAAAATATCGCGTGAATTGACGCCAAATAATGCATGCAGCGTTCTACCGCTGTCCGCAAGTTGGTAGGGTAGTTCGCTGCACTGGGCAGCCTGCGAGTTCGTCAGTCCGCTGTAGTTTACACTCTTCCGTTTAAGCGAGGCGCAAACTGGAGCGGTGGCGGATGCGGTGGCGGGCGCGGTAGCGGTGGCGATTTCAAAGCGGATAAAACATCCGCACACCAAAGCGTTCGTTCGCCAACATACAGTTCAGCGTTCGAAATACGTCAACAAATTGTTTCGTATTTTAATAATAATTAGAAACTGTATTATTAGTATTGTTCCGCTGTAATTCTTGAAAAGAATAAAGCGAGGCGCAAACTGGAGCGGTGGCGGGCGCGGTGGCGGTGGCGATTTCAAAGCGGACAAGACATCCGCACACCAGAGCGTTCGTTCGCCAACATTCAGTTCAGCGTTCGAAATATATCAACAAATTGTTTCGTATTTTAATAATAATTAGAAACTGTATTATTAGTATTGTTCCGCTGTTAGTCTTAAAAAGAATAAGACTGCAAAGAAACTATGAATTTTTATTTACCACTTGTATAAAAATTCTCGGGAAATAGGTCACAATTAACACTTTGTTTTAAATATTCGTCTTCAAGACGAATATTTAAAACAAATATTTCCCGAGAATTTTTATATAAATTCATACTGGGTCAAGAATCTTTATTATTTACCACTTGTACCATTTACAGAAGCAGCTATTTCGTCCTATATTTTATCTTTATGTTTTTATACACTGCATGAGATAAATCAAAAAGAATTGCATACTCACGCACTTTTTCGAATAGTTTCTCGGGGTCAAACATGTTTCTTGTGCAAAATATCGCGCGAACTGACGGGCAAATGGTGCATGCAGCATGCTACCGCTGTCCGCAGGTGGGTAGCGGTAGAACGCTGCACTGGGCAGCGGGCGCGTTTGTCAGTCCGCTCAGGTTAACACTCTTCCATTTAATTTAATGAAAAGCGTTTGATCGCCACCGCCACCGCGCCCGCCACCGCACCCATGACCGCTCCAGTTTGCGCCTCGCTTTAGACTGCAAAAAAAAAATGTATTTTCAATCTGTAATTCTTAAAAAGAATAAGACTGCAAAAAAACATGAATTTTTACTTACCACTTGTACCATTTACAGAAGCAGATATTTCATCTTATATTTTATCTTTATGTTTTTATACACCGCATGAGATAAATCAAACCGAATTGGATACTCATGCACTTTTTCAAATAGTTTCTCTGTGTCACACATGTTTCTTCTTGCAAAATAACGCGCGAATTGACGGGCAAATGATGCATGCAGCGTTCTACCGCTATGCTTCGGATTTAGTAGGTAAGCCTTTTAATTGAAATATTATTACAAATGCGTGTGGGGTTTTTGTATAAAAAATAATATTGGAAAGGTCACAAAGTAACTTATAAAGTTTATTGGGTAGTAAATAGTTTGAACCGAAAAACTGATATCGCTTATAACAAAACCTTTTCAAAATAACATTTAGATTATTAGTCACCACAGTATTCATAGAAGATTTTTCCAAAACTTATGAAAGAAGTAACCTCTAAAATATATATATTGTATTAATTGTAATATATTTCCTGTTCAATGTTTCGATGTAGATAGAAAATCACAGTAAAGATATACATTTATCGTTTAGGTGAAAGAGCTTTCCTATTTGTAAAACATTAATCAACTTGCAAATATAAATGTACACAAATCATTTGATAGAAATATCATTAAAAATAAATGGTATCTTTCGTAAAAGAGAAAAAAATCAAATAGTAATATATAGAGGTTATTTTTGACAATAACCTAAATATATGATACATATTGCAATGAAATCATTTCATTTGAAATTGTTTTCAGCAATTTGAGATGTTTAAACTTACCATAGACCATAGAGGTATGTGGTGTTCTCGAAGGACCAGACAGTGCGACAATCAATGGTATATTTTCATTTTGTCGCTTTCTTTCATTCGGATCAGCATTTTTTACAATTTGCCGAAGTTTGGTACCATTAGGTTGAGTGATACGTATAAACCGTAATTTTGGTATTACGGTTTCATCATCCTTTGTAGAATCTATAAATGTGTACTCGATTGTTTATATTATTCAAAACAAATTGTTTTCCATTAATTACCATTTGCGTTCCTTCCAGAATTACTTACTTCATTTTATATCAATCGCAATATAAAAATGGGGAATAAGCGGTTATTTATCCACAACGCTGCTGGTAGTATTAGCATTAGTAATTATAATCTAACTATATTTCATGTTTATTTCAATATTGAAGGTAACACTTTGTATTAAAGTAAAATCTTGAATCATTAAATATCTACATATATCATATTTCATTGCAACTTTTTTATTATACAAATTAAACGTTGACGATTTATTGAATACATAATGTAGTTTGATATAAATAAAACCATTTCATAGATATTTTTTGTTGTAGGAAAAATATGTAGAGGTAATAAGAGGCCGAGAAGGGAATCGCCGTAGTGGTAGACGGGACCGGGGTACGTGAAAAAGGATACCCCAACAGCAGAGAAAACAGGGAAGGGCCCCGGAAGTGGTACTTTCGGCCCCGCCAATAGAAAGTGAAAGTATATTTTTTTACTATTCATACCTACGTTTATATATTTTTATATCTTTCAATTTTATTCCATAAAATAGTAATATAATTTTTTTTACTGATGGAGGAGAATTGAGTTTTTGTTCTGTTGTTTTTTTTAATTAATAAATTTGATACAAGTCATTTATGATTTATGATTAAAATAAAATTTACAGGCAATTAATAATTGTTTTTTTACTAACTTTTATAAAAATCTTTCGGGATTAAAATAGTGATGTTGGTAAAATATTTATTTCGACAGTGTTGGCAATAACGCCAACACGGCCGAAATAAAAGCGCTTCGACACAACGATCTTACGAGCGAACGACACACACAGAAGAGTTCGAAATCGCGTCACCGGACAATATGCAACACGCAATGGTTGACGAAGGTAAGTACGACGATGACAGAAGGCGGTTTTCGACGCTGTCGTCGAAACCGTCGCCGATCCCCTCCGTCAACCGAGATTGTACTACGTAGACGGACCAGGCGGCACCGGAAAAACGTTTCCCTGCAATGCCATCATTTCGAAACTGACGAGAGAAAATGACCAGTGATAGCCACCGCGTGAACCGGAATAGCGTCCACGCTCCTTAAAAACGGTAGAACGGTACATTCCACGTTCCAGTTACCGGTACCGACAATGGAAACGACCGCAGAACGGTCAACGATTCGTACACGTTTCGGCGATAATTATAGACGAAATATTGATGGCAAACAAATACGCTCTCCATTGTATCGACGAGAATTTGAAACATGTATGTGGCGACGGGCGACCGTTTGCCAACAAAGTTATCATCCTCAGTGGTGACTTTCACAACTGCTACCGATATCGACTGGCAAGGGTGGTTCAGGTCCAAGTTTCAATTTGTGCGTTAAACGAAGTCCCCTATGAAGTCGTTGGTTCACAATGTTCGAACGAATCCAGATGAAAAGAAGAAGAGTGGCTGCTTCGCATCGGCAACGTCACAGAGAAGTAAGTTCAATAATTGGTTGTTTCTTTGACACGTTCTATACTGATGAATATATTTTATTTTTCTTACAACAGTCAAGTAGCCGTACAAAGGCAATTACCTCCGGAGTACGTGTGCATACCGGCTGTATGTTTAATATGAGACGTGGTAACCGAGATCTACGACGAACATGTAAACGACGCGACGCTACAACAAAAGATCATCCTATGTCCGAAAAACGACAGGTGCGATGAACTGAACAAACGTATCCTCAACAGAGCAAGATGTACGCAAGAAAACGGCATCGCTATAGCACAGCCGATCCGAACCTACATGAGCACCGATTCTGTAGTGACCGAAAACGAAGAGGTAAACCTTCCGGTAGGATTCTTAAACACCGTGAAATCAGGAACCCTACCGCCACATCAATTGAAAAATTGGGAAGGTTGTATAGTTATTTTATTGAGAAACTTGGCAATAGACCTATGTTTATATAATGGAATACGATTACAAATCGTTCGAATGCTCGATAACATGTTGCACGCAAAAATTGTTACGTGAACAACGAAGTATTCATTCCCAGAATGTATCTCACGACTGCAGATCGAAACGTTTCGTTACAGATGAAAAGACGTCAGTTTCTGATCAAGTTGGCGTTCGCAATGACGATCAACAAGGCGCAAGGTAAGACCTTCGACAGAGTAGGCATCTACGACGCCGTGAAAATACAAATAGACGATACTAGGACTCAAGGTAAATTGTTGCGGGCCTACAGCCCAGATGTTTTTACAAAAAATATAGTCTATATGGACGCCCTACATTGATATGCCAATCGTCGTTTCGATAATGACGAATGTTAATTTATTTGAAATTGTAATCCAAGTTGTCGTTTATGAACGATCGAAACGTGCATATATAGAAAAAAATTCAATTGTGGAAGCCGTTACTTTGTGATAGTTTAACATTTTAACGAAATAATAAATAAAACTGCTTTGTTTTACTATCACTAATATTTAATATAGTCGTTACTATAGTTTCAACACTAAACGTGTCATCTTCAGACGAAAAATGAATTTAACAAATATTAAATCTACTATATATAGGTTAAAGAAGGATTTCAAACAAATTTTATGGCTATAGGAAATAGTTCTAGGAAAAACCAGAGAGGGGTAAGGTGATTAGGTAATTCCGTGAGGACATTAGAGGTGCGGATATATTTACTAACAGACTTTAAATACTAAAATCAGGTTATTATAACACATTGAAGAGATTGCTGTAATATAAATCTAGTTGATCGTTTAGGATCTTATTATCATACATCTTCATTCCTTTGAAAATTTCCATTGACTCTAATATATTTAGTTTTGAAGTTTTATCTTGACTGTGTAAAATTTGGACATTATTCAAATTAGGAAAGGTATGGCCTGTTTCTAAAATATGATTTGCAAATGAAGAATCGGTTTTATCATTTTTAAAGGAACGAAAATGTTCTTTATATCTAACTGCTATGTTACGGCAAGATCTACCTATGTAATAACTATCACACTCTGAACAAGTTAGTTTATAAACTCCGGGTCTTTTAAATTTGTCAGTTTTATCTTTCGCATTGAACAGAATATGAGATAATTTGTTTGGGGGTTTGAAGCTGATGATCAGGTTATGATGGGATAAGATGTTTGCAATTTTTTCGCTTATAGGACCAAAATAAGTTAAAGAAACATATTTTAATGAGTTATCTTTGTATTTTATAAAGGGATAAATGCTATTGTAAATTAATTTTTGTCTTTTTCTATTTATTAATTTAGAAACTACTTGAGGCCCGAAACAGTTATTTGTAGCAATGACTTTAATTGTATCTAGTCCTTTACTCAGATTTTCTTGAGATAAGGGAAGGGAAAAGGCTCTATGTATCATTGAATGAAAAGCAGCTAGTTTATGACTATAGGGGCTATGTGAAGAGTTACAAATTACTGTATCTGTGAAAGTAGGTTTTCTGTAAATGTCGAATGAGATGCTATTATTATGATGTGATAATGTTAAGTATAAGAAATTTATTTTATGATCCTTTTCTGTCTCTAATGTGAATTTTATGTTTGGATGAATATTATTGATAAATGATAAGAAAACATCTAATTGTCTAGGTGTACCTTTAAAGAGGGCTAAAATATCGTCTACGTATCTGTACCAAAATTGAATATGTTTTTTAGTTATGGCAGAACTCATTGTAGTATCTTCTATGTGAGACATAAAAATATCTGCGAGAAGTGGACTTAATGGAGAACCCATAGCTAATCCGTTATTTTGAGTATAAAATTTGTTATTAAACTGACAGTAATTTTGACTGAGCCATAAGTCAAATGCCTGTTCTATTTCTGATTTTATCAAAGGATTAATATGTGACTTTTCTAAGATACTTGTGATTAAATTTTGACATTCAATGTTTGAAATAGTATATTAAAGAACGAGTTTCCTAAGACTCGTCTTAAAGCACGAATTCAAGTTTAAAAAACGAGTGGCGAAGCCACGAGTTTTTTTAAAGAATGAGTGCTTCAAGGTCTTAGGAAACGAGTTATTTATAATATTTTTTGTAATTTGCCCTTTTTATGCCGTTTTTAAACAAAAATGTTTAATTTAGTCCATTTAGGGATTTTTATGGTGGTTGGTAACATCTTAATTTTGAAAGTGAAAATTTGATTTAGTGGTTCTGTGTTCGCTTTTTGTTCTATCAAAATTCTGTCACAAACCATGAATATGGAAGACAGCCTTACATGTACGCCCCCTGAAATACGTGAAATTGCCCAAAATACCGTGGGTAATTTGCTACCGGATAAATCCCGAATAGAATATAAGGAGCAATACGATTGACGCTCGACACTGTCATTTAAACTGACATAATGATGACAAGATAATTCCGCATCAAGCTCGTCAACCTAAAAATTTTCGTAAAAAGTTCCGTGCTTTTTTGGATATTAAGACACGGCGAGTGATGACGTTGTGTTCGTTAATGGGTCAATTAGAAAATCAAAATGGAGGCAAATTACAAAAACATATTAGAAACATCAAAGGATACCAACATACCGGTGTTAGGTATAATTTTTGCTTTTATCGAATTTGCGAGTTCAACAGAGTTTTTTACTGCAAATGTGGGTTTGAAATGATATATTTTTGAAAATGGAATTAAGTTTTTCTGAAAGTTTGTGTGTGGGGCTATTGATATAAGATACTACCGGGCGAATAGGAGCGTTCTCTTTGTGATTTTTTATAAGGCCGTAGAGTTTTGGAGATGACGGGTTACTATTTATTAGCTTACTTTTTTCAAAATTGTTCGTAATATATATATAGAAACTTTTAAACGAGGTTAATAGGATTTACATTTCGATGTAAATGAAATATCACCTGAAATGATATTAACGAACACGGTATTTGATATTTTTCAAACTAAAACGTTTTAAAATTCAAAGTACATGTAATTATTATCGTTATTTATTATTAACGACAATTTATAATATCAATCGATATTAGTGAAAGATATCAAATCCAATCTCTCTACCTCCCCGTGGTATGTTCGTCCATAAAAATAATTGTTCATTATATCCTTATCAAATTATTTTTCATTACAAAATATGTATTTCAATAAAAAATATTGATTAACGTAATTTAAATATAAATAACAATTATTTTTAGCCAAAGTACAGCTATTTTATCATCTATCGATTATTAATATTTTCTAATTGATATTTTCCAACTTTCTTTCAGATGTTCATCAAAGAAAAACAATCTCCACTGAACACACAAGTCTACAAAATCCAACAAGTTTCTTTTTAATGTTTTCAACATTCATGTAATGTAAATGAAAATCATATTCCATATACATTTATCATTGTTATTTTATGTACATTGTTGTATTTTTTTTATATAAAACTTCCATAGTATAATATGTATTAATTAATAAAAATTATATATCTATGGTTTTGACGTTTACATAGTGTAAAGTTTTTTTAATTTTCAGTTATTAATATTAACAAATTCCTTCACCTCACTGTAGCATTCCAAAAGCTTAATAACTTTAAATATATCCCACAGTATGGTTAAACAATTTCCAAGTGCTTCAGAATAATAACAAATGATACTCGATTAACAATGGTAAGAAGGTACACGATTCAAGTAATTGTTGTAAGTATACGTAGATTCTTAAAGAGCCAATGACTTTTGAAGTTGAAACATGTTGCCTTCAGTCGATGAACTAATAAATTTTTTATATTCTTTTGTACGAAGTTGAATGATGTTACTTTTGAAGAAGTTGATACACTTGCACTTCAATCAATACGCACGTTTGTAGTTTGTATTCTTTTTTGTATGAAGTTGAATGATTCAAAGACACCTTTTACTTTTGACTTGCAATATTTGTTGCACATTATTCTACAAGTAAAGTTAAGCCATGTTGTTTTAAATCCAGTCAAGAAGTGGTAGAGCGACTATTTTTTGTAAGCATTTTATTTCGCAATACTTGAAGCTTCATTGAATTATATAACCAACAGTTGGCAGTGACGTACGTTACACATTCAAGGGAGTATTTTAGAACTACACCTTCTACTAAGATTTGACTCGATTCTAATTTTATTCTTTTCTATGATAAGCTACTACTCTCTATATAACCTATAAATGTTGAAGTGACAATTGTTGTGACAGTTGTAATGTCGAACTATCTGCTTCTGCGACGTTAACTATTTCCTTTCTCGAATCCGGGAAAAAAGATTCAATGGCTGCTTTGTATATGTTACCCCAGACTTAGCGATCTCCATACAATATTATCTTTCCATTAACTTGTAGCCAACATCTCGATGCTGTTGAGATGAACTTGCTATTTTCATTTCTATCTTGAGCAGCTTGAAAAGAAAAAGATTTCTTGAGTTTTTCGGAACATACCAAACGTCATGAAATGTCATCTTCATCGCCTCTTCTATGAATGACATAATTTCAATGATTCCTTTTCCGATTGCCTTCAGAACTTCTTTTCTGCTTTGACCAAGCATGGTGTCTCGAACTTCTTGAACTCGATGAACAAATCGGAACAATTTGTAATGTGCCTCGTAGCGCCATTATGAATCCAAAAATCTCTTGAATTCGTTTCTGTCATATAAACTTCATCATTATATGCATTAATGGCTACAATGGTATCTACTGCATTGCTGTGGGTAGTCTTAAGCTTTTTTCTTCTGAGGCCGCCCATCAACAATTCACTTCTTGAACGTGCTCACCCAATGTCCCTTTTTCTTGCAGCAGCTGCAGGTGTCGTTCTGTCTTGATCTTGGGAAACTGCCTGATGTTTGTTTAATGCCTGATTTCGCCACTAGTGTCTCTTCTATAACCTTTGTACTGTTTGCATTCATCGTAATATTTCTTTCAAACATGTACAGCTGATTTGTTAGTTTGTCGAAGTTCTTATTCTCCTCGTCCTTAGATAGTACCAGCTGGATCGAAAAGTTTCGAATTAACTTTTGTAGACATCACGTCTGGTAGTGCATGTTCGTTTTTAACTCTCAGCTCATTGTTGAGTTCATTCCATCATGCGAATGCGAAAAAATCTGTGAATATCTTGAACAGCTGATCTCTTGATGCCTCAAAATTCGTTTTCAGAGCTTCCTTTTGTCTCGTATACCTTGTCCATAGTTTTCTGCTAGAGGGCGTCTGTTACCTAACTAGAGAATCATCAACTTTACATGACTGTTCGCTTCATTTTAGTAATTACTATTCTTCTTAAATAGCCCTACTTCTTCGATTGCATTTTCTCTAGGTTCTAGTTTAATACGATTATAATCGATTACATCGAATGCTCCATCATGATAATCAAGTAACTTTCTAATTTTTCTTTTCCAAATCGTCCAATCCAATTCTCCAGCTAATGGTTTTATGTGTATTGCCGTCTATTTAATAAAAATATTCTGCCTGCGCAATACTTCACACTTGATGCTCGGAAAAATACTTTAAAAAAGTTCCAATTTTAGTAGCATGCTCTAGACCAATAACCTATTGAAATTAAACGCTGATTTCAGTTTAATATGTTTATTGAAACTATTTAATGTATTTTTACAATTGACCTGAAAAATTATGTTTTAAAACTGACTTTTATCTTTTCTTTTACAACTATCCATAAAAAAAGTTATTCTATGGTCGTGACTAGACTAGACCTACAAAATTTTACAAAATACATTTAACTAATGAATACTCTATTTTCACGTAGAATACGTTTTTACAGACGCATCCTACTAGACGAGATCGTCAGGCGGAAATCGACACACGCAAGCGCTTGTGGTAGGTGGAGCCATAATGAAATTGTCTAGCATCCTCAGTAGCTGGCATTCTTTCAAGTGATAACCGTGTAAGCGCGAGGTGCAGTACTTATAAGATAAGTCATCATAATGTCTGCAAAACAGCGGCTGAACGATGCAAACAATATCGTCAACGTCAAAAACTAAAAAGACAACTATAGAACAAATTGAAAATGAACAACAATCGCCTAGTACTTCGACTACTGAAACCGCTGCTAAAATTCCGATTATATTAAGTGGAGACTTCAATTTGGATATAAAGAATTCGAAAAATAGAAAATTTGTAGAATTCATGAAAGATATTTTTGGTTTAGAGCTTAATATGAATCCTGCAGTATCTACTACTCGAGGTGATTCATGTATCGATATGGTATTTGCTCGTCATGTGGAGAAAGTGGACACAAGAAATTATATAAGTTATTTTAGTTATCATAAGCCTTTATTGACTATTACATCTGATTAAATATAATGAAAATGAATATAATATACATGAAACTGTCTTAATATTTTACACATTCATTCACTTCAATTATAACATCTGATCAGCTGCGTCTTTCACGCCAATAATGTCATTTGGTCAGCTGCGTCATTCAGGCCAATAATGTCATCTGGCCAACCCCACCAATAACGTCATTTGGTCAGTTGGTTAACAATTATAGATGAAAATGAGCTACAAATGTTCCAAACACGTTCCGTGTGCTTGTCTAACCTATGCAGTAGGTCAATATGTCTATTTTAACAATTTTAAACTAAAAACGTATGTCTTTTTTTTTCTTAACAACACAGATATCTGAATAGACTTCTACACCTAATGGGCACTGTTGATGAACCAGGTTGTAGTAGATGCGGAGACGAAACTGACTCTCATATCCTAATGCAATGTCGAGCACTCGCCTCTCTTAGGCTACAACGGCATCATTTACATGCCGCCTGAAGCCATAAGAAACATCTATCCATGTAGAATTCTAGCCTTCCGCGCTGCCTTGGGCCTGCTCGTACGAGTCTGTGTTGATATGTCTTATTTTGATCATGTAATCCATGTTCTAACGTTCTTTTGTAAAATATAATATAATTTTAATTGACTGTCTGTCAGTATTGATATTAAAAGGTACTTTGAATTTTATCTCTTTTCACTGAAAAGTCAACAAGCTATGGGTCCAGAGAGGCTTGGATTATAGTACATGAAAGTTTCAAGTAGAAACGATTCTAGAGGAACATGATGTTTTGAAGTCTTACCGAACTTCGGCCAGAATAAGATGATAAGAAGGTATTTTATAATAAAGACAGTAAAGCAAAGTCAATAATAGTCAAGTGTATTGCTAATATACATTCAGAGTATGTTCGAGAGGGATAAAATCGTGTATACATTTGAAAGAAAAGGGGTTTCTAATAGCCTTTATCTTTTAATAAATTTACTGACAATGAAATATGGAGAGGGGATGTCAATGGAAACTCATTTGGTGAAATTTGATGATATTGTGCGTCAAATTAAATCAGCTGGAGGAAGAAATGACTATGTGTGACATTGAGAGCGATGAGAATGTTTGCAGAAAACTAGAATCTTCAGTAAATCGAGGTGGTAGGGACTGTAAAGAAGACGACAATCATTTTGGATCATCAGAACACATATCACTAATTATAAAATCTCCTTTGTGGCATAAAGATTTTGAAATGAAGTCACATTTTGTTTCATCGAGGGAAAATCATCTCCTATTTTCTGGACATCCAGTGATATTTGTACTTTCAGCTCAAGAATTTATTAATGATGTACCATTGTCTTATGATGAAGTAAAAAGTTATCCATGTCCGATACAGTGGGAGTCTGCGATGAATGAAGAATTGAAATCACGCTACGAACATTAAACTTGGACACTCGTTCAAAAACCAGAAGGGAGGACGATAGAAGATTGTAGATAGATTTTCACAATTAAGAATGTTACGCAGTCAATTTCCTCAGTCGTTTTCAATCGAAAGCATCAGATCGACATTGGTCTCATTTGAAAAGGATTTTAAGATATCTTAAATTTTCGAAAGATCTTAGTCCTATTTTCAATATAAAAGAAATATAATATTTTGTAAGGTTTTTGTGTTCCAGACTTTACAAATGATCTGAAAAATCGGAAGTCTACATCAGGATATATTTTCAAATGTGGTTCTACTGTTTCTTGTTCTACCAGAAGGCAATCAACAGTTGCACTTTCAACTGCCAAAGCAGAATATAATGCTCTTGCAGCAGCAGTAATTGAATGTTTTTGGTTGAGAGGATTGTTGAATGAAATGAATATTGTATTAACAACGATAGTTCATGAAGATAATCAGTCATGTATAAAAATTGCTACTGAACATAGAAAACATCAAAGATTGAAACATGTAGATGTGAAATATAATTTCATTCGAGAAGCACTCGATTCTGGCCAAAAACAACTTGCTGACATTTTTATTAAAGGGCTTTACATTTATTTAAAGATTTTTTATTTAAGTTGGGTTTGTCATGAATATGCATTAAGCGGGAGTCTTGATATGTCTATTTTGATCTTGTAATACATGTTCATGAATAACGTTCTTTTGTAAAATATAATATAATTTCAATTGACTGTCTGTCAGTATTGATATTTAAAGTACTTTGAATATTATCTCTTTTCACTATAAAGTTAACACTCTAGACTCGTCCGCCCCCGTTTTGATTGATTGCTTGATTCTTATCAGGAATTCAAGACGCTTGCGCACAACACCACCACTGCAGCGCAATCATTCTAGATGCTCACTCATAAACGAAAATACTTTTCCAAGTAGGACATGTACATTTATAGATCTATACATCCTTAAGGGTGACGGAATACAATTAAACCAAGTTAATTCTCTTTTAAACATGTCTATGCATTTATCTGTGGTTTCACATAACCTAATAATACTGTTACATACGTGTTCTTCAGGTCACGCTTTCAATCAAAAATTCTTCAAATGTACAGGAAAAAAGTATAAACTCGCCAGTTCCGTCCATCAAAAAGCATATAAAGCTAAGACAAAATACTACTTCAAACTTGGAACCTACATACATATTCTTGCAGGAACTAAAGTATATATAGGAACTGAAAGTATCACAAAATGATTTAAAAAGGTACGTACATCATGTATGACAAGAGTACAGGATGGACAAATTTCTACTTTTGTATAGAGTAACCAAAGAGTTCTATATATAGAGTAGACTACTAAACCTTTCACTAGTAGGTTAACGGACATTCTGTCCTTCTCGCACATGTACTGCGCTCTCACTCGCACGATGTGCACGCGTTAAACTTATTCTTGTATTCTTATACTCTTTGTGATAGAACGGGAGACCGTGCGAGTGAGAGCGCACTACATGTGCGAGAAGGACAGAATGTTTAACTATTTACCAGCGCTTTCCTATGTTTAACACACTACTTGTCTACTCTATATACAAAACTCTTTGAGATTAACTCGGTAACTATACGAGATATAAAAAATGAAAGTAACATTATCGATCTCTTTTTTTGAGGAGGCAAATTCTCTGGCATAAACAAAAATTTGTGATAGTTCATTCATTCATAGCATATCACATAACTGTTCTGCCAAATATCGAAAGAACCTCCTTTAAAGTGACAGATAGGCCGTAATATTGATGCCGATATGTATGGAAATGGTTAAAAACTGTTTAACAATGAATTTGATACCATTATTTTCATATAATATTTGGATTATAAACATTTCATATATAATTCATAATATATCACATAACTGTTCTGCCAAATACCGGAAGAATCTTTTCAAAAGTGACAGATAGCCCATAATATTGATGCTGATATGTATGAGAATGATTATAGAACTGTTTAACAATGAATTTGGTACCATTATTTTCATATACTATTTGGAATATAAACATTCCTCATACAATTCATAATATATCACATAACTATTCTGCCAAATACCGGAAGAATCTTTTCAAAAGTGACAGATAGCCCATAATATTGATGCTGATATGTATGGGAATGATTATAGAACTGTTTACAATGAATTTGGTACCATTATTTTCATATACTATTTGGAATATAAACGTTCCTCATACAATTCATAATATATCACATAACTGTTCTGCCAAATACAGGAAGAATCTTTTCAAAAGTGACAGATAGCCCATAATATTGATGCTGATATGTATGGGAATGATTATAGAACTGTTTAACAATGAATTTGGTACCATTATTTTGATATACTATTTGGAATATAAACATTCCTCATACAATTCATAATATATCACATAACTGTTCTGCCAAATATCGGGAGCATCTACTCAAAAGTGACAGATAGCCCATAGTATTGATGCAGATATGTACGGGAATGATTATAAAACGGTTTAACAATGTTCTGGTTCTGCCAAATACCGGAAGAATCTTCTTAAAAGTGACAGATAGTCCATAGTATTGATGCAGATATGTATGCGAATGATTATAAAACTGTTTAACAATGAATTTGGTACCATTATTTTCATATAATATTTGGAATATAAACATTCCACATATAATTTATAATATATCACATAACTGTTCTACCAAATATCGGAAAAATCTTCTCAAAAGTGACAGATAGCTCATAATATTGGTGTCGATATGTATGGGAATGATTTAAAAATGTTTACCAACGAATTTGGTAACATTTTGATATTAAACAAAACATATATGAACTATGAATACAATATAACACTATAAATAAGAAACATTCACCTTTATCCACTAAAAATAGTGTTAAAGTACTGAGGACCTTTCAGCTACCAAGTAGCCATCATCAGAGTAAACAGTTTTCTTTGATGATGGCTGCTTGGTAGCGGAATGGTCCTCAGTACTTTAACAGTATTTTTAGTGAATAAGAGTGATTGTTTCTTATTTATAAACTATATTATGAATTGTAGGATATAATACAATATTGCGAGATATTGGAAACGCTTGCAATAGAAGGAACGTAGAGTTTTAATACTAAGAATTCGTGTTTGCAAATGCTTATATACAACAAGAAGCAAGGTAGGAGTTCAGTTAAAGAGGAAGCTCCTACCTTGTTCTCAGTTATTTTTCACATTATGACATAAGAAAAATACGTAATAAATCGATCATATGTATCCCATATTATTCAAATTGATGAAAATAACAAAATCCAATTTGTACTATCAAATTCATCTAATAAGATATTTAATTCAAGTTATACATCAATATAAACAAACAAATTGATGGATGATTTGTCATTGACAAATAAAAGAAATAATCAGTGTCAATTCCAATTTTATACTCTTCTATAAATGGAAGTTATCTACTATAATCTCTACATAACCAACAATTGTAAAAAAGACGTATCTTGAATAGTAGACCTCCGCGGATAGCTATTCTTGGAAAATATTCCGGATGGATTCCGCGTCACAATAACTCGACTTGATGCCGACGTTTCGCCAACCATTACAGGTGGCATCTTCAGGGCAGGCTTGAGGCCTGTAACTGAAACTGGTTCAACTGGTTTCTGTAGCCGTATTTATTGTAGGAAAAATCCTTCACGCTACACGGTTCACTGCCTTTATTCCGGTGGTTAACTCCGTACCGGCATCTGACCCTGCCGTTGTGTGATCATGTGCGGAGTGGAATTTTCGAGGATGGGTTTCCAAATGTTGGGAAGGTAATATTCTGAGTCACGATTCAGATTATTTGGATGTTTTAGGATTTCTATAGCTTCAAGGATTTTTCGCTGATAGAAGTTTGGGGCTCGGGTTAGGATTTTAGTATCTTCGAAAAGGATTTAATGATCAAATCGACCTGGGCCACAAACGCCTCCGCCTGCTTTATCCACTGCCTATCTTCCATATATTGAAAGTATTACAGATCGAATTTCCAAAATCCTCAAAAAACATAATATTTCTACCCGTTTTTTCACACCAAAATTATCTCAGTTCTACAAACCTATCAAAGATCCCCTTCTTCCTCTTCACTTAGAAGGTGTTTATAGCATTCCCCGCTTGCGGTACAGTCTACATTGGTGAAACAGGTTGTACAGTAGCTACTCGTGTGAAAGAACATGAGCGCTGTATAAGGCTTCGCAAACTGCTATTAGCGAAAAATCCTTGAAGCTATAGAAATCCTAAAACATCGAAATAATCTGAATCATGACTCAGGATATTACCTTCCCAACATTTGGAAACCCATCTTCGAAAATTACACTTCGCACATGATGACACAAAGGCAGGATCAGGTGTCGGAACGGAGTTAACCACCGGAATAAAGGCAGTAACTGTGTAGCGTGAAGAATTTTGTCCTACAATAAATACGGCTACAGAAACCAGTAGAACCAGTTTCAGTTCAAGCCTCAAGCCTGCCCTGAAGATGCCACCTGTAATGGTTGGCGAAATGTCGGCATCAAGTCGAGCTATTGTGACGCGGAATCCATCTGGAAGCCAAGATTTTCCAAAAATGACGTACGTCAAAGTGATACATGATCGATACATTTAACTGGATAAGAAACAGTGCTATCGACAGCTTCGAACTAAACCAAAGTGTTTAATTATTTATTTTTACCGAAACTTTACCCGAGCTGCCGTCGGGAGCATGTGGACATCGAGATTCAGATGACATATTACAAACTCAAAGCACCAATTAAAATTTGTTCATCAGTGATCACATTAGAACATACCATCATTGATACCAATGGGTACAAGAATGACTACAAATACCAGTAAATTTCGAAGTACGTACCTCAATTCCTTTGGTACTAGATAAGGCAGTAATATCTTTGTCAACCTGTGAACTTCATGTGAAGAACAAATAAATATAAATGATGTAATAATTACATTCAAAACTGGATATCCTGGTAATAAAACTAAAACACCATGTGTGTCTGCAGCCAACCATATGTGATACTGACATATAAATAACTCCAAAGATATTTCGCCAAACCACGCAAATAAACTTGAATACCTAGTTCTCAAAATACCCGATATATTACGCAGTATAATGTAGCTTATTATGGGAATAAAAACTACGTAAGAATGTATTTCACTGCATTCGAGTTCATCACGACATAGGAAAGTCATCGTGATATAGCACCCTATGCCTATTATACCTAATAAGGTTGCGGTCAACGATATTCCTCTCGAAAATAAATTGCCATGATTGTTGTCATCATAAAGAGAATGTCTTTGAGATAAAAGCATAACCACAGCAAAAGTCATACCATACATTACAGAATAACGATCTAATTTCCATCTGTACCACCATTCATGAATGTCATCATCTGCACTCACGAATAATGCTTTCCATGGTCTAGTCACAAACACCTTTTCAAAAAATACTTCCGACATAAAGAGAATTGTTAAAACACTGAAGAAACAGATAAATTTGATGAGCAAATAAAAATATCCAATCATATTATTTTCCGAACTTTGTGCTGTAATGTATGGCGGAAACGATAGAAAGCAATAGACCATCAAATACCAAAACGAAAGCAGAGGTACAAAGTAATAAAACTGATAGGACCTGTTCATACACAAGCAGAGAATTATGGTCATGAAATTGAGTTGGAACATCATTTTAAAAAAACTCACAATACTGACGTCATTACGTAGCCATACATAGCTAAATTGTTCATATCCTAGGAGGAATAGGTAACTTGACATGAGAACTTTCATATGCATATTTATTTGTAAAACACCCTGAGCCCCTGTTATATGATAAACAAGAATAACTAACAACATCCATCCTTTCCACTCATTCAATTGGTCCCTATGCAGAACTTTTGTAAGTTTACTGTCTTCGGTGAAAAATAAACCAAGAGCTGCTATATAACCTATAGGTAACCAAAAACTGAATTCTGAGTAATATTTATTCTCTTTCATGAAAAAATTTGTCCGATCGCATATAAAAAAATATATCATTATAACACCTAATTTAGCTAATGATACGAAAAACACATAGTATCCTTTTGTCTGTGAAGGTAACGTTTGATTTTCCATCTCAAACAAATGAATATTATCTTGTTCAGGTTTTCCTCTCCATCTGCTCAGATAGGTTTGTAAGCTCATACATGAAGCTATGACGGTGCTGTAACAAATTACCAAATTGTATTAACTACTTTCTCATTCCATTCATACTAATAGTCACTATAACACTATAAATAAGAAATAATCATCCTTAATTAATTTAGTTTACTCTGATAATGGCTACTTGGTAGTTGGAAGGTACTCGGTACTTTGACAGTCTTTTTATTGGATAAGAGTGATTGTATTTTATTAAGTTAGCGGGAATAGAACAAAAAAAAAAGAAGACGTTTTTATCTGTTCAGCGGCGTTTCGACCAAATACTTTTTTGGTCTTCTTCAGGCTAAAATATGGTATACACATAAGAATTGGCATTTTACAATAAATTAGAGTATTATTCATAATATCAAGTAATAATAATATTCATAAGTTTGCAATTTGAACGTATGAGAAAACTGAAATAACTGAAATAATCTGGAGTCACCTACCTTCCAAATATAACATCATTGCTAAAATGTTGAAATTACTTATATGGCAAATAAAAACATAAAAAAATAAAGCTGGAATATACTTGATGAAATACATTAAGAATTCAGCATTAAATCAAACTCTGTAGACCTCTCGCCATTACCAGAGTGGTTATCACAGATTAAGGTGTTGGTTTGTTTTAGTATAATGAAAAACATAATTCTTATCTTCCGAAGTGAATAATTACGATGGTCAATAGAACAGCATGATTTTAACATGTTCAGAGCCGTGATATACAGTTTGGTTCTTTGCCTCATTCAATAAATTACTGTAAGTATTACTAAGGATGATTACATAATTCTTATGTGTATACCATATATTTAGCTGAAGAAGACCAAAAAATATATGGTCGAAACGTAGTTGAACAGATAACAACATTTTTTTTGCTGTCCTATTCTCGCTAATTTTTTACAGTCGTACAAAGTAAGGACGATACAACGTAATGGAACTTTTTGCAATGTCTAACCCTTACTCTACAAAAAGCACAAAGTGTAAATAGGAGCAAATGCCTCCCACCCTGAGCAAAATAACAAATTAATTAACTCGAGAACTGTTCCACGATCCATAGCTAAATTTTAGACAGCGCTCCCACGGAACAGCATGTTGCCATTATTACGTGCAAATTTTACGTAACAAATTAAATAAGTCGATACCTACTTCTGATTTTTTCATCTCCTATTTTGTTTGAAGATTTTGGTGTCAATTCACCGTAACCGTTAAAAGCAACAGTAATTATTAGTAACTCATTTGGTTTTATTTAAATACTACTTTCTAGTTTATATATTTTCAATTTTAAACATAACTAGTAAACTGAAAACTTCAGAGCTTCAATTTTCACTAAGAAGTAATGAATATTTTATGTCAATTAGTTAAATATATATTTTTTTATATCGAGTGGTTCTATGTGAGCGTCATCTATGATTTGCCTGTTTCGACGTTCTATTCGTAATTAGCGACCCTAAAAACCTCCTGGGTGTGATTTTAGCCAAAAGAATCACATTTATTTAATTTGATAAATTTTGCACATGATAAGGGCTACATCCGATTCTAGGGGATCGCAATCTATCTAGGGGTGATTTTGGTTAAAAATCATAAATAGTTTTCGAGTTAGTTAATTTATTATTTAAATTGTTTATTATGTGGTGACATTTGGCCCTATTCTCAGTCTATGCCTTCTGTTAAGGAAGGGTTACTTAAGACATTGCAAAAGCTTCATTTCTTAATTTTTCATTCTTCAGACGTTTTTTTGCTTATTTAAATCGTCTATAAACTGTATTCCGTGTTGAGATTTCAATTCATCTAGAATATGAAGTTACATTTTCGGAGTACAGTGGTTTTACAAACTTTCAAGTTGACAGCTTTTGTACATGTCATTTACAACTAATTATTCAATATCCGTATTAAATTCAACTTTAAGAACGTCAAATTCATTTGAAAGGAAATATAGTTAGTACATTCACACTCGATGCACATTTCGGAGAAGGCCAATAGCAATGCCAATATTAAAGTCAGGGTGTTTTCCTTAATTCTTAGAAGTCTCAATATTTAAAACAAGGAACAACTTAAAATGGAGGCAAACTATTAGTCCGAGAGATAGGTTGCTAATTTTAGGCTCAACTTTTTTTGATAATAGAAATGTTCTATAAAGGTTCTTAGTATAGCTTAGAGCCCAAATATGAGGAAAAACAAAGGCTGCCACTTCCCCCTGGTGGCGGAGCAAAAGCAGCCACCCGTAATCATACGGTTTTATGTCACCATAAAACTTTTGTTATTGAACATATCGAATTTTTTCTTTTGGAAGCTTGTACTATGAAGGGACAAAATCCGCATCCGACACCCGTAAATGCCTTTTGATTGAGATTGAAAATATCGGTTTTATTGCATTTAAATACATTGTTATAAAGGATTTCCGGAAATAACAATAATACACTTCAGGATCTTATTCTTCGTTAACGCAATTAATGGAGATCTGGCAAAGATTTTGAAATGGGGATCTGATAATCTAGTAGAGTTTAATGCAACCAAAACTCAAGTTTTCGTCTTCTCCAGGAACGCGGATCCCACAAACCCTAATATGATGATGTCAAGTACAACTATTCCTATTAAGTTTTCCATAACAATGCTCGGAATCACCACCAACAGCACTCTCTGATGGGACGATCATGTGAGGTCCATTGCGATAACCCCTTCTCAAAAACTTGGTTTTCTATTTCGTGCCAAGAGCTACTTCACATCTCAGCAGCTCCTCATAATCTACAAAGCACGGATTCGACCGTCCTGGAGTACTGTTCACATGTTTGGAGTTCGACTCGCAAACATACACTGAAGCTCTTGAATTCTATCCAGAAGAGAGCCATTCGTTTGATCGATGATGTCACACTTACGAGTTCAATGACCTCTCTAGAACATCGTAGAAAGGTGGGAGATTTCTACCATTTCTATAGATATTTCTATGGTAGGTGTTCATCAGATATCTCGTCTGTTGTTCCACCACGAGAGATTCTAGATAGGCGGACTAGACGAGCTCAAACTAGTCAAGTCACAACTTCACTGTCAAACTCGAGACCTGCCGAACTTCTTCCTACTAGACTTCATTTTTTTATCGAACAGCGAAGTTGTGGAACTCTTCACCTAGTGAGGTCTTTCCCTATGCCTACAACCTCCAAACCTTCAAGAAAAATACGAATACCTATCTCCTCTCCCTACATTCCACTGCTGTTCGTCGAACATTATAGGTTTCCAACTCGTATAGTCAAAGTATATAACAAAAAGTTTAGACTATAAGGGCGTGAGGGTAAAAAATATCTCAACTAGTGATGTTTTTCTAATTTAGCATTAATAATCTTGAAATTTGAACTTTTCTTGAGAAAAAAGGTCGCCTTATTTCGATTGGACCAATTTTCACTTATAATATCCCATGTGCAAAATTATTGCCGGAAATTTTTTCGAGATGGCGAATATTTTGAAAATTATTTTATTTTCTTAAAATATTCGCCATCGAGAACAAATTTCCGGAAATTAATTTGTGCACTCGGGATCTTCGGTAAGACAATTTCACACCGAAGAAAAATTAGTTTAAAATAATTTCAATGTGATATTATTTGACATTTTGTCATGAAAATATGAGACATTACGAAGGAATGTCATAATTTTGTTGTTTTGTTATGTATTGTATCACTTCCAAACTCATTTGTTAAACGTCAAAAAATATCCACTATAATTTTGCTTCTCTACCCTAAAAGAAAAAATTTCCGCTGAAATTTTTTCGTTGGCATGGCAACAAGTCAAAATAAAAGAATTTCTTCGGTCGAAAATTGTCGGTGTGAAATTCTCGAGTAAATTTTAATTTTAATCTACGGATGGCGCCATAATATTGATTTTTTCAGGAACGCGATAGTTTTTAGATATGAAATATAGAGTATTATTAAATGCTGATTTTGTGTAGTTATGAGAAAATTTAATTTTCATCATAGGGTGACCAACTGGGAGGGAACTTTTTTGTCATACTTTTTAATGACACAAATTTTTAAATAATTTGAATCCGTAATATCCACAGATAAAACTTGATTCTTTCAAGCGTCGTTTTTATCTGCTAGTGCTTTATCTATTGTTGAAACCAACTTCGAACCTTGGTATTAGGTTTCTGCTCAGAACCTAAAGAAACAAACAAACCGAAATTGGTGCATAGCATTACTATATCCAAATTTTGTTTTGTTTGGTTGAAGATAATTTATAGTGAACGGTAAGATTTGAGGAAATAGAGTTGTGAAGTGATTAGTTATGGTCGGATCGAGAAAAACGTTATTGGCTGGTTGTATTCATATTTTCAATTAAATTATTCGACCCCTTCACTTACCAAGCGCCAAGGACGGCAAATGTTACAATTTGAATAGTGGAATAGTGTTCCGTTGACCTACAGCAGGTACCATCATTGAAATTCATATAATCGTTACAATACATGTTCAGAAGTATTTGAGTGTTATGGTGTAATGGTTTTGCAGCTAAATGGATTCCATCGGGACTCTCTGATATCATTCCTTGTCCAATCAGGCGAACACTCCACCATAAATCTGCTGCAGAATGAGATAAGACCTGCAAATAGAATCAATCAAGACAATTATGTTTTAGACTGAAATATTCACATTCATTACCTCAATTGCAGCCTTATTGTATAAATCAATTTGAAAATTTGTGATCATTTGGTCTTTTAGTTTTAATTTCTTCTCGAGTACTGGTTCTTGAATAGCCCACAATATTTTAGTTTGCTTTTCCTTGAGTCTACTAAATGGTTCTACTAATCGTGTTATATTTATATCATAATTCTGTATCATCTCTAAGGAAGCATTTGATGCTCTAATAGCTGATATGGCACTTCCTACAATTATTACTGACGGTGGTTTCCGTTCAAGTTGCCAATTTCTAAAACATTTCGAATTGAATATTTAGAATTCAAAACTTAAATAATTCGATCATGATCATTTTGGCCCAATTATGTAAGCCATGTCTACCATATGGTTCTACATTAGGTCACATCAGCTTATCTGAGACTCATGCAATGTGACTCAGTGATTTGTTCTGATATATTCATTACTAAGATATAATCACCAGATAATGCCCCATCGAACTATGATTATTATAGTACTCACATAAGATGTGTCTTTTAGTAAGTGTACTTTTGGACATCTATGACAAATTCAGTTGGAGGAAAAGGAAAATTCGTTAGTGGAGTGGATCACCTTAAGATTAGAATATCGTTCGTGTCATGTAAAGATATATCAGATCGAATACAGGGTCATTTACGGTGGATAAGCTATTTATTAAACAGAGAACTACTAAAGATAGCAGAGATCTGAAACTTTGATTACTTATATAAGTGGGTGTCGTGTCTAAGTTTTAATTAATTCATTATTAATTAATACTAATGGAAAATAAAAAGTAACTAATAGTAAGTATCTACAATACAAAAGGGCTAGGTGATTTTCAATAAATGTTCAAAGCAGAGGTTCTGCAGCAGGTATTATTGAAGAGATTAAAATATGTCAAAACATTTATTTCATTTTCCTCGTTACTAGTTACATGCTTCGTTAAGTTTTTAGGAGATTTAAATATGGAACTGAAATTGAAGAAAATATTTTGAATTCATCTAAATTTCCTACCATTCCATGGTGTTAAATCTGGATACATTTCATTAAATCTTCTACAAGTGTGACTAATAATAATTTTATCACATTGTTCATGTGAAATAAATAAATTCATAAGCACTGAATTTGAATAGCTGTCTCTTCTTTTTCGAAAGTTTACTTGAAAAATCAAACTGAGACCTCAAAACTCAAAGTTATTGTCAATAAAAAAATATAGGATATCAATATCTCAAAATCCGTGCAACAAAGGCATAGATAGTTCCATTCACAATCTCAAAGTACATGTTTTTTTCTGATAGAAGCGGTAACAATGCACGTCTGAAAATATTTCATAATTTTCATATCCACTAATATATGTAATAACCGAAGTTTCAGACCTCCTGGTAGTATATCGCCACGAGGGAAATTCAGTTGCCTGTCTATCTGGTAAGTCACCAACTGCTTTTGTGCTTTCTGTTTACCCTGAGCAGAGACTAGTTTAGACTTACTTTTTAAAGGGACTGATTTTTTACCTGCTGACCCTCTCATAGTTTACCTCAAGTTGGGTTGAGCCACAGCCGACCTCATATACTTGCGAGAAACAAAGTTAAAACTGGCAACTAGGGTACCCCGAAAAATTTAAAAAATGCTGGCTACCCTCTGAAATTGAAGTTCTAGTAGAAACGAAATTTACTGTGGTATTTAAAAATTTTTTGGACAAGATATAGAGGGCCGTTTGAAAATGCCATTTTTCGTGTTTTTTTTTGCATTCGACGCTGGTACAACCTAATAGAACGTATCAAAAATTCTTATATTTGGATATGTGGTGCCCAGATAGATACTCTTTCAAGAACTTTAATTGTTGACCACTTATTTAGAGCCCTTCGTTCAGAAAAACGCGGTTAAAATCGTTATTTTTGCATTTTTTTCACTTAATTAAGTTATAATTGGTAATTTCTGGTTCACAACTAGTATAAAAAAATTCTTTTCTCATTTTTCTCGTTCAGAATCTCAAAAAAGAGACAAAAATTAAAAAAAAAATGCTTTGCATTTTTGTAGTCATTTCATTTTAGTTATAGTTATAATTAAAAAAATTACATAGAATAATACAAATTTATTTATTTCTTAAATTTTGTCTTTTTTTGAGATTCTTAGCAAAAAAAAATGACAATTTTTTTTATACCAGTTGTGAACAAAAAATTACCAGTTATAACTTAATTAAGTGAAAAAAATGCAAAAATAACGATTTTAACCACGTTTTTTTGAACGAAGGGCTTCAAATAAGTGGTCAACGATTGAAGTTCTTGAAAGAGTATCTATCTGGGCACCACATATCCAAATATAGGAATTTCTGATACGTTCTAATAGGTTATACCAGCGTCGAATGCAAAAAAACACGAAAAAACGGCATTTTCAAAGGAACGGCGCGCCGGTCAAAAAAAATTTTAAACACCACAGAAATATTTGTTTCCACTAAAACTTCAATTTTAGGAGGCATTTTCAAAATTTTTCGGGGTACCCTAGGCAACACTATGTAGTCCGATTTACGATATTATTATAAACTTAGCGACATACAGTTGTGGTCATTTTCACTATATATTCTACCCCCGAGAGTGGCATCCTCTCTTTGGGGAGCTTAGCTTAGCAACGTCCTGTCCGTGGGACTCGAGAATATTATCCCCAAACACATGGTGCGAAGCTAACAGTTGCCTCTGCGAATTAGTGGGTGTCTATACTTCCTACCTCAGGTCTCGTACACGTTGTCTTTAGGCTAACATGAGTAGACTAAAGAGACTACGGCTCGTCAAAAGGACGAGAATAGCCTCTGCCGGGCAGCAGGCGTGCTGTGATAGAAGGCGAAGACAAGAGCTGGCCTAGAGTTCAATGTTCGCAGAGACGTATTTATAGTTTTTCAATGGGGTTTTTGGGGGGTTTGAACACCTATTTTCGTTTTGATTTCCTATGTTGAATTGGGATTAACGCTTTTTATCTGTATTTATATAATACTCCTATGGTATGTGTTCGTGGGTGGTAGTGCCAGATCTATTCTAATACCGCAGAATAATGATTATTGTATATGCATGAGCGATTCGATGAGCGAGTTTGAACCCCCTAAGCCCCGTTATATGCGTCCCCGACTGGACCCCAAAGTACTCATAATGTAAATTCTACCCCCCGAGAGTGGTTTCATTTCTGTTTGGTGAGGTTAGCCTAGTAACGTATTATTAAATGATACGAAAAAGGTTCCTGTAACAAAATCTGTGATTGTATGAAGCAATAGTTTCAAAGTTCGGATAACGGATAATAGCAGAATTAATCGTGCAATGTTTACTAATATGATATCTAAGGAACAAACATGCGCACAAAAAGAATGATGAATCCTAATATTTCAAATTCAAACTTTTTTACTTCTGATTTCGTTCTTTGAAAAATTTTCTGCATTTAAAAAACCTAGTCTAGATCACACTTTTGTTTATCCTGATTTCAATGACTTATCTGAAAAATATCTTAAATTCAAACATATTCATATGTTTATGAGAAAGAAAAAGATCTTTCAGTGAAAAAGGCTTATAAATTGAATTATGTGTATATCAACAGCCGACTTTAAATATAAAGTAGGTAATGATCAAGC
Organism: Endomychus coccineus; assembly: GCA_958510875.1. Classification (NCBI taxonomy): domain Eukaryota; kingdom Metazoa; phylum Arthropoda; class Insecta; order Coleoptera; family Endomychidae; genus Endomychus; species Endomychus coccineus. Next base: position 236,034,044 of record OY294067.1, on the reverse strand, counting down.
TAACATTCAAAGATATTTATTAATCTCACATCATTTTAGGTTATTTGATTGACTAAGCAGGGTATTCTATGCTTTGTTATGTATCTATGTGTCATGTTTAAATATGAATACAATAAATTGTAAACAGTGCAATGTATATATTAAAGCATGTCATTATAATCTTGAAAAGATACACTCGTTTGTATTTGAAAATTAGTCGTTCATAAACCATCGGACTACGGGTAAGGAGATATGCGGTGTTGCCTATTTTACTTCCTGGCTTGTATTAAATTCGGCTGTAGGTGAACTAATCCAGAGTGGGTTAAGGATAAGTTATGAATGACAGAAGAAATTCATATGCTTGAGTCTATTCACCTTGCCATTCAACAGGTATAGTAAATTTTACTGTAATTAATTACACAGGTACGATTTTCTATTTAGTTACATCACGTATTGAAATGCGTAACCAATTGACAATTATTTTAAACGAATTGGTTTGTCTCACCAAAACCGATAGTTCATTTAACAATAATTATTGGAATTCACTCATATTATGAGATATTTGATGTTTATTAAATAGCAGCTCACATACCTGAAATATTGAACCATTTTCTTAGATATAAATGGAGACCAGATGAACTCAACCTTTACTTTGATTTTATTATCAATGTATTCCGTGTTACTTTCAGTTTCATGAGGTGTTTCAGTCGAAGATCCTTCATTAATTAATATGTGGTTTACAAAGTCATGGTACATTTCTTTGATTCTAGTATCTCCTATGAAGACAAAACGAGTGTCTGATCCATAAAATGCTATATACCTAAGGCAGCGCCGTGTATCACTGCAAATTGAGATCTTATAGAAACTTTACACAATACCTAAACGAAGATTTTTGTAAATAAAGCAACATTTTTAACTTAGTTATGCAACCTTACTATCAGTAACAATATATTGATCTAACACATGGTTGAATTTCACATAATTTTTTTTATGACAAAATGTTCCCGTTAATTTACAATCATCAGGAATGAGGGGTTTGTTGTTTTATTATCAAGAGGTTTTATGAATTTGTTCTACTTGTAGACGCACCAAAGCTGATTCCCATTTTCATTAAAAGGAATAAAAAAAAATAAATCCTGTTTTCGAATTTTTTATGAAAAAATTTACTTAATTTTTGTTCTTGAATTTTAAAATGATGTGATTATAATTTAAAATATAATCTCTTTGAATTAAGTTTGGAAATAAATCTCATCGCGATGTTAAAGGGTTAATCGTCTTTCTTCAGGATGTTTTCGTTTGATTTGAACTTTTTTTGACAAACAGAAAGGTTGATTCGGAAAAATAGTAGGTAGGCACTCTTGAACAAGTTTTGGATGTTTTCTAGGAACCAAGTACACATCAATCACGTTTCTTTAATAATATGTCACTATTAGGGAAATGTTTACGACATACGTAGGAATTATTATTAGGAACGAAAGAATGAATTGGTCTAATCCGTTTTTGTTTCAAGTTGTCGTCTCGTGGAAAAGCAATAGTTGAATAATAAGCCTTATAACAACCTAAAAGAAACACTTGAACCCCTCGCTAGTTCAAATTCATCTAATCTCTTAGCACTTGATGTTAATTAATCAATTAATTTTTTGTACACCGCAAATGAATAAAACTAGTTCTTTATTTTCACTGCAATAATCACGAAAATATTCACCGGCTTTGAATTAGACCTGAATTATTGGTCTTGAGGAATGAGGGTTGTAGTGTTGGCCTGAATATAGAGTTCACTTACATTTTACTATATAAGTGAAGCATGCATCCATAGGGTTGCCACTCTTGATCTCCTTTATATCTACCATTTGATAGTAACCATTGGCACGAATTAGTACCTGGAAATAACATGCAATATATAATATAATATATCATAAATAATAATGATTAATATGATATCAAAGTTTCTATTGCTTCATCATCATTTTGAAGTATTGTTTTTATTCTTATTGCTACCGATACTGTGATTTACTTATTCTTTGCCAATACTGTGATTTTATAATGTTACCACGTATGATGACCCTAAAAAAACAAAATGTGCTCGACTCTCCATGAAAAATGAATTGTGATTAAAAATCATAATATCTAGAATGGTGAATAAAAAAACTGGTTTCATTACGCAAGATTATAGCGCACGAGTTCAAGTTTAAGTTCAATTCCGTCAATAGCTCCTAAAATAATCAATTCTTTACCACCAAACATGCTTTCCCAAAAAAATCTAAACAGTATATAGGTAAAAACCAAACAAAATACTTAAATATCATATAATTACTGTGAATACATGTATTTATTAATTCCAAACAATGTAATCTGAATGTAAAGCATCCGAAATTTGATTTGCTTAATATTATTATATTAATACATACAAATAGCAAAATAATACAATAATAAATTGTTCTGTACACATACTTGGGCCTAGGTGTATATAATTTTAGAAACATTATTATTATATAAGTTTTTGTAAACTAATAATTGTGTAAGACAAATAAATAAATAAATTAAATAAATGAAATGAAAATGAAACAAATGAAATGAAATTCGTTCTTTGGGAAACTCAAGCTTCTCAGTCTTTTCTAGTGAACTATAATTATTAATGAAACGAGTTTTTTATACCATTTTTTCATTCCGCGTTTCCGAAATGCATATTTAATAAATTTTAAATTAACTGAGTGAATCTTTCATTTGCAGTTTTTTCTTTGATCAAAAACAAGTGCATTACATTTGAAGTTGCCATTTGAAACTTTCATTAATTTGACAGATACAAATTGCGTTGCGCTTCTTTAAAATTATATTAATTTTGATCACATTTTTGAATGAAATGTTTCGAAATTGATGTGAATAGTTGAAACTTCTGTCAGTATCTTGTTACCACCAAAATCCTGTACCCCGTACTTATATTAATTTGCATAAGATCATGATGATACTAATAAATGTTTGCCAATAACCACTTCTCTAAAAACTAAAATGTACTAGATTTCACGTATCAATATCGCGGTAGAAGTCATAAGCTTCGCGAAATAGAAAAAAATACTGACAGCCAAGTGAACGATTTGTAAAATAATTTTAAAAAGACATGCAATTTTAAATGTAGTGGTACTCGCTTATATTGGGCCAAGTGAAACTTTCATTCATCCCGGATGGATATTACATTATCTGTCCTAAAAGTCCATGTTGAATCAAGACAGTTGATTCTCTTATGAAATATAACCACTCACCATATCTGTAATGTAGCCAACCATGATAAAAAGCAAAGCATATAGTCAATGCAGTTGCTAATCCTTTGCAATTTCTAGAATTTATTCTTTCTACTATTCTCTCTATTAGTGGTTTCTCAGGTGCCTCATCAACAGTGGTGCTTTTCTTTGTCCAAAATAGCATAATTGTGGATTATCAATTGTACACACCTTCAATTGCTTGAAGAAAAAACAGTTGTTAATAGAATAGCAAAAGAGGACAACCAAAAATTAAAGATTTCGAATTTTTTTCATTTCAATTTTTTTGAGGTGTAAAATTAATATGGAACGATTAGACAATAATTTTCAGAAAATTGTATTTTTTCATAATCATTTCCTCAGGACATCAGATAAGATACTGCTTAGAGAACAGGTGCTGCTACTTGAATATGTTATAATACAACTGGACCTAACGCAAGATACATAAAGTTGTCGACAGTATGGAACTTTAATTACTCATTAGTTTTCTTTTGATTCTAAGATATTGGTATTCAGTAGATATGTTCAGCTCAGGTTTATTTTCTAAGCTCCACATGGGCTCCTGTCTATCAGGTTGCTAAGTTGAGGGTAGGAATGAATAGTTGAAATGAGATTAAAAACATTCTAATGTAAATACCTGACAGCCAGTATCTTGAAATTATGCATTTAGTATACATTCAGCTCAGGTTTGATTTTTAAACTCGGCTTGGAATGTTTTTGTAGATAAGTGCCTGTCAGGCTTCATATTTGTTCATACGCGTATTTGATATGGAAAGGAATATATTCATCAATTTCAGCATAGCTGAATGAAACAAAATTCTATCTTCAGGAAAGTTATCCTACAACCCGGCGCCTTTGTCTGCAGCTTTTAGATTATTTTGTATATTTTCCTAGGAAAATCCATGTTTGAAAGCAATTAATTCCGCTAGTTTGATCTTCGTTTTACTTATTTCATAACTGGGATAACCTAGTTTTGTTTGAATTTTATTTACATTTACATTCACACAATGTAAATGTAAACATTGCCAAGCACAGAACACTTTTTTTTTGTCTCTTTGAGTCTCACAGAACAGGATCTAGAGATACCCATAGATATTATATATATGTATATATAATATCTATGTATATATAATATCTATGCAGATACCCTCATCATACCGAAGCTGCATACACTTTCTTTATAATACATCCGACCACTGTTTCATATAATTTTGAGGAATTTTTAATAATTACTCAAACTATTTGAAGACAATAGTGAATGTTCATGAGTTCTAACTTTCTTTGTTTCATATTGTTCAATGGTCAATGGATTTCTCGCTCCCACAAAACTTATGAATCTGTTCAGTGCTCGCTTCTCTTATTCTTTTATTCGTACAACATAGAAACTGATATTTTCCCCCTGTTTATAAAGAACAAATAACGTTCAAAAGTTTTGTCATTGAACAGTGTAATATTTGTGATTTAGATTTATCAACAAATATCAATTTTGTCTTAATTTGAGCTTATCAAAATGTCTCTATTTCCGTTAGAATCTAATCCAGAGGTGAGTAATTTTCACTCTACGATTGGAGTTCTAAATTGTTTATTTCATCAACTAATAAGGTGACACCGAACTTTGAGACACCCGGTTTATTAGTCTTATTATGGGCATGAAAAATTGCTAATTGACTCTTGTGATTATACTAACGTTTCGTAAACATACAAGTATTTTAAGATTAGAACCGTATACAACCTACCCATTGATATGTTTTGATTTGAGTTTCAATTATTTTCTATTCAATAAATTTATTCTTTCCAATCAATATTTTGACAAGTATTTCTACCACACTCCACACTGAAATATTTTGTAACGAGACATCACGGTATATGAAAGCGTTTTTATTCCGTGCAAGACATATAATTTATTAGACTTGTTGAATTAATGTTCAAATTTCACCATGACTTGTTCTTTTTGAGTGAATCAGTTCAGTTTTAGAGCAATATGAAACTTTGTAGGAAATGATAGAGGTACCAGTGTAGTCCTAATATTTTAGGACTATTATACTATCATTTGTGATAATCTGATTTGAGAATTTGAGACTTGCTTATGTATCAAAAGGGTGTGGTTGTGAAATGTATTTATTCAATCCAATCTTGGTTGTTAAATATATTAATGGAGGATTATGTCCGGTTTAAGGAATTTTATCAAAGATATCTAATTGATGTACTTATTTTCAGGTCCTCACAAAGGTAAGAGTTCCAGAAACTTGGTAATCATCATAGAAATGAGAAAATCTTATTTCAGTTCATACACAAACTCGGAATATCAGCCAAATGGAATATTGTCGATGTCTTTGGACTAGACGAAGAAGCCTTAAATTGGATACCCAGGCCAGCAGTAGCACTGATATTACTTTTCCCTTGCAGTAATGAGGTATGTGATTAAACTAGCTGAAATTAATAAACATCTTCTCAGGTATAAAATAATATTTGTATTTTAATTTCAAGTGGTCCAAGGAAACCCTTTTATCAATGCACCATACTTCTGAAAATACAGATCAGTTCAAAGTTATAAGGTCTAAATGATATGTGTATTTTGAGTTTGATTATTATTTGGTGACATATCGAATTCACAAAATTCCATTTTAATAAGATAACCCTCAGATAAAAAATCTGCAATATTCCTGAACATCATACAAGAGAATATATAATCAACTTAATTATAATTGGAACTTGCAATGCCTTTAGCACATCTAGATCATAACATTCAACCTGCTTTATTTAATATTTTGTTGATACTAAACAGTTTATAATAACATCTATAATGATCACATTCAATATATGTATCAACCAAAATCTAAGAAATACAAGTAGATGACCTAACAATGCATTAAGCTAAATCCCCTAAACCAAATGAGGCAATTTTTCCAAGAAAAGTGAATGGTATTTACCACCCTCTATTTTCAACCTTTGAAATTAGAATAATTAATGATAATTCCAAAACAAACAATATGGAAATAGTGGCAATTCTGTTTTGTTTTGTGATTCCATCGTCACTGCAGTCTGTTCATCAGGCCTGAAACTTTGTGGACTATAGTCCTCAATTTTATAAATAAAAGGCTGTGATCCATAGATCAACATTTCCCCCACTCTAAGAAACAATATATATTGCAAATGATTAAAAACCGAGAAAGAAGTGGAAAGATATTAAATTATACTCTGTCATTACATTAATAATAATAATGATAATATATGTTTATTCAGTTCATATCATACAATTATAAGAATATTAATATTTAAATACGATAATAAACAAAGATACTCGCAAAGAACTTTCAAAAAAGAAACAGTTGTGTGTGAGATAGAGGGTGTACTTTTTAATTTTCAATATAGTCACTAAAACTTAACTTAATCTAAATTCAAACCTACCCTTATACAAAAGAATGAAAAAGTGTACGGATAAATGCTCCCAACCAGACATTAAAAATCTTAATCAAATCAAAATACCTGCCAATTTGCATAGTTATTTAAAACATAACTCATAACTATCTGACCCATTCTACCCCTTGGCATATTCTGTATTCAAGACCTAAGATGTTTTTTACAGTGACTATATTGTAATTCCTTCAGTTCAGATGGTAGCAGACCATACAGTTTGAGGCTAATATAGGTGAAACACCTTTTTCCAATTGATTTCTTAATTCTATTCGTTATACAGGATTTGTTTCTAACCTGATAATCATGAGCCTGATGTCTATACAATGTCTATTTGAGAAGAGCCATACCAAAGTGAAATAACCATAGAGCTGTCTTAAGTCCATCACACCGGATTCCTTGTAAATAAGTTCAGTAGGATGAGTTCTCCTCTTTTGAAAAATAACTTTAAGAACCCAGTTTTGTGTGATTTCCAGACTTTTCAACTAGTTATTTCTAACCGATCCCCAACCAATAATACCATATGATAGTTGACTCTGTACTAGAGATAAATAAAGTCTTTTTAAGTCCTCCAAACCTAGGAATTGTCTCAAATGCTTGAACTTAAATATAAGTGATCTTACTTTCTTGACAACCGTTTCAATATGTAAATCCCATCTAAAATGTCTATCTATCGTTATACCAAGATAAACAACTGATTCCAAACTATGTAAATCGAGTATCTCATCATCACTCTAGATGCTGAGCCTCCTGAAACTTGGTAATTTATTCACATACGAAGTGAATAGAAGGAATTTCGTTTTCTGTTTATTCAGTGTGAATAAATTTATATCAAACCACTGTTTGATTTTAGAGAAGTCAGCCTCTGATTCCTCTTTAAGATTCTCCCATGTATTACTCTCATAGAATACAGCGGTGTCGTCATCAACACTCATAATGATCCCGTCTAAGCCCTCGAAAAGAAGATCATTTTTATAAATTGTGAACAGCAGTGGGCCCAAAACTGTACCCTGTGGCACACCAAACTCGACGACCCTTGGTTCACTTATGACCTCACCAATCTTCGTACACTGCTGTCTATTCATTAAGTAGCTACCCAGTAAATCCCGTGCCCTTTCCCTAATACCGCAGTACTCCAACTTATCTAATAACCTGCTGTGACTAACTGTATCGAACGACTTTTTAAGATCAACAAAAACACACAAACAAGGTTTGTTTTTATCGTGTGCCTCGTATACAAATGACGTTAATATCGCAACTGCGTCCTGCGTATATTTACCCCTCCTGAATCCGAATTGTTTCTCCGATATTACCCTATGTCTGTCGAAAAAATCCACTATTCTGTTTTTCAAAGCGGTTTCAAAAATTTTACTAATATTAGACGTTAGCGTTATAGGTCTGTAGTTAATACATTTCAAGTGATCACCTTTTTTATATAAGAGCACTATGACACCTCTTTTTAGGATCTCCGGGTAAGTCCCAGTATTAATTATTTCGTTGAACAAATATGTAAGTGGTGTCAGTATTGAAAGTTTATTCTAATTAACAATATACGTATTTTACAAGGGTCAATATTGGAACCTTAATTCTATTAGTAATTGGAATTGTCGGGGTTGCTCAGGAAGGGAAGTGGGTAGTTATTTCAAAATCTCGTGTTTTGAAGGTCAAGTATACAAAATTTCATCAAGATTGATAGTTATCTGCTTTAAGGGGTGACAAAATCGAGATGGAATTTCGGATACTTCCAGTGGCGGCTCGTGAATTTTTGAGAGAGGAGGCTGGACATAAAACGTTTTTGTAAAAATATACTCTATTCACAGCCTTTTAACCTTTGCACAGCGACCGTACCAGCTACTTCAGTGACAAAATTAATTGTTACCCAGCAAGAACCAACGTAGAGGTATAGAGTTTCTCTTGCCAAAAAAGTTTTTTGTTAGTTTTTTTGGATTTTTAATATTTTTTCTTTTTTTTTGGAATTTTTCATATTTTGTTTTTTTTTATTAATTTTATTAACTTTTTTTTAAATATTAACGGAATTCTACGGTCTTTAGTTTGCGAAAAATGATCAATAATATTATCATTTTGTTTTAAGCGTTTTACTAAATCTTCTTCAATAGATATTAAACTAACATTGTATAAACGATTTTGGCATGTAAGTTTTAATTCGTTTGAGAGTAGAAAATGATCTCTCCACCGATGCCAACGTGACAGAAATGGTGACTGTCAAACAAAGTAGTTTATGAAACTGAGGTAAAACTTGTTGCAAATCATTGTCTATCATATATTTTATCATATCGGCTGTCATACTGGCCTAAAATATCTTTATCCGAGTATATAACGCATAATTCATTGTGCCGTGCTATTTTATCAAAAAATTTATATTTTAGAACTAAGTTATCTTAAAGTGTATTGGGGAACTCTTTTGATAAAGATTCGAAAAATCTTCTATTCGTCAAGACAAAAAACTTCAATTCATGTAAATCGGAAAATCGAATCTCAATTTGACCTTAATAGTATCTAAAATTTCATAAAAAAGTTGTTTATGATGTAGTTTCTTGTCTACCAAATTATATGTTTTCCTCCTTTTCGCGGGAGGAGCCTCATCAGTTGAAAAATTTTCAAATAAAATATTAAAATGAAATTCTATATTACGGAAACTTGAAATTTTTCCAATGAGATGTTTCAAACGATCTCTTGAATAAATTATATCAGTGAATTTATGTTGTAAAATTTGGAAAATAAGATCAGTTTGTTCAAATATTAATTTAAAATTATCAAGAAAAAACAAAAATTCTTCATTTTCTAAATAAGATTTTAAACCAACAGCAGCATTTAATGAAACCTGTGTTGAAAAGTCGTCAATGTTTAATACAAAATCAAATGTTTCAATCAATTTGTCTTTTATTTTTATGGATGGTAAATACTGCACGTGATGTAAAATTCCATCGAGTTGGAGCATTACAGGGAAATCAATGATTTTTTAAAACTTCGTTTTGTCAATACTACTATTAGTATTAACAATGATCGATTTTGATAGTTACCTAACATTACTAATCCTTTCAAATCCGGTAAAGGCCGTTTATTTAAAAGAAACACTTTTATCGTATGTTAATTCACTAAATGGATTTTCTAAAAGGCAGCAACTAACTCACTAACACTCATTTTAAATTTACAACAGAGAACAATCTAACATTACTTCGCGTGGCGTGACACATAAACAAGCACTGACTGACCTACTCAGCAGTCGGCAGAACGCACGTCTCGTATTTCATAGATTGCTAGCGGCTGCCACAGGCTAGCCTCCAGAGGTTGCCATTTTCGCTGATTTACCCAGTTGGCGTTCGGACTGGTCGGAAAAACGGCAACTGCATTGAACAACACATGCTCAGCGTTAAAGATATATAGAGAGTCTAGCCTCAGGGTACTGTTGCCAGATTAAAAATAACTACTGAGAACGGGGAATTAATTGTAAAATTTTAAAAATTATCAGAGAAACAGGAAATAAAATGGAGAATGATCATTAAGATAAATTGGTGAGGAGGCTGAGCCTCCTTAGCCTCCTTCGAGGAGCCGCCACTGGATACTTCTGCAGGTGAAATAGGTATATGAGTGTGATATATATTTGCAACCATTGTTTTGATTAGGGTTCAATAAAATACCATAATTTCATTTGAAAAACTGAAGATGAATGTCAAACATCCCACTTGAAACAGGGCTACCTTGCCAAAAAACAATGTTCCTATTCCGTTCCTATTTTAACCACTTTAAGTGATCTGCAAAAATCCAAAACCATATGACCAATACGAACGGCATCTAGATCGATTCAGAAAAGCCTGAAATAGGTATCAGCAAATCCGAAAAAATAAACTATTCCAAGATTCGGCGGTGATCAGTATAAAGCGGGTATTATCAGTCGCTCGACATTCGCGTTTGAATGTAAAGCAGAGGTTAGTGGAGCTAACCACCTTCTTTACACAAGCAAACCTTTCACCATAATTGAAATTGTTTTATTGATTGATCTTCTCCTAGGTTTACCAACATACTGAAGAAGAGAAAGAAGATTTAGAAAAGCAGAATCTCATTGTTGATCCAGATTTATTTTATATGAAGCAATATGTTTCGAATGCCTGTGGTACTATTGCCCTGATTCATAGTGTAGCAAACAACGTAGATAAGTAAGTGTTGGTTGTTCTTATTAGCTCGTAAATCATTAAACAACATTTTGATACTTCTGAATAAATTGAAATTAGCTTAAAACATTGAGGATTTGGCTGTTATACGCATTTATGTAACTGCAAAACATCTGAATTGAATATAATTCATGATATCACCAAATTTCCGTTGCTAATGAAGATGGCAATAAAATTATAGTTTTTGGATTATTCACGTCAGGGATAGGAATACCTTTTGATCTCAGAAATGCTGAATAAACTTTTCAAGAAAAGTATGAATCACATAGTGACGTAAGACCAAAAACATCACCTAGAATTACTTTTCGAAAGGTAAGGCAGATATGGTATTAACATCAAACCTTCAAAATTCATTTTGGAATCTGATTAAATTTTACTGTTAACGGATTACAAAAAATAGCATATTACTAAAAATCAATTTTCTACCTAAACTTTTGACGACCATATATCTCATTGAGTAAGCCACAAAACAAAATTTTGTATTTTGAATACTTAGGTGGAGACTGCCTTCCTATTTCAAAATGTTCAGAAAGCCTTATCAGAAATAATATCACACGTGACTAAAAGGACCTACTTGACTCTAACCACAGGACCAGGGCTCGGAATTGTATTCAAATTATTCAAGTATTTGAATATCCATGGAAAAAATATAATTTGATATTCAAATATTCAGATATCCAAATATCTAAATATTCAAATATTCAAATATCCAATTATCTGGATGGTCAAAAATGTAAGGATGTGTGGTTTTCATATTCGGGGCAATTATGAACATCGAAACGAATCCATCAATAGTTACCAAATAACCAAACCATCTATCGTAGAACATCAACGGAAAATGTTGAAATTATCGAATATCGACACGTAAACCATCACTGTTTCACAGCCATTGTTATCGATGCTCATCCACATCAGTTCCGTCTGAGAGAGTATTTTCGAGAGCTGTTAATTTAGTTTCAGCTAAACGATCTTGCTTAAAGCCAGATAACGTAAAAAAAAAATTGTTTTTGAGTGAAATTTTATAAAGTTTGATTTTGAATAAAAAATATACTGCAAAATTTTCAATTTATTTTACAATTTTCGTAATACCTATTGATCGTTGGCATCTATAAAAATATGAATATCCTGATATCGAAATAGTTACACATATTTTCAATCAATCAAAATAATATTAGAATATCTGAGTATTCGCATATCCAGATATCTGAATATCCAAATATTTGAATATTCAGATATTCAAATATTTGGATATTTGGATATTTGAAGATTTGCAAATATTCAAATATTGGATAATTTGAATATTCAAATAGGATTATAAACAAATACTTGAATACTTGGATACGAAAAATTCCGACCCCTACACAGGATGCCTTCTTTCCACATTAGTAGAAGTCGAATTTACTGTATTTATATAGATAAAAAAGAGTGGTCATAGTTTCTGAATATTTAGAATATTCAGCTTAATTTTCAACATTAGAAATGAACAGTTTCCAAATTCCTCATATCAGTTAATAATTAAAATCGAAACCAAAAAATTTTAGAACCACAATCTCCTATTAGTACAGTCATTTTATGGATTGGTCGTCCTTTTTTTTCCGACTGAAGGTTTGAAAATACAGGAAGTTATGAAATTTTCCATAGATTACGAAAAAAATAGTGGCTGAAAACCTCCAGTGAAGGAAAATGTCTTAATTTATATATACTTATACAATTTTCCGTGTTTTTCCGGGAAAAAAAAATATTTCCTTGAAAATAAGCATTTTAGAAGAGAAAGTTTCAAACAAAAGTGGTTCAGCATTAAATTTTACATAGGAATTGACTATTCTGAATTTCATTTTCATCGAATTTTCCAAGCATTGGATGGGAAAACAAAATATTTTCGAATAAGAACTATGTATGAGAAAAAATTGCATTTGGCTGGTAAATATGGTATGATAATGGAATATATATCGTTACTGTAAATGATTATAATTAAGAATTTTCCAATATTTGCCCTAATTTTCCGGGTTAGGAATTTTTTTTTTTCAATCTTAGTGTATGATATGTCGATTTTTAGGTTTTATAGAGCTCTGATAACGATTTTTCAGTTCATTTTGTCGTGAAAAGTCATTGAAAACGTACATTCGGAAAATGGAAAACCTTTTTTTTTTTATTATGGCGTGTTACAGATCAATCATGTCATACACTAAGATTGAAAAAATAAAATAAAATTTCCTAACCCGGAAAATTAGGGCAAATATTGGAAAATTCTTAATTATAATCATTTACAGTAACGATATATACCCCAATATAAAATTTATTATACCATATTTACCAGCCAAATGCAATTTTTTCTCATATATTGTTCGAAACTTTTCCTTCTAAAATGCTTATTTTCGAAGATATAAGTGTTCTTTCCCGGAAAAACACGGAAAATCGTATATATATATATATATATATATATATACGATAATATATACCAGAATAACCAGGGAGGCAATAGAGATCGAGAAACGTCCACATAGTCTCAACAAACGAGATGACGGACTAAGATTACCAGCAACATGGAAACCCGCTTTAGAAAGTCGGAAGATACAACCAAAAACAAGAGAAAACGTGGTATCCAGTGCACGTGCAACAGATCACGCAAACTTACCGGCTGATTCCAGCGTCGCAATGACGTCATCCAAACGTGTCACTCGGAGCCAAACACGTAGAAATCAACCAAGCGTGAAATAGTTCGAAAGTCCAAAGGTCAAGCATAACGGGGGATATAAATACCTGTCCCTCCAAGTAAGCGTCAGTTCGCCTAGATTTTCCAGACTCTACGGTCGAATCACCTGAAGATGGCAAATGCGACTTTGCCGAAACGTCGTGAAATTGGTTCTTTTGAGGACCGAAACCACACAACGCGGATCAATACCCGAGAATTCAGTTCTTGAGATTTGGTACTTTTTTTCGGACTTTAGATACGTAGATATATATATATATATATATATATATATATATATATATATATATATATATATATATATATATATATATATATATATATATATATATATATATATATATATATATATATATATCTACGTATTTTCAAACCTAAAGTCCGAAAAAAAGTACCAAATCTCAAAAAAATCCATAAAATGACTGTACTATATACCAACAATATTTATATAATATATATTTCTCAATATATTCAATTAAATCTAAATATCCACAGAATTTCAGATATTGAACCATTAGATTCGATCAATTATTTTGCAATATAACCTATATTCTTCACATTGAACATGTGACTAATGGAATTCAGTATGAGATGCACTACTCTCCGTTTTAAAATAAATGTAAAGTTCAAATTGATGCCAAACATTTAGCGAATGTGATAAAATATCTTTTTCTGTGCTGTTAGTAGTAGAATACTGTAGACTAGTTCTTAGGATTGAACTGGATGATGGTGTATTCAAACGATTGTTAGATGATGCCAAAGGTTTGACTCCAGAAGACCGAGGTAAAATGTTGTTAGATTTAACAAAAAATCCTCATGTGCAAGATATGATTGCAGCACATCAGGAGTTAGCCATGGAGGGACAAACTGAGGTAATTGCAAAACATGTTTTTCTTTTAACCGACCCCAGGAAGCATGTTTTAGAATTTTAGTTGATTTTTTTTACTATCCTTAGTTTGTTCTCTTTTAGGGAATAGATCACAACATATTTGGTCGTTTCGAGGTTTTATATAATCTGGATTTTCATTATTTTCCCTTTTATTACATGCTTCAAGAATATTGTAAGAAATTTGCTCCGGTTTAAACGCATTTTGTTGTCAATCTCAATTAAATACATCCATGCCATTTGAGTATTCTTAACGTTAACTATTTTCTGATTTTCAGTTGAATCCCGATGAAAAAGTGAATCATCACTTCATAGCATTAATTGAAAAGGGAGGCTTTCTGTATGAATTAGACGGAAGAAAGGAATTTCCGATTAACCATGGTGCTACAACCCAGGAAACTTTCATAGCTGTAAGCTTAATTCATCTTTATCTATTACTGTTTCAAGTTTCAATTGACTCTGCAGAAACAGCTGGCATTTTTGCGGATGCCCATATGTGAGCTGTGATTCTATGAGCTGCGACATTATGTCTTGTTATGGGTTTATCTATGGTCTGTCACGGACATACAGTACGTACAGTGTCACCATTAAAGTCCGCACTATACGGGATTTTTTTTTTAATAGCTTTGGTTAATATTTGATGTCGTGAACAGTTTTAGGTTCAAATTAGAGCAAAAATGGCATTAACAGTTGTGGGCCAAACGATATTCGTTAGCTGTCAAATTTGACATTGTTGCAGAAAGTGGCGGAAAATGACATTTCTGAATAGAATTTAAAAAAGATGTTTCTATTGCAATTTTATGTACGTGTGAAAATTTTCAAAAGTATAGGATGTAGTTGCGATTTTTAATATTTTCATCTAATAAAATATTTTTTACAAATCCAAAGTTTACTTTAAGTAAATAATAATAAGTATAACTGGTGAAAATTAATTTATTTGTGTAATACTTACCGCCAAATGTCAGTTCCATGATAAATATTTCATTTACTTACTTTTTAAAATTGAAATTGCAACCATAAAAAATATTGTCACGAGCGGTGCAAAGTTCCAATAATCTTATCATTCTTTTGAAAAGACATGAGTATTTAATCTTATAAAATATTAAATGCGTGCAAGATATAGGGAAACTGCCAAATGAAGGTATTATTTTTATTTTAATTAGACATTTGTTTTCGCACCATTTCTGAAAACAATATCTTGTAATTAGTAAATTATTAAAACAGCAAGTTGGCCATGGTAAATAAATTACAAGTTAGCGGTCACATTGAGATTGTTGTAATCAAGTCAAAACATTCAGTGTAGTAACCATATAGAATCTTATCCCTTCAAGAAAAATAGAAATTGTCCTAATACCCCGTCCAGGGAAAAATGTAAGAGGCCTTCCATTAATATCCAACAATTGCAAGATATCATTCGGGAGTGCTGTAGGGATCTGCAGGGTCTGAATTTAAAAAAAACGTTGTGAAAGAAGTTGATAAACGGCCTATTATTTGTATTGAGCGTGAAGAACACCATACTGAAATATAATTTGAATTGTGTAGTTTTTGTTTACTATTATTTAATTGTTCATAATAATTTTTAGTGTTAAGTTTCAAAATCTAATTGAATTAAATGATATTCCTACTTTTAAAGTGATTAACAATGTGATAGCTAGCTTAAAATTTATTTGCCGTGGCCATCTTGCTGTTTTAACAAATTACTAATTACAAGATGGGCAATTCGAAAAATTAAAGGAGACGGCCAAGGGGGGGGGGGGGGTCTGCGGATCTTGGTGGAGCAATTTTTTTCCGTTTCTACATTGTATTTCAACTCGTTTACCGGCATTTAGAGATTAAAATGTCCTTCAAAAAGTTTTCTATGTGTTTTCTCAATTTTTTGGTTTTTTCCAACGAAAATGTCAAAAAACTGTTTTTGACACCAGAAATCGACATTTTATAGTAAATAAACGTCCAAGAAGTCATTTCCGATCGAAAATTGGCCGCTGAATCCAAAAATGGTGTCAGTTCCCTTCCATAATCCATCATTTTCTATCCATTGGCTATTTTCGGCAAAATACCTTTTTTTACGGCGTCATATCGGTGAGAGCAGCCATTAAAAAAAATTTTTTTTTCAGCGACATCTGTGTGTTTTTACCTCAGCTTTACGATCAAATAAGAATTCTTCTGACTAAATGGGTTTTAGAGGTTGAAAAATTGAAAAAACTAAAAAAAAACGACAAATAACCGATATTACTGTAGAAAAATCTGTTGTCAGGTCGCTGACAAGTCTTTTTTTGGGACATATGAACTCGGAATCGGATTCAGCGGGAAATTTTACGATAAGAAAACAGTTTCCGAACGTCATCCAACAGTTTTTACACTCAATATACTATTAATTTTCCGCCAAAAACCAAGTAAACTTAATTTTCTTCCAGTTTTTGACCTTTTTCGACCTCAAAGTTGCAGAGTTTAGAATCGTAACTAGGATATTTGAACTCCTTGGACAATTTTCGATGGAGAACATGCTATTTCTTCATTTTTTTTTAAATATTTTGGTACTTTAGAAAAGCAGTTTGAAAAAAAGCTTTTTCGTAGCTGCAAATCTAGAGACTTGTTTTTTTGTAATTTTTGAAGATTGTTTCTTAAAACTTTAAATCGACTAAATCGTGATCAAATGATTGATTAGGATGTAAAATTTCCCAAGCATTCTAATTCTGACAATTTTTCAATCCCACATGATGACCCGGAGCCAAAAATTCAACAAAGCGCAAAAAATAGGAGGCAAAACAACGAAACCGAATGTAAATTAGTGTAATTTTGTGGCTCTGGGTCATCATGTGGGATTGAAAAATTGTCAGAATCACAATGCTTGGGAAATTTTACATCCAAATCAGTAATTTTGATCGCGATTTTAGTCGATTTAAAGTTTTAAGAAGCAAACTTCAAACATTACAAAAAAACGAAGTCTCTAGATTTGCAGCTACGTAAAAGCTTTTTTTTAAACTGCTTTTCCGAAGCACCAAAATATTTAAAAAAATAATGTTATAGCATGTTTTCGATCGAAAATTGTCCAAGTAATCCAAATATCCTACTTAGAATTCTAAATTCTGCAACTTTGAGGTCGAAAAAGGTCAAAAACTGGAAGAAAATTACGTTTACTTGGTTCTTGGCGGAAAATTAATGGTATTACTGGAGTGTAAAAACTGTTGGATGACGTTCGGGAACTGTTTTCTTATTGTAAAATTTCCCGCTGAATCCGATTCCGAAGTCATATGTCCTAAGAAGACACTTGTCAGCGACCTGACGACAGATTTTTGTACAGTAATATCGGTTTTTTGTCGCTTTTTTTTAGTTTTTCGATTTTTCGACCTCCAAAATCCATTTAGTCAAAAGAATTCTCATTTTATCGCAAAGCTGAGGTAAAAACACGCAGATTTCGCTAAGAAAAAAAAAATTTTAAGTAGCTGCTCACACCGATATGACGCTGTCAAGAAAAAGGTATTTTGCCGAAAATCAGCCAATGGATTATAAGATTGAATACTTGTGTCTTTTCAAAAGAACGATAAATTATTGGAACTTTGCACTGCTCATTCCAACATTTTTTATGGTTGCACTTTTAGTTTTCAAAAGTATGGAAAGTAAATAAAATATTCATCATAGAATTGGCATGTGACTGTAAGTATTACACAAATAAATTAATTTTTACCAGTATCAAAAATCGTAAGTACATAAAGTTGCAGTAGAAGCATCTTTTTCAAATAATTTTTTTTTCAAATTCGATTCAGAAATGCCAATTTCTACAACAAATGTTAAATTTGACAGCCAACGAATATCGCTTGTCCACAACTGTTAATGTAATTTTTGCTCTAATTTGAACCTAAAACTGTACCAGACATCAAATTTTAACCAAAGCTATGAAAAAAAAAATTCCCATATGGTGCAGACTTTAATGTTGACACAGTACGTGGCGGTCAATGTATGAGATGACTGAATTGAACTATTTACAGGATGTGTTATGGTGATGATTACAATTTTACTCTTAGAAGGGCCGGATTTCAAAAGAAAGTCTCTTACCGGGAGCTTACCACGTATACGGAAACTACCTGCCAAAGTCAAATTTGTTGACTTTGTTCCGGAGACTGTTTAAACAGTCAGCCAGGGATTGGTTTTATATTATATGCTAGCTGTTTTCCGGAGCTTACGTTCGCAGATACAGCTAACACCCGTAGGAGCAGGTAGTGGCGTTGACATTGCCGCCGCAATGTCATTGCCCAAGTTTCAAGAATAAAATTCATATTGCAAATGATTTGAAACAGCTAATTACGGGAAAATACGTCAAAAGTCTAAAGTCATATCATTGAAAGTTAATTCGAATTGATAGTGTTATGTATCAGCTGTCTTGTCAAGTAAACGTTACCTGTTGTCTTTTTCTGGGATTATGTGTGATGAGCCATCAATCTATGAGCTGTATGTCAGTGGCGGCTCGTGAGTTAAGAAAAAACGTACCTATTTTTTGTACATAAAATCCGCTCTCTTATTTTTCATGCTGGAAAAAAAGTCTATGACTTTGTTGTCAAAGTCGACTGGACTGGTGGAACTTCGTTTCTATTGATAGGACCGCCAATGCGTTCAGTCGATCTTCTGACATTGTGCTTCTCAGAAAAGTTTTAATGCGTTTGAGGGTGGAAAAACATCGTTCACATTCTGCTGTCGACATGGGCGTTGTACAAATAATATCCAACAGTTTGTATGTTTATGTCAAAACCTTTTTTAGATTGTTGTCTGTTATGAACACAAAAAGAGGCAAAATACCACCTACGTCACACATGTCATCGCGCTCATAAATTGCTGAACGTTCACTTTTTAATTTTACACTGTCCAATATAGGATCAGATTTCAGTTTCATCAAAATGTTTTTGTGGAAATGCTTGTCTTGATAAGTTTTAAAATTTTGAGGATCAAATAATTTTGCCGCAATTAAGTGATCCCCAAAATCAAATGGTCGCTAATTTGACTTAAAATAGTGTCACATACTCTGTTATCTCCAGCTGTCGTTTTTATGTTACTTGCAGGTTCTTCATTATTGCGTTCTTGATTATCATTATCAGTAGAATTTCTAATTCGAATAATTTGCTGCTGAAATTGTTCAATTGCCTTTTGCAATTGAGCACTGTCAATCCCGCGCATTTGAGTCTGATATATGAAATAATATTTCAAAATGTGGCATGATGAAATGAAATATTTTCAACCAGTAGAGAAATTTCGGACAATTCAAATGTTTCAATAAACCTCTTGCTTCACTAAAAGTAACAATCCATCTCATCATCGTCAATAATTTTGTCTAAACATTCTTTGAAAGAATCCTGGTGTTCAAATAATGTGTTCATAGTTCGACTTTTGACAATCCAGAGCTTAGGAACAGCGCGTGGTAATCTACGCTTGACTATTTCATCAAGAATTGCCGTTCGTTTCGGCGATCGAGAAAGAAAAGCTTGAAAATGACAGCAAATTTGCAAAGAAAATTTTTACTTTTTTATTGCGCTGTGACGCTCGTTCAATGATTATATTAAATTGATGCGCGTAACAGTGAATATAATGTGCATGTGGAAATCTTCATTCGATAACGACTTGGACACCATTTGTTATTTGCTAATACATCAGCATTATGTCTACCCGGCTTAAAAAAAGACGTTTTTTATTCTCGATCTCTTTTTTTGAGACAAATTCACTGGCGGAAACATACACTTGCGTCTTTTCTTTTCGAGCTATAAACAAAAGTTCGACTTTAGACACGTGAAAATCGTAGTTGTTTGTAAGGCTAGGAGAAAATAACCTTTACATTCTTGAGGCACTTTTTTTTCTGTTTTCCGGTGGCGTCGACAAAACTAAAAAAAGGCGCAATTTCGAGTTATGGCCTAAAGTCGTATTTTTTCAAATGGCAATCATAGTTTGGTATGGTTTAGTTAAAACGTATCTTTTTCTTTCTAACCGTGTATCATATGTCGGGTCGCTTTTGATGTGTAAATATTTAATAACGAAAATAATATTTTATTATATTACTTTTTACTTTTTTTATATTTATTTCTAATAGGCGGGTGTAATCTGTGACAGTGTTTATCTGTTTGTCTGTAAATTGCATATTAACGATTTTGTGGGCTACTTGGAATAAATATTTAAAAAAAACGCAAAAGTAATATAGTAAATTATTTTTTTCGCTATTAAAGACGACCCCACATATAATACATAGTTAGAAAGAGAAAAAAATTCGTTTTAACTAAACCATAGCCAACTATGATTCCCATTTAAAAAAATGCAACTTTAAATGAATCAAACTTTTGTTTATAACTCGAAAATAAAAGACGATAGCAGATTCTTGTTTCTGCCAGTGTCTCGTAAAAATAGATCGATAACTTGACTTCCATTTTTGTACCTCGTATAGTTACTGAGTTAGCTTATACAAACATCGAAATTTGCGCACCCAGCCAACCGTACAATGATTGAAAATTCTTGGCTTCCGGATGGATTCCGCGTCACAATAGCTCGACTTGATGCCGACGTTTCGCCAACCATTACAGGTGGCATCTTCAGGGCAGGCTTGAGACTTGAACTGAAACTGGTTCTACTGGTTTCTGTAGCCGTATTTATTGTAGGAAAAATCCTTCACGCTACACAGCTCACTGCCTTTATTCCGGTGGTTAACTTCGTTCCGGCTCCCGACCCTGCCGTTGTGCGACCATGTGCGAAGTGGAATTTTCGAGGATGGGTTTCCAAATGTTGGGAAGGTAATATCCTGAGTCACGGTTCAGATTATTCGGATGTTTTAGGATTTCTATAGCTTCAAGGATTTTTCGCTGATAGAAATTTGGGGCTCGGGCTAGGATTTTAGTATCTTCAAAAAGGATTTGATGATAAGTATCAAACTTGTGTTCCGCAAGTGCAGATCTACTGGTGTCACGAAGCCTTGTACAGCGCTCATGTTCTTTCACACGAGTAGCTATTGTACGACCTGTTTCACCAATGTAGGCTTTACCGCAAGAACAGGGAATTCTATAAAAACCTTCTAAGTGACGAGGAAGAAGGGGATCTTTGATAGGTTTGTAAAACTGAGATAATTTTGGGAGTGTGAAAAAACGGGTAGAAATATGATGTTTTTTGAGGATTTTGGAAATTCGATCTGTTATATTTTCAATATATGGAAGATATGCCGTGGATAAAGCAGGCGGGGGGTTTCTGGCTCAGGTCGATTTGAAATTGTAGGTGAAGTGTATTTCTTTATGGCTTTTTGAATGTTGTAATGGGAGGAATTGTAATTCTGATTTTAAGGATTGAGGTTGAGATAAGTTGACAGCTCTGTGGACCAGGGAGTTTATGACAGATTGCTTTTGGGCAGGGTGGTTGTGGGAAAGACCATTGAGGTATATATCGGTATGAGTGGGTTTTCGATACACAGATTGTCCTAAAGTACCGTCAGTCTCGACTAACCAATACATCCAGGAACGGGAGTGAACCTTGCGATTCGACTTCCATGGTGAAAGGGATATTGGGATGTAATGAATTTAAATGATTGAGGAAGGGAGCAAGCTTTTCGCGACCGTGTTGCCAAATAACAAAAGTATCGTCGACATATCTAAACCAACATTTCGGCTTAAGAACAGATGAGTCAATGGCATCTTGTTCCAAAGAGTTTCCATGAAGATATTAGCTATGATCGGAGAAAGTGACTGCTCGTAGAACTTGCCATCGTATAGAACATATGTGGAGGATAGACAAAAATCAATTAACGGTAGCAAGTCCGTTGAAATGTTTTTGGCAGGTAACAATTGAGAAATTATGGAAAGGGTGTCTGGAATGGGAACATTGGTAAACAGTGATTCGACGTCGAAGCTGACGAGCAAATCGTCTGGGTCAACTTTTACCGTTTGAAGGTTTTCAACGAAATGAAAGGAATTTAGGATAAAACTATTGGAATTACCCTACAAGGGGTTTGAGAATAGATGACAGATATCGAGAGAGTATATAAGTAGGGAATCCGATAGTGCTGACAATTGGTCTCAGAGGAACTGAGGGCTTATGAATTTTAGGCAAACCATATAAACGGGGACATTTAGAACAATGGGGGATAAGAAATTTCTTATCTGAATCAGGAAGGGAAGAATGACAGATAATTTGTGAAAGTGAACGTTCTATAGAGGAGGATCTTTGGTAGGAGCTTATAGGAATTAGTTTCCAGATGTTGCAGGATTTTGTTATCATAATCTGAACGATTCATGACAATAGCGGAGTTTCCTTTATCAACCTTCAAAATAGCTAGATCAGGATTTGATTTGAGTGAATTGAGGGCTTGAATTAAAGGTTTAGGGCAGTTTGATTTAGGAATCTTGGAAGGACGAAGAATTTTAACAGTTTCGAAACGAATTTCATCTGCTGCGAGATGGGGAACTTTATGTAGGGATGCTTCTACAGCAGAAATACTGGATGTCGTAGGAATATTTTTGGGGGTGAAAACGAAATTAGGACCTTTAGATAGAACTGATTGTTCTGCTCTGAGACCAATTGTCAGCACTATCGGATCCCCTACTTATAAACTCTCTCGATATCTGTCATCTATTCTCAAACCCCTTGTAGGTAATTCCAATAGTTTTATCCTAAATTCCTTTCATTTCGTTGAAAAGCTTCAAACGCTAAAAGTTGACCCTGACGATTTGCTCGTCAGCTTCGACGTCGAATCACTGTTTATCAATGTTCCCATTCCAGACACCCTTTCCATAATTTCTCAATTGTTACCTGCCAAAAACATTTCAACGGACTTGCTACCGATAATAGATTTTTGTCTATCCTCCACATATGTTCTATGCGATGGCAAGTTTTACGAGCAGTCAACGGGAGCTGCCATGGGTTCCCCATTTCTACGATCATAGCTAATATCTTCATGGAAACTTTTGAACAAGATGCCATTGACTCATCTGTACTCAAGCCGAAATGTTGGTTTAGATATGTCGACGATACTTTTGTTATTTGGCAACATGGTCGCGAAAAGCTTGTTCCCTTCCTCAATCATTTAAATTCATTACATCTCAATATCCTTTTCACCATGGAAGTCGAATCGCAAGGTTCACTCCCGTTCCTGGATGTATTGGTTAGTCGACAGACTGACGGTACTTTAGGACATTCTGTGTATCGAAAACCCGATAGATACCTCAATGGGATTTCCTACAACCACCCTACCCAAAAGCAATCTGTCATAAACTCACTGGTCCACAGAGCTTTCAACTTATCTCAACCTCAATCCTTTCATCTGCCTTATTATCAAACAATTTCTCCCATTACAACATTCAAAAAGCCATAAAGAAATACACTTCACCTAAAATTTCAAATCGACCTGAGTCAGAAACCCCCCGGCTGCTTTATCCACGGCCTATCTTCCATATATTGAAAATATAACAGATCGAATTTCCAAAATCCTCAAAAAACATAATATTTCTACCCGTTTTTCCACACTATCAAAGATCCCCTTCTTCCTCTTCACTTAGAAGGTGCTTATAGCATTCCCTGTTATTGGGGTAAAGTCTACATTGGTGAAACAGGTCGTACAATAGCTACTCGTGTGAAAGAACATGAGCGCTGTACAAGGCTTCGTGACACCAGTAGATCTGCACTTGCGGAACACAAGTTTGATACTAATCATCAAATCCTTTTTGAAGATACTAAAATCCTAGCCCGAGCCCCAAACTTCTATCAGCGAAAAATCCTTGAAGCTATAGAAATCCTAAAACATCCGAATAATCTGAACCGTGACCTTCCCAACATTTGGAAACCCATCCTCGAAAATTCCACTTCGCACATGGTCGCACAACGGCAGGGTCGGGAGCCGGAACGAAGTTAACCACCGGAATAAAGGCAGTGAGCTGTGTAGCGTGAAGGATTTTTCCTACAATAAATACGGCTACAGAAACCAGTAGAACCAGTTTCAGTTCAAGTCTCAAGCCTGCCCTGAAGATGCCACCTATAATGGTTGGCGAAACGTCGGCATCAAGGCGAGCTATTGTGACTGGGAATCCATCCGGAAGCCAAGATTTTTCAACATTAACTATCCGCTAAGTTTACTATTCAAGGGCGTACAATGATTTTATACCGCAAATATAAGCAAACTATTACTAGGAAAGTAACTGATTAGATACTTTTCAGAAAACATAACCGAGGTTTCATTTGCTTCAAAAGGCATATTGCATTTACTAGTTCAAACAACTTTTATTCTTAATCATTGAATCAATTGACCCTACAGTACTTAGTTGATGAATATGTGGCGTAGGCCTCTGCTATAAATTGAAACAACAACAGTTGATCATATGCTCATATTTGTAGTTATAATATCAACTTGCATTGAATACAGTGACATTTAGTGGTACCTAACTTAAAGTTATAAACAACAAATATTCTGAATTGCCAATAATTTAGAAATAATCACCACTAAAAATACTGTTACAGTACTAAGGACCTTTCAGCGACCAAGTAGCCATCATCAGAATAAACTAAATTAGAATTATTATTATTATTATTAAATATTCTGAAATCATCAAAATTCACAAATAAACATTGAATTACTTTTTTTACAGGATGGTGCCAAGATTTGTCAAAAATTCATAGCAAGGAATGAAACCGATATTAATTTCACAGTGATGGCCTTGACTGCTGTAGATAACTAACTGGTTACTATGTCTAATCAGACACCAATACTTGCTTATATATGTTTATACTAATGTTTCTTTATAAAAATTTATGTGTATGATAAATATGTTCAGCCTTATTGTACCTAGGCATGGAACAGTGACTGGGAAGTACAATTTAATTATGTCTATAATAGTTTTCTTTACCTATTTCAAATGTTGTATCGAGAAATGTTTCATTTCCTTACCCAATTCCAAAAATTTTTTCTAGATGAATAATTCGTGATTATACAAGTTCAAAAACGTGTTCAAAATTTTTAATTAAATTGGTTTCCGTCAACTTAGATCACCTGGCAGCTGTATTGTTGATATTAGACATAACTTTACATAGAAATACGAAGGCAAGAAGTGGCATAGCCTGATAATTTTGCGTGGAAGACATTATCTTGTCTAATAAAAAGGATAGAGAATGTTTACAAACAATAAGCAGTGGCGTATCAGTTTTTGATAAATTAATTGATTTGAATATTTAAAAAAATTTCAGAGTTGAATGTAATAACAAAAACATGTATTTCAAAATTAAACAGAATCATTAACAAGTATAACTAACGCAGATAATAACGAAAATGGTTGATGTCGAGAATAAATAAATTCAAAAGAATTCATATTGCACGTTCCATTGTCCGAAAATATTAATAAAATATCACTTGAGATCAAATAAATCGAAAGTTTATTTTTCAAAAACTGTTTATTAAGTTAAAAAATATTCTCACAATTTGGCAACTTATTGAACAGTTACTATTCTCCAGCCACGTCTTCCAAGATATTATTCTTAAGTATCTAGAAAATAGCATACCAGCAAGAGTTGTTTCTCAATTAATATAAATAAGTCAATATTTCGATCAGGGTTGGGAATTATACAGTATAAATAGTTTCACACTTTACCGGTATTATACTGACGTACAAAACGTAATGCAGTATGATATCTACGGAAATAAATATCCGTATTGAACGGTATTATGCAATATTATACAGTATTAAACACATGGTTAGGCACATTTGCAGCATAATCTTCTATTATAAGAATATATCCTTTACCTTCATAAACAAAGCATTGCATGGCTCAGTATAAAATTTCCTCCAGGGTCTGTAGAAATAAAAACACATTTTTGAGACATTCACTTTTGATTGCAAATTATTAGCACCCCATTTATAGAAACAAAAACTAAACGAGCAACAAATAGACCAAGTGAGTGAGCCCCTATTATAAAATTTCAATGCTACTGGCTTTGAAGACTCGATTGAATTCAATGTCTCCTTAACCATAACAAATATCTAAAAGAATATTTACAATGGTAATCAGCCCCTAACAAATGCGAAAATCTTGGGAGCCTTGCTAAAAAGTTCTTATATATACCTGCATCGTCTTCTCAAACTAGAAAGAGTTTTTAGCAATTAGGTCATGTGTGCATAACAAATTGTGCAACACCAAAGGAACAGAGGTCCTTGAATTTAGTGAAGATTATGGATTAAAAATATAGATAGGTCAGTGCTAAATCAAATGATTACTAGCAATAGGAATCGTCATTTAATCAGTTCAGTTGTATTATTCTATTTGTTTGGTATTAATGAAAATAACTGTATTTTTGTGTTCAAACGTTGAAGAGTTTAATGGTAATTTCTCCATCAATAAATATTAAATTCTTTTTATTTATCAATGTAATAAATACCTACCTTGATACGAGTTCCTAGCTTATATTTAAAATAGCAGATAGATGATGAAAAAAAATGTTTGGGAATCTTTTTTATTCTACTTTAAAACCTATAATACGTTAATTTTATACTGCAGAATCATATACCATTTTATAAGACGTATAATACATATTAAACAAAATGTATTCTATGTTCCTAACCCAGATTTCGATATTACTATAAGTGAATAGAACATTGGAACATTGGACAAAAGTAACACAATCTTAGAAATAAATATTTACAAAGGTATGGAAAATAGGCAAGATCACTATCGTGCGAATTCAGTTTAAATTGCACATATAACTGGAATATAGCAATAAAATAATATGTATGCATGATTTTTCAAACAATACATGCTGTATTATTCAAATCGTATTTTTAGTGTTCTCCCCTATACTACCATATTATTGATTTCTAAATAGCACTGTTCTAGTTAAAATTGAACATACTCTTTTACTCTCATGTGACTGTTTACAATGGTGGTGTAATCCTACAGCAAAATATTTTTTTAATATAAATTTGCTTAATTTGAAACTATGGTTTTCTAGTTACTGTAATGTCTACCTCATTCAAGAACTCTAAACACATGTTAACTAAATTTGCCTTCTCTTGACCATTAAGGCCATCAATAAGAAAATACCCCACCGGAGATCCAACTATATGTTCGTACCACTTCTGCAATGTTCTCGAGTGTGGCAATGAATTATTAAATTTAGATCGAACATACTCATAAGCCTTGTTTGAATAAAAATTTGAAGTTAATGCAAATGATCTCAGCTCAGGTTCATATTTTTTCTGTGAAGATCCTTCTAGAAATCTATTAATTAATATTAGAGTTGATGCACTGGTAGTATCCTAAAATAAAATAAATCAATTTTTGTGGATATATATATTTTATCAATAAATTTCAAAAATCTACTTCATTTATTTTTTTTCACTAAAGCTATTGTAAATAGACCATTAGAGTTGTAAATTAAAAACTTACATATCTTGATTTTTTAAAGACTTCAACAATCCCTTTAAGCTAAGAATTCGAGCTTTTCACTTTCTATAACTTTCAGTCAGGTTTTTTTATTTTTCGTCTTTGATTATGGACTGTTTTCTTAGCAATTTTCCAAATTTGTTTAGCTTTTCCTGCACTTTCCATATCACTTGTATGACAGTCCCCCATATATCTTAGTCTTCGTATTTTTAACAAACATCAGTTGATTATTATAAAATAAATATGCAGTGTTTTGGTACAAGGATAAATATGCAAAGTTTGTAATTTTTCAAGAGGCACTTATATACTTGAATAACTTTAAAGTTAATACTTTGAGAACACCGTATACCTACTGTGGTCTATGCAAATATGTATAAGTATCAGACGATGAAAGAGTAATGGTCAATCTTGAACCTGTTCTTATTTTATACATTGGCTTCTCTAATTCTGAAGTATCATTAAACAAAGATAAGCTTTCTTTAAATGGTTCAGTAAATGTAGAAGAGTTATCTTCATTACTTTGTGTTTTAGTCTGGAGCCTATAAACAAAGAAATTAAAACCATTTTGGTGAAGTTTGACTTACTTTGTTGGGAAACTTAGATTTTCTGGTTTTAAAAACGATAATTCTTCGAAACCCTGCTCATCAGAAGATGCTGTCAAAGTAGAGCTTTCATTAAATCAAGCAGTTACTGTTGTGGAATTATGACCTGAGGACCTGCACACAATTAATAAACAGTCAAAAAACGTAGCGGTGACATCAATTAAATAAACATATTTACCCAATCACATTTTCTTCTGGCGATTCTATTAAATGGTGGATAGCAGTTTTTAAAATGTGTCTATTCCCAGATTTGTTAATTTTAATGTCTTCTGGTAAAAAATGTTTCGAGCAGACTATCATACCATGCTGAAGAACAAGATGAAGAGATCTAGACCACCTGTCAATTTGAATACAGTCTTTTGGAACCCTAAAATAAGTAAGATATAATATAGCATTACATTATAGTTTTTATGTCTAAAATATGTAAACAAATAGTCATATTATATAATGCATGACATTTTCATATAATATATGTAATATGTTCATATCACTATATAAAGTGTCATATAATCTCATAAATATTTGTTATTTACTGTTTACAACATGGAAGTCTTGTCTCTGATGGAAGATACGCCTCTGAACTTACATATGAAATGACAGCTCCGAATCTTTTTCGTAAATTGTAGAACAAACACAGCACTTTTTCGTCATTTTTACAGTTCAATTATACACAAAACAACAAGGAAATTTCTTTCAAAACAATATAACACACTTCCACAGTCTTAGAAACCTAGAAATGTCGAAAAACACGGAATGAACGATTAACATCAACAAGTTGTAAATGTTTGAGTTCCAATGTGGCAGACAGATGCTGATCGCTGATTGGTCAACGATCATAATATAAACAGTTCTTGGTTCCGTTCTATCTTGCCCACATTTTTCACAATTCGAAGCCGCTTCTATCGTTTCCTATTTCTATGTAACTTTATCATTTATGTCAGTGTTCAATTGTTTTTAAAATAACGGATGCTAGTTGCCTTTTGCATTGCTTTTGTAACTAGATAATTATTTTCGATCACATTATGGAATTTGGTTTGAGTGACACGGATTCTCCTTTCGTCCTGCTAACAAAGAGGATGTAGAAGACATGGTCGGGAACCAAATTTTTGACTTCAGGACTGTTTAGAGTAATTAGGAGGTAAAAATATTGAGAGTCCCCGGAGTTACAAGGTGAGTGTGGTGCAGGGGGCAGGGGGCAGGTAGAAGTTCACTTTTGTTTGTTTTTCGCTTCTATTTCGAAAGCAGTGCTCCTTAAGAAATAATTACCTCATTCAAAATAACAGCTACAGGATGGATACTATTCGTTTCTTCTGCCAATAGGTTCCGAGATATCGGTCAGGGAAAATCTCGCGCATCAGTCCATGGTTTTATAGTCAATATAGTCAATAAAAGTAGGAGAGCATTAAATTTTCCTCAAACTCAGTTCTTCTTTGTTATTTTATCTCCAGATGATGAAAAGTTCGGAAATTTGTTATTTTTGAGCAAATTTCGAAATTCCGTAAGAAAATCTTATATAATCTTAGTTAAGGTTTTCATATTTGTATGTAACCCTTCTATTGTGTATTTACATGTACCGTGAAACCTGGAGCGAAATATTTCAACTTAAAACGTTCCAAATTTGAGAGCTTGTCCAAACTTTCGAATGCATTTGAAACAAGAATCGTAAAAAGTTTTCGTGAAATCGAAAATACAGAGCATCAATTTCAATTTAGACCCTGAAATAACAGTGAAGCGATACCAATCTCTCTAACGAGCACCATAAAAGTAAGCTGATTAACCTGTGGAGGTCCAAACTCCCCGACGAACGATAGGATTGAGACTCAACGATGTTGACGTTTTAATTGTTACAACAGCCATTGAAAAATCTGAAACCACCACCGTCGCATTCTTTAGCTGAAGACGTGAATCTGTCAGTTCTAC
Organism: Endomychus coccineus; assembly: GCA_958510875.1. Taxonomy (NCBI): domain Eukaryota; kingdom Metazoa; phylum Arthropoda; class Insecta; order Coleoptera; family Endomychidae; genus Endomychus; species Endomychus coccineus. The sequence goes on along the minus strand of OY294067.1, from coordinate 236,003,712 downwards.
CAATGGCAACAACTCCAGCTGCTTGAACCTGACCCAGGAAGAGTCTTCCTTATTGTTGGAAATTTCGTTTTGAATGGGTGTCCTGTTTTCGAGATATAAGCAAAATCCAAAATTGTCCCCTGCACCTCTCACCTCGTAGTTCCGGGGACTTTAGTATGTTTACCTCCCAATCACTTCAAACATAGCCCAAAAGTTTGTTGACAGGACTACTACATCATATTACTAAATAATTGAACTCAAATACTTACAGGAAATTTGTTCTAAAAAGATCAGATTCTAATTAACATATTACTTGTTAGATATTATCCACAAAGGTAATGTTTCTGTAACACTGCAGCTAATAGTTCTCTTGTGCTTATCAGTGTAAATATTCTAAGATACTATAGTATGTACGAAATAAAATCTGAAGAAGAAAGTTGTGGAAGGGGGAGAACCCATCTTTGCTTCGTCCTCCGGGCGGGCATATTATATCCTAAGTTATGATGCAGAGTAAAGAATCTAGTCCGGTTATATCACTTGAAAAATATAATGCTATTTAACAAATTCATCAACTTTGAAAATTTGTTGAAACGTTTCTGCCGAAACTAATCATAAATTGAATAATTATAGTTAATTATTAGTTATAATCAACATAGCGGAAGTCCTGACAAGTACTTCCGCTATGTTGATTATAATTAACGATCGAAACTAAAAGGGTGTGAAACAATATTCACAAGAGCAATCTCTAGACATACTCGATGATGCAAAATGTCTGGAAGCCAATACATGTACCAAACTAGAATACAGTACAGTTTTAATTGTTAAATGGTATTCGGATGAGTCGCAGAACAGAATAACGAACCAGAGTTGGCAGATGTACAATAGGTTCGAGATCTCTGTCAACAGTATGCATTCTCTGGCATCTAAAGACTAACAAACGACCAGATTTATCACAAACTGGTTCAAATTCTTCAGGCCTAGGGTGGCTAGATTCAGGCTTATATGATCCCAGAAGTATGCATGTTTCGGCCAAAATATTTCTTACTTCATTTCTACAGACGGATGTTTTATGAGTATATTTGCTTTCTCTTGCAAACATTTCTATTCATTCTCTTTGGAATTCCTTTCCCTGAACACCAATGTCATTTAAATAATCATCTACTGCAAATAATTATGTACTGAGAATTTCCATTCCCATCACAATATATGGTGCTAGGGCAAAGTTCTTCCCAATACCTTTGCAAAATCTATTCAAAGGAATGCAAACAATGTTACAATGAAACATTATCTACGAAAAGAACGAACACATACCAGAAGTACAGAAATGAACGAGATTCAACAGAAGAACGGGTGAAACATGCATCTAATGTAGAAAAGTTTCTCCACAAAATGTCTACATCAATTGTAATAATTCAAGATTATTACTTTTGTGTCCTTTGAATAATTCAATATAACTCGAAATGAAGTTTATAAATTATTATATCTTGATAGAACATCCGAGAAGTCAGACAGGCCTACCGACGGTCTGTCTCGTAATTCGATCTCTTTTTTCCGGAGCACCGACTTCTACGGCAGCAAGGAATCATGCTTACCAAACGTAAGCACAGTACGAGGCCAGTAGTACTTTTTCCCTGAGTCAGGAGAAATCCACGTGGAGTTGAAAAGAGCCGTCACATACGCGCCTAGTCAGATTACTATAGGTCGTTTTAATAACGTATGGGCGGGATCTGCCCCCGGTATTCTAAATTAAACCTATTTTCTAAGCTTTGCGCGTGGGGTGACCCCCGCTGTAGAGGTTCCATGAAAACTAATTACTTCGGGAAAAAAGCAGAGTTTTTCACCACCTACTCGCTCGGTAAACTTTTTTCCAGTCTGCATTTACTCCTTAAATAATAATCCATTGTTTGCATTCATTCAAGTCATATATATTTTACCTAAATTCCACACTTAAATAATTAAAATATTTTTAATTTTGGTTTTCATCGTTGAGGTAGTAACTATAAAGTAATTTCCCAGTCAAGTCAAGTAGTACCATAATCCAGGTTAATTTTTGTTCCCAAGCTAATATTTTTTTGAAATCAATTGATATCCTGTTTATTAACTGATTAAATTGAAGTAACCACAGATATAGATTAAATTAATTTATCAAGTTCTGTCTATCTAATTTGTGTTCATATAAGTCAACGAAGAAATTACTTAAATTCAACGTACGTTAAATTTTGCTTGTAGTATTGTAAAAGAAAGAAACCTGTAGCTGAAGGTAGCTTGAGTAGGGGTAGTTTGGAGCATTGAATTGGCTGTGAAGCTAGATTAAACGTAGTACTTGTGCAACAAGAGTTATGCATTCCTAGGGGAAAAGCAGTGCTGGACTTGTGCGCGTCTTTCGCGTTTCGCGGAAAGTGTTTTTTCCCTTAAAATCATTTTGTGTCAATTTCATAACAACCATAATTTAATTCGACGTAGAACTCGAGTGTGTAAATTATCTGTGCTTTATTTCTACAAGGGATTCGAGAGGGAATTGTGATATTTGACCAACGGGGTAAGTGCATTTTGATTGCCAAAGAACAATTGTTATATTGACTTCAACCTCTGAATCGGTGATATAATATAATGTGGTTCATCATTTAATTTATTAACGAGTTTAACTGGTATTCCCCAATCACCTGTCAGCGAATACGACCTTGTACGCTTGAATAGATGAAAGATATGAAATACGAAGCGGTCCCTGAGAAGGAATCAAGGCATCGTAGTCAGAAACAGCTTCTAGGTGGGCTGAAATATACACCTAGTGGTGGCAGCTTTAAAGAACCTTAAGGGTACACGGATCAACTAAGATCTTTGATACCCGAACAGGTTCAAACAAACAATTCTTAATTTATATAACACGTCGATGAGGTATTAACACTACCTGAAATAATACCCAGCCGACTGTTACAAGCGGTGAGATAGGCTTTCAAACCTATTCACTTGCCTGAAAAATTGAATCTGGAGTTTGGAACGTGGGGTTATAACTTGCCGTGGATGTGTCACTTGTTTGGAAGTAAGGGCATAGAGCGGCTGGTTTCATATTGGAGCCCGTGATAGGTGATAACCTCAGTCAAACACTATTTCAGACTTTATACGTTCGGCACTTACACAATGTAAGAACGGTTTGCAGACAATGTTACGATTCGATTCGATCGGCGGGATCCTCTGGATCGTTCCTTTATGGAATGCGGAAATTGGGCAAAAATAACAGGTAGGTGAACCTTTACTGGAATTGATATGATAAAACACTTATTACTTTGTTTTTTATCACTTATTTTATAGAAACAATAATATTACTATAGTTTTGACAAGTAGTGTGTCTGTCATCTTCAAAACGATACTAATATATAAGCTATTGTTTCTATAATATAAGTTATTAAAAACAAAGTAGATAATAAGTGTTTTATTATATCAATATGATAAATTAGCACAAAGTAACTGCTTCCACCTTATCCACCATCGGTTCTTTTCTGGTATTACGGTAGACTGGGCACGTCTGTTGCTCCATTAAGTTGACGAAATCATCCGGAAAATTGCCAGCGATGTTCGAAACTTTAAGACGATAGTATACGCCCTTTTGCTACTGCAGAAGTACCAAATACAATAATGTCATCTATTTGAAGGGTAGGTATATGGTAGTCCTCAAAAGTCCCAATGGAGGAACTTTTACGACAGACGGCTGATCTCGCAGATTCCATTATATTGAATAGCCTGGAACAACTGGTCGCCGAACAGATTCTAGAAGTTCTGATTATCCGACTGATTTAACTGTCCGGATCAATTCTACATATTGATTTATTTAGCAATTGCCAGTATTAGTGTGTGAAGATCGTGGACGCCTTCGAATGAAACTCCGCGAACCTCCTGGTCATATAGCCGATTGTTATTTAATTAATGTGTAGCCTCTTCTTCGTTTCTCAAATGGCTGCGGGAACAATTAGTATTATTTATCAGCCACATTTGGAATAAACCTTTCGATCGGGGCTCATGCAACCGAAATTGTCCTGAATTTTCAATAAGAGATAATATAGTAAGTGGTTCCCAGGTAGCTCAGTGATAGAAGCATCGATCTTCTAATCACGGTGGCTGCCGGTGGCGTGCTCGAATCCAGCGACTGCGGAATTTTTCCGATAGCCCGAGAAAGTGGTGAGGGGAGATACAATGGGTAGTCACGTCTAAGTGTCATCGAGAATCAGTAGCGTAGCTAATTCCTGCTCTTCTTCGCGTATAACTCTGCGCCTCTTCCTTTTTCTATGTAAAAAGAAGGAAAAGGAAAATAACAAATATACTTTGAATTTTAACTAAAAGTAATCAACATATTTTGATTAATATTATACTAACGTGACCTCCGACCAAGTAGCTTCTAGTATTTTCACTTCAGTCTACTGAAGTAATTGTATAAATGACGCATAGTCGACATTCCGGGAACATTCCGACAGTCAGAAAACGCTGAGGACATCTCTTCTGCTCGTGTGCGCTCCTAGCGGGAGCTTATTGCATTGAAGCGCCAAATTTATATCTTCACGTGGTTGCAATTTGACAGTTAATGAAATTGGAATATTTACTTGATCTTCATAATTTTCAAGTGTTTTGTTTTCAGTGATTGGAAAAGGCCAGTTATATAAATTAGTTGTAACAAAATGAGACTGGACTTTTTCAGATTTGAATACCTATACAGTAATAACCGCTTATTGGGTAATTTCGTTCTTACGAACCAATCTATAGGATACGAACTAAAGTATCATTAAACATATGTTTACTTACGGATAAAAAGAACCTTTATTTGAGGTCTCCGCAAAACTTTTCTGTAATAACTAAGTTAAAACGGTATTTAACCGAATTAAGAAGGGGATTCGCCCCCGAAATCAATGTTTCGACCACATCAGACGCAACTCGATATATCAACAGCGTTCGCGATTTCACAAAATACTCCATAACATGTACTCGATCGTCTAACCGAAGTGGAATTGATATTCATTCCACAAAAATAAAACCAAACAATTTTTTTTAATTTTCTTATAAACTACATAAGTATTGTTAATGTACAAACACATATGTAAACGTACTATATACGTACATACTTGAATATGTATGTATGTTATGCATTAAAAAAATAATGAATTCCTGATATGTACAAAGTAAACAAAGTTGGCGACAAAAGTAAAAGGTAATTAAATTCTAAACCAAGGATCGCAATTATGATGACATTTTCACTTGATAGAGATAAAATATAAGTTCAAAAATTCCCATATTGGGAAGTTCTTAGTATCAAACAAACATTTTCCAGTTTTGCTCAAAAGATACAGGGTTACAAAGTTAAAAATCTCGTTCAAAGAAACATCCCAATGGTGAATAAATCAAGTTTTCCATGAAAAACAATTGACAATCAGTAGAACCGAAAGTAAATATGGAATGTAAATTTACTGTACACATATAATTGAAAAATTTTAATATAACAATAATTAAGAACAGATTATTTTATAATATAAACTCTCTATAAAAGGTTTTCGATATAACCTCATTCAACTTCCATACATTTGCCCAACCTTGTTCTAACCTGCACACTTCGTTTCTCACGTTTTTCTAATTTTTCGAACCCTTCCAAATAATACGATTTAGGCAATCCTTCAAAATAGGCGTCGTTGAAGCCAAATTTCATACCGCCGAGCCATTTCTTCAAGTTTGGAAATAGATAAAAATCGCAAGGGGCCAAATCTGGAGAATATGATGGATGACGAAGCAATTCATGCAATTTTCCCATTGCGACTGCTACCGGTGCGTTGTCCTGGTTGTAGAGAACTTTTTTCTTTGCCAAATGCGGCCGATTTTGCTTCAAATCGGCGTCGAAACGATCCATCAGCGCTGCATAATATACGCCGGTGATCGTTTTGCCCTTTTCAAGGTAATCGATTTGGACGATACCGTGTGCATCCCAAAAAACTGTCGCCATGACTTTGTTGGCTGATGAACCCACGTTGGCCTTTTTGGGCTTCGATTCTCCAGGACAAGTTTCGACTGTTCTTTGGTCTCTGGTGTGTTGTGATGGATCCATGTTTCGTCCACGGTTACGAAACGGCGCAAAAAGTCCTTCTTAACGCCCTTGATCATCGTCAAACACTTCTTTGAAGTTTTCATACGGTCGCGCTTGTTGTTAACAGAGAGCAAATGCGGCTCCCATCTGGCAGATAGCTTTCTCATATTCAAAAATGTATGCAAAATGTTCCGTACCCGTTCGGTTGAGAAACCCATAGCCTCGTGCACTTCAACTCGCCGATTATCCAATATCATACTACGGATTTTATCGACCATTTATGGCGTTATAACCTCAATTGGACGACCAGAACGTTCTGCGCTCTTTGTGGTCATACTACCACAACGAAAATCAGTAAACCACTTGTGAATAATTCCAATCGATGGTGGATGGGGAGAGTCCCCATAAAGTTCAACAAGCGATGCTTTGGCTTGCGTAATGTTTAATCTACGCGAAATTCACTTTTTTCCATGTTTGCAAAAATCTTCAAGGCTGCTTGCTTTTGATGGTTGTCAAAACAGAACTGAATGACATATCAGTCTGAAAATTCTAATGCGTTCTAGTTAAAGATGGTACATCACAAATGTCGCATGGGATTTTAGATTGTGACGCCATCTGTTTTTTTTTTTCAGGAACTTTTCACATTGTCTTCGTAACTTACCTTGATTATCTATCGATCAATCTATTTGTATCTTCGGGTGAAATTTTGCAAGTGAATTTTGACCCACTTGTCCGATTAACTTGAAATTTGGCAGCGGTCCATCATTCCGGTGACAATGTATTATGGCATATTTATAAGAGATGGCTGACAAATTTTATGATTATAGGTTTCTTTTCAAAATTGGTATAGAAGATTATCATTGTTAGTCAAAATTCACGATGGCGGACGAGTTTGGTGATTATGATCCGATTCTGTTCAAACTTGGTGTATGGGGTTTTTCGAGGTCGGAGATCATGATTCTTTAGACAAAATCCAAAAATTCTAGATGGCAGACGAGCTAGGTGATGATGGTCCGATTCTTTTCAAAATTGGGATGTAGGGTTTCTTGGGTAGGAGATGTTTACTTTTGTCATAGTAGGCATTGGGCGCCAACTTGTTCATGTTATCCTTTATTGCGAACTTCGCTTATAGCGAACCGTTTTCGTCGGTACCTTGAGATTCGTTATAAACGGTATTTGCAAATATATTAAATTAAATGTCGAACTCTACGTCAAATCACAAATTGGCAAAACTTGTACCTTAATAGACTATAATGTGAAAATTACAAAATTATATTTATTTTCTAGTCATATGTAAACACGAATTTGCTACTACTAATTTTGTAAACCTATGTACAAGCTATTTACTTGAAAGCATAAATTTAAGAATTTTACAAGTTGGAGGAGTTGCTTGATATCTCGAAATGATCAATACAAATGTAATTTTATTTCATTTCTTCTTCAATAAAAAACAAACCTGCGAATTTGAACATTGTTTTTGATTACCGTTTTCTAACGTAGACCATTTGGACCATAATGCATTAGGACATTTGATTCATATAGTCCAACAGAATATCTTCCTTTACCCCAATCACACCGTTTTTTCTGCCAGTTTTAAATTCAGTGGGTATTCACGCTCGTAGAGAAATTTTCTGGCAATAAACTTAAAGTCACACTGGTGGCTTCGTTCACTATGGCTTATTGCACAATCTAACAACCGAAATCTTATTATAAATTATGTCTTTTATTTTAATGAACAGTTTATTATCAGGCCTTCTGCCCAAAACAACAAAAAATTTGATGAACAATGAACCAGCTTAGCTCTTGATGTGCTGGCACAAAGATAAGTAAAAGGCGCAAAACTAAAGTCACTAACAATTTTAAAATCTTCTGTAGAAACGCGCAGAAGGGGCGTCCCCGCCGTTTTTTACTGTAGTCTATGTAACAGATCAAGGCCTCTATTCAATTTCGAAGGTTATGGTAAAAACTGTTGATTCAACCAACAACCAGAATAGCTCTAGTTCCGGTGCTATATGCGACATATATGATATCTCTTCGTATCAAGTTTTGTATATCTGGTAGATTGAATCCACGAAGAAACCATTATTAAAATATAAATTTAAAATCATGTTCACTTATCGCTTTTCTTTGCAGTTGAGTTTTTTCAGAACATTAACCCCAAACTAAAATAGCGCAGAGTATTTGCCTTTCAACTAAAGAAAAATATGCAGTCTTTAAAACACAGAGAGACAGCTACTGAAATACATTTCTAAAAACAAAAATACCTTTGCTCAGTTTTGTCAAGTTTATTCACATGAACATTCCATGTGAGTCTATCATCTGTATGCACTCCTAAAAATTTTGTACTCTTAATAAAATCATTTCTTGCCTTGAGAGAAAAAAGTATTTTACCGTTTTATTCTCATTCACACAGAAACTATTCTTGCTTATCATACTCTGTTCTGTTACTTGATCAAGATCTGCTCCAGAATTTGACGCTGTTGTATCATTAGCAAATAATACAGTAAGCGTGAATGACAAGTATTCCGGCAATTCATTAACAAAATTAAAAATAATAAAGGTCTTGGTATGGATCCTTGGGGACAATAAATAAATTTGATACAGTTGAATATCATTAACCAAATCGCTTTAAATAATGGTTACTCTTCCGGACTAATAGATCACATCCTATTATTAAATTATAGAAAATTATAACTTTAATGATAATTTTAAGATTTTACACATTCAGAATAAAAGTAATGAATTAAATATGCTGGAGTCCCTAGAAATTGATGAATATAAGAAGTCCGATATCCTATTGAACGATCAGCAAATACTTAATTCTCCCTTGTTAAATTTGTATAATTAGTTTATCCTTTAATGCCTCAACGGGTCAAACCCATTGAATATATTGTTCCTATCTTAAATTACTAGTATTTTTCATCGAAATTTAAGAAGGTTTGGCAGTGTTAACGGGGGGATATATAAGAAGAGCAAGCGCAGGGCGAGAGCGGAGCGCTATAAATATTGCCGGCTTGAGTTGTATACATAAACACATGTAAAAATAATAATCATATAGTTGTCGTCGACTTTTCGTGTTTTTAAAAGTTAATTACAGTTAATAAAATTTATAAATTAAAAATTCTAAACTATTTTTTCATAGAAATAATTAGCGGGACTCGCTCAAACTTGCACATAATATTATTGTAATAATGTTATTCCATTAAAAAAAACATTTCTATCAAGTCGTTTTTAAAAGATTTAACCACGCCCCATAAGCTTTCATGTTAAAATGTTGTTTTTTTGACTCGATATATTTAAAAAATGGTGTAGTGGAACCCTCTAAAAAAAATTAGACGTATTCTTATATTGTTATTCTCAACGGTCTGTAAAAATTTCAACAAATTTTATCATGAAAAACTATCTCTACCGTAAGCAGCTTTGAAAAAATCCGTCTGTCTGTCTGGATGTATATCATCACTAAATGTCTACACGATAACTCAAAAACGACACGTTCTATCACATTCAAATTTTGACAAAAAAATCGTTTGATGTTCGTTGACGAAACCTATTGTTTTTCAGAGAAATTGTGTATTAAATACCCTTTTCTGAAAGGTTGAAAATTAAAAAAAACAACTTGATTTAAGATAAGTTAAAACTGCACATGTATTACCTTTTTGGCTTCTCATTTTAGATTGTTCCGTGGATAAACACACATTTTACATATAGTCGTTAACAACTAACATTCTAGTTATTAAATTTTAATTAACTCTTTGAAAAAATCGGTATTGAAATATGGTATCTATTTGATTTGTACGTCCTTTTATGATGGCTTACGTAGTAATAAAATATAATGTTCATTATTATTAATGATTATAATATCGTACCTTTACGAAATTTTCAATTAACGCCCTGGATTTCTAAATTCTTCATACTTCGGCTCAGAAAAGATTCGTATGATTTCAATCATTCCATCAAATCTGATAATCAATTAAATCATTTAGTCAAGAAGAACAAAACGAAACATTTGCACAAATGTGGTATTTCCATTTGCAATGACTATGATGTTCAGATGAAAATTAATCAATGAGGCAGACCAGACGTGATTCAGCTTACATAACTTTGTTATAACGTTAATCTCTAATTATACTGGTAACCAATAGCATGAGAGAACTGGGTCAACTTTTAAACTCATAAACTTGAACCAATAGGTAATATAACGTTAAAATGCGACTTGTTTTGTATTTACAAATGAGCGTTATTTTATAACTTGGTCTGATTTGAATAGAATCATATCAACCCTATTAAACAGTATTGTGATGAAATTGTGGACCGGAACATGGGACGTTTCACTGGAATTGAGAGAATAGGAAGCGTTTTAAGAGTGTAGAAGTATAGTAGGCCAGCCAGTACGGAAGCGAGAGCGCCTGGCGTGGTAATATGGTATAACAGCCAAAGCAGTACACGGGCAGTTCTTCACGCGTTTCATTCAATATAATACCATCTACAGTTTTACTATGTATATTTGAATTGAGTATCATCAAAAGTTTCAGCTTGATAATCGTGATTAGGTAAATGCTATATTTTCTTGGACTGCAAATCAAAGTGGCATTGCATACAGTCAGTATAATATATGAATTTCCTGAAAAAAATGAATGGAAATTACAGAAACCGTCGAATTACAATTCCAAAAAGGTAAGACGATTAATATTTAATAAATACAAATGCACTTGTGTATAATATATTCGAAGCCGATAATTGTTAAAAAGAGTACCTATGTTTACAAATGAAAATTTTAAAAGTTTAAAAGCAAAAAATTATGTAAACATTATGTTCCGATGCAACTTTAAAATTAAATAAAAAACCGAGAAAATATATGGTGAATTTTTTCAATTATTTGGTGAAAAATTTGCTAATATAAACAAATGATAGATAAAATATATTTAGGAACTTCTGTCTGTTCGCATTGTTAAATTAAATTCTCATGTGCCGGAACATCCAAAATAATGTTTGTACTTTGCTTGATGTTGGAATATCACATTTATCCATTTCCACTTGAATTGTAATTAGTTCATTCCAAATAAGCTCTCTATAATTTGATATATATTTTCCATAATTCGCATTGTATGTTTCTTAAAATTGCAATACAACTGGTTTATAAAAGTGGTATGGATATTTAATGAAGTAATTATTTGTTTGAAAATAGGATATCACAAAGTTACAAATTAATTAAATTATTTCAATTTGATATATAGCTATTCGAGTGTAAACTTGTTTTATTCACATTTTATTAAACAATGTGAATGTACTTAACAGGAATTATTAAATACAAAGTAAATTATTTTGTTTATTTTAAACGTGTAAAGAGAATTAGATAGGGCTCTGTACAATTGATACGACCGAGAATATTTTAAATAATGATAAAAAACATAAATGTATAATTATTAATCTATTCGCAAATTAGTTCGAAGGCCTGAGATCAAGTTCACTACGACCAATAGAAACGGATATATAAGGTCGTTGGGTAATATGTTACTCAGCTATTCACGTAGATTTTTTTCAATTTTTTTCATTACAACTAGCAAGTATTACAGCTAACGTAGCCTTAATAACATTTTCAAATTTTTCAATGTAGTTATTAGATATCGAACGTTATAAGTAAATATATGAGTTAGAATATAAAAAAGCTGTGATCAATCGATCACTGACTTCCCTCACTTTTGCTAGCATCAAATGTATGATTGCATGACAGAAATATATTGGAAATGATTTAGAATCAGCTAATGAAATACGTTAAATTATTCTCAATGTTACATTGAAGTTTTATTCAAATTCCATGTTTCATACTGACACCTGCTGTCAGGTTGACTTTCGAAATTATTGACATTATAATTCATTTACATTAAGAATGATATGACGTCATACTTTTTACTTTTACAACTAATTCACTTCAACAATTTCCCTAAGAAAGTGCCGCACTATCTTCGCCAAACCAGGTATATTTCATTCTTTTAGTTGGCAACACATTACAGAGTTGCCTTAATAATTATAGATTTCTCGAATGGACTTCAGAGATTATATATTTGTTGTTAATCTGAATTTTAATAAAATAAAACTTCAAAAGTACAAAAACAATTCTTCCCAGGAGTGCAATTCTACGTTCACACGTACTGTTGACGTCGTGTGGTGTGTAAATTTCGAAACGTGTACCTAAATTTTTTACATCAGTATATTAAACTTAAAAATTAATGTGTAAATACGTCTAGACGTAGCTATTTGTTTATCTCGACGAAACACGGATCTTCTAAGATGGTACTGTCGGTCTTTTCCTGGCACAAGAGTCTAGTAAGAAAACGGTGAATGTTGGTGAAGCAATGTGTATCGTGCTTCATGCTCGTTGTACAGCAGGTTTTATTTTATTTAGTGCAGAACAAATATTTTCTTCAAAAACAAAGAATGTCGATCATGGTGAAATGTATCACAACTTCTTAAATTGGTTGAATTTCAACTTTTAGTGAATTTAGAAGAATCACTACCATCGTTGTGGATATTGAATAAACTGCCAACAAGCACCCCCAAAAAATGTGATATACAATAAAGGTTGATTAGGAATAATATACCTAAATTATAATAACACCTTTAGACAACCTTTGTTGATCTTGGTAAAAATGAATGTCATAACCATAATACGTAGCAGATAATTATTTTACCTGGAAAATATAGCCAACGAACTGCTTTGTCTATCCACTTCCATTACATTTTTAACCCCATTCAACACATTTTGCGTATAACTAACTACTACAGGGATCACGTTGGCACAGATGGTAGTTCGGTGGATAAATCTGTGGCTATGTGGAAAGATGCTAGGAAAACCAATACCAGTAATATGGGAGGAGAATATTCGACATTATAAAATGAACAATTCTGTGTTATTGTTAATATGCATTGTTTGAAGAAACTATAGTATTTAAGTCAGTGGAGTAATATTCTAATATTCATTATTTTTATGTGCTAGTGCAATAAGCTCAAGTTAAAACAGCAATTTTAATACTCGCAGCAGCAAATTTAATACAAATAAATGATATGGATTTAAAGCTATATATATATGCTTCTTCTTCTGAAGTTTAATTTTTATACCTGTATTGGAAACTGTTAGTTATCAGTAGTTTTACGTCTTATATCGCTTATGAACCTCTTGTAAAATACATGTAAGACATAACCGAAATGAATATTGTGAAGAATATTTTCTTTTAACTACCACTCGGTTTTCATTCAACGATAATGAGCGATGAATGTGGTGGGTGCTACCAAAGTCTAGTATGTGAAAAAAACTTATTCATATCAATATCATTAATACATAAGTATGCAACAGAAAATTAAATACTCTTCCACATGATCCAAGATAAGTAGTATGAAATATTTTCTTCCAACGTGTAAGGCTCCAAAAAGGGCTTCTAACTTGAATATTTGTTGAAATATTCTATTCATCTTACTAAATTAGTGTTACTGAGACAATGGAAAGTAGATTTGGAAATCATGCATTGATTTGAATATTTTGATAATCGGATATTTTGAGTGTTTGTTTTCATAAATAATAATGCTTACTTTAACATGACAGTATGGATTAATAATATTGACTTGAAGCTGAAAGTACATTTTCCATATCTTTATCTAAACCTTTCGAGTGGAAGTAGAAACAGTATGTAGGTTAGGTACTTTATTTTCTTCAAACATTTGGTATACGTACACATTGTTCTTGAAAAGTAGACTTCCTCGGATAGCTAATTTTGAAAATTCTTGGCTTCCGGATGAATTCCGCGTCACAATAGCACAACGATGCCGATGTTTCGCCAATCATTACAGGTGACATCTTCAGGGTAGGCTTGAACTGAAACTGATTCTACGGGTTTCTGTAGCCGAAAAATCCTTCACGCTACACAGTTCACTGCCTTTATTCCGGTGGTTAACTCCGTTCTGGCACCTGAATCTGCCGTGTGTAATCATGTGCAAAGTGGAATTTTCGAGGATGGGCTCCCAAATATTGGGAAGGTAATATCCTGAGTCACGGCTTAGATTATTTGAATGCTTTAGGATTTCTATCGCTTCAAGGATTTTTCGCTGATAGAAGTTTGGGGCTCGGGCTAGGATTTTAGTATTTTCGAAAAGGATTTGATGGTTAGTGTCAAACTTGTGTTCCGCAAGTGCAGATCTACTGGTGTCACGAAGCCTTTCATAGCGCTCATGTTCTTTCACAAGAGTAGCTACTGTACGACCTGTTTCACCAATCTATACTTCACCTCAAGAACAGGGAATGCTATAAACACCATCTAAATGACGAGGAGGAAGGGAAACTTTGATAGGTTTGTAAAAGTGAGATAGTTTTGGAAATGTAGAAGACTAAGTAGAAATATTATGTTTTAAAGATTTTGGAAATTCGATCTGTTATATTTTCAATTATTAATATCATTATATTTTCAATATATGGATACACTGGATAATGCAGGCGAGGGGTTTGTGGCTCAGGTCGATTTAAAATTTTAGGCGATGTGTATTTCTTTGTGACTTTTTGAATGTTATAATGGGAAAAATTATTTGTTAATAAGACAGATTGATGTATCTATCCGTGTGAGTGGTTTTCGATACACATAATGTCCTAAAGTACCTCCAGTCTATCGACTAATTAATACATCTAGAAATGGGAGTGAACCTTTCGATTCAACTTCCATGGTGAAAAGGATATTGGGATGTCAATTCCCTTCTTCAATCATTTAAATTCATTACATCCCGATATCGTTTTCATCATGGAAGTTGAATAGAAAGGTTCACTCCCGTACCCAGATGTATTAATTAGTCTACAAACTGACGGTACTTTAGGACATTCTGTGTATCGAAAACCCACTCACACAGATAGATACCTCAATGGCCTTTCCCACCACCACCCTGTCCAATAGCAATCTTCTATCATAAACTCCTCGGTCCACAGAGCTGTCAACTTATCCTAACCTCAATCCTTAAAATCAGAATTAAAACATCTTTCATCTGTCTTATTATCAAATAATTTCTCCCATTATAACGTTCAAAAAGCCATAAAGAAAAACAGTTCGCCTAAAATTTCAAATCAACCTGAGACAACCCCCCCCCCCCCCCCACCATCTGCTTTATCCACTGCCTATCTTCCATATATTCTACTCGGTTTTCCAGACCTTCAAAACCATCTCAGTTTTACAAATCTATCAAAGATGCCTTTCCTCCTCTTCTCTGTTTATAGCATTCCCTGTTCTTGCGGTAAACACTACATTGGTGAAACAGGTCGTACAGTAGCTACTCGTGTGAAAAGAACTGCACTTGCCGAACACAAGTTTGACACTTATCATCAAATTCTTTTCGAAAATACTAAAATTTGTCTTATTTGATATAAGTGAAGAACTCCTTATTTGGTTTGTAAACAGTTTATGGCATCAAGTCGTTAGTTGTATTCAAAAACATTGAAAACCTGCTCAACCAGACAACATTAACTGACCTGGATGATGTCATCATTTTTAACGTAAATGAACCATGTATAACCTTATTCCACAAAGCACAGCACTATAATATATAGACTATGGTTCAATGCCACAGATTTAACACATAAAATAAACTGTGACGTCACTTGCATCTTGAAATGAGTATTTTGGAAACTTTTGCAGGTTACTGGCCTAGTCACCAGAGGAAAAATCAAGGAAAAAAAAATTGAAGGTGTGAATTTGCAGTGTTTTTATAAGTATTTCGGTGTGCTGAAAACGAGAAAAATAATTGAAAAATTCCTACAAGTTAGCTTCAAAAGTTACGGGTATGTTTTGGCGCGAAAAATGACGATTTTCATGTTTTTTGTGTTTTAAAATAAAACGGTGGCCCAAATGGAAAAACATGTCGAGAGATAAATTGTACAAAAAGTGAAAACGCATCGTTTGAGCAGAAATATAAGTCATTACACGATGTTACGATGTTACAGTCTTGAGATATGAGCAAAATAGTGTTTTTGTAGGGGAATACAAATGTTTTTTTTCTCATTCGAATATTGACCAAAAAAATATTCTATTCAAATTGAAATATATTTTTTTATAAACTTTCTATGGCGTTTTTTTTTATCTCTCATTTTGGCTCCACAATCGGCCATTTCCAAAAATCCCTAAAACTGAGATTGCCAGCCGAAAAATGGACTTATCGACAAGAAAAAAAAATCTCTTGTAGATCTCAACAAATGTGATACAAAACATCCTTCAATACTGTTTTCGAGGCTTAAAAAAAAAGGTAGGACAATTTTGAAAATTTCGGACCTCGGAAAATTTGCAAATTTTTCAGGTTAGAAATTTTTTAAGATGATCAAATTTCAGGTTCTGTTATAGTATTTCACGACGCGTATTTTACGCTGAAGAAAACTTTTCTAGGTTGAGTAGAAGTTGAGATATTGATATAAATGTGTTTGGGCCTCCCTAGAACCCAATTTTGGGCCTATAGAAAAAAATTGGAGATCATTGGAAAATAGACAAATTTTCTAATCTAAATCCAAAAATAAGACCTCGTAGCTATCACCATCTCGAATTTAGAGTGCGTTGACATAAAAAAAATCACGTGTAAAATAATGCAGCAGCTTAAATTTCTATAGCGCTTATCTGCCGTAATAGTAGATTTCAACTAGTAAATTGAAATTTAAAAAAATTTTGAATGCTTAAAATTTGATTAGTATCAAAATAACTAAAAAAATGATTACTTCAATTTAAAATATTATTATTGCACATTGTTATATTCAATTTAAATTATTTTTCTTGTCAAGAATCATATTTAACAAATGTAAACGCATTTTCATGTGACCGCCATAAACTTCAAATTGATAGTATATTCAAAAGAATCGGAAAACTAATCGATGACTCATCATACTTACGTATATTAATTTATTGGCTCGAAATTTCTTATTTTTTCTGAACCTGTAATGGTTATTGTATATTTGTATGAACTTATAATGACTTGAAGTATAATGTTTTAAACGTTGAAAGGAAAGGTTAAAACAAATTATTCATTGTTCAATGTGCAATAATAATATTTTAGATTGATGTGATCATTTTTTAGTTATTTTGATTCTAATCAAGTTGTGAAAATTCAAAAAAAAATTAAAATTCCAATCTACTAGTTGAAATCTACTATTACGGCAGATAAGCGATATAGAAATTTAAGCCGCTGCATTATTTTACACGTGATTTTTTTATGTCAACAAGCTCTAAATTCGAGATGGTGATAGCTACGAGGTCTCATTTTTGGATTTAGATTAAAAAATTTGTATACTTTCCAACGATCTCCAATTTTTTTCTATAGGCCCAAAATTGGGTTCTGGGGAGGCCCAAACACATTTATATCAATATCTCAACTTCTACTCAACCTAGAAAAGTTTTCTTCAGCGTAAAATACACGTCGTGAAATACTATAGCAGAACCTGAGATTTGATCATTCCAAAAAAATGTTTAACCTAAAAAATTTGCACAATTTCCGAGGTCCGAAATTTTCAAAGTTGTCCTACATTTTTTTTAAGCCCCAAAAACAGTATTGAAGGATGTTTTGTATCACATTTGTTGAGATCTACAAGAGAATTTTTTTTCTTGTCGATAAGTCCATTTTTCGGCCGGCAATCTCAGTTTTAGGGATTTTTGGAAATGGCCGATTGTGGAGCCAAAATGAAAGATAAAAAAAACAAAACACCGTAGAAAGTTTATGAAAAAATATATTTCAATTTCAATAGAATATTTTTTTGGTCAATATTCGAATGAGAAAAAAAAATTTGTATTCCCCTAAAAAACCACTATTATTTTGCTCATATCTCAAGACTGTAACATCGAAATGACTTATATTTCTGCTCAAACGATGCGTTTTCACTTTTTGTACAATTTGTCTCTAGACATGTTTTTCCATTTGGGCCACTGTTTTCTTTTTAAACGTAAAAAATATGAAAATTGTTTTTTTTCGCGCCAAAAAATGGCCGTAACATTTGAAGCTAACTCTTTGGGAGTTTTTCTTTATTTTTCCCGTTTTCAGCGCATTAAAATACATATAAAAGCATACAAAATGTACACCTCCATTTTTCAAGCGATATGCGCTGGATTTCGTTCCTCTAGCGACTGTACTATACAAGTATGTGTGTGATATATTTATAACCAGAAAAACAATGTTGCCATTGTGGTTCAATAAAATACTATAATTCCATTTGAAAAACTGAAGATGGATGACGGATGTCAAAAATAGCACTTGAAAAGGGGTTGCCTTCTCCAAAAACAATACACTTTGGAGCGATTTTCAAATTTTCAAATTCGTACGACTATAGGAACAGCGCAATTGTCTCCACAGTTTAGACTCTAGATCGATTCAGAAATTCTTAAAACGGATATATTCACGAAAATCCGGATTACTACGTAAAGTGAGGAAAGTAACTAGTATGAATTAATAAAAAAAAGTTGCTGATTATTACTTAATGACAACCGGCTAATTGGAGAACAAGTAGTAGTAAGACAGCAGTTGTTCACGAAAATACAGCTTGCGTTTTTATTCCTTAGGCATGTAGTATTATAAATAACTGACCAGTGGAGATTTATCACATTACCAAAACTTTCAAACCATAATAGAAAGTAAGATTCCCGCAAAAGAAGGTAGACACGTAATTACACCTTTGACTTGTAACGAAAAAGCGGTTTGGATTCGGATTCAATTATCTCATCAATATCTATAGCATAAAGATTATATTTTGAAGATCTTTATCAATCATGATGTACTTTTTACCTGTCCATATGTATAAGTTGATTGATCGTTGTGTCAAGTTTAAGTGAGTGCAATAGTTTAAAAGATTTAAAAATCACAGTTTTTTAGACAACCATTGATTTCAATAAATCGTGTTGTTACTCAGGATTGCTGTTCTTGACTCTCAATTCCTTGCATGAAGATGAATAAAGTAGGTTATACTGATTATGTCATATAACCCGCAGCAAGTTGACCGAATTTCTGGTTTCATTTTTGATCATCTTCTTTGAAACTGGTTTATAAATCAAATCTTACGAAGCTTAAATATACTTAAACCAAACCAGAATGTGAAAGAAAGTTTATAAGGTTCAGATATTATCCAAATACAGTGAGTAAATGAAAGATAAGAAATCTTTCTTCAGTGAATGATTTCTCAAAATTTAGTCAACGGAGTATTACTTTATTTATATGTCTGCTTCACCAGTATCTCTTATTTAGCCAAGGACCTAACTACTATCATTAATAAATTATAAAAGAGTTCACAATGTGGATATATATAACACTATTGATAAGATAATAATCACTAAAGGGCGGAATATATGCACGTCAATTCAGTTAAAATATGCGCATATATATGCATGGTTTTTCTTTGAAATATGCAACAATATGCATTTATTTGTCAAAATATGCAATTATATGCCTTGAATATAACATGGAAAAATGGAAATAAAGAAACGCCGACTCTTACAAAAATTATTTATTTCAAGTAAAATTAAAAGAAAAATATAATAGGTTAAATTTTTAACCTGAAATAGTATAAAATGCATTTATAACGATATATTTTTCAGAATTTTCCAATAAAAGTGTTTGCCTTCTGTCTGTAAAAATATGTTTGTACAAAGAAAAAGATCTTTCAACATCTACCGATGTGATCTGGCAATATTTTAATTTGGGTAGTAAGTTATATCATCGGGAACTTTCTTGCATTGGTCGGAAAAAGTTTCAACAATATTAATTGATTCTCTTAAACTCATATTCCTACTTTCTAACGAAGTTATTATATCTGGTATAAAACTAGAATTAACCTTAATAAAAACAAGTTCCTTAGCTAAATTTACATTTTTGAATACTGCTTGACTTTGCACTACACACTGTGAATTGTCTTCTAAATCTAAAACTATGTCTTTAATGGCTTCAAAATGGTCTGCGTAGAATATCGCGGCCTTAATCCATGTTCTTCATCGAGTAATTACGGGCTCTGGAGGTAAACTAACTCCTGGCAATTTCTCTCTATAGATCTGCACTCTTAGTGGTGCTTTCAAAAACACTTTCTTTACATTTGAAATTAATTTGTTCACCAAGGGATATGCTGTTCTAATAGTTTCTGCAACTCTGTTTATCCCGTGTAAAAGGCAAGTGACATGTACCATATTGGGATAAAATATTTTCAAGTTTTGGCCTACTTTAACCATATACGGCGCTGCGTCAGACAAAAACACTAAAAACTTCTCTCCTGGAACTGGATTTGGTTAAAAAAAATTTGATAGAGACTGCTGAATAAATCTAGTTACGGTCACATTATTTGTTTTGTCTAACTGTTTAGAAGATATTAAATATGGCTTCCCTGGCTCATTTTCTTGAAGCCCCTCCAATAATAAGATGTGCGATATATCGACCACATGAGTCTGTGCTTTCATCAACAATAATATGAAAATGTTCATCGCCCAGTGAAACTTTAATTTCTTCCATTACGGTTTCGTATACTGTTTGCACATACTTCTTTCTAAGTGTGGATTCGTCAGGGATGTTTTGATTACAATATTTTTGCAAAAAATCTCTGAATTGTGTATTTTGCAGTTTCTTCAAAGGTATATTTGCTGCGACTAAAGCTTTGCATAAGTCTTGATGGAACACCTCCTTTTCACTCTTTGGTTTGACATTTTGAAATGCGGTTTGCATACACTGCTGAATAGGCACAGATTTATTTTTCTGCAACTTAGCTTTATGCATAGCTGTTTTCAAGTATTGATCAATTTGGAACTTATTTTCACAAACAATGATTTTGGCACAAACTTTGCAAAACTCTTTATTCCCACTAAACTCCAACTCAGGAAAATTTTTAATCCACGAAGCGGCTTTCGGCATTTTAGGCGTTTGAAATAAATATTTTCGAAATCACTCTTTTCACACTGGGATCTATCGACAAACTAAACTATACAATATAAATACAAAAGAAGAGGCCACATTTGCTCTCCAATCAGGCACCGAAAAGAAACAAGACAAGAAGGTTCACTTGGCGTCGGTTACATACACGATAGTGGCCAATTAGGCAAAGAAACTTTAAACTTGTTTATATATATATATATATATATATATATATATATATATATATATATATATATATATATATATATATATATATATATATAACTCTTTGGCTTTAATACTATTTGGGGATAACAAAGTAAACAATGGGTTACCCTCAGCTGGAGAATTTAATAAATTGCTTTTTCGCTTATACATTTCCATCCCTTCTAAATTACCTAGACATTTGTCTATACTGTGTTCGAACTTGAAGATCATTCCAGGCTCTAAGAACTTGATGCAGATCTTGATAGACCGGATGGAGAAAACTGTCATTCTGGGTTCAATAAGATTACTCAACGCACACGATTTTGGAACCTGGAGCTACTTACTGACCAGTGGGGCAAAGTAGTTTCGGTTACCTGACTTTGATTATCCTGGCGCGATTGCTGCGATGTCGTCGAAATGCGCAGCAGCCTCGACCACGCAATAATGTGAAAACAGTATATTTATATATATGCAAAAAATCCCGTAACAAAAGCCTTATACAATTTTGAAAATAAATTGATACTCGCAGCAAGGAATAAGACTTGGAGGAACTGGATATCTCATACAGAGTATGAGTTTCTGTCGAAACATGAAAATTTTAGCAGGAACTTCTTCCATGGTTGGCAAGGAGTAATTGAAAAAGTCATGGTTCAGAAAGTTATTTCCTGTAAGGTGTATAGCATTAACGTCTTCTGGAAAAAATCACATAAATGATATGGTAATTGAATTTGGGACATGTCTCAATCATGCATGATCAATTCGATTTCAACAAATTCATCAAATAATGAGTTTGCTATTTTGAGTTGATTTTTTCAGTACAAGAATTGCGGAATGAAATCAATCAAATCAAAACTTCATATCGGTCTAGGAGTAAGTCACCAAATCATTTTTTTGTACTTTGACACCCTAGATACGATGATGTAGCTTAAATTTGAATTAACCCTGTGCTCGAAAAACTATGGCCATTTTTTGGACCCAAAAATGGCGGTTTTCCAATTTTTTGCGTTTTGAGACAAAACTATTGGTTGTATGAAAACATGTTTGATCAAAACTTGTTGAAAAAATTGATACGTGATTTTTGGCTCCGGTCTCAAGTCGATTCGAGGTCGTAGGTATAAGATAGGGCCCATTTAGTGTGGTTTCTACCACATAGAAAAATTGAGTATATGTAAAAGAGTTTTTGTTTTTTTCATATTCTGTTCCAGTGAGAAGTTAGAATTTCTAATTCTATTCTTTCGGGTTCTGGTGTTTTACCTACCCTATTTTTTGACGCCAAAATCGATCATTTGTGTTAAGAATGATAAACTTTCTTGAAAAATGGTGTGACCTGTATTTAAAACATGTTCAGCTACCGCTGATTTTTCAGCATTATTTTTCTTTATATTATGGGCAAAATATTTCTTATAACGAGTTAAAATGTTCCTTCTAGTTTGACCCACATAGCATTTTGAACACTAATCACAACTGATTTTGTAAATCCCAGATTTGTCGAAATCGGAAACTTCATCAAACGTGTTGCCCAAACGGTGTTTTAGCTTGTTCTTACATCTATAAACTGGTTGTATTGCAAATTTAGAAAACAGACTATGGAATTTATTAATTACTGAAGAATGATAAGAGAAACTTTTGAATTTTATTGAAGTATTTGAAGGTAATGGCTCTAATTTGGTTAGTTGGCTACGTTCCAATTTCCTTTTTTGCTTCGAAATTAAATTATTGATCAAAGATTTTAGATAACCATTGTCCAATGCAATTTGCTGAAGTTTCTCAACTTCGTTGTTATAAAGGGACGTTCAATAATCTATAAACTAGACTATCAAACTGAGCTATTTTATATCCAAATGGTGTAGCTGAATCCGCCGGGGAATTTGTTTGAGTGGGTTTTCTGTATATGTCGAAATCCAAGTGATTGCCATCTTTTATAATGTTAATATCAAGGAAAGGAAGCTGATTATCTGTTTCTATTTCGACAGTGAATCTCAGTGTATCAAGTTGGCTATTAAGTGTGTTCAAAAAGCCATGTAAATCAAAATCTTCACTTGTAATCTCGAAAATGTCGTCAACATATCTATACCAAACTTTCGCAAACTGATTCAATTTTGATTTTGAGGAGGTTTCAAGTTCGCTTAGAAAAATATTGGCCAAAAAAGATGAGAGTGGATTGCCCATTGCACATCCGCTTGTTTGTTAATAATAATTTTTATTAAAGATGAAATAATTTTGTTCCATACATAAAGATCACGTATTCTGTGCGGTTTCTATCGGGGATATTAATATTTGATAACCATTTCTTCAGAATTTCTATAGACATTCGGATTGTAGTATTTGTAAATAGTGGAACACTCTCTCCTATTTTGGTCAATATGTTTCTAAGTGAACTTGAAACCTCCTTAAAATCGAAATTGTTTCCGAAAGTTATGGCGACATTTTCGCGATTACAAGCAAAGATTTTGATTTTTGAATACGCTTAATAGCCAATTTCATTCACTGAGATTCACTGTCGAAATAGAAACAGATAGTCAACTTCCGTTCCTTGATATTAACATTATAAAAAATGGTAATCACTTGGATTTCGACATATACAGAAAACCCACCCAAACAAATTCCCCTGCGGATTCAGCTACACCATTTACATTTAAAATAGCTCCGTTTAATAGTCTAGTTCATAGGTAACTAACGTCTCTTTGAGCCAGCAAAATTATAACAACGAAGTTGAGAAACTTCAGCAAATTGCGTTGGACAATGGTTACCAAAAATCTTTGATCAATAATTTAAATTCGAATCAAAAAAGGAAATTGCAACGTATCCAATTAACCAAATCAGAGCCATTACCTTCAAATACTTCAATAAAATTCAATCATCCTTCAGTAATTATTTCATAGTTTGTTTTCTAAATTTGCAATACAACCAGTTTATAGATGTAAGAACAAACTAAAACCTTTGTTAAAGTTTACGATTCCGACTAATCCGGGATTTACAAAATCAATTGTGAATTGTGAGTCGTATTCAAAATGCTATGTGGGTCAAACTAGAACGAACATATTAACTCGTTATAAGGAATATTTGGCCCATATGAAGAAAAATAATGGTGAAGAATCAGCGGTAGCCGAACATATTAGAGAATACAGCTCACACCATTTCTCAATACAGTTTATCACTTTTGAAACACAGTACAGACAAATATCTAGGTAATTTAGAAGGGATGGAAATGTATAAACGAAAACGCAGTTGATTAAATTCCGAATTATCTCCAGCTGACGGTAACCCATTGTTCACATTATTATCCGTAAATAGTATTTAAGCAGGCGCATTTTGATTTTCAATTTAGTTTGCTCTGATGATGGCTACTTAGTAGCCGAAAGGTCCTCAGCACTTTAATAATATTTTTGGTTGATAAAGGTGAATATTATCTTATGAATAGTACTATCATTATGTTGTGTGCATTCCAAAACTTCATAGATTTCGAAAAAATAGGGTATTAAAAGAACATACTGGGTCAAGAATCTTTATTACAAAATACAATGATACGTTGCACTGTAATAGCAAAAGAAACATTACTTTGCTGGTCGGATTGACTTATGAAATTGAGAGAAATAAGAAGTAGCTGAAACATATCGACCATTAAATGGTTTCGTTATCAAGGAATCAGAGGAATTCTTCGCAATGCAAAAAATGATCACGTAATAGATCCGAAGATAGCAATCCTGAAGTAAGTATCTCAATCTTATGAGAATCAGACCGATTCATCAACACTTGGAAATATATTCCACAGGACTTAACCTTCATCAGCTTTAACTAATTCTTGGAAAATAACAATATCATACCGGTCGTTACTAAAGAAATATTGAGTTTACTCTCTATGTTCAAATAGAATTATTTCTCACTTGATAACCAACAATTGTATTCCCAACACCCTGGTCTTTCTATGGGGTTCACCGCTTTCGCCTTACCTTGCAAATATATACACCGCTTATTTAAACTGAATATGTGTCTTTAATAATAGCTGCATCGCAATCGGAAAGTGCTTCACGTAAGTTAAGTGGAAAAACGGTGATGTGTCAACTAATCTCTATGGTTGCAATAAATCGGTGACAAATTTCGTATGTTTGACATAAATAGATCCACTATCAGAAAATATTAAAATGTCTAATGTAAACCAGAATAAACAGGGCGCTTTTGGAACTTCAACAATTCATATAAAACTCTTAAGATCGTTTTACAGTTCGCAATACGCAATACTCTTGTTCAAACGCATGCGCAGTACAGAAATTGCGTGCAAGTCTCTTGCCATTACGGTCCGGTTCGATATTAATTCAAAGAGTTCTATATATAGAGATGACAAGTTGTATCGTTTGTATATGAAGAGAACGTATTTTGGGAGTCCAGCGCGGTTACCCTCTCTCCGCGTCTCAAGCGATCGAGTCGACTAGTTTTTGCAAGTGAACTTGGGTGAAGCAACATTGTTTCACACCACAATTTCCGTCGTTCAAGATTTTCAGGAAAGCTGTAAAATAAATAGATAATAATACATAAATAACAAACAAATTGAGGTTAAATCACTCAAAAACAATAATATAAACAAAACGAAATAACGAAAATAACTTTATTCTGCTGCAATAGCGTCATAAATGAATAGTCTTCTGCCTCGATCATGCGTAAAGAACGAAAAAAGGGAGACTCCCAAAATACGGTATAAATCCGACTTGTCATCTCTATATATAGAACTCTTTGTATTAATTGCGAGTTGCGTGCAATTATGGAGGAAAATTTTGGGGACTTTTTAGTAACCAACTGAACAAAAGTTCCCACAAGAACGCTTATTGACGTTGAAGTTTATATCACAGAACAACAGAAAGATTTATACCTATTGATTTATTGATTCTTGTGTTTCGTTTATTCTTTTTCTTTCGATTTGGACTCTAGCTGTAAATTGTAAATTTTGTTGTATTGTAGTTTAAAACCAAAAAAAGCATTCCACATTGTTTCAAATTTCCTAGCAATATTTAACCATTCTGCAACCAGATGTCTTAATGTTATTATTAGTGTGAGCAATTTTGAACAACAGTTTTTTAAATGTATTTGTATCCATTCTTAGAAAATTTGAGAACTTTTCTATATCTGAAGCAATGAGCTTTTCAATTAAACAAATATATTCTCTATTTTGGTTCAACCAGGGCCTTACCTACCACCTTCCTTGTCTTCTTTCTCCAGTCTCTCTCGCCAAGAAAGCAGCGGCAGCAATAATTATAGCATTTATAGCAGCAACGTTTTTCTTTTGTTTGATTCTATCCATTTTTACATAAAATTAAATAAATTTAACACATACAATGAATAAATTAATAATTCTTAACTTTTAATTATTTTAGTATATTTTTTAAGGTTGGTATAGAACTGAAATATGCAATTGCAAGTAAAAATTGCCAAGTATAAAACGTTTTGCCGTAAAAAGTTGCAGGCCAGCTCTTGCAAAATCAGTGTATTATTGCAATAATATTGCGAACTGTAAAACGATCTTTACTAATAGTTTTATCAAAGAAAGATAAGTTCTTCCAAAACTGCAAGAAGAAAAATTACGATGAACACCTATAGTTCAGATATTCAGCATGTAAAGTACGGACATTAATAATAATTGAACATATTAGAATCAGTAAGAATTTTGAAACACATTTAACAAAATGGTAATTTTGAATTATCAAATAATTTTATAATTCACCAATAATAAATAGCTGTGTCGATCAATGGCTCTGTCCCACCCGCCCTCTATTTACATATTTATGCAATAAACTTGGAATTATGTTAATAACTCAATTTGAAGACGCCACTATGTAGTAGAACAATTGTTAATATACAGTTTTCATAGTTAGTTCAAGTTTCTGATTTATTCCCGTTTCCTTTTCCATTAATTTGTATTAATTTACATGCAGTAAAAGCGGAAACTAGAATTTCTCGATTTGTGTTCGTTTTGTGCAGTTTGAAAATATAAAACATGAAGTTGTGTAATACATTATGTAGACCATTTTTTATGAATAAAAATTTAATGTAATTATAGCGGTTTCTAAATCATTTCCAATATATTGACATTTGCAGGAATATCCGAAAGCTATTTTACTAACAAAAATGAGTTCATTTAAGCGTAAATATTCACTGCACTAATGATAGTAACCTTCGAGACAAGAGGCCAGAGCTATTTGACGGATGAAACAATACAATGTACAATGTAATATCGGGAGGTCTAGACAAATAGATATGTTATTGCTCATATCAATATTTACCTTTTGGCTTCACTTTCTGAAGCTTTAATTTGTATGTTAGATGTACATAATAATTGAAAGGCTCTAATCTGTTTTAGAAGTGAAAGTTTATTTACTTCAAAAACAATGAAACATAACCCGCTTAGTCCTATGTTTAAACTGTTCTTGTTTACAAATTTTAATGAAATGTTACGGTGTTGTATGTAGTTGTACCCGTTATTATAACAGTTCTTTACACCATGTTCTCCCTCATGATTAAGAAAATTTCCCTCAATTTTGTTAGCAAACTAGCTTTCGGACACTCCTGCGGGTCGAATGTACTTGACTGGAGGTACAAAAACTGTATTGGAAAAGAAACTGGAAAGTAAAATTTTCTTTTGAAAGACAAGATTTTATTTTAAAGTGTTCTAAAAAGAAATAAAAAATTGCTATCGCCGATCCAAAAAATCTGATATACCAATTTTGATAAGAATCGGACCGTATATTTTTCTCATAATTTTCTCGGAAAGCTAGAGGGCTATCGGAAAACTACTTGGATATAATAAAAGACGATAAAATTCTCTACAAAATTGTTCAGAGATACTTTTAGTAGGCTAGGTTAGGTTAGGTCGAGTGAGGTTAGTGCTTCAGATTTCGAGCAAATATGTCTTTTTATCTCAGAAAAGTGTGTTAGTCATCCCAAAAGGGCGGGGAGCTTCTCTCTAGCATTGCAGAGAAGAGGTGAGACTATGTTTTCAGGTTATGTTTAAACCTCATACTATATTCATGAATTTTATGAGGATGACAACTGTACCAATAATGTTGTGTAAGCATACAGATTTTGAACGAAAAGTTCAACTTAAAATATCTCAACTATACGTGTTTTAATAATGAATGGTAACTGGAAAATGAAATACATACTTCTCGGACCTCTGGAATACAAGCGATATGATTCAGATACAAAGTAAATGAATGAACAGTAAATATGTATGAAGATGTATTGTACGTTCACATGTACGAATATTATGAAAAATAGAAAAAACTCCGATTTCCACAGCGGGAACAAACAACAATGCATAACGTACACAGAGTATAACACGTTTATAAGCTGGGACTCCTAGACAATGTGCTTGCGCTGCCCGTCTGAAACATCTGGACTGATGCATTGATCTCAAGGTGAGATAATCTTGGAAAGTGTTGACTTATGAAATGATAAGATTAATTCATCTTCTTTGGTTTCTGATAGTCAGAGGTTTTGGAAATTTGAAATGTGATGTTGGCGTTCAATCTTTCTGAGAAATTTGGCTCATTTCGGGAGAGCTTACTTACCATTTGTGTAGGGAATTGAATTACTCTTCACCCTCTTGAAACCGTTTTTAGATAAACCTTATAGTTATCAAGATAACAGGAAAAAACTATATTTTTTATTTTAAAATCAAAACTTTTTTGGTTCCACCCCCCGATTTTCCGAGAATACTTTTTTTTCTTTTTCACTAACTAGTAGTTGGCTAAATTTGAGAGCGTTGCAATCGATCCTTGTCTCAAAAACTGATTGAACTGAACTATGTGTTGATTTCGTGATTCAAATAGTCGAAACTCGACGGCTTCTTTATTTTTTATTAGAAAGTGAAGAATTTTATATAGAAGTCAGAGAGAGGCCGAAAAATCTACATTATTTTGAGACGGTAAGACGTTGGTGACACTATTCGAGATTCGACCATCTCCGCCAGAGCTTTAAAAACCCCATTTGGAAATGTTACAGAATCAAGTTTTCCAAGCGCCATCTACCAGAAGGTAGAGGGAGTCATTCACAATGCAGTGCATTGATTCTAAAATCTCACGCGCTTCAATGAAATGACGGGAGTAGTATTTATCATACAACAGCCAGGGTGCTACTTGCTACCGAAACAATGCATTGATTATATGATGGATGCATAGCAAACATATTTTCGTGTTAGCAGTCGATAGACAGAGTTACGATTTCTCTAGGTCTCAGGTTTTGCTGATGAGCTCATGAAAGAGCAAAACCTTAACTCGGTCTGTTAACTTATAGAATCGTTAGTTTTGGATTTTTCCTTTGATTGAAAGCAAATACATTACATTTGAAATATTCGTTTACAACTATTATTAATTTGACAGATGTCCAATTTCGTAGCGCTTTTGAAGTTCAATTTTGAATAAAATGAAGAAAAATATGTTTCGATGTACTCCTCCCAAATTGACGAAAATGATTGAAACTCCCGACTGTAACTTGGTACCACAGTTATTTTAATTTTGGTCACATATTTGAACGAAGTAAACACAGATTTGTTTTGATGGGTACTCCTCCCAAATTGAGGTAAATACTTCAAACTTGTTAACTTATTATCAAAAAAATCCTATACTCCCTACTTCTATTAATTTGCATAATGTTATGACGATACTAATGACGGTTTGTCAATGCGAACTGAAATACACTAAAATTCGTGTATCGTTATACAAGTCATAAGCGTCGCGGAATATAAAAATATTTATTATTATTAACAACTACATTATCTATAAGCGTTGAGTGAATATTATTCACTCAACACTATAAGCCAATTGAGTCATTTTCAAAATCAAAATCTATATAATGAGAATAAGAATAATTTTATTAGGCTTACAAAATAGTAAAAACAAATACAATAGATTGAGATATAGCTTAATTAAACCAAAGTCATATCTCATTAATGATTGTGGGAAGAGGTATATGATGGTTTTAAAAAAAATTAAGGATATTATTGACTGTTAAAATAGCAGTTCTAACTCCAAAAAATTACTAATATCGCAACCAAACATTAAATTATTACATCACATTATATTACATTACATTATACCCAACCTCACGAAATCAATTAATTAATATTCATCAATTAATATTTGTCAATATTTGCTTACCTAATATAGAATTAAATTTGTCATTTAAAATATATAGTTTAAGTTATAATTGAACCAGCTTGTAGTCTTGGAGTGTATAGTTTAGTCAACATCTACCCCGATATTTAACGGAATTGATTTTACTGTGAAACATTCTCCATGACCAATCAATCTTTCTCTTTGATTTGATATTGAAATGAACGTGAACGCCATATTATTAAATAATCGCTCAATGATAACTGTATTAGATTGAATTTTTCAACCTTATTCCAACTACAGGTATATTTAAACCGTAGAAATCTGTCCTGTAGATAAGTGCGGGTTAACGGCATCTTGTCCGAGACCTTCATAATTACTTGCCGGCCGGTGGAACGTCTAGTTTTACCTTTCACATCCGCCGTACAACAAAACAATAATGCACGTGATAAAAAGAAAGCAGACGCAATCGCTTCGGATATTCCACTCTTCTGTATAGATCATTGAAAATACACTTCATTTGACCGGTTCAGTTAATATTTACAAGAAAGAGAATATAATTTATTAGGTATTCAATATATTTAATAGCTCACTTTAATTACAGACAACGGTTAGTATAATTAGAAGGTTGGGGAGTATATTTTCGAGACGAGTACAGATACGAACTACTTCGTTAATTTTAAAGCAGTGTTATTTAAATTAACTTTGCACGATTAAGCCTAGAAAACATATTCATTATAAAAAGAAAACAATGAATCAAATTTTCGAGGTATTCGCACGCTTTTCATTTATTTGATTATACGAATACGTATACATGCATTCACATATTGTACACTATTACTAATTAAACTATAATTTTGTCCGGAACAATAAATTCCAAAGGCCCGACCGATAAAACTCCTTTTTGCAAGAGCTTTAGCGTAATATAACTGTTACTCAGAAGTCAGAATTAGATCAACAACATATACTATCTGCAGGAGAATGTTTGCTCTACATCGAAATTAACGATCTCATAGAAAGGCTCAGGGCCGGACACACGTGGTTTTGAGGCAGATCAAACCTTCCATAAGATATTTTTTAACTTTGGAAATAAGATTACCATTATCTACGGATTTCAGGGTCTCGAGCCAACTGAGAAGTATAGGAACAAACCGAGAAGCACCTTTGGGTTTTACAATGCTGGTTGTCATGCTTTCAAAAGTTAGGTTCCGTTTTGTCGCTGGAAAAGTTAGGGCAAACTTTTTTCGCTGTCATAATGACAAAACACCGCGACATATGGCATTTTTAGTGCATGAATTAAATTGTCAATTCAAAATGTATAATTTTATATGAGTGATCTTATGATTCTATGATACAGTCTACATGAGGTATACCAGGGTTAGTGGAACCGGAAATTTCAGTATCTTCTGTTGGAAATGGCTTAACCAAAAACTTGAAAGATGTGCAATCATACGAATAGACCGTGGCATTAAATTTTGTCGTGATTTATTCATTATTGCCCCATACCAATGGGTAGAGTGTAATGTAAAGAATATTTTAGAATTTGGAGCATGTGCAACTTTTCAGGGGTAAGAGTAAATAATTAGCCTTAATGAATGTTAAAAAACTTTTATTTATGAAAATATTAAAAACTGAATCTACATTATATGAGTCAGATACAATGTTAAATGAACTGTGATCAACCAATCGCTGACTTCCCTCACTTTTGTAAGCAAAATAGGTTTCGGATACTTCTATGTAAATGTATTGTGCTATAAGAGCAGAAAGTATATTGGAAAATATTTAGAAACTGCTAATAGAAGACGTTAAGATATATACTCCATGATACATAGAAATTTTATTCAAATAGTCTACATAATGGACTATACTACTCTATGTTTTATACTAACACCTGCTGCCAGGTTGACTTTCAAATTATTCATACTATAATATGACCTTGCTATTTACTGACACCTGCTGTCACATGAACTATCAACATTTGTCACAAAGTGAACTCATAAATTAGTCTGTTACTCCAGATCGAAGACGTCACATGAATCTTAAAATAAGAATTTCTGACACTTTTGGGCCTCAGTGCCCAAAAACAATATAGCTCCTATTTTCGCTACTAGATCGATAAAAATCCGGAAAATGTTATTTGGTTCGATTACAATACTTTCCTTACACTATACACTACATATAGTGGGAGAAGTAGTAATAACATTTTTCCTATTGTAATTACTGGAGCCGAAGAAAAATGCATCATCTTTATTGACGCTTCTATCTTTTCCAACAGGCTAATGAATTATGGATTCTCCTACAAAATTTTATGTCTAGACACAACTCTGCGAGCTGACCCACTTACATTTTACCTGTTTCCTCTCTCGAATTTAACAACAATCCAATCACCCACGTATATTTTTAGTACAGCATTTGGTTGAGAAATGGTAAATGGTAAAATCTCATGAAAGGCCTTGTAAATATTCATGATCACTATTATCCTCTTCAATTAACAGTTTTTTTTCGTTAGCTTTCTTTTCTCTTTCCCTTTATTTTCAATTTCTCAAGTTTTCTAACTCGTCATCTTCAGTGCTATTATCTTGTTATTTTGTAGTCTTTGTTATTTTAACACTTGTTCTCGATGTCTTCAAGCTTAGCATTGGTGTCTTCTAAAGTGATTACTTCAGCATCTACGCAGATTCTTTTTTTTTCGCTGGTAATTTTGGGCGTTTGCTGTATTTGCTCCGAAAGCATCACTGACTTTGGATTTGATCTCACTGGTAGTAGACGCTTAATCAGTTATAATAACAGTCGGTGCAGCTT
This sequence comes from Endomychus coccineus, assembly GCA_958510875.1. Lineage (NCBI taxonomy): Eukaryota > Metazoa > Arthropoda > Insecta > Coleoptera > Endomychidae > Endomychus > Endomychus coccineus. Next base: position 235,970,682 of record OY294067.1, on the reverse strand, counting down.
TATCTGCATGATGTGCACCACCGTTTATATGCTTGTAGTTCATAATTCTCGATGGGTGTTGCAAGATGGAAAATTTCCTACTTTTTGAAACCCATGTTATATGTTCATTAGATCTACGTTTCCCCAAATGTTTAACATGTGAGCAGCAACAATATATTTCGGAAGTCTATTCTTCGTTTGCCAGTTTTAAGTTCTTCCTGTCATTTGATTTTTAAGCGCCGGCAAACACTAATTTCCATTGGTTGATATGTTATACTTCAATATGAGAACTATGCCCATGTAGACAAGAATAACAGGTCTATCTAAATTTATACTTTAAGAAAATTGTTTCTGTAATAATTTTGGAATATTTCTGTTTCCATACTTCCAATCCAACTATTTTTTGTGGGCAATTATGTTACTGTTGCACCTTCCCTGTAATTTTTTGCAAGCCATGAGTCTCACACATTTTTCCTCTACATATAATATGCGGTCATAGTTTTTCCCCAGCAGCACTTCCACCTAATAATACAGCAATGTTTAATATTCCAGACCCAATCGTTGAGTTGTTCTCTTTGGGTCAACAACTTTTATTCTGCTTGGATCTAGGCAAATAGCCGTTTCGTCTATATGATAAATACCTGATGAAAGGACCATTTAAAGTAAGCATTGCTGTTCAGGTTGTTCATTAGAATCTATGAAATAATCGTCGCCTGGTTCCCAGCTTTGAATGGAGTCTGAATGTAATTTTCCTCCACATAACGGCTTATAGGTGTGAATACTCCTTTTTTGAAGAGTCAAAACTCCAATTTTTCATTTGCTTGATATTTTAAGCTATTTTCTGTTCTTCCTGATAAGGTATGACAGTGAATCTACACTCGGTCGAGCTGTTGACGCCTCTTTGACCTTTAAAATGTTTAAATAGGGTTGCTTCGGGTATACGGTAATGATACTCTGTACACCTCCATTTATTGATGTTTTAACGCTTCAATACCAGATTTAGCGTCTAATTGGAGTATTCAGACGACTGCTTCGTCCGAACGTACTTACTTAGCTAAGTACCATGTGTAAAACTAATAAAGTAAATTAAGATGTAAACAATCAAGAATATTAAATGCTAATTCAACTGGGCAAGTGGAACCTAACATAGATTACACTTTCCTCGTTTGCCTTTTTTTTTGTGTAAACCATACACAATTCCTTAATGGAAACAAAAAAAGGAAATTAGGATGTCAACAATCAAAAACATTAAATGCTAATTCAACTGGGCAAGTGGATCCTAACATAGATTACATTTTCCTCGTTTGCCTTTTTTTGTGTAAGCTATAAACGATTATTTAGTGGAAACAAATATACATTATCCATAACAATAAAATATAGAGAAATATAATTGTTTATTGTTTAAAAAAATATTAGCACAACTTGCATAGTGGTTGTAGGCACTCACTATCTCACTCTGCAAAATAAATCGCCAACGTTCAGAACACTATCAAACTCAAACTGTAAACGAACCGTTGGCGCTACCGCCTCCATATATCTCAGATCATCTAAAGGATATACGTAGGTTAGTATGCAATAAGTGGAGCCACTTTACAAATCTTGGCTTTAGCTGAATAAGCCTTAGTTATACTTGCTCAGAATTATTCACTTACTCCGGTGTACCTTATTACATCTATTTTGTAGATAGTTCCTTTTTTGTAAGATTTGTAAGGGTTACCCCCTTGAAGAAATCCTTCACACGGTCCTGTAAGCCTACTGAAGGTATATATTATTTGGTGCTCATGGTGTAATAATGCTTCGAATTTATATCAAAGATGACCTAGATGTAAAACATTTCAAGTTCTAGTCCACATATACAGCAATTGCATAAGAAGGTTACGATATTCAATAATTATTTAAGTCTATCGAGTACTAAAACAATATAACTTCTCATTATTATTTATTTAAATTATCTTCTTAACCCGTTTCAAATTGTCTTCACAGTTCGTCCATCGTTCTTTGTATCAATGATTATTTCCTCACTTACAAACACGGCAAACTAATGTACAATTTATGTTTTTATATTACATAAATATCCACAATTCCACAATCAATATTCTCGAAAACTGCTCCGAACATTACTTTCCCATATTTCCAAAAATGTTTATATCGTTAAATGTACCCTACATCTTCCACTGTATTTGGTTTGATAAAACTCATCTATGGAAATATTTGTGAAGATGAGTTCACACTATGAAAATACGTCAATACCGTCATTATGCTATTAAAATAAAGAAAACTCAATCACTGTATTAAGCTTTACTATATGTATCAAACTATTTGATCGAAATTCTAAACTTTGACATTTTCTACAATGTGGAAGATTTAAATTTCATTTATTTTAGGGAACATACTTTCGTTCTCCACGAATGTTTTTTTTTCAGTTTACATATCAAAGGGGTCAGAGGAAGGGTCAGTTTTCTTTTCTGTGTATTGAGCTATTTCACAAATATACGAATTTTTTGAATGGATCATGATATATCGTCAGTTTGAGTGGGTTTTTTCAGAAGATATTTGTTTATTTCTACTTTACATAAAACTTTAACAGAATCAAATTGACTATTGAGTATATCAAGCTAATTTGGGAGTTCAAATTTATTTTGATTTATGGCGGATATATCATCTAAGTAACTGCACTAAAATTGTATGAGATACTTTTTTAAAAAGATAAAGATAAAGAATATTTGGAGACGTATTTGTTAAAACGGTATTTGATTGAAAAGAAATCGATTTTGCACTTTCCCGATCTATAATTGTTGACATATGGCAATCTAGTTTGGGGTGGAACCTATAAATGTATAACAGAAATAATTGGCTTGAATTATATATAAAAATTCTCGGGAAATAGGTCACAATAACACTTTGTTTTAACTATTCGTCTTTACGTACGTTTCGGTCTCACGACCATCATCAGAAGACTCACTATGTCTAAAAAGGGGGTTTATTAAAACTAATTATAGCACAAGCGTCCAAATCGCACAATTTAACTTCAATTAAAAGAGCCCACGCCGTCGAAACGAACAGAACCACGAATAATCGAAATTGTATCGTCAGAATTAATGTCATTAATTCTGACGATACAATTTCGATTATTCGTGGTTCTGTTCGTTTCGACGGCGTGGGCTCTTTTAATTGAAGTTAAATTGTGCGATTTGGACGCTTGTGCTATAATTAGTTTTAATAAACCCCCTTTTTAGACATAGTGAGTCTTCTGATGATGGTCGTGAGACCGAAACGTACGTAAAGACGAATAGTTAAAACAAAGTGTTATTGTGACCTATTTCCCGAGAATTTTTATATATAATTCATACTGGGTCAAGAATCTTATTATTGGCTTGAATGTTTTTTAACCTTGTGAACAAATATTTAAGAGATTTCATATTTTCAATTGTATTATTATTTAATATCTTAAGACCTGAAAATGAACGTGTTATCAATTGCATTCATCAATGTTACCAAAGCAAAAATGAATACACACACGTGACCATAATCAAAATAAATAAACATATCGGGCGAAGGTGTTATTCATGTTAAATGTATAAGTTGTTAATTAGAGAATAAATGATTTTTTTTTGAATACCTTAAACAAGTTCTTCATGAATGTACGTGACTTATCTCAAAATTCCATTATCATGATTCTTGATGGAGTCATTAATAAAAGTTTAACTTATTAATTAATTCATTTAAATGTTTTCCACTACCAAATACTCATAGTATTATACATAAAAATTCTTGGGAAATAGGGCACATTAACACTTTGTTTTATATTTTCGTCTTTACGTACGTTTCGGTCTCACGACCATCATCAGAAGACTTATTATGTCAAAAAGGTTTTTTTTTTAACTAATTGTAGAACAAAGCGTCCATAACGCACCAATTTCAATCAATAAAGCCCACGTCGTTGAAACGAACAGAATCACGAATAATCGAAATTGTACCGTCAATATTTCAAGTATAAAATATAACAAGAATCCACTATTCAGTAATATTCTTATAATATACAAGCGCATGTTGGTATAGTGTCTCAACGACTGGAGATCAACTATTATGTTAAGTATCTACTCTCGATCCAGATGTAACGATTTATGAGGTACTTGAAAAAGGTTGCAGACCTGTATTGGAATATTACTTTTGAGCATTCTTCCTAAAATATACTTTCAACATTTTAATTAATTAAGTTAGTATAAATCTGACTTAATGTCTGAATATCAGACCTTTGATTTACAGAATTGGAGTCACGTTTTATGTGAATCATCTCCAGAATAGATCTTTTATAATAATAATTGGTTTCCTTAGTTAAAATATTAACATTTTTGTAATCAAATTGATGGTTATAATCAAAGCAGTGTTTAGCAAGGGCGGTGGAATTCTCTAAGTTTTTATTTCTTGTGCTATACTTATGGCCATACATTTTTTTTGTAAACATTGTTTAGACATTCCAGTATAAGTATAAGTCCCATCGCAATCTAAACAATTTAATTGTTTAGATACAGATCCTAAACATGGTCCTGATTCGATATACACAGTTTTGGTTCTCTAGGTTGAATAGTGACAGCACGTTTATCATACCCGCACAGCTCTTTCGCTCTCATGAGTTAATTAGCGGAACGAGCCAGGCGATGAAGTCACTGATTAACCATCTCCGGCAGAGATGAATACAAAGTGCATTGTTTCGGGACCGTCACCGTTTTTCCAACTATTTCCTCGTCTAATCGCTAGGGTATTTATATCTATGCTGGAGATGGTTGACTTAATCGTCTGGCTCGTTCCGTTGATGAGCTCATGAGAGAGCGTAACAGTTACCCGGAACGCATAGAAAGGTAGTGTTGTCACTGTTCTACCTGGAGAAACAAAATTTGTCTATCGAAGTAGGTATTATACCATCTAATTAGTAATGGATCCCGGTTTATTAGATTTTACTTACTCAATATAAACAAAAACCTTAAGGCGTCTACTTATATTTTTCAGTATGTCCTTATATGTATTGGATTATCGTATGTTATAATGGTACCCGTGAATCAAATATCTACCAATATTCTATTGAGTTTGGCTGATGTTTTTTATATTATAATCGTTACAGTGTATTTCATGAATTTTTCCTTTGTCGACTTTATCTTTCGAATTACCCAACAAGTTATATCACACTCGTGAAAGTTGAGGATAGCCCCTATGAATAAAAATACCGTTATCGTAAATAATGCAGTAAATGGAAGTTTATAATAAATTCAGTATTCTTAACGGTCACAAAAATTCCAGCTTTATCAGAATTACAGCTGATGTGCGAAGAAATAGTCTATTAGTATTACGTAGCGAGTCGCAGAGAGAATTGAAAAAATCTTTTGGATTGTCCACATTGATTTGATAGATTCAATTGCAATATGTAGATATTATGTATAAATTCTCGGGAAATAGGTCATACTAACACATCTGCTTACTAATAAACTATAAAAGAGTTCACACTGTGGATACATTATAATATATAATAATCACCCTTATCGACTCAGGGATTGGAGTAACATTCTGGAGAAATGGCTTTCAAATATTAATATCCCCGATAGAAACTGCACAGAATACGTAATCCTTACATCTTTATGTATGAAGCAAAATTATTTCACTTTTAACAAAAATTACTATAAACAAACAAGCTGATGTGCAATGGCAATCCACTTTCCCCTTTTTTGGCCAATATTTTTGTAAGCGAATTTGAAACCTCCTTAAAATCAAAAATGAACCAGTTCCAAAAGTTTGGTATAGATATGTTGACGAGATTTTCGCCATTACAAGTAAAAATTTGATTCACTGAGATTCATTGTCGAAATAGAAACATATAATCAGCTTCCTTTCTTTGATATTAACATTATAAAAGATGGTAATCACTTGAATTTCAACATACACAGAAAACCCACTCAAACAAATAGGTGTACCCCGGCGGATTCAGCTATACCATTCAGATATAATATAGCTCCATTTAATAGTCTACTTCCTAGATTATTGAACGTACCTTTGAGCCAGAAAAATTATAACAAAGAAGTTGAGAAACTTCAGCAAATTGCGGTGGGCAATGGTTACCACAAATCTTTGATCAATAATTTGAATTCTGAACAAAAAGGAAATTGGAACGAAGCCAACTAACCAAATTAGAGCCTTCAAATACTTCAATAAAATTCAAAAGTTTCACTTACTATTCTTCAGTAATAATAAATTCCGTAGTTTCTTTTCTAAATTTGCAATAATACCAGTTTACAGATGTAAGAACAAGCTAAAACACTGTTTAGGTAACACCTTTGATAAAGTTTCCGGTTTCGACAAACCCGGGATTTACAAAATCAATTGTGAGTCGTGTTCAAAATGTTATGTGAGTCAAACCAGAAGGAACATTTTAACTCGTTATAAGGAACATTTTGCCCATATGAAAAATAATGGAGAAAAATCAGCGGTAGCCGAACTTATTTTTACTACAAGTCACACCATTCCTCAAGAAAACTTTTACAACACAGTAGAGATGAATATCTAGGTAATTTAGAAGGGATGGAAATGTTTAACCGAAAAAGCAATTTATTAAATTCCGATTCATTTCCAGCTGAAGGTAACCCATTGTTTACATTATTATCCTCAAATAGTATTCAAACAGGCAAATTTTGATTCATAATTTAAGATACTCTGATGATTGCTACTTAAGCCGAAAGGTCCTCAGTACTCAATAGTGTTTTTATTGGATAAGGGTCATTATTTCGTATCAATAGACATATGCTTATTATTTTCGTCTTTACGCACTTTTCGGTCATCAGAAGACGTATCAATGTCTAGAACGGGATTTCTTAAAACTAATTATATCATCACAAAGCATCCTTATCGCTTGTGTTAGTATGACCTATTTCTCGAGAATTTATATATACCGGGTGTCCCAGTATACATGTTCCAATGGATTATCTCAGTCATTTCAAAAGATAAAAATTTGAAAATTCTATGATCTCCAATTCGTTCAAGGAACCTTTAACTGAGAAAAACAAAAATTGAAAGTCACTTCCGGTTTGACCGGAAGTGACTCTGACTTTTTTATTTCAAATAGCACCCTGTATATTTTTTACAATTTGTGATTTTTACTCAAAATTATCTTTCCAACGATGTATCACTATCAAAGTTACAAACAAATGTATTCAAATGTTTCCATGACACACTAAGGTTTTCATTTAAGAATTATTAATTCTTCCAGTTCTACTACAATTCTAATAATTTGAAATTTGACGTTCTCTTCATTATTTCGAATGCAAAATTGTTTATGAATTATCAATTATTATTGAAGTCAAAATCAAGATTACACAAAATATCGTAGCCTACTGCAATTCTTTCAATTTGAAATTTCCATTGTCGTTTTCTCCATCAAATCAAATGTAAAATACAAAGTGTGATACATCGTTGGAAAGATAATTTTGAGTAGAAATCAAAAATTGCAAAAAATATACAGGTTGCCATTTGAAATAAGAAAGTCAGAGTCACTTCCAGTCAAACCGGAAGTGACTTTCAATTTTTGTTTTTCTCAGTTAAAGGTTCCTTGATCGAATTGGAGATCATAAAATTTTCAAATTTTTATCTTTTAATATGATTGAGATAATCCATTGGAACATGTATACTGGGACACCCGGTATAATTCATACCTGGGTCAAGAATCATTATTAATATATAGGTATATTACATTGATGAAAGGATTATTAGCGGCAATGAATCGTTGAACTATTATATCGAGCCTTTATTGTTATTTAAGAGTTACTTGTGGTACGTAACGTATTCAAATGGAATAATGTTTTAACTGCTATTGTTTATGAAATACTAAACTGTCTAAATTTACTTATTCTCAGCACTCATTCTCTTATCTTCGTTTGCCAAAGAATAAGTAATTGCTCATTGGCATAACTACGTTTAATGAAATGTATATGTTACTGCAAATGTATTTTCATCGTAAATGGTTATGAAGCATATGGATAACTGTCACATATCATGAAACTTTACCTACCTACTTTCCTAGATTACCGTAATAGACAAATAAGTATAGACGTTCAGACCATTCCATGGTTCACTTCTTTTTCTGAATGTCTTAGTATGTAGACAATGGCCCAACCCATCACCATCCTGCTTTAATTCCCTGGTATATAGTATTGTTAATTGATCCTATTATCCCGATAATTTATCTCTTAGCATTGTTAAAAAGGTCATCAAGATATACGAATCTTCTTATGATGGTCCAAAAGAACGGAGCCTACAAACTTCTATTCGTATTGATCATCGTATCCTCTTCGAAAATATCAAAGATAGACCCAGACTGAGCCTTCTATTATTTATTGATGTCAACGAAAAATTGCAGGACAATAGAAATCTTAAAGAATTAAAACAAATTGAAGTTATAATCAGAATAGTGGCTTCGATTTTCTTTTTTTTTTGCCATGTGGTATCAAAATCAACGAAATTCAGCTCAGCAACAGTGTTTCTGCTTCATATAAACGATTTGCCGGAAGTTACAACCTGTCCCGTACACAGTTTTGCAGATGATGGTACACTTCATACCACTTCCTCATCTAGGGCCCCTATACCATTAAAGGAAGCCAGAGGAGCGGGACAGAGATAGGTTTACACAATTAATGGAGATCTGGCAAATATTTTGGAATGGGGATCTGATAATCTAATGGACTTTGATGCAACCAAAACTCAAGCTGGCGTCTTCTCCAGGAAGGCGGATCCTACAATCCCTAATATGATGATGTCAGGTACAACTATTTCTACGAAGTCTTTCAGATCCATGCTCGGGATTACCACCAACACCTTCTCATGGGATGATCATGTTAGGTCCATTGGGAAAACCGCTTCACCGCCATCAAGATATACGAATCTTCTTATGATGGTGCAAAAGAACTGAGCCTGCAAACTTCTACACTCACTACCTCCTTAATATCGAAAGTATCGGAGACTTAATTTTTTTAATTGTGTCTATTTTATAGACCGATTTAAGAATCTTTTCGTCCAATCACTAATCGTGTAAAAAGACATAGTACCTAACACGGGTAGGTCAAGTAGTTTCGTTTCGTATTGATCATCGTATCCTCTTCCAAAATACCCAAGACTAGATAGGCCCAGACCACGGTCGTATATACAGGTCTGGGAACTCGAGACTGTTTCCGATGTGAGAAGTAAGTCCGGTAAGCGTCAGCTGTTGCATAGTACCAAAAGGATGGCGCATGAGACGAGGGATGATCTCTGACACGTATACGACCGTGTTCTCTGGCAACTGTCATTGTTGACTTGTAAACACAAGGAATACCGGCGTTTTTAGAAAAAAATTATGAAACCGTGCATTGTGCCGAAATGCAAAACGGGGTACAAAAGTGTAAAGCAAGAAACTTCTATTTTTAAAGAGCCGAAAGATGCGAAAATGCGAAAAAAAGTGAATGCTTGTGATTCCGGACAGAAATCGTTTTAACGAGGTCTTAATGTGTGCGAGCATGTATAACGAAAAAGGGGAAATTATTTTTAAGGTGAGTAATACATTTCGACAAGAGTAACAGTTCTATTCCTCTCTCAAATCAGAATAGTAAATATTGCGTTACGAGAAAAATTATTTTACTTAATAATGTGATTGTTGCCATACTTCGATCCAAGCGCTAGCTGGTGACTGAGCGAGGGACTACGAGTTTGGCGACATGTAAGAGACTAATGTCAAACAATAGAGTTCCTAGACCTGTATGTACGAACGTAGCCCAGACTGAACCTTTTATTATTTATTGATGTCAACGAAAAATTGCAGGACAATAGAAATCGTAAAGAATTAAAACAAATTGAATGTATATATTTTAAGTTATAATGAGAATAGTGGCTACGATTTTCTTTTCTTTTTTGCCATGTGGTATCAAAATCGACAAAATTCAGCTCAGAAACAGTGTTTCTGCTTCATATAAACGATCTGCCAGAAGTTACCACCTGTCCCGTACAAAGTTTTGCAGATGATGGTACACTTCATACCACTTTCTCATCTAGGGCCCCTATACCATTAAAGGAAGCCAGAGGAACGGGACAGAGATAGGTTGACACAATTAATGGAGATCTGGCAAATATTTTGGAATGGGGATCTGATAATCTAATGGACTTTGATGCAATCAAACCTCAAGCTTGCGTCTTCTCCAGGTAGGCGGATCCTACAATCCCTAATATGATGATGTCAGGTACAACTATTCCTACGAAGTCTTTCAAATCCATGCTCGGGATTACCACCAACCCCTTCTCATGGGATGATCATGTTAGGTCCATTGGGAAAACCGCTTCACCGCCATCAAGATATACGAATCTTCTTATGATGGTCCAAAAGAACTGAGGCTACAAACTTCTACACTCACTACCTCCTTAATATCGAAAATATCGGAGACTTAATGTTTAAAATTGTGTCTATTTTATAGACCGATTTAAGAATCTTTTCGTCCAATCATTAATCGTGTGAAAAGACATAGTAACACGGGTAGGTCAGGTAGTTTCGTTTCATATTGATCATCGTATCCTCTTCGAAAATACCAAAGACTTGAGCCTTCAGTTATTGATACCAACGAAAAAATGCAGTACGAAAGAAATCTTAAATAATTAAAACATATTGAATGTCCATCTTTTGAGTCATAATCATAATAGCATCCCTTTCAGGATGATACATCATTCATCTTTTTACCACAACTACAAACAAAACTCTAATTAACTGAGGTAGTTGATGTTTCAAACAATCTAGTAATTTGAAGGCAACCCACTTTGCTGAGGACTTTTACTATCACGCATAAAGCCTGCCATCAATTGGTCAATTGGGGGTCTAGATAAATCTGATTTTTCTGTAATTAATGTATTGGATCCTAACTTATGTATGATTAATCGATAGTTTGAACTTTCTATTAAACTGCGATGTAAACCCGCACCTCTGTTGCATTTTGATGCTATTATTATATACAATTCCGGATAGAATGTCTGCTTTCCCGTTTATCGATAAGTGTTGCTCGCACATAACAACTTCTCTTCTTGCCAATAAAAAGTGTATCATCATTCTGTTAACTTGCTGATGCATTCTTGAAAATCATGTCACAATATCTTGAGTGAACATGGTAGTTCTGAAGTGCTATGTCATGAGATATCAAGATTGTGTCTCAATATTCATATAATGCACATCCTTTCTAAACTTTATTAGGAAGTTATGTGGATGTTTTGTTATTGATGATTTCATGAAACATTGTGCAAGCATCAACATTTTTATGTGTATACAAATCAAATTCACCAGTTTATGTGAAACAGGCTCAGATTACATCTTGTTATAGATTCTAAGAAAATAGGATTTCTCTTTATTCCGCATATAAATCAGATAATAGTATGTTTGCTTCCATTTTGCTAATTATATGGTATCACAGTTTCCAATATTGTCACATACAATTTCTTTCTCACATTTGTACAAAAAATATTTGATCAACATAAATTAACTTACAAATAAACACTACAGTGAATAATACAATGTAGAAAAATTCCAACTAAACTTAATAGTAAGTAGACTTACGCGGATAGCTTTAATCTTGAAAATTCTTTGCTTCCGGATGGATTCCGCGTCACGATAGCACAAGTTGATGCCGACGTTTCGCTAACCATTACAGGTGGTACCTTCAGGGCAGGCTGAAACTGAACTGAAATGGTTTCAGTTCAGTTTTATTACAAAAATAAAAGAAACCTAGACATGTTTCGCTTCACAGTGGCTTCTCCTGCTCCATATCAAATCAGTGGCCGCTGATTCAGCGTATCGGCTGGCTGGTCTGTGCCAGTGGGTCGGTGCGTCTGTGTCTCGCGGTTATGGACAAATTTGGGATTGGGCAGCCGAGAACTGTCCGATCCTCCGACTGACACAGGATGAGATAGCACCTACTGTCAGGTTTCAAACACCAGAGGTCCTCATAACACAGAGGACGGACTGGGAAAACAAGGACTTTGGGCCGATTCCGCCAGCGGGACTCGTGTGGTTCACGGGCGGGTCTAAGATTGGCGAGTCTAGCGGAGCCGGAGCCTACTCGTGTACACCCATAAGGGAGATTTCAGTTCCCCTAGGTGCCAACGTAACCGTTTTCCAGGCTGAGGTCTGTGCAATACGGACCTGTGATGTGGAAAACCTGAGTTTAAACTACCGAGGTAGGCGGATTTACATCTATACTGTCAGCCGAACGGCCTTGGGCGCATTATGCGCCCACAGAGTGACTTCTAGGCTTGTCTTGGAGTGCAGGGAAACTCTGGCTGAATTAGCTAGAAGTAATAAACTCCAGTTAGTGTGGGTACCCGCCCACTCTGGCGTGAAGAGAAACGAAGTGTTGCCCCCGGCATGAAGCAAGCAAAGCTTCACATTCGGGAGTTTTCGCCTAAACTCATTGAAACCCTACACTCTATGAGCAGGAGAGGCCTAAAACTGGTGACAGGACTCCTCACAGGACACTCATCTGAATAAACATCTACACACAATAGGCATTGTTGAAGACACAACTTGTAGTAGATGTGAAGAGGTGGACGAAACTGCCTCTCAGATGCTAGCAGCATCCAACACTAGCTTCTCCTAGGCTACAACACCTCGGGAGCAAACATATAACGCTTGAAGCCGATATCAGTCCATGCAAAATCTTAGCATTCGGCACTGCCTTGGGCCTGCTGGACTGATTCTTGTATTAAGGGGCGCACAATGGACCCAATCAAGCGGTCCAAGTGCTCTGAACTTTGTCCGCTCCCGTTTTGATTGATTGATTAGTTTCTTCAGTTTAACAATTGTACTTAAACTTACAAAGATATTACTAGCCATACAGGGTGTCATTGATATGGGAAAGCTCGATTGCACCTACGCCGTTAATGATATCGATATGAAACAAATGGAACTGAAAACAGGAGGCCAAAGTGCAGTTTGTAATATTATTTTCCGTATACGGTGTACCATTTTTCCAGAGCAGCGTTTAACATATTTTTTTCAATGGCGCTTCTTGTATATCTTAACATATTTGAATTTGAACTTGCTTAGGCTTTATAAATCCGTTCAGTCTTCGCAATTCGCTTTAACCATTCAAAAGTCATTCTATTTTTCTAAAAGTTAATGCTTCTGCTGGTACTTATTTAAAACATCCCACTTGGTTTTTGGGATATCTATCAGGTTGGAACTTTGCCGGTGTGTAGACAACAACCTGGGGTATCTTTTGGCGATGATAGCGTCGATTTGCATTGTGACATCACCTTGCTGGGACACATTCTTTCTAGGTGAGCGATTCCTAAAGATGTTAACACCAATTTCGTGATATATTATTTAAACGTCGTGAAGCGGTTCCCAATCGAGGGTATTCACCTAGCTTCAGAGGTTCCCACTCCACATTGTTCACCGGGGGCTCGAGGTGAACAAACAGCCACCTATTCATCTCCCAGTCGGGATCGGGTAGGTGTGGTTAATGCCCTGAAGAGGTTTAGCATCATCTTTGTATCTAGTTTCTGAATCTCCTCAGTGTCACACAGCTCTACCGAGAGTGCTCTGCGTCTTGGGGGGGGGGGATCAGTGTTACGCATCTATACACAATCTGCATTAATGTTTCGTTTTTCCGTTTGCACCACCTGCACTAAGGCGATTCGCTAAAGTTCGTCCTGTGGAGGTGGTAGTTAAATGGTCCGTGTCCTGTCAGTATCTGTATCAGCAGTTTGGCATCGGTTTTAAACATATTCTCCCAGGAGTAATCAATTATCCATTTGAAATTAAACTTAACCTATAAAATAGTTTCTTTGTTTATATATTTACCCCTTATATTTCTATTAGAAATCCCTGTAAAATATTTCATGCTTTATTGTTATCGTGATTAATAATGTCTTATGTATTTAATTAACTATATTCAATTCATTTAAAATTCATAATTAGCCATACATCGGGGAGCACGGCAGTGCCCCCGCCAATTACTCTTTCACACACAACCGATCAAATGTTTTCTGCAGTTTTAATTGGATTTTAAAAGCACAAGTCGCTTGCAGACGCATTTCATTAATCGAAATTATCTATTCTTTTCTAAATTACATGAAACACTAATTGACAAAAAAATTTTTGGTAGAGATAATAATAAGTCAAAAAGAGAGCTTTTATTTTATTTTCTGTCATATTAAAGAACCAGAATACCAAGAAAACGTAACATAACATATAAAAGGAGCTATTAGCATTGGTGCATTTTCTGATGTATGTTCGTTTTAATTCATAAAATAATAATTAATCACACTGGTGTAACCACAAACATGTTCAAAATAGTTCAAAACACCTGATTTGAAATACAGCTCAAAACATTAGGACATGCTTAAAAGATCTTGTTTACACAATGTTTTAAACGTAACGAACTTGATTGGCAGTAGCAACATAATATATCAAAGAAGAAGAATGGTAATAGGAAATAAGAATTGTGGTGGGAACAATAGCAGTAGATGATTGTCCTTTAACTTCCACTAAGTGTCTTGGCAATCTGAAATATTAACTGAGTTAATATGAGGTAGGATGAGATAGGAAGTTATTCAGAGCATTTCATTTCTTGAATAAACGGCTTATCTACAAATCCTCCATTAGTTTCGCTTGATTTTGAATGAGTATGTATGATTATCTTATTGTTCGAGGATAATGTTCATTGTAACTATACGTTATAAAATAGTACAATCATATGTTAAAGCGCAACGAACGCATGATATATTCTAGTGAATGAAACGCACTCGTGCTGAAAGTTAATTAGCTGGTTCAAGTGTTCGTACATTTTATCTAGTTGACATACTGTTCTCATTGATCGTAGTATCAATAGTAAGCAGTAGAAGAATAATCACTTAGCATTAGGTTCAGAAGAAAAAATACTTGTCAAGTTCATGATTTCCTAAGATACAGGATGTCCGGAAATAACGCTAATATGGGTGGTGATTCACTATATATCAAAACAATAATAAAGTTTTCTATCGCCATGGTCGCTACAGCCCCCCAAAATTGGGTTTTCCTTAGTTACTTTGACCCTATCGACACCAAGAAAATTAAGTTTGGTACCCAGGGTATTTTTATTATGAGAAATCGACTGGTTTCAGCAAAATTCATAAATAATGACCATAGGAGTGCGAAAAGGGGCGACCAATAAATCTTTCATCCTTTTTTGTTTTAAACGATTCTTTTGATCCAAAAAAATCATAGTTTGAACAATTCTGCACAAAAAAATTTCTCATGAAAAGTCATACGATCAGCCGTTCCTGAGAAAAACGCTGGTACCGGTGTGAAATATTCATTAATTAAAAAACAAATCAAGTGGGCTCGTTTTACAAGTGATGTTTAGATGTTTATCCGTCAATGAAGTTGTCAAACCAATAAAGATTCCAATTAGTTGATTGTAAAGATAAGCGAAAATGGTCAATTACACTTTCAAGAAATTACAGACATGCATTCTATGTATGTTAGAGCGGATGGTAAGGCACGTAAAGCCAGAAGATCATACCAAGGGAGGTTTTCCGGTGAGAAAATTCCATGCGTAACAATTTTTTGCAAATGTACACCAAAATTATGTGATACTGAAAAAAGACGGACTTCGAACGGAATCGAATAACAAGAAAAATTAATTGACGTATGAATGACGATTAATTGAACTCAAGCCTGCCCTGAAGATGACACCTGTAGTGGTTTGCGAAACGTCGGCATCAAGTCGTGCTAGTGTGACGCGGAATCTATCCGGTCAAGAATTTCCATGATTAGCTATCCGCAAAAGTTTACTGCTCAAGATTATGGAAATATACTACTTACTTACACATGCACTGGCGTCTGCGAATACCTAGCGGCGAGTGAATTAACAGTTGATATATGGAATTCAATGTTGGATCTGAATCAGCGGTTCTAGCTGGGCGTGATGACATACGTTCGCTTCCAATCGCGTAAGTTCGAAACTCCAAGCGGTAAGGTTATCGCAAGTTACTTTGTTAAAATTTTACAGATTTCTTTTTTAATATTTTTGGACATACATAGTTAAGTAAGAAAAGTTTGTTTTTGTGCTTGATTAATTTTCCTTGCCCTTGTACACCTGTATTATTAAAGTGCATGTACACTCGGGCATTTTTGGCAATATTCGTGGAAATATTCGAAGAAATTTTAAGATTTGGTGAGACAAATCCAATGGCGAATAAGTTTCGACAAGCTGAAAGAATATTAGCACCTCGATGTAAATTATTTGACTGTGGAATTGAATCATGTTGTCGTAGCAATTTTCATTCAAGAAAACGTTACCATAAAATTAATGGTGTGATAAAATGTGAAAATAATAATTGTACTGTGACTGAAATAAAATGTACCTGCAAAGCAGGAAGAGGCAAGCGATGTAAACAAATCATTGCTACACTTATTCATTGTTATAAGTATTCATTAAATTATTAATTTTCCAAATCAATACAAATTGTATAAATTTAGTTATTATGCAGTAAAGAACTACAGAAGCTTCCAAAACTTTCGTGCACAGATAGAGAATGTCCTGAGATACATAAAATCTTGTTCAATTTGTTCACTAGAGACTGAAAAAGTATTTTCATTTTCGTTGAATTCTATCTCTCGTAATGCATCATTTTGAACTCATATTGAGTTTTTGACTGGTAATTCATCTGTATGAGTACAAGTGATGTTGTTACTATTTACAAGAGTAGCTAATGCTTGCCTACTCATTTTCCTTTTTAATCTACCTTGTTGTAGTGCAGTATTTACTTTTTTCCCTGGTACAGAACTTTGAAGTAAGTGGAGGGAAGGAACGCTGTTTTTTATATATATACGTGAAGATTCACCTTCTACACAGAAAAGCATGTTTAAAAAAAATGTAGTGTTGTATTATTCTATTCATCATAATACATCATAATTATTTGTAAATATCTTACTATTAATTGACTGGCTATGGAAATCTTCCTGTTTGAAATGAAGAGAACAAACTACCATATTTTTACATTGTTTGATTTTATGCACAAAACTTTTTTCCAAGCTTCCAAATTATTTGTTTCACTTTGGAAGTTAGATTTGCAACCAAGCACACAACATATACGTTTTCTTTGTTCTGCGATTTTTTTGTACATGAATTGTTGATTTCTATAAATAAATAACAGCTTCTAATATAAAAAAAATCAAGACAAACAAAATCAATATCATGGATTTATATACAAAAACAAAGCAGCTGATCATTTGATGCACACTTTTTAATTTCCGGGTCGCGCGCACAGATGGCGTCGCGGACACTGAACACGGGGTGCAAAACGCCTAGTCATTAACACTGGCGGGTTAAACGTATAAATGTGATTTATATTTATTTGCTGTTGTCAGCCCTAAACGTGTAAAGACCTCAAATCATACTCTATGTACATAATTTAAAGCTTATTCGAATTACCATTATTATTATTATATTTGTTTAACAACTCTATGTTTCATACTCACGTATTTGTTATCATTAATAAAATGTATCAATGTGATTTATATTTATTAGCTGTTGTCAGTCGTGAACATGTAAAGACGTCAAATCATACTGTACGTAATTGAAAGTTTATTCGAATTAACATCATTATATGTGTTTTACAACTATATGCTTCATACTCACGTATTTGTTATCGTTAATACTGCTTCTTGAACCAGGTATTAATTATATACAAATTCTAGGGAAATAGGTCACACTAACACATATGCTTATTATTTTGTCTTTACGTACATTTGTCTCTCACGACCATCATCAGAAGACGTATCAATGTCGAAAACGGGATTTCTTAAAACTAATTGTATTAGCACAAAGCGTCCTTATCGCACCAATTTCAATTTAAAATGCCCACGTCGCCGAAACGAACAGAAACACGAGTAATCGAGATTGTGATACATTGTAATACATATGAATATCTATCAAGAATCCACTGCTTGACAATTTTCTTATAAAATTCGATGTCATTTCAAGCTATGTTTGAGTACGACTGAAACCAAAAAATATAACGCTCAAGTATCCACTTTTGAACCAGATTTCTGAGCTAATGAAAAAATTGAGATATTGCTATTTGAGCATTCTACCTAAAATAAACTTTTAACATTATAAAGACGCATATAGGAATTTGCGAGGGTTTTAATTAATTAAATTAGTATAAATCTGATCTGAAATAATGATTGAACGTCCGCTCTATGATTTACAGACCTGGAGTCACTTTTATAATAATTGGTTTCTTTACTTAAAATATTAACATTTTCTCACCCAGAGGACCGTCCCAAAAATTTGAAAATTGTTCGTAATACACTGGAAATGAATGGCTACCCAAGACCATTTTTCAACCCCATCATTAAAGAAAGAATAAAGAAGGTCTATAATGGAACGTCATATATAAATAACATAAACGATAATACAGATAATTTTATAATATCACCATACATTCCGGAGACCTCAGAGAAAATTAAGAAATGTTAAAAAGTATGATATAAATGTTGCGCATAAACCTACTAACTGTGCTGGTAAATATTTTCAATGTAAAACCTTTAATACTTAAAGATAAACATACCCACACAGTATACAAATTAAATTGTTTAGATTGCGATGGGACTTATACATGAATCTCTAAACAATATTTGCCAAAAAAGAATGTGTGGCCATAAATATAGTACTTAAAACAAAACTTAGAAAATGTCACCCCCTTGCTGAACATTGTTTTGATTACAACCATCAATTCGATTACAAAAATGTTAATATTTAAACTAAAGAAACCAATTATTATAATAGATCTATTCTGGAGATGATTCACATAAAACGTGACTCCAAGTCTGTAAATCATAGAGCAAACGTTCAATCATTAAGTCAGATTTATACCAATTTAATTAATTGAAGCCCTTGCAAATTCTGACATTGCGTCTTTATAATTTAAAATTATATTTTATGTAGAATGCCCAAATAGTAATATTTCTAATAAGGTCTGACAACCTTTTTCTATTACCTCATAAATCTTTAATATAAGCAGTGGATTCTTGATACATGTTCATATACTTAAAACATTAATGTGTTACAATTTCCATAACTTGTGTTTCTGTTCGTTTTGGCAGCATGGGCATTTTTAATTGAAATTGGTGCGATAAGGACGCTTTGTGCTGATACAATTAGTTTAAAGAAATCCCGTTTAAAACCTTGATACGTCTTTTGATCATGGTCGTGAGACCGAATCTTTCGTAAAAACGAAAATAACAAGCATATTTGTTAATGTGACCTATTTCCCGAAAATTTATACACAGGGTGTTTCAGTTTCTTCGTTCATAACTTCGGTAAACGATATAGAACTAAAAATAATAGGGGTCTTCCATATAACATTTTTCTCTAAGTCACTTCGTTTGCGAGATACAGGGTGTTGAACTTTTGAAACATTATTAAATTTTTTTCATTATCTTCTAAGCACATGAATATTTTTGGTTCAAACTTGGTATATTTTAGTTCTACTAGATGAGAAATTTTTTGTTGACAAAATGTTTTTGAGACAAGTACCGTGGCGTAGTTATGGTGTTTTGTACGCATTTAAACCCCTTAAACTTCTACGCCAATGCTCGGAAATTATTATTGTATACAAATTTAAAAACTTTGATTTATTTAAAAAAAAGTATTGTTGATGAATTTCCTTTAGAGGCTTCCTATTCGAGCTATTTTGATTTTTCTAATCAGGGTTATCTCATGGAATTTCTTTTGGAAGACCATCTAAAAAGTAAATAAATATTTAAATATCTATTTGTTGGGAACGATAAAAAATAATTTCATGATAATTGCTCAAAAAGATCCATTTACTTCAACGCAACGGCGACATAGATTTCTCAACGACCTTCTTGTTCGAATTGACATTTTGTTATTTATTTCACCACAAGCTCTTCAAATACGATTCGGTAGATCTTCTCTATTGTGAACCGGCGTGGCATGAACTTCATTTTCCAAATAACCTTAAGCAAAAAAGTTGAGAGGATTAAAATCAGGTGATCGGATAGGTTAAGCAACTGGATCACCTCTACCAATCCATCTTTCACCGTACTTCCCATTCAGACATTCTCGTACTTGTCTTCCAAAATGGGCACGACAATAATTCAATTGTCTCCATGCATTTGTTCCCTCATTGAATGGTGTTTCCTCACAGATGTCTTCCTGGTTAGTTTCTAAAAATTCAAAAAATGAAGCGGCCGTTAGTCTGTCTGGTAAAACGAATTGTTGAAAAATGTTGTTTTTGTAAATGCCAAGCCAGACATTGACATTGAATTCTTCTTGAAAATTCATACATCTTGTACCATGATGGGTTTACATTTGCCCATAAGAAACTGAACAACAACGAAAACTTTCTCCAGCAAATATTCTGGACACATTTCATACAGACGTGAATTCATTAATTTCCACAATTTCCAAGAAAAATTCAGTGTCAATGTCTGGCTTGACATTTATTTGATCCATACGTTTTAGCAGATATACTAACGACCGCTGTATTTTTTGAATTTTTGGAAACTAAACACGAAGACATGTGGGAGTAAATACCATTCAATGAGGGAACAAATGCATGGATACAATTGGATGATTGTCGTACGAGAATGGCTGAATAGGGAGTAAATGGATCATTTTGAGCATTTATTATGAATTATTTTTTTTCGTTACCAATAAATAGGTATTTGAATATTTTTTTACTTTTTAATTGTCCTTCAAAAATTCCATGAGATAACCCTGATTAGAAAAATCTAAATAGCTCGAATAGGAAGCCTCTAAGACAAATTTATCAAGAATACTTTTTTATATAAAATGATTCAAAGTTTTTAAATTTGTATACAATAATAATTTCCGACAATTGGCGTAGAAGTTTGAGGGGTTTGAATGCGTACAAAACCCCATAGCAACGCTACTGTGTCTACATTGTCACCGTTTACCGAACGAAAAAAGTGAAACACCCAATGTATTTATTATCGAATATGTTGTTGTCAGGTGAACTGCCAAAATTTTTGCACCATCAACTTTCATTATACCATAGAGTCAATCTAACTATGAGACGTCACAGTTTGATGACTTAATGACATTTCTGTCGATTAAATATTTGCGTATGATATATATTCATAACCAGAAAAACAGAATGGTTCAATGTATTATTATAGTTCCATTATAAAATCGAAGTCGCCCTTGCAAAGGGATTTCCGCGCCCCAAAACAATATATTTCCTTATCTTAAAAATGCTTGGCTTCCGGATGGATTCCTCGACCTGATGCCGACGTTTCTTCAACCATTACAGATGGCATCTTCAGGGCAGGCTTGAGACTTGAACTGAAACTGTTCAAGCATCACGCCTGCCCTAATGATGCCATTTGTAATGGTTGGCAAAACGTCGGTATCAAGTCGTGGTATTGTAACGCGGAATCAATCCGGAAGCCAAGAATTTTCAAGATTAGATATCCGCGGAAGTCTACTATTCAAGATAGTTCCTATTATCATCACTTTAACGCGATGTGTAAAATTTTAAATCCCTACACTTACGACTTAAAAGAAACGGCGCAATGGTCTCCACAATAGATAATATACGCACAAACAGACTACATCATAAAATGAGTCTAGATGGATTCACAAAAGCTCAAAACGAATATTTCTGCTGAAATTGAGAATTTTTTTTAAAGCTGATTACACTACGCTTAGTGAGGGCACTTTCACGTTGACCCTATAATTCAATATTTTGCCCTTGTCTGTGAATCAATGTAAGCATCATGCTTACATATTACTTCTGGATATTACCTAATTATAAGAAAAACCGAAATGGATTAAGACAACTTTCACTGTTTTATAAATTTACAGCTCAATCTTACATATGCTTTTTCCTGAAACTCTGAAACATTGCTTGAATTCATGTTAGTGCTTCCAGCGATACTATTTGGTTCCGCAATACAACCTCCACATATATGTACCTACACTAATTGCCGTGAGGTAACCGAGTCCAGAAACTGGATGTGTTAATCACTGTTTCCGTAGAATTTAGGTTTTAGTCTTACGAATGTATACAGAAACTTTCGAAGGTATTCTTGTTAGAAATCTATGCGATAATTACTGTTCATAATCTACCACAAAATTACTAATGCTGAATGTAGTTCAAACATATACAGATATTTCCTGCACCTGCAATGCCAGTTGTGATAGTCCTTTTCAATGTTTATCTTCTTCAAATCCATTTGCAATTAAGTTTAATAACTACCTACATTCTCCGGATAGAACGGATTGAGTTTAGGTATATCACATTCATATTAGATAGCAATTGTGCCGGGATGAAAATTGAACTGTCCAATCTACAAGCTTCAGTTCATAATACCTTTCACTTGTTTATAAAGTATATTACCAGTGAAAGTAAAATTAGCACGATATCTGAAGCAAATGCTTCTAAAGATATTGGCACCTATTACAATAGAAGACATTCTATAGAAAATCTATTTTTCTTTCGAATTATATACTACTCGAATACAATATGTTGTTGAAAGGAAGAAGTAAATTTCTGTTTTAACAGAAACTTAGATTTCTTTTATTAGGTATGGACAATGATCTTGGGCAAAGTCATGCTCTGCTTCCGTTCCTGTTTGGAACATTCTAATTTATTTTGGGAATTACGTAGTTCATTTTCTTCTATTACGGGGAATATGTATGTTCTAATTTATCCGAATTCATTATTCTTATGATGCCTATTCTACTTGATGAAACAATTATGTACGACTTGTCAGACAGTTGATATATTGTCTTTCCGCCACAGCCAGAGATAATTATGGCCAACAATATTAACTAGACCCAACTTCGTTTTTAATTTTTCATGACATATTATATTCTGACATATTCAAGTCGACAGCAGGGTCATTTTATAGATTATTTAATGTTTCTCCTAAATAAAATTAATACACTTATAAATTGATCAATTTTCGACAATTATTATTATTATTAATTGAAGGGGAAACCACTGAGGTTCCTTTATTGATATGCCAAGGTCCTTTGTACGCTTTATCACCTAAAGGGGCGGTTTCCATCAGGCATCCAGGGTGAATGAGACTAGTATTGGGTGTTTGCATGATGTGTTAATGACGTTAATAGGATTAACACTTTGCGTCTTGAAGGAAGTGCTTCGTAGATGCACAAAATGAGCATTGCTGTTCCGCCTTCTTGTTTGCGTCACTTGTACAGTGGTCACTAACTTGAACTCGTTTTGTGAAGGTGGTAGTTAAACGCTTCAGGTCTTGTTACTATTAGTATAAGCAGTTAGGCTATAGTTAAAACCATCTTCATCTCTTGCTGAGACCAGTCTTCTCTAATGGGCGATGGGTGCTTCGGATTGTCTGCAATCGTTCACATGTTGCCACTCTTTGGAGTCTTCTGAATTGATCTCTATAAGTTGATCGTTTATTTGATTGAGCGTCGAGATGCCGATTGCAGATTCTGGACTGGTTAGGGTCCTTCAGCCACTCATTAAATTAAACAACCTGCTACCCAACGCGGCAAGATCTGATTATTTGCTGCCCGTGCTTCTGGTTAGGCGGTTTTCCGTTCTTTCTTCAAGCGTTAATTGGCCCCACTGCATAATAGCCGTTGTTCCGTTTAAAAATAGTTTGCCCAAAGGTATTATAATCCTCTGACTGGGTGTTTGTAGTCTATCCGTGCTCCTGTCTATTCGGAGTTTCTGGCTTCATAGGTGAAGCAGATTTAGCCGTAGGACTGATTGGTTGTTATTGTTAAGCCGAACATGATTGAGGTATTTTTATACGATACCTGATTCCAAAGATGTATGTTGGTGACAACATTGAATAACTGCATGTGTTTTCCATATATCTTTAGTACATTTTGCTTTCCACTGTACCATTGACATAAGTATGTAAGCAACTCTTATTGATGTACCTTGTATGGTCAGATGGAGGGTTTTCACCCTTATTGGTGCTCCAAGTGTAGCCGTGGGAATGGTATTCATAGCTCCCGTTACCTTGCCTTTAATGAGCTTTCTCAGATGTTCTAGGTCTGCTTTTAGTCGAGGGAATAAAGCACTAAAATAGGCCAAACCTTCCAAACTTGGCGCAGTTGGATGGATTGAGATGCGGTTTTCTGCATTCTAGTCAGAAAGTGATTTAGAAAATTTGTCCGGTATTTTTTTTTTGCGGAAAAAATTTATTGCATTTCTACAGCCAAAAAATGCATTTCTCTGAGTGCTCTTTTTGAGGTGAATGAAAAAAATGGATTTTGTTTCTCGGGGGTTTTTGGGATCGCTGAAGACGAATATGCTATCAAGAAAATTCCGTGAGGTTCCCTTGAACTTCCCCCGGGATATCCAGCTTTCCTGACGCCGTAGGTATCGATGAATTGAATTAAGAAATTATTTTTAATGTTTGTTAACTGTTCAAGGGGTGATATAAAATAAAGGTTGCTAGTGGCGATAGCTAACTCTCGGTGGTTTTCAAAGTCGCCGATCACGCAATGTTCCGCAAATTACCTGGGGGTGTTTCCGGGTCCCTGGACACCTCTGTATCTACGTCATCTTCTAGGAATTTGTGAATTTTTCTTCATAAAAGGTAACAAATTCTAGCTCAAGGGGTTTTCAAAGTTGCCGATCACGACACTCGCAATGTTCTGCAAATTACCTGGTGATGTTTCCGGGTCCCCGGCGCCCTGTGTATCTACGTCGTATTCTAGGAATTTGTTAATTTTTCTCAATTAAATGTAACAAATTTTATCCATCGGGGTTTTTTTTTGTAGCCGATCACGATTATGATACTCACAATGTTCTGCAATTCATGTGGGGGTGTTTTCGGGTCTCTGGTGCCCTGTGTATCTACGTCATCTTCTACAATTTTCAAAAAGCGATATATTTTTTCATATATTAAGAAAATACCAATACGAATAAAAATCCGTAGCTTGTGTTCTCAGGATCACGACTATGCATGAGCTTTGTGAATGTCACAATCGTGATCGGCAACTTCGAATACCCTCGAGAGCCAAAAATTGTTACATTTTATGCATACAAACTAGCAAATTCCTAGAAAATGACGTAGATACACAGGGCTCCGGAGACCCGGAAATACCCCCAGGTAATTTGCAAAACATTGTGAGTATCATAATCGTGATCGGTGGCAATAAAAACCCCCGAGGGCTAGAATTTGTTACATTTAATTGGGAAAAATGAACAAATTTCTGGAAGATGACGTAGATACAGAGGGCTCCAGGGACCCAAAAACACCCCCAGGTAATTAGCAGAACATTGCGAGTGTCATGGTCCTAATCGGCGTCTTTGAAAACCCCCTGAGAGCTAGAATTTGTTACATTTTATTAAGAAAAATTAACAAACTCCTAGAAGATGACTTGGTTACCCGGACATAGGGTACACCAGGTATTGCAGAAGTTTTTTATGTCGTAATCATCACCAGCAACCTTTATATCACCTTTTGGACAGTTAACAAACATTAAAAATAATTTTTTAATTAATTTCATCGATATCTAGGGCGTCGGGACGCCCGGATACCCTGGGGGAGGTTCAAGGGGACCTCAGGGAATTTTCTTGATAGCATATTCGTATTCAGCGAACTCAAAAACCCCCGAAAAATCAATTCGTGTCTGTTTTTTTCATTCACCTCAAAAAGTGCACTCTGAAAATGCATTTTTTGGCTGTAGAAATGCGATATATTTTTTCATATATTAAGAAAATACCAATACGAATAAAAATCCGTAGCTTGTGTTCTCAGGATCACGACTATGCATGAGCTTTGTGAATGTCACAATCGTGATCGGCGACTTCGAATACCCTCGAGAGCCAAAAATTGTTACATTTTATGCATACAAACTAGCAAATTCCTAGAAAATGACGTAGATACACAGGGCTCCGGAGACCCGGAAATACCCCCAGGTAATTTGCAAAACATTGTGAGTATCATAATCGTGATCGGTGGCAATAAAAACCCCCGAGGGCTAGAATTTGTTACATTTAATTGGGAAAAATGAACAAATTTCTGGAAGATGACGTAGATACAGAGGGCTCCAGGGACCCAAAAACACCCCCAGGTAATTAGCAGAACATTGCGAGTGTCATGGTCTTGATCGGCGTCTTTGAAAACCCCCTGAGAGCTAGAATTTGTTACATTTTATTAAGAAAAATTAACAAACTCCTAGAAGATGACTTGGTTACCCGGACATAGGGTACACCAGGTATTGCAGAAGTTTTTTATGTCGTAATCATCACCAGCAACCTTTATATCACCTTTTGGACAGTTAACAAACATTAAAAATAATTTTTTAATTAATTTCATCGATATCTAGGGCGTCGGGACGCCCGGATACCCTGGGGGAGGTTCAAGGGGACCTCAGGGAATTTTCTTGATAGCATATTCGTATTCAGCGAACTCAAAAACCCCCGAAAAATCAATTCGTGTCTGTTTTTTTCATTCACCTCAAAAAGTGCACTCTGAAAATGCATTTTTTGGCTGTAGAAATGCGATATATTTTTTCATATATTAAGAAAATACCAATACGAATAAAAATCCGTAGCTTGTGTTCTCAGGATCACGACTATGCATGAGCTTTGTGAATGTCACAATCGTGATCGGCGACTTCGAATACCCTCGAGAGCCAAAAATTGTTACATTTTATGCATACAAACTAGCAAATTCCTAGAAAATGACGTAGATACACAGGGCTCCGGAGACCCGGAAATACCCCCAGGTAATTTGCAAAACATTGTGAGTATCATAATCGTGATCGGTGGCAATAAAAACCCCCGAGGGCTAGAATTTGTTACATTTAATTGGGAAAAATGAACAAATTTCTGGAAGATGACGTAGATACAGAGGGCTCCAGGGACCCAAAAACACCCCCAGGTAATTAGCAGAACATTGCGAGTGTCATGGTCTTGATCGGCGTCTTTGAAAACCCCCTGAGAGCTAGAATTTGTTACATTTTATTAAGAAAAATTAACAAACTCCTAGAAGATGACTTGGTTACCCGGACACAGGGTACACCAGGTATTGCAGAAGTTTTTTATGTCGTAATCATCACCAGCAACCTTTATATCACCTTTTGGACAGTTAACAAACATTAAAAATAATTTTTTAATTAATTTCATCGATATCTAGGGCGTCGGGACGCCCGGATACCCTGGGGGAGGTTCAAGGGGACCTCAGGGAATTTTCTTGATAGCATATTCGTATTCAGCGAACTCAAAAACCCCCGAAAAATCAATTCGTGTCTGTTTTTTTCATTCACCTCAAAAAGTGCACTCTGAAAATGCATTTTTTGGCTGTAGAAATGCGATATATTTTTTCATATATTAAGAAAATACCAATACGAATAAAAATCCGTAGCTTGTGTTCTCAGGATCACGACTATGCATGAGCTTTGTGAATGTCACAATCGTGATCGGCGACTTCGAATACCCTCGAGAGCCAAAAATTGTTACATTTTATGCATACAAACTAGCAAATTCCTAGAAAATGACGTAGATACACAGGGCTCCGGAGACCCGGAAATACCCCCAGGTAATTTGCAAAACATTGTGAGTATCATAATCGTGATCGGTGGCAATAAAAACCCCCGAGGGCTAGAATTTGTTACATTTAATTGGGAAAAATGAACAAATTTCTGGAAGATGACGTAGATACAGAGGGCTCCAGGGACCCAAAAACACCCCCAGGTAATTAGCAGAACATTGCGAGTGTCATGGTCTTGATCGGCGTCTTTGAAAACCCCCTGAGAGCTAGAATTTGTTACATTTTATTAAGAAAAATTAACAAACTCCTAGAAGATGACTTGGTTACCCGGACATAGGGTACACCAGGTATTGCAGAAGTTTTTTATGTCGTAATCATCACCAGCAACCTTTATATCACCTTTTGGACAGTTAACAAACATTAAAAATAATTTTTTAATTAATTTCATCGATATCTAGGGCGTCGGGACGCCCGGATACCCTGGGGGAGGTTCAAGGGGACCTCAGGGAATTTTCTTGATAGCATATTCGTATTCAGCGAACTCAAAAACCCCCGAAAAATCAATTCGTGTCTGTTTTTTTCATTCATCTCAAAAAGTGCACTCTGAAAATGCATTTTTTGGCTGTAGAAATGCGATATATTTTTTCATATATTAAGAAAATACCAATACGAATAAAAATCCGTAGCTTGTGTTCTCAGGATCACGACTATGCATGAGCTTTGTGAATGTCACAATCGTGATCGGCGACTTCGAATACCCTCGAGAGCCAAAAATTGTTACATTTTATGCATACAAACTAGCAAATTCCTAGAAAATGACGTAGATACACAGGGCTCCGGAGACCCGGAAATACCCCCAGGTAATTTGCAAAACATTGTGAGTATCATAATCGTGATCGGTGGCAATAAAAACCCCCGAGGGCTAGAATTTGTTACATTTAATTGGGAAAAATGAACAAATTTCTGGAAGATGACGTAGATACAGAGGGCTCCAGGGACCCAAAAACACCCCCAGGTAATTAGCAGAACATTGCGAGTGTCATGGTCTTGATCGGCGTCTTTGAAAACCCCCTGAGAGCTAGAATTTGTTACATTTTATTAAGAAAAATTAACAAACTCCTAGAAGATGACTTGGTTACCCGGACACAGGGTACACCAGGTATTGCAGAAGTTTTTTATGTCGTAATCATCACCAGCAACCTTTATATCACCTTTTGGACAGTTAACAAACATTAAAAATAATTTTTTAATTAATTTCATCGATATCTAGGGCGTCGGGACGCCCGGATACCCTGGGGGAGGTTCAAGGGGACCTCAGGGAATTTTCTTGATAGCATATTCGTATTCAGCGAACTCAAAAACCCCCGAAAAATCAATTCGTGTCTGTTTTTTTCATTCACCTCAAAAAGTGCACTCTGAAAATGCATTTTTTGGCTGTAGAAATGCGATATATTTTTTCATATATTAAGAAAATACCAATACGAATAAAAATCCGTAGCTTGTGTTCTCAGGATCACGACTATGCATGAGCTTTGTGAATGTCACAATCGTGATCGGCGACTTCGAATACCCTCGAGAGCCAAAAATTGTTACATTTTATGCATACAAACTAGCAAATTCCTAGAAAATGACGTAGATACACAGGGCTCCGGAGACCCGGAAATACCCCCAGGTAATTTGCAAAACATTGTGAGTATCATAATCGTGATCGGTGGCAATAAAAACCCCCGAGGGCTAGAATTTGTTACATTTAATTGGGAAAAATGAACAAATTTCTGGAAGATGACGTAGATACAGAGGGCTCCAGGGACCCAAAAACACCCCCAGGTAATTAGCAGAACATTGCGAGTGTCATGGTCTTGATCGGCGTCTTTGAAAACCCCCTGAGAGCTAGAATTTGTTACATTTTATTAAGAAAAATTAACAAACTCCTAGAAGATGACTTGGTTACCCGGACATAGGGTACACCAGGTATTGCAGAAGTTTTTTATGTCGTAATCATCACCAGCAACCTTTATATCACCTTTTGGACAGTTAACAAACATTAAAAATAATTTTTTAATTAATTTCATCGATATCTAGGGCGTCGGGACGCCCGGATACCCTGGGGGAGGTTCAAGGGGACCTCAGGGAATTTTCTTGATAGCATATTCGTATTCAGCGAACTCAAAAACCCCCGAAAAATCAATTCGTGTCTGTTTTTTTCATTCATCTCAAAAAGTGCACTCTGAAAATGCATTTTTTGGCTGTAGAAATGCGATAAATTTTTTTCGCAAAAAAAATACCTGACAAATTTTCTAAATCACTTTCTGAATCGAATGCAGAAAACCGTATGTTAATCCATCCAACTGCGCCGGGTTTGGAATGTGGAATGCTATATTTCCTCGACTACTTGGTCATTTTGAGTTCTCTTCCACCACACCACCGAAACATATATCAGCATAGGCTTAAGTATCGACATTATGATATTTAGTGAAGGCCCCAATTATGGCCTATAGAATTAGTGTTAATGTGGTATCAATTGTTGTTTCCATACAAGTTTCTTGTGTAGGGTATTTGGTTTGATGACTGATGTTGATCACATGGCCTCCTAAAGTCAGATCTCTGGTGTGTTAATTTTCGACTAAGAGGGAAATAGGCTTCGGAAGCACCAGGCAGAAATAGAATTATTCATAGTAGCTTTGTTCCATTTAATCAATGATTGTACGATTCAGAATTCCAAGGGATATTTAAAATCCTTACAATATCTCTGAACTTTTGCTATCTAAAAAAACATCGATATTCGGGAACTGATCAGGCGACTAATGAAGATGAGATACATTTTTCGAAATGGATAGGTTTAAACTCTGTTACAATCAATATTTTGAGATGAATTCGTATTTCGATGAGATAAATAAAGAATAACTGTGGCGGCGGATCTTATTTTCTTGCTAAGAAAACTAACGAAGCTCTTCTGCTATTCATCCTAATGGACAATAGAATGAATCATAGACATACGTTCGTATACACATACAAACTGTTTCAAGCTTCAAAATTTATTTTCACACGTCTCATTTTTTTGAAAAGCTGACGGCAATCTAGGGCTCCATGTAGCCAAAATCCATTTACACCAATAGCTGTTCCAACAGCTCGTTACTATCCTAAAAAAAAACAAATTTCTCTGTATACAGTGATGATGATATACTGACACAAAAACTTAGCATCCGAACCAAATCATCATTCATCAATCCTATATGTGGTTCAGTTGAATGTAAAATCATTTTTTTTTCAATATTTAGATATAGTCGAGTCAATTTAGCAAAAAAGCTCGGAATTTTTTCCAAACAGACTTAATTTTTTTTGCAAATCGTTCTTGGACGGATACTGAACGATATTGAACTTTAAGATCTAGTCGCTCGACCATTTTTCACCTGTTAAAACGGAAATTGGCCAATTTTCATGGGAAGTATTGCCAAAATTGGCTGGAAAACTCCACTCGGAGGTTTTCGGGGTCGCTGATCACGATTCGGAAGTTAGATTTACCATTTTCGACCGCGGTAACTAGAAATTGGCCAATTTTATTTCAGAAAAATGGATAAATTAGATAATTTCTTAATTTTTGTTGAAAATGGCTAGAAAATATCGTTTGGGGTTCGTGATTCTGGAGTATTATTATACCATTTAGATATTTACCAATTTCATGGCAAAGAAATATTTCATACCTGAAATTGGTCAACCGTCTAGAAACAAAATGGACAAATTCAAATAAGAACAAGAATTTATGAATATATTTTTATATTTCATTTATTTTTTTACATTTTATTATTTACAATTATATTTTACAATTTCTTACATTTACATTTACACTTACATTCTAATGTTTATAAATTTGAAAATAATATAAATAAAATTCTTGGTACCATTCCAAAACTATAATTTGCAAGAGACAGGTATATCAGAAATTACTGATTCTCGAACGCAAGCGTCATTTGAATTGGATGTGAAACAAATGATTTACAGTCACGGATAAATTTCCTGACTTTTGATAGTAGTGCCAATTTCAACAAAAATTACGAAATTATCTAATTTATCCATTTTTTTGACATAAAATTGGCCAATTTCTAGCTACCGCGATGGAAAATGGTAAATCTAACTTGGGAATCGTGATCAGCGACCTCGAAAACCCCCGAGTGAAATGTTTTAGTCATTTTCAACAAAAATTACGAAATTATTAAATTTGGCTATTTTTCAGACATATACTTGGCCAATTTCTAGATACTGCTGTCGAAAATGGTAAATCTAACTTCAGAATGGTGATCAGCGACTCCGAAAAAAAAAATGTTGCAAATTTTCCCTTGAAAATTGGCCAATTTCCGGTTTAACAGGTGAAAAATGGTCGAGTTCAGTATCCGTCCAGGAACGATTTGCAAAAAAAATTAAGTTGATTGGTCTGTTTGGAAAAAATTCCGAACTTTCACAATTATTACGTCTAATTTTACCCGACTAATAACGAAATAAAACTCGAATTTAAATTGAAAAAATGCAAAGCTCAATTGCTGACAACTGTTCCGTCACAGTGGTACATTCAGTATTAAGAATGGTGAGGGGGGTTTACTGTTCGATGACAATATTGTTTCAGGTCAGTAAACCTCACCATTTGTGACTCTTAAAACTATTTTATTTCTCCAAGTCATGCATATCTGCCCTGTAATAGTATGAATATACTTTAGACATTAGGAGTCTGGAAATAAGTATTTTTCCGTGCGGCTTCACCTCAAACGAGAAGTCATACAATCACGGAAAAATCGATTCCTAGACCTGTAATGAACGATATTTTTTATTATACTACTTTGAAAACGATAACATAAAAACAAAATATAACACAAAAAAAGATATACGAAGGAAACTTGGAACATTTTTATTTTCATAGCAGTTATATGAATAAAAAAACATGTAACAACTACTATTGATAAGAAATAATCATGCTTATCCACTAAAAATACTATTAAAGTAATGAGGACCTTTCGGCTACCAAGTAGCCATCATCATAGTGAACTAAACTATAAATCAAAATGTGCCTGTTTAAATACTATTTGGAGATAATAATGTAAACAATGAGTTACCCTCAGCAGGAGATGAAATGGAATTCAATAAATTGCTTTTTCGTTTATACATTTCCATCCTTTCTAAATTACCTAGATATTCGTCTGTACTGTGTTTTAAAAGTGATAAACTTTCTTGAGAAATGGTGTGACCTGTATTCAAAATATATTCGGCTACCACTGATTATTCACCATTATTTTTCTTCATATGAGCAAATTGTCCTTATAACGAGTTAAAATGTTCCTTCTAGTTTGACCCACATCGCATTTTGAAACTAGAATGAAGCAGACTCTTCTCAAATGTTTTGATTTTCTCGAACGACTGATACAGTTGTTGTATTTTGCGAGTGAGAAGGGTTCAACAGTTTTCGTGACAGCTCAATTTTCCTTCCACTTTGTATGGATTCTTCTATATATCGTTCTGCTACATTGGAAGAACGCCATCCTCCGTGCCTTTTGTAAGTGAGTAAATGACCGCCGCTTTCCATCAATATGGTTACTGAAGAACGCCTTAGTATATTCTCTGGGATTTCATAGTATTAGGCATTCTGCAATAATTTTCGGAACGCCACTGATGGCATGGCATCCAACGTGTTGAGCGTAACACCTGCCGTTTCGATATGCAACATATAATCTCCTGCTGTTCACATTTTTAGGTCGTAGAGCTGTATATTTACGATGAAGTATACAGCGCTCAAATGTACATCCTTCATTGGTAATGGTGTAACTTCTTGATGTATGAGTTTTTCCATCTCGTAAAAATACGACAAACACTAAAATTGCTTTTGCTAGTAGATATTGTTCATCTGGCGTTTCACATAAAAATTTGGTTACTTGTTCTGCTATTAAAACTTTGGACTTTTTTTGGTATATATCCTACAGCTTACGCTTCAGGAAAGCAATAGCTTCTGGATATTTGTCGATATCAACATTCTCTTTTATGGCCAAACTACTCTTTAACATTGAGAATCGCCTCCATAATGTGATTTCATAGACTTAACTTTTTCGACAAAGTAAACTAGAAGAATATCGTCACTTATAGTTTTGATTGTGTTCAGATTCCGCCATTCAGTAAAAAGGTGATATTCCTGTTCATATCTTGACCTGAATTGTACTGGTAATAAATTCGAGCTCGCTTGTTCCGCTTGCTCTAGGATGTTATCAGGAATTTCGGGATTTTCTTCTGAGTACATTTTATCTGCATAAATTTAATTGAGAGAAAATAATCAACGCTGACATACAGTGTCTGGCATGTACGAGTATGATGCGTTCTCATGGTTACTCTCAAATTATTTCAAAGATAATTTAAAAGAGTCAATGTCAGATATGGTTGACAAAACGTCAGAAATTTATGTTAAATATCAGATAGCACATAGACTTTCTTAAATTTAGTTTACTTTACTGAATATTCCTATTTTAAAGATACATATCCGGTATTCTTATTCAACACACGGAAAGAATCGGAGATCGGGAAAACTTTTGTCCGTGCGCTAGCCCGAAAAAGTCCATCTTACATTATATTACATTACATACTGATGAAAATAAGGTGTTTTCACTGAAGTAAATTACCGTTCAGCTGAACGACAAGAATTATTAATTGACGCCATAATAGCATAGTTTACTGTTCTAAAAACAGACAAGATAAACAATCACTCGAAGGATTAAAAAGGAACTTTACTCCTGTGCTCTCCCGATCCCGAAACACATTTCTTGAAATTAATCAGTACCTAATCTAAACTAAATAGAATTGTTAGAATTGCGAAAACAGTGACATTTGTTTTTGTATTTCTTTTCATATAATATTGTCCAAGCGCAGTGAATTGAAATAAAACCATTTCCTTACGTGATTAGTATTTCAACGAAGATAACATTGAAACGATAACAGTCATAACAGTGAAATCACGAGTGATCAGTAAATTTTCGACTGGTCCCACAAAATGAAAACTAAAGTGGCACTTTTAGTCCCGGGAGTTAAAAAAAAGATTATAACCCGTTTTTAAAATGTCAATGTGTGACGAAACAATTGCAGTTCGTGGAAATTCAAATTTGGGTTTTATTCCGTTATCTACATATTATTTACTGAAACGCTGGTTCTGAATCAAGCGAACCCGGCTTTCATAGAGTTAGAATATATAATAGAATAGGAACAGATAAATACTTCTATATTCCTCATATTATAATGGGTAGGTACAATACTTCGAAGAACATTATTTTCATGCTCTTGCTAGGCTACGGTTACAGTGGATGTGTGACCATCGACATATACATATGGACTGCGCGTGGCAATGATAAGCGCGGGTAGTGCCGGCGTGAGAGAGGGGAAAACGAAGAGGACTAATACTGTCTTTATCTATCGGCTCGGGACGTAAACATACTAGCTACAGTCATGTTGCATTTCCATGGCAACGCAGCGGCCAATAGAAACGCGATAGATAAAGTAGATAAAGACAGTATTAGTCCTCTTCGTTTTCCCCTCTCTCACGCCGGCACTACCGGCGCTTATCATTGCCACGCGCAGTCCATATGTATATGTCGATGGTTCTGACGAAAATGAATTCGTCAGAATAGTTTAGATTTATTCGCCAGTGCAGGCGTGTTCTGAATATGAGTTTGCTTCTATCTACCAGCGAAGATGGAAGCCACAGACGATGCCTTATATCAAATACTTTTCAAGATCTTCTGAGTCAAGAAAGTTTTATGAGTATTTCAGAATGACACCCACAACATTAAAATATAAACTTATTCATTGAGTACTTCTACCGAGAAAGGTCTCTGTTGTGGTAATGTTTTACTTAAATACCCCACAGACACGTGTTTTCAAATACAAAACTGAATAATTGTTCTACATCCATTGTTATAACCTACAAGTACGTGGGCGTCAGAACTAATGCGAAAAGTCAAACTAGATTGAACGACAACTAAATCTGACGTGTTCAAGCGTAATATGCAGAGGTGTCAAAACAAGTGTAAACTGTTCAATTTCATTCGCATGGTTCGATTCTACTGACGAACTCATCAGAATTCACTGTAACCGTTGCCTAAAAACTATCAAAGCATTTCTGCTATTCATCATGCCTCTCATGTATCCATAAACATAAAAAAATTAAAATGATTTTATTAAGTAATAACAATTATTCAACGATAAATATGCAAATTACCACGAAAACAGCGATTTTTTCGGTTTTTTCAATTTTCCCGCCATTTTTTTCATTGTAGTATACCTTTTTTTACCGTTTATCAAAAGGAGACGTAACGAAGAGTAAGTCAGCCAAAACAGAACTCTGTAGAAGACGTAGTTTTGAGAGGAATCGCAGTTAAAAATTTGGTTTATTTTTTATATTTAATCAAATTTAACAAGAACCTCCATATATTTCCCTCCGAAAACATTACTGCCTTTTTGCAATAAATAGAGGTATCCTTTGCCAAAGTTTGAGCTCCATAAAGTTTTATTTGTCAAAGAAAAAAATTAAAAACCGAAAAATTGGTTTTTCGCATTTTGTCGGAAAATTTTGAGGTTAGGGTAAAAATGGTAGGTACAAAAGTTGTAGATCTTTTTATTACCTACAACTTCTATATTCAACTTTTTTTGATAGAATGCACGGTTTAAAGAAATCATGAAAAACGGTTTTCAACCCCTAAAAACACACCCCATTCCATCCCGGATAGCAGCTGTCGGTTCGATTTATTTTTCCCTCTTTTATAATATCTCGTTCTACAATATCCCGCTGTCAGATTGCTGTAACGAATTATTTTTTTATTTCTAATATTTGCTCCTATTAGTACTGGCCTACTTAGCCCGTATTTCACTATGGCTGGTCCAGCTCGCCTGGTGCCGCCGCGCCGGCTACACCAGCCAACTTGTAACGCACAATTGCACAACCGATAACCGAATAGGAGAAGCAAGTGGTATGCCACGGGTATAATTTTTCATGCCAAAAAGCGCAGGCAGGGGAAATGACTACTGCTGCAAAGTAGTAAGTGTGTTCTCTTATTTGAGATGCACGAAGTCTGGTCATAGATTAATTACTGAGGAGCTTAGTCAAAGATTATTGAGCTGTGTACTCATAGAGTACTGAGTGCTCTAAATAGACTCCGTGGTGAGATGCCACGTGTATTGCTCGCATGAG
Organism: Endomychus coccineus; assembly: GCA_958510875.1. NCBI lineage: Eukaryota > Metazoa > Arthropoda > Insecta > Coleoptera > Endomychidae > Endomychus > Endomychus coccineus. The sequence continues at coordinate 235,933,966 of OY294067.1, read as the reverse complement.
ATTTAAAAATAAACTTGCTTGTAGCTATTTTCGTATGAAATTATCTGAATTTTTGAGTGATGTACATCTTGTGCTGCATAAATGATCGTGCGAATAGGTAGATCCGAAAAATCTGTTGACGAAGAAAATCGTGCTACATTATTCTCTTTTCCACTAAGAATGTTTTTATAAAAATAGTTAATATTAGGTATATTCAAAATCGAATTAGAAGGATCACTTTTACCACATGTACAGCCTCGCTTTAACGTTACTCTTGAAATCTCAAATTAATTAAAGGAATTGTGATTATTGGAAATCAAACGTCACAACAACGCTAGATTTCCAAATCAGTGGTTAAAAAGGTCATTGCGTCTTAAATTTCTTTATATTTCGACTTAGACTTAGGTTAATCCACTAGAAAAATGTTGACGATTCAGAAAAAGTAATTGTCAACCACTGTCATCAACATACTTTGACAACTTTCTTGCAGCTGTTTCTCTCGGGTGTAAGAACACCCGCTACATAAACGCGTAGGCACGACAACTTTGTCCAACAGTATAGTTCTGGGAGACCACACTACTGCTTGTGTTTTTTAGCGCCCCTACCAAACGATTGGCTTCTCATGCTTAGAGACTTCGTGATCATAATCTAGAACACAAAGAAATTAGCGCAAAGCTGAACGACACCACCGAATTGAACAGAAATTCTGATAATAATTTACAAGAAATTGTTTTTATTAAATATTTTTTTTAATTTCAGGACAAGCGAATTAATAGCGCTTATGGCGATCTCGTCTACCCTGTTTCTATTTATACATACTAGAGATTTAAATACCAAATTGAAGGAGATGGAAGTTAGACTACAACCAGAAGACATAATATCATCAAACCAGTTAGATTCTGGTGAGTATCTACTCTATTTTATATTAGGTGTAACGAAAATAATAAATCAATTATTTATGTTTTGTACCTACTGCATCGATTTTGTGCTCAATACGTTTTCATTATTCCAAGAAATTGGTTTATTAATACTGGGTACAATCTGGCTTTCCATTTGAAATTAATAATTGTCCGATTTAAATTAATTTCTCCAAATAATACAATTTCGGAAATCCTTTAAAATAGGCGTTTATTTCAGCGATGACCTCATCGTTGGAGCCAAAAATCTTTCCGCAGAGCCATTTCTTCAAGTTTGTAAATAGATTAAAATCATAGGAGGCCAAATCTGGAGAATATGGTGGATGACGAACCACTTCGTAGCCCAATTCATGCAATTTTGCCATTGCGCCTGCGGACCTGTGCAATGTCCTGGTGAAAGAGTACCTTTTTCTTGACAAATGCCGTCGAATCTATACAACAGCACTGCATAATATAAGCCGGTGATCGTTTTGCCCTTTTCGAAGTAATCGATATGAACAGAGTGAAAGCAGCCACGAGTTCCAGCCACGAATCTGCTGGAACATTAAGCGTGCGTGCGGCTGGCATAGGTTCACAACTCGTGGCTGGCCACGAATTTAGAAGCTTATTTATTTTTGTGGATGGATGTTTTCTCATCAAATATAATGAAGAGGATGGGATTCTTTTCTAGAAAATATATGCTCCCAAGCTCTATAAGGCTTATATACCACCTGATTTTGTCGGGCAATAATTCACCCTTCACAACCCCTTTTATAAATTTCAAAGAATAAATCATTAGTTCCTCGAATTGTACGTGGATGGGATTTTTTTTCTAGTGAATATATGCTCTTAAGGAAGCTCTATAAAACTTATATACTACCTGATTTTGTCGGGCAATAATTCACCTTTCACAACCCCTTTTATAAATTTCAAAAAATAAATCATAAGTTCCTTAAATTGTACGTGGATGAGATTTTTTTCTAGCGAATATATGCTCCAAAAGAAACTCTATAAGACTAATATATTACCTGATTTTGTCGGGCAATAATTCACCTTTCACAACCCCTTTTATAAATTTCAAAAAATAAATCATAAGTTCCTTAAATTGTACGTGGATGGGATTTTTTTCTAGTGAATATATGCTCCAAAAGAAACGCTATAAGACTTATATATTACCTGATTTTGTCGGGCAATAATTCACATTTCACAACCCCTTTTATAAATTTCAAAGAATAAATCATAAGTTCCTTAAATTGTACGTGGATGGGATTTTTTTCTAGTGAATATATGCTCCAAAAGAAACGCTATAAGACTTATATATTACCTGATTTGGTCGGGCAATAATTCACCTTTCACAACCCCTTTTATAAATTTCAAAAAATAAATCATAAGTTCCTTAAATTGTACGTGGATGGGATTTTTTCTAGTGAATATATGCTCCAAAAGAAACGCTATAAGACTTATATATTACCTGATTTTGTCGGGCAATAATTCACCCTTCACAACCCCTTTTATAAATTTCAAAGAATAAATCATTAGTTCCTCGAATTGTACGTGGATGGGATTTTTTTTCTAGTGAATATATGCTCCTAAGGAAGCTCTATAAAACTTGTATATTACCTGATTTTGTCGGGCAATAATTCACCTTTCACAACCCCTTTTATAAATTTCAAAAAATAAATCATAAGTTCCTTAAATTGTACGTGGATGAGATTTTTTTCTAGCGAATATATGCTCCAAAAGAAACTCTATAAGACTTATATATTACCTGATTTTGTCGGGCAATAATTCACCTTTCACAACCCCTTTTATAAATTTCAAAAAATAAATCATAAGTTCCTTAAATTGTACGTGGATGGGATTTTTTTCTAGTGAATATATGCTCCAAAAGAAACGCTATAAGACTTATATATTACCTGATTTTGTCGGGCAATAATTCACATTTCACAACCCCTTTTATAAATTTCAAAGAATAAATCATAAGTTCCTTAAATTGTACGTGGATGGGATTTTTTTCTAGTGAATATATGCTCCAAAAGAAATGCTATAAGACTTACATATTACCTGATTTTGTCGGGCAATAATTCACCTTTCACAACCCCTTTTATAAATTTCAAAAAATAAATCATAAGTTCCTTACATTGTACGTGGATGGGATTTTTTCCTAGCGAATATATGCTCCAAAGAAGCTCTATAAGACGTATATATTACCTGATTTTGTCGGGCAATAATTCACCCTTCACAACCCCTTTTATAAATTTCAAAGAATAAATCATTAGTTCCTCGAATTGTACGTGGATGGGATTTTTTTTCTAGTGAACATATTCTCCTAAGGAAGCTCTATAAAACTTATATATTACCTGATTTTGTCGGGCAATAATTCACCCTTCACAACCCCTTTTATAAATTTCAAAGAATAAATCATAAGTTCCTTAAATTGTACGTGGATGAGATTTTTTTCTAGCGAATATATGCTCCAAAAGAAACTCTATAAGACTTATATATTACCTGATTTTGTCGGGCAATAATTCACCTTTCACAACCCCTTTTATAAATCTCAAAAAATAAATCATAAGTTCCTTGAATTGTACGTGGATGGGATTTTTTTCTAGTGAATATATGCTCCAAAAGAAACGCTATAAGACTTATATATTACCTGATTTTGTCGGGCAATAATTCACATTTCACAACCCCTTTTATAAATTTCAAAGAATAAATCATAAGTTCCTTAAATTGTACGTGGATGGGATTTTTTTTCTAGTGAATATATGCTCCAAAAGAAACGCTATAAGACTTATATATTACCTGATTTTGTCGGGCAAAAATTCACCTTTCACAACCCCTTTTATAAATTTCAAAAAATAAATCATAAGTTCCTTAAATTGTACTTGGATGGGATTTTTTTCTAGTGAATATATGCTCCAAAAGGAACGCTATAAGACTTATATATTACCTGATTTTGTCGGGCAATAATTCACATTTCACAACCCCTTTTATAAATTTCAAAGAATAAATCATAAGTTCCTTAAATTGTACGTGGATGGGATTTTTTTCTAGTGAATATATGCTCCGAAAGAAACGCTATAAGACTTATATATTACCTGATTTTGTCGGGCAATAATTCACCTTTCACAACCCCTTTTATAAATTTCAAAGAATAAATCATAAGTTCCTTAAATTGTACGTGGATGGGATTTTTTTCTAGCGAATATATGCTCCAAGAGAAACTCTATAAGACTTATATATTACCTGATTTTGTCGGGCAAAAATTCACCTTTCACAACCCCTTTTATAAATTTCAAAAAATAAATCATAAGTTCCTTAAATTGTACGTGGATGAGATTTTTTTCTAGCGAATATACGCTCCAAAAGAAACTCTATAAGACTTATATATTACCTGATTTTGTCGGGCAATAATTCACCTTTCACAACCCCTTTTATAAATCTCAAAAAATAAATCATAAGTTCCTTAAATTGTACGTGGATGGGATTTTTTTCTAGTGAATATATGCTCCAAAAGAAACGCTATAAGACTTATATATTACCTGATTTTGTCGGGCAATAATTCACATTTCACAACCCCTTTTATAAATTTCAAAGAATAAATCATAAGTTCCTTAAATTGTACGTGGATGGGATTTTTTTCTAGTGAATATATGCTCCAAAAGAAACGCTATAAGACTTATATATTACCTGATTTTGTCGGGCAAAAATTCACCTTTCACAACCCCTTTTATAAATTTCAAAAAATAAATCATAAGTTCCTTAAATTGTACGTGGATGGGATTTTTTTCTAGTGAATATATGCTCCAAAAGGAACGCTATAAGACTTATATATTACCTGATTTTGTCGGGCAATAATTCACATTTCACAACCCCTTTTATAAATTTCAAAGAATAAATCATAAGTTCCTTAAATTGTACGTGGATGGGATTTTTTTCTAGCGAATATATGCTCCAAGAGAAACTCTATAAGACTTATATATTACTTGATTTTGTCGGGCAATAATTCACCTTTCACAACCCCTTTTATAAATTTCAAAGAATAAATCATAAGTTCCTTACATTGTACGTGGATGGGATTTTTTTCTAGCGAATATATGCTCCAAAGAAGCTCTATGAGACTTATATATTACCTGATTTTGTCGGGCAATAATTCACCCTCCACAACCCCAAATCCAATGATTATGAACTTATGATTTAGTGTTATAGAGCTTCTTTTGGAGCATATATTCGCTAGAAAAAATCCCATCCACGTACAATTTAAGGAACTTATGATTTATTCTTTGGGATTTATAAAAGGGGTTGTGAAGGGTGACATATATTTTCTAGAAAAGAATCCCATCCTCGTCATTATATTTGATGAGAAAAAATCCATCCACAAAAATAAATAAGCTTCTAAATTCGTGGCCAGCCACGAGTTGAGAACACTGTTAAACAACCTTTGCCGGCTGGACGCTTAATGTTTCAGCAGATTCGTGGCTGGAACTTGTGGCTGCTTTCACTCTGATATCAATATGGACGATATGGTGTGCATCCCAAAAAAACTGTTGCCATAGCCGATAAACCCACTTTGGTCCCTTTCGGCTTCGATTCGCCAGGTCCACTGTTTCGTCTGTTCTTTGGTCTCTGGTGTTATGGTGGATCCATGTTTCGTCCACAGTTACGAAACACTCCTTTGAAGTTGTCACACGGTCGCGCTTGTTATCAACAGAGAGCAAATGCGGCACCCATCTGGCAGATAGCTTTCTCATATTCAAAAATGTATACAAAATGGTCCATGCCCGTTCGATTAAGTTGCCCATGGCAACAGCAATTTCGTGCACTTCAACTCGCCGATCGTCCAATATCATACCATGGATTTAATCGACGACTTCTGGCGTTGTAACCTCAATTGGAAGACCTGAACGTCCTTTGTGGTCATACTTCCACTTGTGAATCGTTTCAATCGATGGTGTGGAGTCCCCATAATGTTTATTACGCAATGCTTTGTTTTACGTAATGTTTTTCCACGCAAGAAATGATGTTTAAGCAAGACGCGAAATTCACTTTTTTTCATGTTTACAAAAATCTTAAGGTTGCTTCCTTTCGACGAGTGTCAAAACAAAACTGAATGAATGGGATTTTCGATTGTGGCGCCATCTGTTTTATTTTTCAGGAACTTTTTACCTTGCCCTCGTATATCTTTTTATACCATCAAAGTATTATAAAATAGCGACCGAGCATCTGACATGTAATAACAAAATCAATGCCCAAAAACCACAAACAAACTGTTTATTGAAAAGTATACTCGATATGTCGTTTACCATTTTCTTTTTATGTATTCTACTCGCACAATCCGTAAATTCAATATCATAAACAGGTACATAATCAGACAATATACTCTGGTTGTTGGTACGTCAGTAGTATGTTCCATTTAACCAGGTCTACCATGCTTAGACAAATCACAAATACACCCCGATAGTCGTGCAGAGTCAATTCTAGAGTCATGCCAATTTGTAAATTCAGCTACAGGAATGATAAGTTACCGAATGTTCTACCAAATATAATTTTGCGAGAAATTCATAATAATAAAAAAGCTGTCTATTGAGCACGTGGCTTCTCTCACTCGTTGATGTTGTTCAAGTTGGATTTGGTGAAATCCTTTTAATTATTCAACTAATCTGATAATGAATTTAAGTAGTTTTAATTTTTAAAGCGTTCTCCACTTAATAATTTATGTTTCATTATCTGAGAATTTGTTGTTTAGGGTAACTCTCATCCAGTCTACAATTTTTACAGAATCTAGCATTTGAAATAGAACGGTTGTCCCTCAAATTTGTTCATAGGATACTGTGTAAATGATGTGTAGTGGAATTGAAATGTTATTTACCTAAGTAATTTTTGGTCAGTTCATGTTTAGGTAGATCGATGCGTAATGTTGTACATCAAGAATCAAAATTTTAAAGTAATATAACTGCTATTGTATGATCTTCGACAGAGCAAGGTAGTAATGATTTCTCAAAAATGGAAAGGCTCAATAAATATTATGTTTCATCATCGATTTTAAATGAGTACTGATTAAATGTGAACTGCTATGTTACCAGTTAGGTATTACCGCGGTCGTATAAACAGGTCTGGAAACTCGAGGTTGTTTCCTATGTGAGCAGTGAGTCCGCTATGCGTCAACTTTCGCGTAGTACCAAAAGACGCCACCTAGGGGGATCATAAAAGGCGTCACGTAAGAGTATCATCTTGATCTCTATGAAGAGTATTCTGTGACAAGTGTCAGTTGACTCGTAAACACAATTTTATACGAAAGTTTTAACGTTCAGATCTCGATAGCGCTTCCGGCTCCGGGATTTTCACGTGGCCTGTCGAAATTAGAAGGTTCGAATTGTATAAAAACACAATTGCATGAACGAAAGACGTCCTATGTAATTAGCTATGAACGTAATCATTTTCACATATGCCTCGAGGAGCTCGCTACGCGTCAGTTAGAGTTTATACTTTTTACCTCGATCTTAATAATTCGGGGCCGTTTTATGCCCCGTGCGGCCGGAGCCAGTTTTAATAGTGTTTTCGGCTATAGGCCGCTAGCTTTTACCCGCTTTGAGTATATTTTAGTATCTAGAAAATTCCCTTTGGTACATCGCACAACAGACGCTAGTAGCTGATAGCTGAGAATAACTGTTTTAATTGGATCTTCCTATTTAATCGACATTTTGGGCCCGAGACTATGCTATTTAGTTGGCCCCGTTCATAAACTAACGACGTGGAGCGAAAACCGCATGCGAAAAGTTCTCGTTAAGACGTTCTATGTACCGTAAATTTGCACTTTTCTAACTCGCGAGCTACGCGCTCCTCACGTGAACGTCATTCGATTTATCGAAAATGGGGCTATCACGACCTTTTAAAAGGTTCAAAGTTAACATTTCGACAATTTTAAGCTATGCTTAAACGGTGCAAATGGGCATTAGTAACACTGCTTGCGATTCCGGAAAGAAATCGTTTTACCCCCTCTTCATCCAAGCGCCAGCTGATGGCTGAGCGAGGGACTACGAGTTTCACGATGCGTAAGCGACTCAAGTCAACCATAGAGTTTCCAGACCTGTATGTACGACCGTGGGTATTACTTAACTAATACTATTATGTTGAAGGGATAGTTTCACATTGTCATCATAATCTAGGATGTTTAATTTTAGAACCACAGAACAAATATATTCGCTAACTCTATGATATAAACAACTCACTTCTGTAATTGTCAAACCGGAAATTTTGAATTGTTGGGTTGAGCTTGGTTCGGGCAGAAGAATGGGTTGTGATGGTGGTACTATTCCAAAACGCAATGAGTTGGTAAAAGTGAAGAAGAAACCTGAGTTGAAGGACAGGAATTACGATCTGGATTCTTTATGGAGATATTGTGCTATTAGTCAACAGTTATTAGAGAAACCAATTGTGATTTGCGGCTTGGGAAAATTGTATAATAAGACGGCAGTTTTGGAAGCTTTTTTACTTAAGAAATTAGATTTCGGCCCTCATGTTAAAAATAAGCGTGATGTGAAGGAACTGAATTTAACCGATAATCCGTTATTTTATATGAAGCAGAACAAAGCCGATGAAGACGCAACAAGTGATCCTTCTCCATACATTTGTCCTGTAACTGGTTTAGAGATGTCAGGAAAGTTCCGTTTCATTGCTCTTTGGAATTGTGGATGTGTGTTTTCCGAAAGAGCACTCAAACAAATTGATTCAAAAGTTTGTCACAAATGCCAAAAGGAATTTCAAGAACAAGACATTATCCTTATCAACGGAAATGTTTCAGATTCCATTTTGAACAAAAGTCGTATGCTGACAAGGTCAAGAGCTGAAAGAAAGGAGAAACTCCTAAAATCAAAAGTAGAGGTTGTGAAAGATAGTTCTTTGAATAGATCCAAAGGTATAACATTCAAACGCTCAAAACAAACCAACTCAAACCCGAAGAAAATCAGTTTAGGTTATAGTGTTGCACGAGATCCTTGTGTTTCGGACATATATAAGTCTTTATTTACGTGTCAAGATTCTGAAAGAGGGCAGTCAAGAGCCCCCTGGGGTTACGGACAACCCATTTTATAATTAATCACTTTCTAGATAGTTGGATATAAGTATTTCAATGTAAGCTTTAGTTGGAGAAATGTATATTTACGATGATGTGGTTTTTTCTTCATTAGTTTTTGTATCGGTAGATGAATATATTAGTTTTTTATAATGTTTGCCTTATTTAGTCATTTTCCATTCCTCTCGAAATGTAGTTTCAAGATTATTCAATTGAAATTAACAGGGAGAGGGATAATTATATTTTTACTTCAATCTACTTCTTTAAATATTTAACTTTTTTATGCATTTAACTGCAATTTCGGGATAAACTTGACTTTGATTACTAGTTCAAGCAACGAAGGCCCTAAATGGGTTCTGAAAAAAATATTAGAATATATAGTTTTGAAAATTGTATACATGTACATGGGGACTGCTGTTGAACATACTAACAGTCCCCGTGGTGGTGGAGGAGTTCGCGCCGTCATCTTAGTTTTCAGATTACATTTCAATTTTTCATACATGTCGCAGAATTAAGTAAGTTTTTCGGAAACGTATGCTAAATTGAAGAGCATACAATTTCCAGTAAGAAAGGTAATTAGGCTTCAACAGAGGCAATTGGGCTTCAACAGTTAGTTACCGCACTCATCGACATCAAAATCCTGCGCTAGAGCTCAAAGTGGCGGTGAAACATGTATTCATATCAACCCAAATATGAAATTTTTATTGTGCATTCATACTATTTCTGGACATTTGTTAATAGGCGAGGAAATAATGCAGAGAAGATCGAAAAAAAATCGGACGAACCGATTTCGATAATTTTTTTTTCGATGCCGAAAGTCATTTTGAAAAAAATTTTACCATTTTTTTTTTCTTCTAATGTGCATTTTAGCATTTCTACAAAGGAAAATGCATCCCTTTGAATACACTTTCAGGAGATAATATTAAAAATGTTAAAAAAGGTCCAAATATAGACAACATTTCTCACTCGGGGGCCTTTGAACACGATTCCGGTGTAAAACTTAAACTACGACGCATCTGGGGCTCAAGACTTCCTGATACTACTGTCGTCTCCAGGAAATTCGCAGAAATATCTTCTGCAAAGGAGTGAAACTTGTTGGGGAGGTTCTCTTGAGCATACGGGTCATGATCATGATACTCAATAGTCATCTGGTGCTCAGTATACTCTGATGACCTAGGTCATCTCCATGGATTGGTTTTTAATATTCTCTGAAATGCAATCAAATTTGTATCTCCCGGGGTTTTTGGGTCTCTGAACATGATTCCAGTGCCAGATTTGAACCACAACTCACCTGAGGCTCAGGACATCCTGGTACTATCGTCCTCTTCAGGGAATCTGCAGAAATACCTCCTGCAAAGGAATGGAACCTGCTAGGGAAGTTCTCTTGAGCATACGGGTCATGACCATGACACTCAATAGTCACCTGGTGGTTAGGATACCCTGATGACCTAGGTCATCTCCATGGATTGTTTTTTAATATGCTCTGAAATGCAACGAATTTCGTCTCTTGGGGGTTTTCGGAACCGCGGAATGCGATTCCGGTGCTAGATTCGATCTACGATAATAACATTTTTGACATTAAAATAGAAAATATTTCAGTATTACTTTTTTCGCATTAGAAAAAATCAGTAAAGTTTCATTGTAGAGCAAACGGTATTTTTTGAATTCTTTGTTGTCGATATCACATATCTGTTCACCAGATGCTTTGGTGATTGGTCTGAACTCCAGAAAAGTTATCAGCGATCCGAAAAACCCCGGTGATACGCATATTAAAAATAAATCCATGGAGATGACCTAGGTCATCAGAGTATCCTGACCACCAGGTGACTATTGAAGGTCATGGTCACAACCGGCAATCTCAAAAGAACCTCCCTCACAAGCACGGTCGTACATACAGGTCTGGAAACTCTATGGTTGACATGAGTCTCTTACGCGCCGCCAAACTCGTAGTCCCTCGCTCAGCCACTAGCTAACGCTTGGATCACAAAGTGGTACAACGATTTCTTCCCGGAATCGCAAGCAGTGTTACTAAGTATTCTGATTTGAGAGAGGAATAGAACTGTTACTCTTGTCAAAATGTATTACTCACCTTAACAATAACTTCCCCTTTTTCGCACACATAAAAGACCTCTTTAAAACACATTCTTTCCGGAGTATGCACTTATTATCTAAGGCTTTTTTTGGTAGTAATTTAAAAAGGAAATGTATGAAAATAATTGATCGCATATAAACATTTTTTTAATTAAATTAGGATTACAATCAAAATACATGTATACTAGTTTAGTATGTTGTCTTTCATTATGTTTACAATATATACATTATACACTAAAACCTCCGGTACTGTACACTCGACGGGTCCGGAAACCTCGCCTATGTTGACACTGTCAATTTTTCTCGTAACGCAATATTTACTTTTCTGATTTGAGAGAGGAATATAACTGTTACTCTTGTCAAACTCACCTTAAAAATAACTTCATAAAAGACCTCGTTAAAACGATTTCTATCCGGAATCGCAAACACCCACCCACTTTTTTCGCATTTCCGCATCTTTCGGCACTTTAAAAACAGAAGTTTCTTGCTTTACACTTTTGTACCCCGTTTTGCATACAAGTCAACTGACAGTTATCACAGAATACTCTTACGTGACGCCTTTTATGATACTCTTACGTGACGTCTTTTGGTACTACGCGACAGTCGACGCTTAGCGAACTCACTTCTCACATAGGAAACAGCCCCGAGTTTCCAGACATGTATGTACGACCGTGCTCACAAGTTTCATCCCATTCTAAAAGATAATTTCACGAATTCACTGGAGACGACGATAGTACCAGGATGTCCTGAGTCCCAGGTGCGTCGTAGCTCGAATCTGGCACCGGAATCGTGTTCAGCGGCTCCTAACACCCCCGATAGACGATTTTGATTGCATTTCAGAGCATATTAAAAATCAGTCCATGGAGATGACCTAGGTGATCAGGATATCTTGAGCACCACGTGACTATTGAGTGTCATGGTCATGACCCGTATGCTCAAGAGAACCTCTTCATTCCTTTGCCGAAGACGTTTTTGCGAATTCCCTGGAGACGTCGGTAGTACCAGGATGTCCTGAGCCCCAGGTGGGTCGTAGTTCAAATCTGACACCGGAATCGTGGTCAGCGACCCCAAAAACCCCCGAGTGAGAAATGTTGGCTATATTTGGACATTTTTTCAACATTCTTAATATTATCTCCTGAAAGTGCATTCAAAAAGATGCATTTTCCTCTGTAGAAATGCTAAAATGCACGTTAGAAGAAAAAAAATTGGTAACATTTCTTCTAAATGACTTCCTGAATCGATTTAAAAAAAATTGTGAAAATCGGTTCTTCCGATTTTTTTTTTACTTTGGTCTTTCTTGTGCTTTATTTCCTTGACTACAAGTATTTCTTTCAATTCTGAATGCTAGTCGATAATTAATATAATTATAATATCTTATATTAAGTGAAAACGAAGTGACCCGTTGGTCTTGTACTTTTACATAACAGAAAACTCACATTTAAAACGTATATTCACATACAGAGAACTGAAGAACGAAATATATATGTACATATTTTTAAATCACTGTGTTGAGAAGTTGGCAAGCGAGGACAATAGATGGCACACAACGTGTAAATTTAGTGTTTTTATTAAAAATAATTGAATAGAATTATTATACAAAACTAAAAACAGGATTAAAATAGCATCATCTATCATGTGGGTATGTGGAGGGATGTAGTGACGACTTCCTCATTCCTGAAAGGATGGTATCTTCTTCCTCAGAGTGCTCTTCTTCAAAGGTCGGTGAGAAGCCCAAGCCATTATGGTAGACGATGCTGCTATTTACGACAACTTATCTACAACCGCACCTTGTACCACATTATTCCGTGCATGAACCATAAATCATGTTGAGAATGAGTCTGGGACAGGAGAACCGAAAGCTCTCATGGATTGCCAAGACGTGCCTGTTCTTTGCCATCTCAAAGGTTCAGGTGGAAGTGGTCTCCCCAACCAGTGTTGTACCTGCTCGTGTAGCCCGAAAGAATGCAACATTCCGGCATCTTCGGTTGGAGGAAAAGAAGCAGAATCTGGTTTTTATTTTGCTAGCATGTCTCAGGAATCATATGAACCTCTGATGTTTTAGAGAAGTTTTGTTTGAGGTAGCTACATTGACTGCCAGTAAAATTGTCTCGCCTGCCTAAGCCCCCTATTTTGGAGTCGAAAGAGAATTTGTGGAGTTTCCTGGGATATGTCGTAAGTCTAAATTTTGCTGTAGTACCTTGATGAACTTAGTTTTGCCCTTGTTATAAGTGCCGAAGTGGTATCGTTCAGCTTCATTGTGAAGAAAATACTTTCGTTTTCACCTTGACAACACCTGGTTCCACAAAAACAACAAGGCTATTAGCAACAATCTTTCTGAACCTGTGTTACTGTTAACAATCACAGTGTCAGCATCACCATCACTTACTGCCATAATACATTTTGATGTAACTAACGTATGCAGTGTGAACTGTTTTGTGTTTTGTCTGATCCTCATCTTAATCTGTTGAAGCTACACAAAAACGAATCCGACCTGTTTGTTGGAAATTTTATGCTCTTTAATAATCATGTTTCCCTAAAAAAAGTGATCTCAAAACGAATATAGAGGCGCAAGCTCATCCACCACCACCGGGAACTTTCAATATTTTCAACGGAGCCCCTCATGTACATTTATATTAATTTTCAAACTTAATGTTTTGATGTTTTTTTCAAACCCACACAGCTCTTAGCATAAATTCCTAATACAAATTCCTAAACTTGCATTGCACCAACATTAATTTGTTCGAATTTTATTATATGAATATCCTTTAAATATCGGCTACTGATACATTTGGTTATTCAAACATCCTCATGAAGGAAACTCCACTATCTACAAATCAGGTCTTCTCGATTTAAATATGTATCTAAATATTTGAAAATAATTTTTATCATTCCCGGAAACTTTCTAATATAGAATAATTATTATCTAATACAGTTTTGTTTTCTTTTTCTTTACTTCCCATTAATTTTGCATGGAAGATGGAAGATTGTATTTAATGAAATGCCTTTCATCTACACCATTCAAATTGCCGAAATGGGCGTAATTTCCGGTAAGTGATATTGAACGTATTTAATTAGCTGTATAATAACCTCTTATATAAAGTTCACGCTGAAACAAAACCGTAGCCAATACTTGAAAAGTGATAGTGTTTGTTCCAAACCAAAGACATCCTTTGAAAGATCCATAAAACTCAATTGTAAATATTCCTGTATTATATTAGGTATCGTAATTATTTAAGTGAACCGAAATGAGCTTAATCCGTTTATAATAGGTATTTTGGAACAAAGTGATACTGGACTTACCTGTCGTAAACACAAAGTAAGAATTCGCAGAAAGGTTGCATAGCAATAAACGATTAAGCGGAATTTTCCAATAAGACATAGAATGAACTTCTACCTCTAAATATTATACCGAATGACAAACAACCCCATGAGGAGTGTAGTAGGGATAACTGTTTAGTTTAGAATTTCTATCAGGCTGTAATTTGTAGTATTTTTCCAACTCTTGAGTTTGTAACTTGCTTATATATTTCACCGTGATTATTTACCAAATACAAGCAAAACTAAACAAGTCGTGTTTCATTACAAGTGGAAGAATCTTCAACAATTTCAAAGTGCGATCAATGCTGTCGCATAAAACATTTCGCATCCAATCACTTTAAGGTGCGATCACTGCTGTCGCATCTTAACAGATAGCATTTCTAATATTATAAGTTACTTAAAAATTGAATATAGAAACTAACTGCTGATATCACCTTTTATGGATAGAAGTACTGCTCAAAATCTAAAGTTAAAATCAAACTCTATTTACAGCATACTAAAGTCTTGGTAGCTTTTCAATAAATCGATCACGGAAATATTAACTGCAATAATACCTTATGATGATTTTTTTAATCCCTAGTAACAGAATTGTATCAACTTTTAAGAGTACTTAGTCTAACAACTTAAAATCCCCAGAAGAAGGCCATATCAGAATTCTTTAAATCGAAATTATTTTGGGTGCCGATATCTTAAAGATGAAATGTCAATGGTGAAAATAGAACAACCAATATTTAATTATATTACGGAATCAATAAGCTTAAGACTCATTTCAAAATAATATAGTCGAGTCAATATTGTACAAAAAACAGTCGAATAAAGAAAAATTGAGATACCAAATATTTTTTCCTGGAACCTTTTGCAATGCTTTAAGTCTATCATACATAAAAGAAAGCGCCCTGTGAGATTTACCGCTCGGATCCTCTTCCCCCTGATAAACAATAAAAAAACAATTTAATAAACAAATTGAATTACTCGAAAATTATTGGTGCTTTTTCGGCCAAAATTACACCTATAGTTTTTTTAGGTCGCTGATTACGAATATGAAGTAAAAAATACGAAATTGTTGATGGCGCTCCCGTAAAACCGGAAATAGCGTTCATTGAGTTCAATTTTTGTATAACGTATTAAATAACTTGATAACTAATTGTGATTTTTGTCAAAAATCACACCCTGGTTTTTGAGCTTACTGATTATGAATTTAATGTAAAAAAATGCATATCATGTTTGGCGCTCGCGTAGAAGCACTAGTTTCAAAAAGATGTATTTTTAACAAATACACATTCACACACATTCGTTATATGTTAGTTGAAATTGAAGCTCTGGCGTTCTAACCTAACTGCTTATGAATATAAACTCAAAAAAATTGAAAACCATAGATGGTGCTACTAAAAATTTACGCCAACCTTGCTCATTTTCTCGCCAGATTTACTCCACTATCAACGCTTCAGTTCTAAAGCAAATAAATAGATTAAATTGACATGCAATTGTTATTTGAAACTAGAATTAGAATGGAGAAGAACCTTGGGAACTCAGTAAAAGTATTCAAATTCCCTTCCGGGACATAGATAATCTAATACCCTTATATATAAATTTAGGTAAAAGAATGTTTAAGCAGGAACAACCTGAGAAATATAACAGGATTCATGACGGGACACTGCTGACTCAACAGCGATATATCTGCTATCCGACCTGCAAGAAAAGAAATTTCGGGAAATACACAGCCATCGAGGGAATGCTGCCACTTGAGCCGGGTAAAATTTTAGCTTTATCTAACCTAAAACAATCTAGTCTTGGGGATGGATTCGACAAAATAAAGCTTTGCACATTTCACTTATATCGGCAGGATCAAGTAACAAATCAGTTTCAGTTCGAGCTTCAACCCTGCCCTGAAGATGCCACCTGTAATGATTGACGAAACGTCGGCATCGAGTCGTCCTACTGTGATTCGGAATCTATTCGCAAGCCAAGAAATCGAAAAATAAGAACTTCCTATGAAAACATAATTTGCTCGCGAATAGAAGAAATCGTCATGGCAAGTGTCGTTCGAAATACACAACTTGCGAGGTTGCTGAACCTAGAAAATGGATAACTATTAACTCATAGTAGAAATTCTTGAAAATTTGTATTCATAGTAAAGGGTGTAACCGTACATAATAACAATAATTTATTGTATTAGTTAAGTGAATGACACATACATTATCACCAGATACAATGTAGCATCAACATCACCATAAGGCGTAACAATGCAGATCATTAATAGGCGCCAAGATATAACTTAATAAAATTCTGATACTCTTAACTAATTTCATATGCAATATGTAATTAACATTATATGTAAATCCTTGGGAAATAGGTCATATTAACACTTATGTCTACTATATTTATTAAAATTGTGTATATGTGGAAAGCTGATAGGAATCAGTAATATTGGTACAGTATTGTTCTTATTATACCGTTGACCTTAACTGAAATAAACCAACTAGCTGACTAAGACCCACTTTGTTGGTCCCAACATCTCCAAACCACAAGAAATGGGTGCAAGGTCGACTTGAAAATATACCTACATATTGATTTATTTTTATTTTTGATTAAAAAGGCATTTTACACTGAAGGAAAATAATGATTAATTGAAAATAATAATTTTATTACTAAGGATCTAATAAGTACCATAAAAATTAATGTGGCTACACTGATAAGTTTTACAATAATCAATGTTAACAACTTAATTCCATTTTACATTAAATTTAGTTCACTATCGCTATTATATTCATCAAAACCTAAACTTATTATAAAAGATTGAAAATTAGTAATCATACACGTATACACCTTAATTACAAGTAGTATATATTTTTTCCAACTGTCTACAGACATTTTACTTACTACGTTTTTTAGTAATTCCACCTCAGATCTATTTCAAGTGGGGAAAATATAATTCATTCTAATATTTGTTTTGATTCCGTGCCATAGCAATATTTATCACAACACTAATAATAAAAGAGTAAGTGTATTATTAGTGTGTGACCTGTCAAAGGCACTTGACATGGTAAATCATAAAATATTAATAAATAAAATGAGAGCTTATGGTACTCGAGGTATTACTAGTGAATGGTTTGTTTCATACTTAAAAAATAGGTTAAACTATGTTTCAATCAAAAAAGGTGAATGCGAGTATAAATCGAGTCAAGTTAGAGGAGCTCCACAAGGATCCATCCTTGGACTCACATTATTCAATATTTTTGTAAAAGACACCTAAACATATTAATGCCGATATATATATACACTTTTTTTTTTTTTTACATTCAAACCTGGTCGGGGCTGCTGCGAGCTCCGACGACATCGCAGCAGTCGCGCCAGAAAAAACCTAAAAGGCTGTTAACCGAAGCTACTCCTCCCCACCGGTCGGTAAGTAGCTTCAGGTTTCTAAATCGTGTGCCCTAAGTATTCTAATTGAACCTACAATGACTGCCTTTTGCACCGATGATCAGAACCACTGATACGACCTTGTGGCCTGGGTATAGCGTGCGGAGCTCGAACAGGAGATCTTGATATTTTGTCCATTTTTCCTCCTCTTTCAAGACTATGTTCTTCTCTGCCGGAGCGGAGAATTCGATGACATACATAGTCTTGATTAGTTTATCGAGGAGGACAACGTCAGGCCTATTTGCTTGTATGGACAAGCTATCGTGTATGTAACTTACGAGATATAGAATTAAATTTTCTGAATTATGAAGATAACTTAGATAATTTATTCATCTTTATAATCCTATGTTAAATTATCTAAGTTATCTTCATAATTCAGAAAATTTAATTCTATATCTCGTAAGTTACATACACGATAGTGGCCAATTAGGCAAAGAAACTTTAAACTTGTTTATACTTAACCCGAACAATTCTCAGTCAGTTCTATTGAAATATATAAGAACCGGGATGCTGTCATTTGAATAAGAACTGTCAAGTAACTGTCAACCATAGCAGTACTAACCTACAATCCTTACTTCAAAAAAACGACTGAACTTCAGATGAATGTGCGTGAATAGTTGTTCTATGGTAGGGCATCGAATCGCATTGTGTTCATCAATGATCTACTATCCTTTCAGAGGTTTATATTTACAAAAATATAAAAATCTAACAGGACCAAAGTGGTGTAATTGGTAAAAACACCCTGGACTGGAATTCCAGAAATGTGTGTTCGAATCCCGCCTATGGTTCAATCTTTTACGTTTATTCATCTTTATAATCCTATGTTAAATTATCTAAGTTATCTTCATAATTCAGAAAATTTAATTCTATATCTTGTGTATATATATATATATATATATATATATATATATATATGCCGACGATACTACTATGGTGTTCATGGGTACAAATATTGATGAATTATTAGAGAGAGCTTGAAAAATGGTTTTCGAAACATAATTATTAATACTGATAAAACTTATTTTATTGTTCTGAATAATTATATTAATTTAAATTTAAATAACACCATCAAAATTGGCAATACTTGCCTTAAACAGGTTGAATCTGTAAAATTTCTTGGGTTAACCTGAGATTGCAAATTATCATATACTTTACATATCGAAAATATTATCCATAAATTGAGCTCTGCATGTTTTGTTCTCAAATTAATTAAATTAATTGTTTCTAAGACTGCACTTCGTTTTGTTTATTATGGTCTTATAGATAGCAATCTACGATACTGCGTTCAATTTTGGGGAAACTCATCATCATCGCATTCGTGTTTTACGAATAATTGCTGGGTGGGGATGGCGAGATTCTTGTAGAGAGGTTTTCAAAATCCACAATATTTTAACTGTGCCGTCAATGTACATATATGCGTTGCTGCTTTTGGTTTATAATAGAAAAAAATATATTCTAAAAAATAACGATGTTCAAAGTTATCCAACGAGGCAAAGAGAATTTCTTCGACCTATCCATGCTTATAATTCTACATATACTAACAGTTTATTTTATAAATCAATACATATATTCAACAAATTACCACCAAACATAAAATATTTAGCAAATCAGGAATTATTTCAGAAATCCATATTCACATTACTAGCCAGTAAAGCTTATTATTCTTTGAAAGAATACGAATGTCTCAGAACCTGAGACACTTATCTAGTAAATTCTCAATTTCTTACTTTTATATTTTATATTTTTTTTTATTCACGTAGGTATGTTTCCTTTTTAAAAATGCTCAATGCTCCTATTACAGCTATATATGAGACTGTATGTTTTGTTTCATCTCATCAATGATCCTATTTATATTCTAGCTTAGTATTAAGGTTAGGTTTAGGTATAAACTTAAAACTTAGTAAATCATTTCAATGGTAATTGCAATAAAGTTTATCTATATTTTTATCTATCTATCTATCTATCTATTAGTTACATTGGATTAAATGCACATAGTAGGGGGGAGTCGCAACCTGTATGTCCATTTTTTGTTGCAAGTTTATCATACACGTATTCTTTATTAATTTTGAAAACCTTTAACACTTGTAAAAGATCCCGTTTTCTGTAGGTTTCTTCAAAATACATATTATTATCTATCATAAAATTTTGAAGGTCTGCTTTGGCAACTAGGCAACATTTTTACTTGACGACTATGATAACTAGCATTGCCCATTGTGTATCAAACCATGTTAAGATACATAATAGGACGTTTCTTTGCTCTGTATTGTTTAATAGCCATCAAATATCCATGACGTCATTCCCGTGAACGTTGAGATTCCTTTAGGGTTTATCTTTTATCAATTGTGTGATATTTAATATCCATTTCAAACACTTGAATTAAAATCTCTTATTTGCTTAGCATCGGGAGATAAATGATTTCTTCTACAAGTGACACAACAAGAAGCCCCACTATTAGCACAAGCTGAAGATGGATGTCAAAAATACCACATGAAACGGAGCTACCGCGCCCAAAAACAATACAGGTTTTATTTTCACACTTTAAAGCGATTTGCAGAATTTCAAAACCCATAAGCACACACAGACACAGTAAACGCATAAAATAGACTGTGACTTCACATCGATGACGTCACTTTAATCTTGAAATCAGAATTTCGGACACTGTTGTCATTATGGTTCAAAAAAATAACTATAATTCTATTTGAAAAACTGAAGCTGAATGTCAAAAATACCACATGAAGCGGGGTTACCGCACTCAAAAACAGTACAGGTCCTATCTTCACACTTTGAAGCTATCTGCAGAATTTCAAATTCATACAAACACACAGACACCATGCCAAAAACATTCTAGATCTACGTAATACGTATTAGTCTAGGAGCCAGAGCGATATTGATGGTCTGAACATTAACCCGATGGCACTATGGTTTATCGTTAGAGGACGGTTCAATGACCAATTCATCTCACTGACCGAATTTTCGCCGGCTGCTAGATCTCGAGATACAGCATCCGCAATATTTTTTTTGACTGGAGGTCAACCCTTTCCAAGTTGTGGTTAATTGAAAAGCATGCCATTCTTATACACTTCCACCATGTATCATAATTTTTTATCGTGTCCGTTTATCAGACCGACCAGTTGAAATTGGACCGAAAATGGACTGCAAGTTAACCCTCCCAAACCTGATGGAAATTGTTCATTGGTGTTGGCAATTGTTAACATACCCTATGCCATCAAAAGTTATTGGTCCATTTCCGAGTAATTCGCCATTATTTGGACCAAAAATGTTTCTTTTTTTTATTTTGTGGCTAAAACTTGCGGCTTACAAGATAAGATGATGGCAGCATGTTAAATAACTTTATTAGAGATCAAATAAAGATTTAAAATTATTGCCGTCACTCGTTGCCTATTTCAACCCCCCAAAACCCTCTTAAACCACCCCCCCAAAACGAAACAAAAAAAAAACTGCCGTTTCGATTTTGAACCCAACCAGAATCTCAAAAATTGAATAATTTATCATAAAATTGGTCATATTATCCATATTATTCATATATTTTTGGGGGTGGTTTTAGGGGATTTTGGGGCGTTGAAATAGGCAAGGAGAGATGACAATAATTTTAAATATTTATTTGACCTCCAATAAAGTTAGTTAACATGGTGCCATCATGTCACCTTGTAATCCACAAGGTTTAGCCGCAAAATGAGAAAAAAAATATTTTTGGTTCAAATAATGGCCAATTACTCGCAAATGGACCGATAACTTTTGATGACATAGGGTATCTTAACAATTGCCAACAACAATGAACATTTTAACCAGATTTGAGAGGGTAAAGTTTCAGTTCATTTTCGGTCCAATTTTAACTGGTCAGCCTGATAAACGAACACGATAAAAAATGATGACACATGGTGGAAGTGTATAAGAATGGCATGCTTTTCAAGTAACCCGAACTTGGAAATGATTAACCTCCAGTCAAATAAAAAATTCGGATGCTGTATCTGTGAGATGAATTGGTTATGGAACCGTCCTCTAACGATAAACCATAGTGCCATCAGGTTAATGTTCAGACGATCAATATCGCTCTGGCTCCTAGACTATATAGTGCGCCAAGAAAAAATGATACATTTATATGATTGGATTTTTCATCGTAGATCGCTATTCACATGTATTGATCTCAAGTTTAATCTTTTCGCATGAGGAATTTGTGACCCATGGTTGACAATTTCAGTCTCGATTACGGCATTCTAGTTCTTCCAGAAATAAGTGAAACACTGTTATCTCCGGATGAGCTGTTCAAGCATTTGCCAACGTAGCTGTGTCCTTATACAGTCCTCATTTAAAAAAATCATTATTAAGATGAAAATATACCTGAATATATATGTGATCAATAATTTCTCCTTAAGAAGTTTATATTCACAAAAATTGAATATTTTGTTGATGACTAAAATGGCATAATTGCTTAACTCTCTCGACTAAATATTCAGAGATGTTGGTTTGAATCGAATTTACGCTTATTCATCTTATTTTTGATGTCATTTTATTATTATTATCGTGATTCTTCATGCAATTCAATATTATTTTTTCCATTAATTTTCCTATTCCTTCGGCAAACTATTAAGCCTACGATTTTTTGAGATCTTTCCCTGGATTCCATAATGGTATAATTTTCCCGATATTCCTCGATTCTAATGTTTAATTATTGAATTATTAAGAATAATGTTTTACCGTGATAAATTTAATCTCGTACTTCATCGAGCCCAAGAGTTTCCAAAATTTTGAAATATTTTGAAAATGAGTTTGCCATTCGTTATTCTCAGATACTAATGAAATATTCAATCTGATTGAATATATATCTCATTTTGTTCTACGCTCTATGGTATTTTATACCCGTAGACGAAAGCCTCGGCTGCGCCGCTGCGATGTCGTTTCCAGGTTTCAATACTCCATAAAGATATTTCAAATGAGCAGAAACAGCCAAAGACGTAGAAAGACGTGATACTATACTCTATGTTATGCCAGACTTCTAGGTCATGGGAAAGTTTATTTGAATTGATAGGGATATCTATGTTACGGAATGGTCTGTCACGGACATTTCGTGACCCTGAATCACGGTCGTACATACAGGTCTGGAAATTCGGGGCTGTTTCCTATGTGAGAAGTGAGTCCGCTAAGCGTCGACTGCCGCGTAGTACCAAAAGACGTCACGTAAGAGTATCATAAAAGGCGTCACGTAAGAGTATCATCTTGATCTCTATGAAGAGTATTCTGTGACAACTGTCAGTTGATTTGTAAACAACACGGTCGTAGTAGTAAACAAGGAATACCTGCGTTTTTAGAAACGAATTACGAAATCGTGCATTGTGCCGAAATGCAAAACGGGGTAGAAAAGTGTAAAGCAAGAAACTTCTGTTTTTAAAGTGCCGAAAGATGCGGAAATGCGAAAAAATTGGATGCTTGCGATTCCGGATAGAAATTGTTTTAACGAGGTCTTTTATGAAGTTATTTTTAAGGTGAGTTTGACAAGAGTAACAGTTATATTCCTCTCTCAAATCAGAATAGGAAATATTGCGTTACGAGAAAAATTGGCAGTGTCAACATAGCCGAGGTTTCCGGACCCGTCGAGTGTACAGTACCGGAGGTTTTAGTGTATAATGTATATATTGTAAACATAATGAAAGACAACACACTAAACTAGTATACATGTATTTTCATTGTAATCCTAATTTAATTTAAAAAATGTTTCCTTTCTAAATTACTACCAAAAAAAGCTTTAGATAATAAGTACATACTCCGGAAAGAATGTGCTTTAACGAGATCTTTTATGTGTGCGAAAAAGGGGAAGTTATTTTTAAGGTGAGTAATACATTTTGACAAGAGTAACAGTTCTATTCCTCTCTCAAATCAGAATACTTAGTAACACTGCTTGCGATTCCGGGAAGAAATCGTTTTACCACTTCGTGATCCAAGCGCTAGCTAGTGGCTGAGCGAGGAACTACGAGTTTGGCGGCGCGTGAGAGACTCATGTCAACTGTAGAGTTTCCAGACCTGTATGTACGACCGTGCCCTGAATGTATCAGCTGTCTGTCATGTAAACGTTACCTGTCTAGTTGATGGGTTATGTGTTGTCTGTCATAGCATAGAGCGTCTGAACTGTGATACTGATTCATTAATCTATGAATCTTTCTGCTATGTAAATTGTATGTGATTATGTTAGTTGTGACAAACGTCAAAATATGTCGTATCCCTCTTACCCCGTTTGGGATTGAGTTGGAAGTAGTCCCACTAGTTCCACTGTTTCTTGATCCGCAATTGCTATTTTATGATTTTGTTTGAATGCAGGTATTATTTCAAACTGTTTTTTAATTATCAAGTGAGGAAACGGGAGTTAGAAACTCATCATCAAGGTTGTGTTCCACCATCATTACTTCATGTACAAACGGAAGTGTTAAATTATAAGTTCGATTAATGTGAGTAAAAGAATTAGCCATATAAAAAAGTTTATACTTTTTGTGTGAGTGAATTATATGACGATTCACATAATAGTTATAATGATGGATCAAGGCACCGTGAACAATAATTATTGTAATGAAGACTCTATTCCTAAAGCTATCAAACTGTAACAAATCATTTATAACAAGCTTGAGTTACGAAGCATGAGCAAAGAAAAATCATTTCGTTTAAGTAAATAACTGCTTCACGTTTCTTTAAGATCTTTCTTTATTCTCATTTATTATCTTAGCTATTTAGATGAATATAATCACAGTTGATCATCACAATAGTATAGACTTGAAAAGTTAATTTGTTCGAAAATAACAAAAAATTATAGAATTCTCTTTCATTCGAATATGTGTGTAGTCACGAGTCAGTTTTTGTTTGGAATTAAGTGCTGCATTTAATGCTGTTATTCACTTGAATTACATACAGGACCGTTTCAATTTATTTCGTAATTTTATCGTAGTAGGTACTTACCCATATCTATACATACCAAATATAACATTCAAGGGACCTAACCAAGTATGTTGTGTTCTAAATTTAGATAAAATATCTGCAAATATGAAATCATACTTTTATATTATAAAGTACTAGGCCGCTTGGGACACCCACCTACACTCTACCTTTAGTTTCCACTCCTTTCCCACCTAGGCTAATGCCATCACGAGGCTCCGCCATTTCTTACCTAGGTAGATTCGATGATCTGCTAAATTACCGCCTGTGCTAACCTCATCTCGAGGCTGCCACCTTCTGAATCCTGAATCCTCCATAAGTTTGAGAGATTTTCGACCCTGAGGGAGCCTCGGGGTGAGGTTAGCATAGGCGGAAAATTAGGCAGATCATCGAATCTAGGTAGGAAAGGGCGGAGCTTCATGGTGAGACTAGCTTGGATAGGAAAGGGGCGGAGCATAGAGGTAGAGGGGGGGTTCCAAGTGGTCCAGTACCTACTACTATAATTTTCTTCTTCATATTCGCTGAACATTATTACTACTATAAAATATTTTAACATACTTGAATTACATCGATTATCATCGAATATTCATCAAAATCGAAAGAGTTCTTCTTTTAGTGGATATAAAGACGTGCCAAAAAATCATATCATTATTTAAGAATTCTCTGCAACCATTTTGTTGTTTTTGTTACTCTCATTCTATATTAAATGGTATTGAAAATGTTTCACTGGTACAGGCAAGTTAGACCAAAAAAAGGAAAGATTATGGATAAAATACAAGAAAGTTGATTTTCTCGTAAATGAAAGGGGGCGATAGGTAGAGTCTAAATCCAAAAATTCGGGTCTGTAACAAGTGGGCTTCCGGTCGCCATCATGGAAAACGTTTAATATTCTGAAAGCAACAGCTAAAAAAAATTGTTCCTATTCATTTTTAATCTACTTAATATAACTTCGGGTGTAAAAGTTAACATAAAAATTGTGAGAGACGTGATTACCTTTAAGTTGATACCTCAATGAAGATTTTGTGACTAATCCTTGAAAATATGTGGACCACCAAAGTCGGCCCCACCGATTTCTACGCTAGCCCTGACCTCGTCGTTTCTTGTATTTTCAATTAGTATATCCTTCGCGACGAAGTCGGAATAATATATTCCATTCACTTAAGCTTTTTCTAAAAACGTTAAGAAAACTTCTAGAGCAAAAATTCTGACACCATATAGTATGTTTCATAGAATTTTAAGCAACTTTGAAAAAAATCCGTCTGTCTGGATCTGTGTCACAAAATGTCTGTTAACACGATGATTCAAAAACGAACGGTCCTATAGTGTTAAATATACTAAAATAATATATTTGAAAAAGTCTTACCACAATACAATACTCAATTCTAGCTTACCCAAAAAAATACATTAACCTATTTTTGTTTTTGTTTCATAGTTGTACGAATGGTATGATGTGCATTTTACGTAATCTATCTGATCTTAACAAGTTGCCTGACTTATAATTGTTAACCGAAATTTCCAAAAATTTTGTTTTCTTTTTTACTTCCATATCTTTAATTTTAGCAAGAATATGCACACTTTTTCATTTCAATGTATGTATCTATTTCAAATTCTTTCAATTTTTCTGAAAAGATAAATATTGATGGATGAGGCATATAAAAAGAGGAGTCGAATTGAGCATAGATGATTCGCAACTATTTGTTGTACGTACTATTGACGGATTATCGTCGACTCATACATTAGGGGGAAATATAGTTGTCTCTTATGTATATTTCCATTAGATAGTCGGCATATTTATCTAACAACTCATTATTGTGTTTATTTGACATTAAATGGAAAACAAAGCAATCTTCCAGCTCCTCGGGATTTAAGTAAGTCAGATCAAAAGTACGTGCCATTTAAGACCAGATGAGGCATACAACAACACCGGGAAACCTAAGAAAATATAATTTTAGAGAATTATCTAATTATGAATTCATTATTACTTTAGTGTAGTGTTTGGAATAATATCTATGCAGGTATTAATAAAAGGATTTAAATCCAAGTCACGTATATGTTGTGCCTATGCAATAGGTATTAATATCTACAAAAACTTGGGATATACGTATAATAAAGTTTGATACCTGCTTGCTTGTTAGTGCCGAATTTTCGTATAACCTTTCTGATATCTTTTTAGTAGGGTGGTACATTTGATAATTTGGTGTCGAATTTACGCCCACCGGCGAGACTAGACGAATTTATATTGAAAGATTTCCAAATCATCCAGCTCCAAATCCAAGAATGTTCAGTTATGTATTTCAACGTAATTCGGAATCGGGCTCATTTCATAAAGGTCCAATTCTTGGAACATAATTTTGAGAGGTCAATAGTTTCGAAAATTAAAAATTGTAACCTGTCGTCAACCATTAAAACTCGATAGACAAACTAAACTAAAGAGATCCCTGAACATAACTAATAACACAATTTTTCATTTTATCATAGGTGATTCTGTCCAGCCGGAAGGAGTCCGCGCCATGATGAAATTATTGCAAACTACAGGAGAGGTAAGATCCAAGCAAATAGTATGTGGATGAATAATACTTAATTCCCTTAATTCTTGAATAACTTATTCTCGCTCTGCTCTCAAAAATGCGTATAGCCTTCTATTATTTAGATGTATGATTATGTTACCCTAATATAAATTATAGTAAAAACACCATAGCTCCGGTGATTTTCAATGAAATCATGGTTTTTACTTCAATGGTTATGAAATGATAACATTCTCCTTCTCAAGGACCTATCAATATTTTCTGAAATTCAATTTCATTCTATTTGTAAGATGATACCTATAGTCTAGGAGACAGATACATATTTTGGGCCTGAGATATAACATGTTGGCATATGTGTTATGTTTTAGCAATTATTAATCTGAGTATTTTATTCTATGTGAGTTGGACATCCCACCACGCCCCAGAAAATATTCAATTTTGGAACGGGTTATAAAACTTTGGTGTTTGGTGCTAGTAGAAGAGGGTCCTTGACGATCAATATTCAATAAATGGCAAAAATTTTTCTCCATGCAGTTGGCAGCATTGGCAGCTTTAGTTATGACCAAAATTGGAACGTGGTATAACACTTTCTGACCAGGCGGAATTTTTTTTTATCAATGCTCATTACTCGAAAACCATACGCCAACATTTTCTATGCGTCTATTTCCAAGAATTTTGTTTGGGGTTTGGGGTGGTTTTGGGAAAATGAAAGAAAATGTTGGCACTCACATAAGCTTTTCTTTTACATAAAAACAACAAGTTGATGGAGGTGCCAACATTTTTTCACTATTTCAGACGATTTGGTCAATTTTTGGCAAAAAGACCAATGTTTGGCCAAAGCATGTTCAAAATTCTTGAAAATGGACTCATAGAAAATGTTGGCGCAATGAATATTGGTAAATTACCGCCTGGTCAGAAAGTCTTATACCACGTTCCAATTTTGCTCATAGCTAAAACTGCCAGTGTTGCCAACTCCATGGAAAAAAAATGTTGGCATTTATTGAATGTTGATCGCCAAGGAACCCTCTTCGACTAGAACCAAACACCAAAGTGATATAACTTGTTCCAAAATTGAATATTTTCTGGGGCGGCTAACTCAAAATGGGGCGGGGTGGAAGGTCCAACTCACATAGGATAAAATACTCAGAATAATAATTGCTAAAACATAACACATATGCCAACATGTTATATCTCAGACCCAAAATATGTAGCTATCTCCTAGATTTCTACGTTTGGCTATGACGGATGTATAAAATAAATGCTAGAATATATATAGAGCGTATTAATTCAACTGGCAACCTACCTATTACAATTTACACTTTTAACATCACAACATAAACCTAAATTCTGAATCATCACAACTTATAACTATTAGACATATCAATAATTATAGTCTATACAATGCCCAAACTGTTCAATATCACAATATAAATTGACGGTTATAATGAACCGTGTTCACCAAGGTATCAGTCAGTCTTTTGTACAATGAACTGATAGCAATGTCTTCAGATTGCATGAAAAATAAGAGTTTTTAAAGAAATTTCTGCGATAACTGCAATAAGCTTAGAAATGAGCATAAGATAAAAATCTGTCTATAATAAATGATCATACTGCGTTTTAAGATTTAGCGAAAAATGCATC
The DNA here is from genome assembly GCA_958510875.1 of Endomychus coccineus. NCBI lineage: Eukaryota > Metazoa > Arthropoda > Insecta > Coleoptera > Endomychidae > Endomychus > Endomychus coccineus. The sequence continues at coordinate 235,905,086 of OY294067.1, read as the reverse complement.
AATTGACTCTAAACAATTCCTTGTCCCAATAACGAGATATCTTCTTGAACTATTCATAAACGAACTGGAAACTTAAATCTGTTTATATTGGAATAAAAAGTTCAAAAAGGTAAAAAATTATAACAGTTCATTCATAGATGGCGTGCACAGGCGGTCATGACAGTTCATATTTGACGTTGACAAACAGACATGGATCAGCCATGACAGTTCATATTTGTCTTTGACAGGCAGACATGACAATTCCCATTTGACGTTGACAGGTAGACACCACAGTTCATAGATCCAACATGACAGTTCTCATTCGACGTTGACAGGCAGACATGACAATTCATAGATCAACCATGACAGTTCATATATGACGTTGCGGAGGGCAGCCATGACAGTTCAATAGACGCCATGAATCCTCTTCAGTATTGATCACATGATAGACGTTTTACACCTCTTAGAAACAGCCAATATATACACATCATATATTCTATAACGTCCACACTGTATGGTTTGGTAATCTGTGGTCTTCTGTGTCAGGCTCTAGCTCTATGCTTTGAGTTAGCTGAACCTAGACCGGATGCCAGCCATATACTTTCGGTCGAAACATCGTCCCCTGTATCTACTGTTTCTCATGTCGTAGATCTTCGAGCTTTGTGGATAAAAACAATAACTAGTCAACATCTATTCCAGTAATACTGGTTTGCTTATCCACAATAGAAAGATTAGCTTAGATTCGTTGGCGCTACTTATTATTCAGATGTCATTACTCAATACAGTTGGCCTCAATAATTTATTGTTTCCTGAGTCGAATAACAAGTGGATTCATTCACTACATCTTCATTACAACAGGAACAGGTGACAGTAAAGCGCCGTAATGCATACTGACGTAAAGTAGAAAAATGTTCACATGCATGTTTGTTGTATCCATTGTGTTAGACTAACCAACCGAACTGATGGTCTCAGTAAGGTAAGGTGTTGCGAATAAACACAGGTTTCGTTTTTAGTACCCCGAACGAGTTATTTGTGGGGACTATTATCAATTTATCCTGCTGGAACTGCCTTTTATCATATCATTAACAAATTAAAAAATTAGTGACAGTACGTCCATGTTGTTTTGTAATAAAAAAAATAGGGTGTCAGAATATGCAACACTGCCAGGGTTACGAGGCGAAGTTGGATCACAGAGTAGGTTCCCTACTCTTTGTTGGGCGAGGAATGTTTTCTAATCGATTTTGGTAGGAGTAATTATCCTGTTTAAATGTATGTTTTATGTACTACACTTGATTATTTCACAACGTTTTGGACATATTATAAATTGTCATGAAATTCGTATTTTCTAAAAGCATACACCAGGCCTGTAATAAAATAATTTCAGAGGAAATTTCACACCATAACATCTAAACTTTATTACAATTATTAAAAATATGACAAAAATTAAGCAAACACTAGTAAAACCGTATTGTGCTCCTTAACCTATTTCGATTTATGGCTCCAAAACCATTTCTAACTTTTTCCCGGATTATTTTCATGATAGATTCTGAATTCTGTTGTGTTTTTTCGCGCAATACTTATCTATAATGTGCATATACCATTGCGATAATTAGAATTACGACCTTCGAAGCGATTACATTTAAGAGGTGATTGTTAGTGTAAACCGTTACTTCCTGACAGGTAACCATCTTGTTGTATAAAAAACAATTGTTACATTGTTTTTATAACTTATTTGTCATAACCAATCGGTACTGCGTTTCTACAATTATATTGTCATTTTCAAAGTGAATAAGTACGTCCATAGTTTGTATTTCTCACATTAATGTTATGTGATCCAGCAATGTCACCTTCATTACAGTTAGAGTTACTTCTGGGGCACTGCAAAATTGTTATCCAAAATTTTTTCTACCAAAGGTAGTGTTCCACTAAAAACAAAAATGTTTACGAATATTAGGATTTCTTAATCCTAACAATTAAATTATATGACAGTAATTAATGGGAATTATACAATGCGCATCCAAAGTCCCCTCCCCTAACGTATTTTCTCCGACAAACAGAACAAACAAGGCAAACGAACCCGATTCACGTAGTGTGGACGTTTCTCCGAGCCGAATAGAACGAGCAGAATTTTTTACGAATCTTTTCGATAAAGTTGAATTGCTTAAAGGAAGTTAGTTATTGTTCCCTGAATCATTCAGTTCACGGAAATTAGCTCTGTTCCCTCTGTTCGTAGCATTCGTGACGATTTGTGGTGCGTCCGGGCTTGAAACACATAAAGAATATACAACATTGAAAATAGAGTGATATATAGAAAATTGTCTAAAATTGATAGATATCTATGCTTCCGTTATTTTTTCTTAATTTAATCATTTTACAAACAGTAAAGAAGCATTAACCCTTAGGTCAGTATAAATGTTTATGCAAAACGTATTATTCGCATTTTTCATTTTGTACTTGTGGCTCCGTTTTCTTTCAACCGATAAAAACAAATATCAACTAAATTAGGCACTGAACAGCTAGAGCAAGTGGAACCAAAGTGTTCTTCAGGGTGTTTCAGTTTTTTCGTTCATAGCTTTGGCAAACGATAGAGCTTCTAAAAATAATAGGGGTCTTTCATATAAAATTTTTCTCTAAGTCCCTTCGTTTCCGAGATACAGGGTGGTGTTGAAGTTTTGAAAAGTATTACATTTTCTTCATTATCTTCTAAACGAATGAAGATTTTTAGTTCAAACTTGGTACACTTCAGTTTTACTGGATGAGAAATTTTTTTTTTGTGATGAAATGTTTTTCAGACAAATACGTTAGCGTAGTTATGGGTTTTTTACGCATTTAAACCCCTTAAACTCCTACGCCAATGGTCGGAAATTATTATTGTATACAAATTTGAAAACCTTGATTTATTTTCTATAAGAAAATATTCTTGATAAATTTCACTTAGAGGCTTCCTGTTCAAGCTATTTTGATTGATTTTTGATTAACGTTAAATAATAATCATTCATGTTGAATGCTGAAAATGGTATCCATTTACTTCAACGCAACGGCGACATCGATTTTTCACCGACCTTCTTGTTCGAACATTTTATTATTTACTTCACCACAAGCTCTTTGAATACGATTCAGTAGATCTTCTCTATTATGAACCGGCATGGCATAAACTTCATCTTTCAAATAACCCCAACCAAAAAAGTCCAGAGGATTAAGGTCAGGTGATCGAGGAGGCCATGCAACTGGACCACCTCTACCAATCCATCTTTCACCATACTTCCTATTTAGCCGTTATCATACTTCCAAAATGGGCAGTGCAGTGATCCAGTTGTATCCATATATTTGTTCTCTCATTGAGTGGTGTTTCCTCCAACATGTCTTTGTGATTAGTTTCCAAAAATTTGAAAATGCAGCGGCCGTTAGTTTACTAGTAAAGCGTATGGGCGAAAATATCGTTTTGGTAAATGCTAAGCCAGACATTGACATTGAATTTTACTTAAAAATTCCTATCTTGTACCATGATGGATTTTCATTTGCCCACCGAAAACTTTCTCCAGCAAATATTGTGAACAGATGAAGCACATTTTACACAGAGCAAATGGAAAACACTCATGGTACAAGATCTAGGAATTTCCAAGAAAAATTCAGCCAATATCTGGCTTGACATTTACAGAAACATTATTCTGGCCCATACGTTTTACCAGTATACTAACGGCCGCTGAATTTTTCAAGTATTTGGAAACTTATCACGAGGGCATAATATAGAAGATCTACTGAATCGTATACAAAGAGCTTGTGGTGAATTAAATAATAAAATGTTAATTCGAACAAGAAGGTCGGTGAGAAATCGATGTCGCAGTTGCGTTGGAGTAAATGGATATCATTTTCATTTATCATGAATGATCATTTTTTATCGTTACCAATGAAAAGGTATTCAAATGTTTTACTTTTTAAAAAGTCTTTCAAAAGACATTCCTGATTAGAAAAATCAAAATAGCTCGAACAGGAAGCCTCTAAGTGAAATTTATCAGAATTTTTTTTATAGAAAATTAATTTAAGTTTTCCAATTTGTAAAATAATAATTTCCGATCATTGGCGTGGAAGTTTAAGGGGCTCAAATGAGTACAAAACCCCATAACTACGCTACTGTATTTGTTTAAAAAACATTTTGTCACAAAAAATATTCCTCATACAGTAAAACTGAAGTGTACCAAATTTGAACCGAAAATCTTCATTTGTTTAGAAAATATTGCTAACGCTGGCTTCCATAAGCTCTTTTTGGAGCAGTTCTGCTTCCGCCGAAGTACCTGAGGGATGTCAAAGCAGAACATTCCAACAGAAGAGAGTGAGAGGCATTTTCTTCCACCTTTCTGCATTTCCTATATATAAGATCATCTGCGATGCCCATAGTATGAAGGTGTTTGTTAAGACAGCAGTGACCCGTTAGGATTCCAGTCATTTCTCTGATGTTCATTCTGCTTAGAGAAAGGAGTTTCTTTGAGAGCCTGCACATGCTCTTTGATGAAAAGCTTGGCCTGACCCATACGTGGTGATTCTCGCCACAAGTCAGACCATTCTTCATTCAGTTGGCCCAGAAGGGCGAGACCTCCCACGCAATTTGATAGAGCGATCATTAGCTCTGGTCCGACAGGGGTTTCAAACAACCCCCGCCTGGCCAGGGAGTCGGCCATTTTATTTTCTCCAACACCACTGTGCCCAGGGACCCAGATGGGTTGAACTTTATTTCTCTTGGCTAGATCAGCCAGTATATCCATGCATTATTTGAGAATCTTTGATGTAACTCTAGGTGACTTGAGAGCTTCCAGGGCCGACCGGCTGCCTGTGTAGATGTATATGCGCCTATTAACATAGATTCTTCTCAGATTTTCTATGGCGCAAGTCAATATCCCGTAGACCTCCGCCTGAAAAACCAAGCAGTAACGGATCTAATTTAAAAAGGATGGAAATGTATAAGCAAAAAAGCAACCTGATGAATTCAGATTTATCTCCAGCTGAGGGAAATCCTTATATATCCTTTCAATTCCAAATAGTATTTAAACAGACACATTTTGTTTTCTGATTTAGTTTACTCTGATGGTGGTTACTTGGTAGCTGAAAGGTGCTCAGTACTTTAACAATATTTTTAGTGGATAAGGGGGATTGTTTTTTATTATACTGCTATAGTGTATACACAGTGTAACCAACTTCCGCCCAAATGACTAATTTTGGTGGAAGATTAGTTGTCCCCTAAGGTTACGGTACGGTCATGTACCTTAGCAGACCTGCCTGGGTTTCTTACAAGTAAGAAGGTCAGAGTTCTTCTAGTTTAGTTTTGTGGTTGGTATTTGAGAAATGCTCTTCCTACAGAAGAATAATGTCTTTGCCTTGAATAAAATGAGGACGAACCTTTGTAGCTATTTATTAACAGAAATAAATCATTAACTATTTACAATATTATATACAATTATCAACAATCAAAATATCTATACAGAGTTTTCACTGGAAATAACAACATTTATGAGACAGTGATATTCGGTCATCCCTATATGACGTACGCTATTCGATTATTAAATCCAAATGATTCCGCGAAAGTTTTTTATCAGGCTCACTAACAGCTGGTATCTCGATTAGGTCAATATACCCTAACACGATGTAAGAAATGAGAATATCATATTGTACACGTCTTCCTGAATTCGACTCGGAAATCTGTTTACTTGAGAGGTGACCAGGCACCCGTGTACTACTGTGTCTCTCCTTATGACAATTTATTACGCCTCGGTTTATATTTTGGTTTAATAGAAATACGGAATCAGTGTTCGGAAGAACAAATTACTATTAAATTGTTCACGGGGAATCTCTAACTTGAAATGGAACTCAATCTCTTTACGGAAATTCTTAATTGTTAACTAAACTGGTATTCATCATTGCATTCATATGAAACGACTGTCAACACTGAATCGTCTCGTAGAATTTGATTGAAAATTAAAACAAAAATTGATTCTTCACGGAAAATATTATTAAATCATGAACGGAACAGCTCTTCTCAATATATTCAGGAAAAAACAATCGTCAACACTTTCTAGAATTATTGAAATAGACTCAGATTCAAATAGTGACGGAAAATAATAACTAATTATGAACAGTACGGCGCTTCTCTATCTATTCAGGAAAACAATCGTCAACACTTGACTGTTCTCTAGAATTATTGAAATAAACTCAGATTCAAATAGTGACGGCAAATAATAACTAATTATGAACAGTACGGCGCTTCCCTATCTATTCAGGAAAACAATCGTCAACACTTGACTGTTTTCTAGAATTATTGAAATAAACTCAGATTCAAATAGTGACGGAAAATAATAATTAATTATGAACAGTACGGCGTTTCCCAATATATTCAGGAAAAACAATCGTCAACACTTGACTGTTTTCTAGAATTATTGAAATAAACTCAGATTCAAATAGTGACGGAAAATAATAATTAATTATGAACAGTACGGCGTTTCCCAATATATTCAGGAAAAACAATCGTCAACACTGGACTGTTTTCTAGAATTATTGAAATGTGAATTCAGATTCAAATAGTGACGGAAAATAATAATTAATTATGAACAGTACGGCGTTTCCCAATATATTCAGGAAAAACAATCGTCAACACTGGACTGTTTTCTAGAATTATTGAAATGTAAATTCGGCAATTGAATCTTTACGGAAAAATTATTAGTTAGCAAAGTCGAGAATATACTTACTCTCCATTTATCGGATTAAATGGAAAAACTCTACTTTCGGTATCTCGGGTTTACTGCTTCAGCTACGGTGGTCTCCTCGCAAGTCATTTTTAGATGGGAGACCGGCCTCCTTTTATACTCTGAAGTTGACACGTCATGTCATTGAGAATGTCGCCGGAACGCGGACTCGCTTATCAGGAGCTACACTCTGCTGTCGTGTTTTTATACACATAGTGTAACAAAGTTTGATTCCTTTATTTTGGTAGAGGTGACTTACTTGGGCAATAATATTAATTAGTAACGACCCTTCGTTACAACAGTGTGAACTCTTTTTATGTCCATCTAGTAAATCACATTAGAATGGATTCGTGGTTAGTTACCAGATCTAGGTCAAAATTACCGAACATTCTACACGGATTTAGAATTTACTTGATGCTTGAATCATCAATTTTCCATATCAAACGGGTCACCTCTATGATCAACTGAAAATAACATTGATTCTCATGAATATGCTTACTATTACCAATTGTATCAATAATTAGTCCGGCTCTTCAAACGATGGAGCAAATAATCCATTTCCACAGATTTTCGTATTGAGTTTTATCCTGGAATATTTTTCGAATATTTCTTTATGTTCCTGTTGCTATTCCATGATGTTCTATTTGATGATGAGTTTCCTTTCGAAATTCTAAATAGTTTAATACATGATACTAATACAGCTCATTATTTATCCCGTTTAGTTATCAAAGGAATCAGGTCCATATATTTAGGCAATTCATCATAAGTGAAAGAATGTGTATATGACCATCAGCAATATATCACCAGTTATACGAGCAACTCATATACGAGAGGAAAACCTATATGTTCGTAGAACATGGTATGGTCCAGCTATGAGGAATTTTCCTTGAACATTTGAAGGATATATGCCTCGTGGAAAGCCTCACTAGGCAAAGAGCTCCCCAAGATCGTCGTTCGATAAAAAATAAAGTTTGGTAAAAAGAAGTTCGTCAGGTCTCGAGCTTGGTAATGCCCACCCCTTATTCCTTTATTCATAGTCTGTTCTGATAATATCCAAATGAGAACATTTCTGATCACCAAATCGATCGTGTGTCACACTGTCATCTTCGGGATCGATCCAACCGCCCACTACCACACAAATTGAATTTTCACATCTGGAACAAAATAACATCATTCCACACATAAAAGTACAATATTCCGCGAACAATTTAAAACGGAAATTTGCAAATACCTTAAACCAATTAACCTTTTCTCTTCTCTATTCCATCGCCAAGGCAGATTTTACTTAGTAAAATTGTTCGATATTACAACTGTGCGCTTGAAACCATCAGCATTACCAACGTAATGAACTTCTAGTTTGTGAGAGTTGGGGCATCTGAAACAGGTTAACAGGTATGATTTTGTTCATGTCGAGAATAATCTTGATATATGCTATTACCAGAATATTTAACAGACATCTGAAACCATTTAAATGAAACGATGACCCGGCTATTACCACGAATTGCTTTAAGCGCTTCCAAACATTCGACTATACTCACAGATTGTACAAGAGAATCATCCTAAATTCTTAAAGTTTCGAAGCCTATTAAAAGGAAAACTTTTTAGGAATACTACAGGTGTATTATTGGCTAGCCCGAATAACGTACGTAAATATTTGTAGCGTCATACTACAGTTACCAGCAATAGAAATTTCAGCAATTGGTATCTAATGAAATCTCGAGCTTTTGTCTAATGATGAAGAATATTTTTTTTCTATAAGATAGTAGTAAATACAATAATTTTAATGTACCATTAGCGACTAAATTCTTGATTATCATCTTCGCGTTGGACGTGTGTTACTCGATATTGATGATAATTGACTAGGTTTAATTAATAATTATCACCTTTCATTAGAAAATGTTCCACGACTGTATTTCACCGAACAATACTTACAATTGTTAAAACTTCTAAGAAAGCATTGTTCTTTATATTTTGGTTCCTCAAATTAGTCTATATTATCGTTAATTGTATACACATTTTTTCTCATATACACTGAAATCAGTCTAGGTCCCGAAGTGGTCACTACGGTGATGTCCTGAAGTCATCTTGTCATCATGTCATCAATCATAAAACAGTTCAATTTTATAAAGATATAGAAACATATGAAGCAGGAACGAGGTAAAATTTATTTTTATAGAAATTCAATTGATTTTTCTGGGCGATCAAAAGACAGAAAACAAATTTATTAACTTCTTCAAACATTCCAATATATTAGATTTAGAAAATTGCACTGTAAAAATTATGATATATCATTTTACATCTCTATTTCCACCACTTTTATATCCTCCTTGCGTCCCTACGTAACAAAAAAATTCGGTCACACGATTAAAAAAAGGTAGTGTCTGTACCGGTAGCCGAGTAAATCCTGGTAGACGTGATAGTTTACCCGCTATTTCAATATAAATTTTGCATCAGTGTAAGCTGTAAACCGGCTCAAATACTTTTGCTTCCAATAATAGCGTAGGTTCAAAACTCCAAGAGGCAAGGTCATCGCAAATTAGTTTGTTGACTTTTTTACGGGTTAATTCATAACATTTTTAAATATTTTTGGAAATAGGTTAGCGAGTTATTTGAAATGTGATTATTTGATCGATGTTCCTTCTTTGTACACGTATATTATGTTACAATAGTTTCTACCGACATTTTTTCGGCTACCGGTGGCATTTAAACATTACCGGTAGAGTAACCGGTAGAGTAACCTGAATCTTGAACGGTGGAATGGCATCAGGTTGGAAAGGTGCAGTAAAATCAGCCATCGTGGAGTGCCAAATCTAAGGTCAAAATGTTGAACGTTGCTGAAACCCTGGTCGGAACGTTGGAGTAACTCCGCCAGTGCCTTACAGTAAATCAATAAATAGAGACACAAATAAAGTTTATTCACTTTTTACCAAAAGCCTTCATTCAAACAAACCATTTTAGAAATCTTAGACAATTATTGGTAAAATCTAATACCCCATCCCATTTGACTTGGCGTTAGTTCGATTGCACTTGACTGCTACAGCTAAATTCCTTTCTCGTTTTTTACGATTTTTTGCAGTTTCTCTATGTTCTGGGCGACCAGTGGGTAATCATACCTTTGGTAACTCCTGGGCGCCGCCTACTTACCGTCTGAACCTTAACATGCGCATTATGCCGATGTCGTAATGGCACACAACTACCAGCAGTGCTTAAGAAACTTTCCCAAGAAGCTTGCGTTTATATTTTTTCAACCGCTGCACAGCTTCATTCAGTACCGCGGCAGATGTGCCAAACTTTGCATGATGTTTGTCAGCAATTCAGAACTATAACTATATCGTTTTTTCCAGTGTTTCTAAGGTACCACTTCCATCATTGGAAACAGGAACGGTTTCTCATTCAATCACATTTTTAAAACATTATTACTATGCCCATCTTGAACAGATTTTTCAACTAGATGTGATAATTATTGGACTTTCATTGGCACATAAAATGATGCAGGCTGAATATTTTCACGAAATTCCAATTTTGCCATTGCGTAATATGTGCACCTACAGCTGGCGAACTTGGTGGTGACTTATCATAGTGAAAATATATTGCGGCCTAACAAAAATTTCCCAATCTACCATGCGCACAGCTGCAGAATTCAGCATCGCAGTCAACTTCATACAACACTTCAGAATTTTTTTCACTTGCAACTTTCTATAAGGTGTCTGAATTTTTTATTATAGGAAGCCTTTGCAAGTTGCTTTTGAAGAGATAGGCGTGGTGCTGCATTTGTTCCGTGAACAAAAGTTCTAAGCTCCTAAGGTAATATCCTCCATACTAGTACCTACATGTAAAATCAAAGGCAATAGCATTGTATGCCTTATTACGTGGTAAAACAATGTCTTTGTATAATCTAACGTTAACTTCCCTGAAGTTATCTCTCAAGTATGTAATCCAATTTGGAAATTTGAGAACGACGCTCCTAATTTGCAAATCTGCTTCTTCGTTCTCTTCGTTCTTTGCTGTAGCAACATGAAATGCTTTTGATGTGTCATCAAAAGATTGTGCTATTAAAATATTTTGAAAACATTTGTATAAAATAGGCCGATGATCCTTCAGAACGCCGTTTTTGTTTTCCAACGTTATATTGACTGCGAAACATGAAATCGACATAATAATGGTGCACTTAGGGGCCAAACAATTGTAAGTGCCTTCCTTTCAACTTCGCTGTCATCAGTGATAATTATTTTTGGATATCCATGACCACCAAAACTTGAAAAGCTGCAGTGTAATCTCCGATTGTCTGACCTTTGATTATAAAAACGGCCAATGTCGCAGTAACATGAAAGTTACTGAATGCTGGGAAGCATCTCAAGATGCTTACTATGAACAAATGCAATATCACTAGAAAATATATATAGGATATGAACACTTTGCATAATGTTGGTCATGATAAGGACAGCAAAGGGTTCTCCCTGAAATCTTACGATGAACCCTTTTTCAGAACATGTCTCTTTTTTTGTAATTTCTGCAAAAAGAAAACAATTAGTGAAGTAGGCAACCCGCTTGAATTACACAGAACGAAAATTATTCGAAACCAAAGATTCCAATATTCCCATTATAAATTGCAAGAATGATGCGAAACAGACCTATAGCTCGCTGATTCATTTTTCAGTAGTAAATACTGGATTCTTTCAGGTTTGCAAAATGAATCTTCTAAACTGTATGGTGTTTTTTATCAATTTCCGATTTCAATCTATATGCATCTTTTTTTAATTTTTCTTTATTCCATTCCTCAACTAGTATGATAGAATTAGCAATAAATGTCGGTAATTTTTGCATAATCTGAGTTCGGAGAAAAAATTTGCTTCAAGTAGATAATTACGATACAAATTGAGGGAACTAAAATCGAACACTTTTCAATCGTCGCAACAGGTTCAAAAAAAATGGTAAAAATGGCCAAAACCGGTTTTTTACGTCGGACATCGTCGGATTGAGTTGAAAAGGAAAAACCTTTCAACAACATTATGCGCCGTAAAGAGACGGAAAAAATGAAAATTTGGTAAGCTGTTTATTAACTATTGAAGAAGATAATACCGTGTAAAAAATAGCGCATTACCGCACCACAACTTTTTTAGTGCTTTTTTTGCATTAATCTGCGATTTGCAAAAGTCTATATACGATCTTATTGAAATTTTGTGTGGTACTTGATGGGCACAAAAGCTACAACCCATCAAAATTACACCTCTCAATCTTCAGAAGAACAAGAGTTATGAATATTTGAAATTTCGAGCAAAATCGATGGTTTTTTGTAATTTGCAGGGTCACCGCTGGTCCAATCGGGTTTATTTGCAGCTCATTTTTTCCGTATTTTTACGGCACATAAGCTTATTGAAAGCTTTTTCTTTTCAACTCAATCCGACGATGTCCGACGCGAAAAACCGGTTTTGGTCATTTTTATAATTTTTTTTTAACCTGTTGCGACGATTAAAAAGTGTTCGATTTTAGTTCCTTCAATTTGTATCATAATTAACTAGTTAAATCAATTTTTCCTCCGAACTCAGAATTAAAAACACCAAAAAGCTAATTCTATCACACGAAAAACGTTTATTTTCTTGTTTTGTATGGCCCTTGCAGACTCCATATTAAGAGTGCTATGATGAACAATATTACTGCAACAGGAAAAAGGAAGCTCCCTTCATCCAGAAATGTATGCAATGTTATCGGAATCGGTTTGATTGGTCATGGTCAGTAAAACGATTCATTTAATGTTTGCAAATGAGTATTTTATCTACCTTGAAAGCTTTCTAATGCATGTTGGTACTAAATGTACAAATATATATGAATGAGCAACTTCATAGTGATCTATATATATATATATATAATATAATATTCAAATAAAATATACTTGTTGTTTCCATATTGATGAAGCGTTCAACTGTATCTATTCTTATTCAACAGAAAATGAAAACTCATGAATGCAAATCACTGACTCATAGCGACATACAATCATACATATGCGTTAATAATATAATGATATACATTTAATGTGATGTTATTGATTACGTTACTTTTAAGACATACTACTATTGCCTATTCAATTCAATAAACTTATTTTTATCTAATTTGGGTTAAAATTTACAACTATTTAGAAAAAATAAAAAGAAATTAATTTCAACCATTAAGTGAAATAAATGTCTACTCCATACTCCAACTGCTGAATTTAGGGTTTATATCGGTTAGATACCTTCCGCTGAGAGTACCGTCATCCGGGGTGAACTCAGACAGTAGGGGCGATTTCGCGCAAGTCTGTTTTTGTCGGTAACGGTGCGAACTTGGGAAGATTCTCTAGTCAGTAGCCAACTAGACACGACCAAAGATACGAGGGCAAGGTGAAAAGTTCCTGAAAAATTAAACAAGAAATGATTTATTTGGTCAAAACGTATTTTATTTCTCAACATAATCTCCTTGTAGCCCTATACACTTACAATTACGATAAGATTTCGGCAATCCTTCAAAATAGGCGTTTGCTTCAGCGATGACCTCATCGTTGGAGCCAAATCTCTTTCTTCCGACCCATTTCTTCAAGTTTGCAAATAGATAAAAATCGCAAGGGGCCAAATCTGGGGAATATGGTTGATGATGAACCAAATCGTAGCACAATTCATGCTATTTTTCCATTGGGGCTGTGGAAATGTGCGCCGGTGCGTTGTCCTGGTGGAAGAGCACTTTTTTCTTGGCCAAATGCGGCCGCTTTCGCTTCGAGTCGGCGTCGAATCGATCCAAAAGCTCTGCATAATATACGCCGGTGATTGTTTTACCCTTTCCAAGGTAATCGATATGGATGATACCGTTTGCATCCCAAAAAACTGTTGCCATGACATTGTTGCCCGATAAACCCACTTTGGCCTTGTTCGGCTTAGATTCGCCAAGACAAGTCCACTGCTTCGACTGTTCTTCGGTCTCTGGTGTGTTGTGTTGGATCCATGTTTTGTCCACGGTTACAAAATGGCGCAAAAGTCCTTCTTATCGCGAAACATCACCAAACACTCCTTTGAAGTTGTCACAGGGTCGCGCTTGTTGTCAACAGAGAGCAAATGTGGCACCCATCTGGCAGATAGCTTTCTCATATTCAGAAATTTAGGTTGAGATGCCCATAGCCCCAGCAATTTCGTGCACTTTAACTCGCCGATCATCCAATATCATACCATGGATTTTATCGACAATTTCTGGCGTTGTAACCTCAATTGAACGACCAGAACGTTCGGCGTCCTTTGTGGTCACACTATCACAACAAAAATCAGTAAAACACTTGTGAATCGTTCCAATCGATGGTGAAGAGTCTCCATAATGTTTAACAAGCGATGCTTTGGTTTGGGTAATGTTTTTTCCACGCAAAATATAATATTTAATCGAGATGCGAAATTCACTTTGTTTACAAAAATCTTCATGGTAGCTTGCTTTCGATGGGTGTCAATACAGAGCTGAATGACATATCAGTCTGAAAATTACAATGCGTTCTAGTTAAGGATGGTACATCACAAATGTCACATGGGATTTGCGATTGTGGATCCATTTGTTTTATTTTTCAGGAACTTTTCACCTAGTCCTCGTAGTTGTAGGTTATGTGTGTGTGTAGTATAAACAAGTTATCTTAGCAGTAAATATATATTACATGCCTCTGATGAATTGCTGATGTTTTACATTGTCTCAAAACTATGAAAAGTAACTTCTGTGCACAAAATTGAGAGTTATTTCTCTGTCCAGTTTCAGTCTTTGTTTGAAAAGTGTTTTATAAACAACAGTTTAGCATCAAAACATTGTGAATTTTGACGGTTTTTTGCTGTAGGGGATTGATTCAGAAATGTGTTTCGAAGTGGGTTGAACTCGGACAGTCATGCCTAGTAAATATACGAAGAAAATCAGGATTCAGCTTATGAACTACACGCCACAAAAGTTACAAGAAGCAGAAGCTGAAGGTTCATTCGTAAGGCTTCACAAAATTATAACATTTGTAAATCAACAATAAGTGATAAGCTGAGAAATACAAACCTTAAAAATCAAGGTAGACAGACTACTCTATCAGCGGAAGATGAGCGATTTTGTTGGAGGGAAATCATACATTTGGTGAATGGGGTTTTCCACTAACACGATTCGACTACGACGTCCCGTCAAGGGTTATTTAGATCGTAAGGGAATCAGAATAGCGAAATTCCGAGATAATAAGCCAGGAGAAGATGGGTTTTATCGCTTGTTAGAAAGAAACGAGCGTGAGCGTCTGACTGAGCAACTGACGACGAAACTAATATGAGCGATGACCCGGGTCGTGTTAAGGTCCTGTGTCGAAAAGGATCAAAGAAAGCGGAGAGAATAATGGATTCAAGTAAACCAGCATGTCTATCATGATGGCTATTTCTGCATCTGGTCAAATACAACCGCCTTATACAGTGTATACAGGCAACACACTTATATTCGAAGTGGGTAGAAGGCGCTTGCTATAATCGGACAGTCATGCCTAGTAAATATACGAAGAAAATCAGGATTCAGCTTATGAACTACACGCCACAAACGATACAAGAAGCAGAAGCTGAAAGTTCATTCGTAAGGCTTCACAAAATTATAACATTTGTAAATCAACAATAAGTGATAAGCTGAGAAATACAAACCTTAAAAATCAAGGTAGACAGACTGCTCTATCAGCGGAAGATGAGCGATTTTGTTGGAGGGAAATCATACATTTGGTGAATGGGGTTTACCACTAACACGATTCGACTACGACGTCCCGTCAAGGGTTATTTAGATCGTAAGGGAATCAGAATAGCGAAATTCCGAGATAATAAGCCAGGAGAAGATGGGTTTTATCGCTTGTTAGAAAGAAACGAGCGTGAGCGTCTGACTGAGCAACTGACGACGAAACTAATATGAGCGATGACCCGGGTCGTGTTAAGGTCCTGTGTCGAAAAGGATCAAAGAAAGCGGAGAGAATAATGGATTCAAGTAAACCAGCATGTCTATCATGATGGCTATTTCTGCATCTGGTCAAATACAACCGCCTTATACAGTGTATACAGGCAACACACTTATATTCGAAGTGGGTAGAAGGCGCTTGCTATAATCGGACAGTCATGCCTAGTAAATATACGAAGAAAATCAGGATTCAGCTTATGAACTACACGCCACAAAAGTTACAAGAAGCAGAAGCTGAAGGTTCATTCGTAAGGCTTCACAAAATTATAACATTTGTAAATCAACAATAAGTGATAAGCTGAGAAATACAAACCTTAAAAATCAAGGTAGACAGACTACTCTATCAGCGGAAGATGAGCGATTTTGTTGGAGGGAAATCATACATTTGGTGAATGGGGTTTTCCACTAACACGATTCGACTACGACGTCCCGTCAAGGGTTATTTAGATCGTAAGGGAATCAGAATAGCGAAATTCCTAGATAATAAGCCAGGAGAAGATGGGTTTTATCGCTTGTTAGAAAGAAACGAGCGTGAGCGTCTGACTGAGCAACTGACGACGAAACTAATATGAGCGATGACCCGGGTCGTGTTAAGGTCCTGTGTCGGAAAGGATCAAAGAAAGCGGAGAGAATAATGGATTCAAGTAAACCAGCATGTCTATCATGATGGCTATTTCTGCATCTGGTCAAATACAACCGCCTTATACAGTGTATACAGGCAACACACTTATATTCGAAGTGGGTAGAAGGCGCTTGCTATAATCGGACAGTCATGCCTAGTAAATATACGAAGAAAATCAGGATTCAGCTTATGAACTACACGCCACAAACGATACAAGAAGCAGAAGCTGAAAGTTCATTCGTAAGGCTTCACAAAATTATAACATTTGTAAATCAACAATAAGTGATAAGCTGAGAAATACAAACCTTAAAAATCAAGGTAGACAGACTGCTCTATCAGCGGAAGATGAGCGATTTTGTTGGAGGGAAATCATACATTTGGTGAATGGGGTTTACCACTAACACGATTCGACTACGACGTCCCGTCAAGGGTTATTTAGATCGTAAGGGAATCAGAATAGCGAAATTCCGAGATAATAAGCCAGGAGAAGATGGGTTTTATCGCTTGTTAGAAAGAAACGAGCGTGAGCGTCTGACTGAGCAACTGACGACGAAACTAATATGAGCGATGACCCGGGTCGTGTTAAGGTCCTGTGTCGAAAAGGATCAAAGAAAGCGGAGAGAATAATGGATTCAAGTAAACCAGCATGTCTATCATGATGGCTATTTCTGCATCTGGTCAACTACAACCGCCTTATACAGTGTATACAGGCAACACACTTATATTCGAAGTGGGTAGAAGGCGCTTGCTATAATCGGACAGTCATGCCTAGTAAATATACGAAGAAAATCAGGATTCAGCTTATGAACTACACGCCACAAACGTTACAAGAAGCAGAAGCTGAAGGTTCATTCGTAAGGCTTCACAAAATTATAACATTTGTAAATCAACAATAAGTGATAAGCTGAGAAATACAAACCTTAAAAATCAAGGTAGACAGACTGCTCTATCAGCGGAAGATGAGCGATTTTGTTGGAGGGAAATCATACATTTGGTGAATGGGGTTTACCACTAACACGATTCGACTACGACGTCCCGTCAAGGGTTATTTAGGTCGTAAGGGAATCAGAATAGCGAAATTCCGAGATAATAAGCCAGGAGAAGATGGGTTTTATCGCTTGTTAGAAAGAAACGAGCGTGAGCGTCTGACTGAGCAACTGACGACGAAACTAATATGAGCGATGACCCGGGTCGTGTTAAGGTCCTGTGTCGAAAAGGATCAAAGAAAGCGGAGAGAATAATGGATTCAAGTAAACCAGCATGTCTATCATGATGGCTATTTCTGCATCTGGTCAACTACAACCGCCTTATACAGTGTATACAGGCAACACACTTATATTCGAAGTGGGTAGAAGGCGCTTGCTATAATCGGACAGTCATGCCTAGTAAATATACGAAGAAAATCAGGATTCAGCTTATGAACTACACGCCACAAACGTTACAAGAAGCAGAAGCTGAAGGTTCATTCGTAAGGCTTCACAAAATTATAACATTTGTAAATCAACAATAAGTGATAAGCTGAGAAATACAAACCTTAAAAATCAAGGTAGACAGACTGCTCTATCAGCGGAAGATGAGCGATTTTGTTGGAGGGAAATCATACATTTGGTGAATGAGGTTTACCACTAACACGATTCGACTACGACGTCCCGTCAAGGGTTATTTAGATCGTAAGGGAATCAGAATAGCGAAATTCCGAGATAATAAGCCAGGAGAAGATGGGTTTTATCGCTTGTTAGAAAGAAACGAGCGTGAGCGTCTGACTGAGCAACTGACGACGAAACTAATATGAGCGATGACCCGGGTCGTGTTAAGGTCCTGTGTCGAAAAGGATCAAAGAAAGCGGAGAGAATAATGGATTCAAGTAAACCAGCATGTCTATCATGATGGCTATTTCTGCATCTGGTCAACTACAACCGCCTTATACAGTGTATACAGGCAACACACTTATATTCGAAGTGGGTAGAAGGCGCTTGCTATAATCGGACAGTCATGCCTAGTAAATATACGAAGAAAATCAGGATTCAGCTTATGAACTACACGCCACAAACGTTACAAGAAGCAGAAGCTGAAGGTTCATTCGTAAGGCTTCACAAAATTATAACATTTGTAAATCAACAATAAGTGATAAGCTGAGAAATACAAACCTTAAAAATCAAGGTAGACAGACTGCTCTATCAGCGGAAGATGAGCGATTTTGTTGGAGGGAAATCATACATTTGGTGAATGAGGTTTACCACTAACACGATTCGACTACGACGTCCCGTCAAGGGTTATTTAGATCGTAAGGGAATCAGAATAGCGAAATTCCGAGATAATAAGCCAGGAGAAGATGGGTTTTATCGCTTGTTAGAAAGAAACGAGCGTGAGCGTCTGACTGAGCAACTGACGACGAAACTAATATGAGCGATGACCCGGGTCGTGTTAAGGTCCTGTGTCGAAAATGGTCAAAACGAGCGGAGAGAATAATGTATTCAAGTAAAACCAGCATGTCTATCATGATGGCTATTTCTGCATCTGGTCAACTACAACAGCCTTATACAGTGTATACAGGCAACTCACTTATATTCGAAGTGGGTAGAAAGAAGGTGGAGTAGAAGACGCTTGCTATAATCGTACAAAAAGCGGTTGGTTCGATGGGCCGAATTTCGAAGAATTTTTGAGTCCAGAAAACGCAGTTCTAACAGCTGACACCCATGTTTTAGTTAAATTGACCAACAAACAACTATATCACCTGTGTCAAGGAAGTTATTGATCCTGGTACATATGTGGTTTATTTCTTAAGTAAGCACGATTCTTCCAAGATGGGAGCTTAATATTCTTACCCCCAAACTAAAGATGAAAGTACCATTGAAAAACATCAATTAATCCTTGTTCTCTGATCTGCAAAAATGCATCAAGCGACCGATATCAGTTCAAATTCCCAGATAACATAAGCAGTACTTAGTTTAGGGAGAAGTAGGAAATAATCAAACCCAAAGATCAGTTTTTGGTTGTCATAAGTGAAAACATATTTTCATAATTATATATATTATGTTGATTGAAGAATGAGTTTCCTGTTGTTATCTTGAGAATTTTTGTTTTTTTCAGCAAATGAATTTGATTTATTGTTTGTAGAAACGTTTATAAATAGAATATTGATCGTTTTTCAAATCATGTTTTTCTCCCTCAATCCATGCCCAAAATGCTCATCTTTTTCATTTAGATATGTGCCGAACTTCTGTTTTCAATTTTTGTGTCCTAGTACACCGTAGTGCACGCTTAAGTTGAAAACAATGAGTGTCCAAATTCACCCCACACATATGAGTGAATTCGGACACTACGTATGTAAAAAAATTAAGATATTTATTCTAATAGCACCAAAGCAATGGAAAAATTAATTCGAAGAAAAGTACGACAAAAAATAATTCGTTAAAATTATGAAAATTCGTGAGATTTCTTGTTAAAGATGACAGGAGTCCGGAATGTGATGCTAGGTAACACTTTCCAGCTAGTGATGTAATGTTTCACTTCGCATTTATGACGTAAAGTTAAATTTTTCATCCAGTATGAAATAAAATCATTTCCAATATATTTTCTGTTCTACAATGATACATTTGACTCACAGAAATGTCCGAAAGCTATTTTCTCAACAAAAGTGAAGGAAACCAATGATCGATTGATCACAGCTCATTAAAATGAATTTACACTAAGTAGACGCCATCCATATAGATACTTGCATATTTATTAAGTCTATTCTAGAGATATAAATTATACAAATTGAAAATTTGTCGTAATTGATTTTGTTGTAAACTGATAACAATAATATTCTCAATGATATTTTTTCTACGACTTCATGATACATTAATTTTTACATTCCGTTACCACTTTTAATTCAAGCAGGTTACAGTAATGGTCCGATTGTAGCGCTAGTAGAGAAGATTATTAAATTACATACATCTCGTAAAATCAAAAATAATTACTAGCCAATTATCTCACTCATCTCTTCGTGACATAATAAATATGACTGCTCTTTATTCCGGTCTAATTAATTTATAAACGTGTTGAATTTGTATTATGTGAAACCATTGTGAAATCGTTCGCTACATGGTCCAACTAATGGAAATGAACTTGCAGATGACAACTTTAGAACCAGCCCAACTGAACAATACGAGAAAAGCACAGCAAAACGTAGTATTTTTCAATCGTGTACCTAAAGTGGGTTCGCAGACATTAATGGAGTTACTGAGGAGGCTGAGCATACAAAACAATTTTGGATTCCATCAAGACCGAGTACAAAGAATAGAAACTATCAGGTTGGCTCCAGATGATCAAGCAGTTTTATCAACACTTGGTAAGTTTGTTTCGCCCAAGTTTGTAGAACCTTACATCAGAATGATAACTGTAAGGTATTACACAATCGCTATACGCCAATAAATGCAATATTTGAAAATAAACAACTATTTCGAAATGAACGGAAAGCAAAGCTTCACTTTGTATAGAACGACATTATGGAGAAATCCGCTAACCAAGACAAAATGAATCAATTTATTGAAAACGAACAGCTAATACCGCTTAAGACAGATCCTACTTCAAATTCTAAATAAATCGAACGAATTCTTAAAGAAAGCCAGTCCTTTTTTAGTGATAAATTTATATTGAGAAATAAGAATCCACAAGCACCTAAACTGTATGGTTATTAAAAATCATGAAGACGAGCAGCCCATCATGCCAGTAGTTTGTTATATGAATTCCTCTCAGAGAACTATCAGTTAAACTAAATTCTAAATTCAAAATAATTTCAAATTTCTCATCACAATATAGTATAAAAAATTCATTCGAACTCGAGCACAAACTTAAAGACATTCACATCCCAAACTATTCAATTCTCATTTCGTTTGATGTTTCTAGTAAATTTACAAAACAAAATAACAAAATTTTTTTTGTCGTCTATAGAAAACCTACTTATACAGATGTAACAATACTTGCAGACTCAACACACCCATGTACACTAGAACAGCAGCGTTCTAATCTATGTAACAACGTAACAACTTTTCCACGCCATTGGAAAAACCAGCGCTTTTGACTGAGTTAGTTACTATATTCTGTTTCGTTAATAAATAATTTAATCAAGAGAAAATCTTTAAAATTAACTATTGAACTAATTCATCCAGACCTGCAACAACAAAAAATAAGAAAAAATACGTTACCTTGACGTGCTTTGATTCAATATCTGATGAAATCTCAAATATCTTTAAGAAAGGAAAGTCAAATGTAGCTTTCAGACCCAGCCAAAAACGTTCAAACAAATTTTTCTATGCAAAAACTAAATCCAATAAATTTCGGAAATCAGGAGTTAATAAGTTAACTTGTGAGGAATATAGTGCCCTATATATTGGTCAAAGTGCATTAACATGCTAAACAACCTTAGCGGAGACGGAATCAAACGTATCCTATTCTGGGTCCCCAGCCACTCTGGAATAGAGGAAACAAAATGCCTGATGATCTTGCAAAACTGATGGCCAAAGAACTCCTAATGGGCACCGAAAAAGCGGTGAGCATTACATCAAAAAGACAATCCACACAACCCTCGAAACAGTGGCAACTAGTAACGGTTGTAGGCAGTTTAAAGCACTGATTGGACTGCACATTAGGGAAGACTGGTCTCAGCATGTGAGGAATATTCCTAAAACCGATGGCAAACTGCTGACATAGATATTAATCTGATCGATTGACCCTTTTGAAGTGGTGTAAACGAAAAATGAAATGACAACGCACATTCTGTGCAGATGCGTAACACTAATCCCCCAAATATGCATAGCAATTTCAGTAGAGCTATGCGACACTGAGTAGATCCAGAAACTACAAACGAGGACAGTGTTAAACCTCTTCAGGGCTCTGACCACCTATCCGGTTATCCAGTCTT
This sequence comes from Endomychus coccineus, assembly GCA_958510875.1. NCBI lineage: Eukaryota > Metazoa > Arthropoda > Insecta > Coleoptera > Endomychidae > Endomychus > Endomychus coccineus. Next base: position 235,882,900 of record OY294067.1, on the reverse strand, counting down.
GACTGGATGTTGGATAGGTGGCTGCTAAAATGTATGTCGCAATTGTCTGGGTTATAAATAATTCATAAGCAAAATTGTAGCTCTGCAGGTGTGTTTTGAAGAAAGAAAAGTATCTTTTATGACACTATAAATAAGAAACAAACAATCATCCTTATCCACTAGAAATACTATCAAAGTACTGAGGACTTTCTAGCTAACAAGTAGCCATCATCAGTATTTCAACAGTATTTTTAGTAGTTAAGGGTGATTGTTTCTTATTTATAATGTTATAATATATACACAGTGTGAACTCTTTCATACCTCATTATATTTTGTGAGCCACACATTTTGATAGAAATGTTATGCTTCCGTGTGAGGGACTGTTTAATAGAGAACCTAATGAACCTTTGAGACAAATAGGTACCTGCTTTGGGCGAACGAACTTTTACAATTTTCACCACAAAAAAATAGTTTTCAAAAACTCAATAGTGCCACTGGTCTATCTGAACTACAGTATTTTTTTTTCAAATTAACTTGGACCACCTATCACAAATTAATTTATTACCCAAAATCCATCAAATTTCGAAGAAGGTGAAACAAATTCAGATGCAAGTGAACTGAAAATTTTAAATCCACAACTCATGCAGATTCTACATCGATGTGATGAAACAGTACATAATAATTTTCTCCTGGTTTAAAGCTGAAATTTAGCAATTCTGGGTCACTGATCACGATTCCGCTGTTATTTTTCACAAAAAACTCTCTCCAGATTGGAAATTCGGGAAATTTGAGATTTTTCTGAGACGGTTATGAATAATAAAGTATAATTTTGTTGCAAAAATTACTAGAGGAGAGGTCATTTTTATAACAAAATTATACTTTATTATTCATAACCGTCTCAGGAAAATCTCAAATTTCCCTAATTTTCCATATTTAGAGAATTTTTTGGGAAAAATAACAGCGAAATCGTGATCAGCGACCCAAAAAACCTACTAGAGGTCATTTTCGCAACAAAATTTTACTATATTATTTATAACCGTCTCGGGAAAATCTTAAATTTCCAGAATTTTCCATCTGGAGAGACTTTTTTGAGAAAAATTACAGCGGAATCGTGATCAGCGACCCAAAAAACCTACTAGAGGTCATTTTGGCAACAAAATTATACTTTATTATTCACAAACGTCTCAGGCAAATCTCAAATATCTCGAATTTTCCATCTGGAGAGAATTTTTTGGGAAAATAACAGCGGAATCGTGATCAGCGACCCAACAAACCTACTGGAGGTCATTTTTGCAACAAAATTATAAATTATATATAATATATAGATTTTCCAAATTTCTCATCTGGAGGGAGTTTTCCGAGAAAACTAACTGCGGAATCGTGATCAGCGACCCAAAAAACGTACTAGGGGTCATTTTCGGCTCTCAATTCATTGATTTTGGACTGTTTTTATAAGAATTCTCCTCTGAGGGATTGAAACCCCGTTTTAGGGGGGTAGAAAGGTTGACCCCCGCGGTCTTGATAGTCATGAATGATCTATGGGGTATTAGAAACAAAATGCAAAAACAATTTTGAAATTTTAGCTTACTATATATTTTTTTTTATTATGGCCTTTTTCCCGGCTTATTGCCTGGACTAAGAGTTGTAAAACACATTTTGTCAACTTGAATGAACGTTCCATGTCATAGAGCAGTGTTTCCGAAATGGTGGTTCCATAAAATATCAATTTTGATTTTAAGGGATTTGACTTTGAACTTCCTAAAACTTTTCGCCTTCACTGCATTCACCCGCTGCACCTCTCGCCCCCCACTCCGACTAACCAATTGTGATATATTTTCTATTCCTACGGATGTTAGCTGTCCCCGCGTACCTTAATGGAGTTTTGAACACTCTACCTCCAAAATAAGAGGAAAATCACTGTCTACATGGGAGAAAAACTACCCCGACACTCTTTCACATCTCTTCAAATAGACAAGTACCGATCTTGATAAAATTTTGTACACTTGACTTTCAAAACAAGAGGAAAGTTCCTGTCTACATGATATTTCGAAAAACCTACTCATCACCCATTTCCACTCATTAAAGCATGCAAGTATAGTTGCGAAGCACGGACAAATGCTTACTTATAAATTGTTGAAGTTTACAAATGAAACGGTCGAGATTCAAAAATTCTCAAAAACATTTTTCATAAATAAATTTAGGCTCCTGAGCGAGTCATCTAGAAAAAAATACTCCGGAGGAAAATATTTTTCGATACTGTATCCCGGGGTTCCCCCGGTCAATTCTGAGATTGTTCCCAAGTAGTTGATAATAAGTTTGGCAGGGTCTGAAAAATCCTTTCTTGAAAGATCATATCGAATTCGGAACACTTTTTACTTTTATTACCATTGCATTATTAAATAACAAATAAACATACAGACTCAACGATTTAAAAATGAGTCACTTCCTCATGTATCTAGATTAAAATAGTTGTTGCTAGACCAAGTTTCATTTATTTATTCGAATTTTAATTTGTTGTGATGAAATGTTTAGATTTGTCAGGTGATAGGTTTGCTTGATCTACCAGCATTATAAGTATAAATCATTGTCATTCATTCTATAAAGTCCCAGCAGCATACACTTTCTAATAATCAATCTTTGTTTCCAGTGTCCAGTTATGAGCCTCCAGCAGTCTATATAAAACATGTATGTTTCACAAATGTATCTGAGTAAGTATTTCTGCTAATTATATGAGTAATAAAATAATCTTCAACATCAAATTACAGGTTTGGATTACCAGAACCAATTTATATTAATCTAGTGAGAGATCCTGTGGAGCGTGTAATATCTTGGTATTACTATGTACGAGCTCCTTGGTACTACGTAGAAAGAAAATTGGCATTTCCTGATATACCATTGCCTGATCCCAAATGGTTGAAAAAGGTGACTGACTTTCAATTGTTTTCAACATTTCATTACTTTTCAAAGACCGGTAACTTTCAATTGTTTTCAACATTTCATTACTTTTCAAAGATCATACTCTTGAACCTGATGCTGCGATGCAATTATTGAATGTGATTCTCAATCAAGGTCTTCATTCAGAGGGAATGTGAGGCATTATTCATTAACTGAGAAATATGTCATAATATCATAATTCACCGAATTTTAGAAATGATTATCTTCGATGCACCAAAGACTGTATCTGTACACTCCCCAGTTATCTGCTCATACTCGCATTGGGAAGCTTAACAAGAGTGAGGTATTTGCCTCCGGCCCCAGCGGTGATGCGCTAAAACAAAGAATACTTTTTTGTGTAGGTGAAAATAGTTATTTTTATATCAAGGCCGCGAAACGACTCTCTAGCAATCGAGAGCAAAATTATCGCCGAGGCAAGATAATCTCGAGGATTGCTGAAGAATTTCGCGGCCCTAATATAAACACTATTTTTTGTACAATCATAAAAAATATAAATATTGCGGGAAAAATTCAAAATATTCGGATTTACTTTCTTAGCGTTTTTAGGAAATTTCGTACTGACATTTACGAGAAATAATTTTTCAATTTGTGATAGTGGTAGTTCAATGTCATGCACTCCTCTGGAGTTGAAAGATGTAGTCGATTCTGCTAGTGGTAGTCTAGTACCTGAAAAGTCTAAAATACAGTATGAAAAATGAAATAGTTCTAGGAAAAACCATAATAACATAATGTAACGAAGCTTAAAATTTTGAAATATCATTTAATTTTGGATCAGGCAATAAATGTAATCTCAGTTTGAACAGTTCATTATTTCAATAGATATGCGTGAACTCCGAATGTGTATTCCGTGATTGTCACTTTTCGGAATCTCCGTAATTTCGAATAAGTGTAATTATTCAAATAGATGAATCTAATTCATGCCCGTTTAAAAATTGCATTCATTCCGATAAAATATGTTACAAAAACAGTGGTCTGGCAAGTTGAGACACCAAACTTTGAACTGCATTATGTATAAAAAAGGCGAACAACCAAAAAATCTCCGATAACACTTGCTTACTGCGCCGAGGGAAACTATTGGAGCATCATGAACGCGAATTATAGATCTAAAAAGTAGCGTCACTTTTAAGCATTGTTCGGGACATAAGTAAAAAAAACCCTTGGCACGAAATAAGGAATAGGTGGAGCAGACTTGTCCAGAACCTCGGAAAACATATAAAAGCCGTGACATACAAAAGATCGTTTTCTTTTGTGATTTTGATTAGCCATCGATACAGTTGCTCTTTTGTGCTCTTTTGGTTAACTTTGATTTTCAAGCCGTATCTCTTTTGTGATTTCGATTATAAATCAGCACCGATGAAGTGCGATCATATTAGAATCGAAGTGAATTGATTATCCGAGTTTGAGTCATAATTAAACTGTGAATTAACAATAAGTGTTCCGTTTGAGTGAAATTGTTACATAAGGTAAATGAGCAAATAGTTATTTTTGGGCATTACGATATATTGATTTCCATAGTTTATGATTATTATTGTGATTGGTAAACGTTTGTACGATATCTAAGTTCCGTAGCATTTAGTAATTTGAATTTTTATATTTGAGTTCATCCCGTCATAGGTCGGACCGCGCACGATTTGAATTCGCACGTGAATTGGAAATATTCAAAAAATTGCGTAGTGTGTACAGAGTGTGTATGTTGTAACGACAGGGGCGTCTTTGATATATTTGTACACGCTGTGTCTACCCGGAAGTATAAGTATATCCTAGACGACCAAACCGCCAACGGCTTGTGCACGATGTGTCTACCCAGAAGTACAAGCTGGGGGTGGTTGTGTGATTGAGAATCGTAATAATTCCCTTAATCGTATGAGAAGTCCTCGGCCGTGGATGTAGGGGTTATAGCAGATGCGATAGTTAGGGTTTGTACACGCTGTGTCTACCCGGAAGTATAAGCCCTAATTGTCTAGATTCTGAATCTGCCAAATGTATGAAATCTAACACTGCTATACAATTACCGGGCGCTCCGTGAAAGTACAAGGTTGGGTGAGGTGACAGAATAAACTCAATTAGAGTAATTAACCGAAAAATGAAAAAATCGTTGTAGATTTCAAAAACTTTTAATTTCGCGGCCGTTACTAAGGGCAGCGCCTGCGAAGTACTCACTTCGCGTACGGTTATACAAAAATTAGTATAAACAATAGTTGCATTGAACAAATATAAATTATTTTTGAGTTCTGTATTTGTATATTATCAAATATACAGATTGTTGCTCAAATTTGTTCAGTCAGAAGATAACCTCGTCGGGATAAGTTAAATTAAGTTAGGTTATGTTGACAACTTTACTGACCAAATGTATCGGCGTAAATATATAGAAATAGAATTATTTACGATACCAAAAAATCAACCCCCATCCTAACTCTTTTTTTTTGGGAAAATGTCAATTGTAAAATCGAAAACTGGCTGATTTTTTTGTTTTCGAGTTATTTGAGAAAAGTCGATTTTTCGAGTTTTCGTATTTCAGGTATATCTCCGTTATTTATGGAATTCGAATAAAATAATTCCTACAGACTCGTTTACAAGTGATATGCAGTGGCATAGTCACTTTTTCCAAAAATGTTCCAAAATTCGGGTTATTACATAAAGTTGTATTTTTTATATGGAAGTCGTAGTGGGTTATGAAACGGAATCACTCTGTCTGCTAGGATCAGTAGTGATAAGTGGCCCCAACTAGCTCAACAAGTTTACTTACTCTCAGGGCTCGTAGTGAAACGTGTCCTGAGATTCGTGACTATGGATTACCCTGAGCGTCAACTGCTTTAGTACAAACAGAACTAAAAAGAATCCACAGTAAAGAATTCAGGCACTACGAGGTGGATAAAAGTTGATGGATATTTAGGAAAATAAGACAAGGTATAACTTAACAATTTGGTTTTATTCCGAGTAGGAATTTTAAATAACAGTTCAAAACAAAATACAATTAATTGTAATGAGAAAATGAATATTTGTAATAATGTAAATTAAAAATACAATTTGAGTTATAAGTAATTGAATAATATATATATGAATTAGAAACCTTCAATCTCACAAATAAATGAAGTTACTTCAATACAAATCTAGTTATGAACCTTTGGGTTCAATCTCAACAAATAAATGAAGTTAATGAAATAAAAATTTAGTCAGATAACAAAAATCAGTGAAATGAAAATATGGTCATTCAAACAAAAAAATGTTACCGTCCTTGGAACATGAAGGAGCTGGAAGTAGGCTCTGCCAGGAAATTCCCACTACCAGAAAATTGCCTCTATAACGTCACGGGCAAAAGGAAAGAGACGTCTCAATCGTTCAGACCCTGTAAATACAACAACGAACAGTATCTTGGCACAAGTTCGAGGGACCAATAACTAAATCAGTAGGAATAACCAATAAGATCCCACAACTGATTATGTTATCTCCCAAATTGTATAAACACTATGTAATAACAAATTTGATATCTTGAAGAGAATAATATTAACAATAATTAGATATGAAGGGAAGTTGGAAAAATTAAATTACTTATTACGTTACAACATTTTATATTATAAATTATAAGGGTAAAGGTAGTTGATAAAAGGATGACTAACAAGTTAAAAATACCATTTAGATAATAATTTACTTGATTTGAATTTGAATTTGAATAATGAATTAAAGTTTGCTATTTAAATGATAATTTCAACAAGTGTAACAGTGGTTTTACTATTGGATCTCATAAAGCAGTAAATGAGATGTGATATGCTTATCTAGATCTATGATTAAACAATAAATGACCCACTCGTCTAATAAGACACAACCATTAGTGACTTTATATACAAGGTAAAGAAAGGTGATTCTCAAAATCACGCACCCCGTATCACATGTGATATTGCTAGGTTGAACAAGCACAAAAATACGATATTACCAATCTGTTTACTACTTTTCAAATTATTTCTGTATAAAGACAAAGAAATATTGCTAAGGATGTAAAAGATTATCCCAGAATTATCCTAGATAACAAAATGATTCGCCATGAATGTTAGAAGGTTTGTTAAGAATTATTTCCACTGAAAAATATCGGCATTCGGGACTCTACATATCTTGAATTATGTTTTAAGATATCAAATCAACTTGAATGGTCAATAATTTTCAATGGCAGATTCAAAATAACCAAAAAAAACTGTTAGATCTTACCTTACCTCAACAAACATTCACGACAGAATGCCGGCCTTATATTTCCGTCTTACGAAACACCCTCTACTCGCGAAACGAGTCGTATAACGAGTATCCGCGAAGGATTCAATTGATTTACTATTGAAAGATAGGTGGCACTCCTACTCAATACGAGTTTCATGATTCAATAATCCGAGCAGAAATCGATATTCTAATCATTACAGCGTTCTTAATACCAGTAACGTGGAAAGCGTTATAGTTAGACATCACTGGAAAGAGACTTTTCCCATTTCAAATATATTATTAAAAACTGTTTATTTGTATTTTATTAACTGATTTGAGATCCTTAAGGGCCTCATGTTTTGAAAGCCAATTATTAAGAAGGTTAATTTCGAATTTGATTTTGTCACACGTTGTTGGTGCCAATTATTAATAATGTCATACTTTAATATTTTCAATTGCTTACAACGCTTGAACGTTGGTTGCCATATAATGGTTGGACTAGTTTTGAAAACAATCTCGACAACATTGTTTGTGTGCTACTTATAATAAATTATATGAATAATTGAATGACTTCTTGTTTCCAAAGCTAATTGTGATGCTTTTACTTGTTTTGATTTTATTACGACTGGGTATGTGACTATACTTTCAATCATAATTTAAATTTTTTATGTTGTGATTCTTTGCCTTTGATATGACAATCCCCAGAAAAGTGAACCTTGATATACAATCATCCTTCTTTCGCACTTACGTTTTCTGAGCTTCGAATCTAGGTGCATCTAAGTAAAATTGTGATCACAATTCACACAAATAATAATAAAACATATTTCAATATTTATTCAGTTATGAATATTCACTTTCAACAAATAATCTGAATTGGGTACAACTAACTCTTATTGTTAGAGTACTCTTATACATTTTTCCAATGTTATCAGAATTTAATTGACCTTGATTGCTATTTTATATCTTATTATTAAAACTTTGAAATTATACCTGGACAACTTTCTACGATTTACAAAATACCTACAAATCTTTATTTCACTCACTTTCTTAGTTCCACTGATTAATGAAAAACTTTCATTTACTCCAAAATAAAAACACAATTTGAAGGTTATGTACTCCGTTTTATAATATATATCTATGGTTTCACGAAAAGATAACTGTTAAGTTACTCATGGTTTATCCTTTCTTTTGCAACTTCGAATAACTCTTATGGTTATGATATTTCACTGATTAGGATAATATTAAATTAAATTGATTATCATAAATAGAGTTCATGAGCATTTAATATTTAAATTCGTAAAATTTCTGTTCTTTATATTCTGTAGATATCACATTATTGTACATTATAGTATTTGCAATAAATATATAAAACAAGTTCTTTTGATATAGGTCAGTTGTATTCTGATCAGGAATAAAATTAGACATATTGCTTGTGTTATAATGAATTTTGAACTACACAGTTCCTAGAAAATAATATTTGATTTTTGTTATACATCTCAACTAACACGAATGATTTGTACACTAGGCGTACCCCTATTGACATCCAAGACCCTAGGAGTAAGACCCTGAGGGTCTTACGGCAACCCCCAAAACTACCACCCGCCATACATTTCAGTGTTGACAGTTTGCAAGCTTCATTTATACTAACCATCCCAGTGATAGTTGTCTTACGGCGACCTTGCGGTCTACCACTCGCCATACATTTCAGTGTTCACAGTTGCGCTCTTTTCACTTAATTTACTGGCCCATCACAGCCAAACGACATAACTTATTTTAATTGTTACTTTTAATTGAGTTTTTGGCTAATCTGCAGTCTAGCTCCTTTCGAACGATACCTCAACCACCACCCCACCCCCTGTACTTTTCTCTATCGAACTCCTGACACCCCTGATATTAGGCTATTATTATACAGGATGTTCCATCTCAGACGAGCCGCCCCGTTATTTCTTATCCCATGGTGAGTGGAAAAATCTCCTGAAACACGTCGAATGATTTTGTTTAGGGGACATCTTTTGACATATATTTGAGGCTTGAACGAGCAACCCCCTATTAGAGGGCGCTTCAACCCCTCAAAATTGAGTAGGGGAGAGGGGTTGAGTGATACGTCATGTGAAAGGTCTTGGAAGCTTCTTTACAACGGTGTATGAAAAACGTAAATTTGATGAACCGTTTTCGCCAAAAATTAATTTTGTTGCTCGAATGCGCCACCTTGAATATTTTAGTTATTTGTACAATGTACAAGCTCATTTTTATTAAGCCTTTTTTACAAACTTAAACAATCTTCAAAAAATCACATTCGTAAAAAAATTGAATTGTGTTGTCATGCTTACAATGAAAAAAATTAAATCTGCGTGTTTAAATCAAATGTTCAAATTGTCCTCAATTGACTTCCATACAATAATACATTCTCTCAAACTAATAAATAAAAAACCAGCAAAACATTTCCTTATGTTGCCTTCATTTTTTGTTCTTAGAAGGTGTTTATCTGGTTTTAACGTTTCTTCGATCATTTCATGATTTTAATCAATCTGTTGAGTTACTACTTTGCTGATTAGGTTAAAATTTCAAAAAATATGGTGTACATATTGCAAGAACGTGTTGAGCTGGTTAGCCTTTATTACCAAAATCAAAATTATGCCCGAGCGGCTGCAAGGATATTTAACGAAAACCATCCTGAACGTATCGTTCGCCATGAGTACGTAATGGAATTCATTTCAACATTTGTGGAGACGGGTTCAGTAATGGATAAAAAAAGGGCACCCATTGGAATTGTTAATGATGAAGGAGCAGCTGTGGCGGTATTGGGACATGTCCAACTTATGCCAAACACGCAATCTGTACGACAACTTTCTGCAGCTTCCGGTATTAGCCAATCTAACGTTTTCAGAATTTTGCGTAAACACAAGTTCCATCCGTACAGAATTAAATTAATTCAGGAATCAAATGATGATGATTGGGATCGAACGCATGAGTTTTGCGAAATTATGGTCGAGCTTATCAACAATAACCCAAATTTCTTGTTCAACGTTTGCTTTTCTGACGAATGCACTTTTTTACTTAATGGAGAGGTTAACCGGCATAACTGTAGAATTTGGAGCGATACAAATCTTCATGTATTTCGAGAAGCTCACACTCAACATCGGGAAAAGCTAAACGTTTGGGTAGGAATTTTGGGAGACCACCCAATTGAACCTCTGTTTATTCCTGGTAATTTAAATGGCGAAATTTATCTTGAAATGTTGGAAAATGCGATTGATCCGTTGATAACTGGACAATTAGAAAACGATCCCCTTCTACTTGAACAACAATTGCATTTCCAACAAGACGGAGCTTCTCCTCACTACGCCGCACCAGATCGCCAATACCTCAATTTGCAATACCCCTGTCGTTGGATTGGAAGAGGTCCTATTGAGTAGCCTGCCCGATCTCCTGACCTGAACCCTCTGGACTTCTTCTTGTGGGGACATCTTAAGTCCAAGATGTTTGTGACTCAGCCTGAAAATTTGGACGTACTACGCCGACGAATTGTACAATTTGAACATTTGATTTAAACACGCAGATTTAATTTTTTTCATTGTAAGCATGACAACACAATTCAATTTTTTTAAGTTTGTAAAAAAGGCTTAATAAAAATGAGCTTGTACATTGTACAAATAACTAAAATATTCAAGGTGGCGCATTCGAGCAACAAAATTAATTTTTGGCGAAAACGGTTCATCAAATTTACGTTATTCATACACCGTTGTAAAGAGGCTTCCAAGACCTTTCAAATGACGTATCACTCAACCCCTTTCCCATATTCAATTTTGAGGGGTTGAAGCGCCCCCTATTAGGGGGTTGTTCGTTCAAGCCTCAAATGTACGTCAAAAGATGTCCCCCAAACAAAATCATTCGACGTGTTTCGGGAGATTTTTCCACTCACTATGGTATGAGAAATATACGAGGTGGCTCGTCTGAGATGGAACATCCTGTATAGATAGTTGTCAGCATAGTAGGTGTCGCCAGAACTTCCACGTCATCCATTCTCAATTGAAAATTTCAAATTCGTATAACCGATAGGAACGGCGAAAAAAAACTTCTTCTCAGATGCTCACGTTGCTATTCGAAAATAGATAGATAGATAGCCGTGGTCTTAATCTCGTCTGAAATGAAACACAGTTGTTGAATATTCGCAATATTTTCCACCAATCAAAGAATTATACCTTGCTAGGACATAGTAGAAACCCTAGTTGAATTTTTATCCCTAATAATTTTACGTTTCTCCACAGGATTTCGAGAATTGTGTCTTATCAGGAGATAGGGAATGTAGATACGCCACTGGAGAGATTAGGGAAGGAATTGGAGATCATCGTCGGCAGTCCATGTTCTTTTGTGGTCACCACTCAGACTGCTTACCGTTCAACACGCAAGGTGCTTTAGAAAGGGCTAAAAGGGCCGTAGAACAACACTATGCTGTAGTAGGAATTTTAGAAGACTTGAATACAACCTTAACGGTTTTTGAGAAATACATTCCTAGGTTTTTCACAGGAGCTTCAAACATTTATTGGAGTAAGTAAGAAAAGATAATTTCCTATACTGTGAAGAGGTATCTTTTTCACAAAGTTAATCTGTTATTCCAGATTTCTCAATATGCCGTTGATAATAAATTATTTTCTTATAGATGAAATTAGCCGCTATAACCCAATCAACAGAAATGCTTTCAAGCCACCTGTGACAGAAGAAGTGAAAAATATAGTGAGAAAAAATTTTACGAAAGAAATAGAATTTTATCAATTTTGCAAGCAAAGGTTACATAAACAATATATAGCGTTAAGGCTGAATGAGAAATTGAATTGAGCTACACATTCTCAGTTTAAAATACTAATTATTGTGGAATCTCTGAAGCAAAAGCCTCTGGGAGTTGAAAACTAAAACATTTTTGGAAACCACAACCGAAGAGAATCCAGATTCCAGACCAGCTATGAAAAATGTTTTTCCTTTATTGTTGTGAAATGCTCAAATGAATTGGAATTTTTCATTGGATTGGAAAGTCGATGGGGTAATTTTGTTGAATGAAAATTACTATAATTCATAAGGAACATTTGTCTCCAAAATATGCTATTGACTGCTAATTACTAGCTATTTGAATATTTATTGTACCGAAATGTCACTTTCAAATATTCAAGATATACTTTCAAACTAGTGATCAATCATACAAAATTTTTTAATTTGTAGTTGTGGCAGAATCATTAATCAGTTAATAAGTGTCACCTAAGGAAATCGGTAGGTTAAGCTGTAAATATATTGTTACTGGGTGTATACTTTTTAATATAAAATAATTAAAATAATTGATTTTTATTGTAACCTTCACATTATAATTATTTCGAACTGAGATATTTCAACATTCTCTGGTCTTAGTGAGCTTTGAATTTTCTTAAATGAGCGTATTATCATTTTTCTTATATACAGGCTGGAAACCACTATTTCCCGTTTGCCTATTCACGAAAAGCCATAAAATTACATCATCATTTTAAATTATACAGAGTGCTTAAAAGAAATTACCAAAACAGTGAGAATGTTAATGGTATATCTTCAACATTGTTTCAAAATTAAAATGAATAAAGGTAAGTTGATGTTATGTTACCTATACGGAAGACACGTTGTTTTTGTAAATGTCGATCATTGCTTGCCTTCCATATTTGAGGTGAGTGTTTCAAATCGTATTTATACTTCAGCAAAAATATTAGATTATTCCAAAATAAAGACATATTCTGAAAAGCATACAGGGTGTGTAAAAAATCCAAAAATGTTCTCATTTTATAATAGAACACCGTGTAGTCATTATCGTTATTCGATTCTGATTCTGGCAATACTTTAAACCATAATAGACTTCCTTGTTCCTATCTCTTATAGTTTATTAGTAAATTCGAATGTAATATGTTTCATTTGTCAATTTTCAACCACAAATTTCGAGTAATATTGACAACATTTGTAGTGCTCATACTTATGTTCATTCAGGAGCGAATAAATCTCTTTTGTGAATATGAAACTTCATCGTATATAATGTATTTTTTCATTGTTAGAACAAAACATTGCTAGGAATTTCATTAATTTAACAAAATATCATCGATATACTCAATAGTAACAATTTAGATAGAATATGTATTACAGTACTGGCTCCATAGTGAAAGTTATCATCCCCACAGATATACCGTAACCAAAGCAGTCTATCATTATTTCGAAGAAAACCTATTTTCAAAGTTATTTAATTTGAAATAATGATATTACAATCACATTCACAATATTACTAAAAATTAGCATTTTTGACAGCTTGGCGATGCTTGTTTTGATCTTATTAGAAATCTTGATGGTTCAAGAAAAACCTTACAACTTTTGGATTTGAATTTTATTCTATCCCAACATTTAAATGTAGAATATACGGAAACACCCTGTATATATAGTGATAGGATGGATGTTATAAATGATATACACCTGTACTACAGACAGTACAAGCCCTGTTCATATAACAGCTGTTCTGTAAGGTGGTTGCAATTTGCAACGGGTTGTTGGCTTAACAGTACAAGACTAATCGAAAGCAGTGGTTTTTGATTCAACAGGTAACATTTTGTAAGACGTCGTCAGTATGAATGTTATGCGCGAAACAATTTATTTCTATACGACACCAATAATATTTACAATAATTTTATTACGGAAACAACTGTTATTGTAAGCTTTAAAAGTAATATAGTCTATTACCATGTGAATAGCCTTTGTTATTTCGATAAAATAATCATTGTAACTATGGGGTATGTTCAACTAACGGTAGGTGTACTGTTAAATTTACAACATTTAAGATCTACCAAATACAGATCTTATGAATATTATCGCAATCTACTTTATTGGGGTTACTAATGTAATAGGCCATAATCCCATGTACTGAGTGATAAAGATTGAAATTTTAAAATCATGAAGATAACTTAGACTATTTGACATAGGATTGTCAAGACAAATAAACAGAAATTTTGAACAATATGTATTCAAACCAGAGTTATGTGCACTCAAATTTATTGGTTTACAATAAAATAATTACGTTCATTCTTTATTTAATTCATTTGGTAATCATAATTCAATTGTTAGGTTGGAAATCTAATTACTCGGAAATAATTCAAATTCAAAAGTAGGAAGATATTTATTTACCAATAATATCTGTCTGATTATTTTTGAAGTGAAAACTTCTTTAGGCGCGTTGGGCTATTTCAGATGAGGGGTAAAACCATGAGTCCGTCACCTCCCGTCACGCTGTAGCTATATATATTAGGTAATATGTATTCTGCTGCGTGCGCAAGTGCGGCCGTGCGGGACTTGGGTCAGGCGTCAGGCAGTCTCTCTATACGCTTACACACGTGTGCATATCTGAGTCGGTGTTGGTGAGTCCGCCTGTGTGAGCCAGTGCTCTCAATTTGAGCTATACACTGTATACAGCTACAATAGCACGCATGTACTCGACGTTATTCATTTACTCAATCCTCCGTCATCGTGCAGACGAAAGTTATATTTTTATGCTAACTGGAAAAATGGACCTTTTTTTGCAATACAACTCATACTTTAATTATCACAGAGTAAAAAGTAATAATTAAATTATTTGTGATCGGTAATAGTAGCCTGTTTTTATATATGAGCACACCTGATTCCACAGTATGTTTCATGCTTGGATCTAATCTAATAATTTAAGTATCGTCGAAGTTACGGATAATGACGACGCAAATCAAGAAAATGCTGTTTAACATTACTTTCATTTACATCGATGTAAATATCAATAAATAATATATTTTGAAAATAAAATAATGCGTATTCATTATAATGGCTATCGGGTTATATTCATACTCTTTACAGGGATTGTACCGCCCATTATACGTTTTTTATTATTAAATATAAAAATGTATATAATTGTTGATTGAAATGCTGACAGTTGTGAAAACTAAAGAAAAACTAATCATATTAATTTTCATTGAAAAATAATAAAATTTGTAATTTCGGATGCTACAATAATTCAAAGATAACATAAAATAAATTGGTTACTTCATAAAGTCAGTTTTCACTTCTGTCAGCAGTACTCGGTGACCGCTCATTCTTTTTTAAATTATATCCTTTCAAGGCAAAGCAAAAAAATAAATGAATTAAAAAAATACGTGTGGCACTCGGGGACTGCCGCGGTGAAGCTATTGCATAGCATTTTTTATCAACTTATGCAATTATAATTATTCATTTATTTTTAATTTATGCAGTATTTTTTTTTCTTTGATATTAATTCAAGTTACACTTTTTGAGCGTGGTGACCTATAAGAAAACAAATTTTTTCTTTTATTGAATAAATGAGAAGTTTAAAATATTTTTATTATCTTACAATACATGTAGGTTATTCAGGAATTTGTTATCATTGAAACTATAGGTTTATGGTAACTGAAATAAGAGACATAAGTTTGAGATTCGATATCCTCTAAATATCTGGAAAATACCGCGTCAATGGTGGCCCCATATTTTGTTGTGGATTCTTGTGGATCATTATTCATTTTCAAATTCAATTTTTCCGAAAGAAAAGTTGTCAACCGCTCTGATTTTTTATCAGCGAAGTTGATGTTGAAATCGCCAGCCAACATAAGTGGAAATTTATTACCATTTGTACCAAGTATTTTCGACCCTTCTTCATTGTACTCCAGTAAAGTGCGATGAATAAAATGCTCGTCCAATTTTGGATTCGAAGAAATGTAAATTGCTACCATGACTATGTGTAGGCAATTTCTAAGTTTGCATAAGCACTCACAAATATCTCCAAAAAATAAGCGCCTAACATTAACATCGCTAACGTGTGCAATATTTATTTCAATATTCGGAGTCATAATATTAGTTACATTATTATTATTTTGGTAAATAGCTACCCCACCTTTTGGAACAGTATCTCGTTTGAATTGAACAATACAATTGAAATTAGGTATTTCAATCGGATTATCATGCGCCATGCAAGATTCGGTAAGAAGTAACACATTTGTTTGTCTCGTAACTGAATCTTGTAAATCGTATTTGTGTCTATTTAGACTTTGGCAATTGAAAGTCATTATTGAAATGCCATTTCTATTACTAAGGAAATCTAAGACACTTTGAGCTGTCGTCTGAACACTATTTAAAGGCAGTCTTTTGAATTTTTGCAACAAAGATGCAGTCGATGCAGCTTGCCTTCGATTATTATAAAACTTGAATGTAGAATTATCGTTTTTTGTCGTGATATACAATTTTTCAATATTAGTCACCCGAGAGAGCGCAACAAAATGAGTTCCTGTTATTTTTCGTTACGGAATTTCTTGATTCGGTCGCCGCGCTCAAAGCCCGCGATAAAAGCTATATGCAATATATGCAATAGCTTAATAGAAACAGGTACTCTCAGGTCTCTGCTACGCGCGTCTAACGTATAAACTCTAACTGACGCGTAGCGAGCTCCTAGAGGCATATGTCAAAATGATTTCGTTCGTAGCTAATTACATAGGACGTCTGGAGTTCATGCAATTATGTTTTTAGATAATTCGAACCTTCTAATTTCGATAGGCCACGTGAAAATCCCGGAGTCTAAATCGCTAGAGAGTTATAACATTCGTATAAAATAGCGAAATTTCTCACTTTTAGAAACTTCAAATTAATTAATTAATTTGACACATGTTAGGTGTTTAGGTCTTACATTATTTTTCGTTACGGAATTTCTTGATTCGGTCGCAGCGCTCAAAGCCCGCGATAAAAGCTATATGCAATAGCTTAAAAACCGGAAAAAGTATCTAATGGAATGTGCGTTTCAAAAACCAAATGTAAAAATTACACAAACCATAAATAAGAAAGTTCAAAGCACAACGTAAGTTGAACATATTACATCACCATTTTGTGGTAATACTGATAAATATAACATTGTTCAATAATTTATTCCTGCTTTGATGTTGGTTTTACCAATATTCTCATTGAGGAATTGTATTTGTTGTTTTGACACAGCAACTTAGAATTACAATCCCAAACTAATTTAATTACATGTGATTTATTCGTCATGAAGTATGTAATACATATATTTCGCCCTTCGATAGATCCGAATGGGGAGAAAAATATTAGTGTAAATTAAGCATGTATATCCAAAGTATGAACAGCATGTGCTCAACTGAAGAACATCACTCAAAATCTTCGATGAGTAGTTGTTGCCTATGTAGAAAGAAAGCCACCATCAACTGGTAGATTTATTCCAGTAATCATGGACGATTTGTCGCTTAGTAAAAAAATTACGGCTTCTACCACGTCGGTTTTCTCTGCGAATCTGAAATTAAAATATACATGATCGTGAAGACAATAGACAAGAATGAATATAATATGCTAAAGAACAATATGTGTATTCGAGTAACTGGGATAGCAAAATGAGTTCCTGTAGGTACATACGGCGGTTAAATTAATTCAATTATTGCCTGAAAGACCATCCAAAAAATGTTATTATCGATTGACTGTTGATTAAGAAATAACTAAACAGTTTTTTCAATGAGGTAAGATAGTGGGTAAGTTAAGAAGCCGATAATGCAATCTGTAAAGACCACATCCTAGTTATATTTTTAATGTAATTGCCTCAGGCCAATTTGCATATAAATTTAGATTATTGCAAAATCTATGATCTATGTAATTTCTCCATACCAGACACAAATACTAAGCTATCTAATTGTATTCCAACTACATCGCAATAAATTCAATTTATCCATCAAATGTCCTTATAGAAACATCACACCTTCAAAATTGAGTAAAAATACTCTAAATACACATAAAGACAAAAACTAAGAACTAAAATATAGAAATTGAAACAGCTATAATTTTTGTTGGGATATTTTTTAACAAATTGGTAATAACTTTCAAGAAATTTGATAAAATTCCCTGCGAGTTGCAGTACACCATTCTTTGAAACTGATGACTATTAAAAGAATAGCAATCGCTACAACTTTTCCTTTTAATACAAATTTCGACAAGTTGCTTACGTAGAGTAGAAATATGAGCGGTCCAAGCACTGCGCCCCGCGGGACCCCTATGCTGGGCTCATATTCAAAAGACAATTCATCATCTATTCTGACATGCAAGAAGTGGTAGAGTTTACCGTTAATGAATATCCAGTTTATTGTATCGAATGCAAGTAATAATCTAATTTTTCATTCATGGAATAAATAATATTTCAGTACCTTCTCAAAAACCATGATGTGAGCCATGTAGTAAATCAAAGGAACTTATGAAATGCAATAAGTGGTTGTTAACAACTTTTTCAAGCACTTTTGAAACTGTGCTCAGAACAGATATAGGTTGGTAATTTTCCTGAGAACAGGTGCGTCTTTTATGTATATGTATGACGCCGGATAATTTCAATATCAATAATTCAGGAAATTGACCTGATTCTAAAGAACGATACAATATATGAATTAATGGATCAATTGAATATTCAGCAATATATTTAATTACAACTGATGATTAATTAAAAAACTATAAAATACGTTTCGTTATTACTGTAGTTTTGTCAAACCCAAAAATGGTACTGAATGATAACATCAGTTTTGTGTTACGTTGTATTACATTGTTTAGATATAGTGGATATTAAGAACATATAAGGTTTTTTTAACATTAGTAATGGATAATTGAAAAAATAACTGGTTTTATTTTCTGTTAGATATAGATTATATTTCCATTTTCTAGTAATAGATGTAAAGAAGAGGTATGACTGTCGAAAGCATTCTTATACAACAATCTTTATTTCAAACTACCAGAAGTTACAAGTTAGATATTAATCCTAAAACATAACGACAGGGTTGAAACACGTCGCACAAATAACCATATATCAACAATACATCAAAAGGAAAACATAAGATATAACACTTCCTTAATAACCAGAAAATGTTATATGCATACCCACATAAGCCATTTATCACATTTACATTAATTATTACGGTTCTATCTCTACTAAATACCTAAATAACTCTCTCTTAAGTAGTTTGAGATTATCTATGCACTTTAAGGTATTAGGCAACTGATTATATAGTCTGGGTGACATGTAAAAAGGTCCTCTTTCAAACAATGTTAACCTGTGTATAGGATATAAATAATTCCTGCTTCTAGTGGGATACTCATGTGATGGTACACTCTGACTAAACTTCGGTTTATATTTAAAGTTAAATATTAAACAATCATAAATGTATATCCCTGTTACTGTCAATAAATAATCCCTCGAACTTCCCCTGAACTTCATATTAAATATTGTCCGAACAACTTGTTTCTGAATTACAAAAATTCTTTCCAGATCACCAGATATACCCTAAATTATGATACCAAACCTTACACGTGAAACAAAACAACTATGATACACAGATTTAATAGCTGCCGTATCTAGATACTTCGAGAGAATTCTAATACTATAGCTAATGCTATTTAATTTCCTTTTCAAAGTATTAATGTGAGCGGACCACCGTAATGTATCATCAGTAATAATTCCCAAGCTTTTTACACTAATGCTTAACATTACATTGCCTTTATTAATAGAAATTGAGTTTGGATTTTTATTTGCAGTAAACACTATATATTAAGTTTAAGTTTCATTTAAAATCAAACAATTCATTTCCAACCACATTTAAACTCTTGACATTAGATCATTTATTTCTTGTTCCAATTTATCAAAACTGTCGACAATAACTAACAAGCAAAGATGTATCGTCTGCATAGTTCCCAATTATATGAGTGGTAGAATTCAAGATGCTTAAAAGATCGTTTTTTTTTATAAATATCAAATAATAACGTCCCAAGAACGCTACCCTGCGTAATTCCCTGGCACATAGTTCTCACTGATGATGAATATTTCTTATTATCCTTAGTGATTAAGACATATTGTTTTCTGTTTTCTAAATAAGATTGTATTAGTTCTAGAGCTGTTCCTCTCACGCCATAGCTATTTAACTTTGATGCTAAAATGTCAGGATTCACCAGTTCATAAGCCCTAGTTAGATCCAGGAAAATTCCACAAACCCTCTCGGAATCTAGGGCCATGCATATCCGTTCATGTATTCAACGATTTTGCCTCTCATGAATCCATGCTGGTTTACATTAAATAAATCCTCAGAAATGAAATATTCGAGGATACATTCATGAATTACGTATTCAATTATCTTCGAAAAAACTGACAATAAGCTAATTGGACGATAGTTTTTTTAATCATTAATATCATCACATAAGCCAACGGTGCCAAAACTGTTGTATGCATTATTCGCTTCAACGTGTAGTCTGGAATATTATCATCACCGGAACTGTATTTATTTTTTAATTTGCAAAGTATAATTTCTGTAATTTCCTTTTCAGTAGTCAAAGTCAACATCTGTTCACTCTTATTCATTTCAATATCGCTCACAAATTTTAAACTAGGCAAACTTGCAACTGTCTTGGCACGTCGATATAAAAATCATTGAATTTATTTGCTATTAGACTGAGGTCTCCCTGTAACTCGGCTTTAGTTTTATTACACTTTTTTTGCCACCAACAATGTTGTCGACAACATTCCAAATTGTTTTAAGTAGGTACATTAGAAGATTTTAAAATACGATTTTTATAATAATCTTTTTTGTATTTGAGCAACAACCCATTCTTGGTACCCCGTACAATTTATGACTGGTTTCGTAGTGACTTTTCACTGCAACTGAGGCAGCGGATGCAAAGTGTTGAGCTCCTTCATATCCTGGGCTTCCGATATGTTGTCTATGCTATTAATATTTAATACTATTTTATTATTCCTCTCTTTCCTTGGTAAGTTGATAAAATTTACAATGGTGTTTTTTTGTTTGCTTATCGATATTTTTTTCAAATTACCAAAGTGTTCCTGTTGGTTGTTGTATTCTTTCTTCTTCGTAATATAGCTGACGTATACTTCCACAGTTTTTACTATTTCCCAATAACCAGTGCAGGTTTATTGTTCTTTACATTCATCTATAACATTACTATTTACCATCCTATACATAATAGATACTGGATGTTATCACCAATTTAGACAACTAAATACTTACAGTGTAGGGAGGGATGAATTCAGGCTTAACATACTTTTTCAATTCGAAAAACGACAGCAATTACTGCCAAGAAAAATGTGACGAGTCATCTTACCTTTTTAATGGTATTTTGGAAAGCATGGGACCTCCAGTTTCCGAATTATCCCATATCTTTCTTCCAAGCTCGGTCATAACTACGGTCGGATTCACACAATTTACCCTAATTTTGTGAGCACCTAGTTCCAATGCAGCACATCTTGTAAAAGCATCCACAGCTCCCTTAGATGCACAATATAAACAATGTTGATCCAATGCAGCTTTAGATGCAACTGAGGATAGATTCACAATACTTCCAGGAATCTTCCTTTTAATCATATCAGCACTCACAGTTTGAGTTACATTAATAAGTGCTTTAACATTAACATCAAATGTTCTAGAAATAAAAATTTAATTGTAATTCGAATTACCAATGATGAAGAACAGAAACTTGCTGATATCGATTTGTTTAAACAAAATGAAGAAAACAATTCGTAAACTAATTCAATATAAATGTATTGCAGCAATATCTTCGATTATCAATTAATCAAATTAAAGAAAATATAATATGTAATAATAACAGGAGCCAGAGTTTTTTAAAGTTTCGTTCAATATATCCTACAGAAACATCAGGCTGACAATAATTAATGGAAAATTTAGACAAGCGAAATCATTCAAAGCATTTCTGTTTCGAAGAAAGAATAATTTATTTGTAGGTATGAAGCTTGATGCATTCGCTCATATACGATAATAATCCCATATAAGTATATCAAAGATTTGGATCCTAGAGATAACTTAGAATATTAATAAGGACTGTTGAGATGACTAAACGTGAAAATGTAACCAGACGTCGAGTCTTAAACCCACATTCTTTGATTTTATCTAGATCAACTATCTCTTCAGAGATTTATGACGGAAATATAGAGCTTCGACACATAACCTACTAGAGGGTTAGGCCATGATGTAGAATTTGTCACTTAACCAGCTCGTTGTATTTAAATTTCATTTGTCTATGAATAACATTTAAAATTACATACATAAATAATTTGTGACTTTTCAATTGCCATATCGTATTGTGAGATCGCAGGTTTTCTATTTAAATAGTTTGACTATGACAAAGTTAAAGCTACAGACTATCTTATCTAATATAATTTTAAGCAAAGTCCATCTTCTACGCTTCTACCACAAGCCAACCCAATGTAGATGAATGAATAACTTTTATTCTGCAAAAAAAATTTTGAAATAGAGTTATTATAGAAGAAGAAGAAGAAATATTTATATGAAATAGGTTTCCCTAATATACAAGAATACTAATATATATAACTACATTAATTTTGAATTAAACATTGAATTAGCAATAAAGTAGGTATGTAATTAAATCTTACAGAATAAGAAAAACAGTATAACAGAATAAAAGTAAATCTTATTTAGCTCTTTGATAGTGTCAACAGTTGGTGTCTGAACATTTTACAAGATAAATTTAGTGATTTAATATAATGAGGAAGATTATTGAACTCTATCATTCCTTTCAAAAACAAAGAATTTCTTGTAGTTGATAATTTTACCTGTACATATATGTCGTTCCTATTTCGGGTAAAATAATGATGAATCTCATGTTGAAAATTAGCATATTCAAGAAAATAAGAAGGTGCTTCATTATGTGATATTTTGTAAATGAATATCATCGTTAGCAAGAAAAGTTGTTTTGTAACTGGAAGCCATTGTAATGTATTCAACATCCTTGAGATAGGAGTATAGCGATTACAAGTTAAAATGATCCCCATGCCTCTATTTTGCAATTTTTGTAGCTGTGTCATTTAAATTGAATTGGTATAATAAAGTTGCACAACAATCAAAATGAGGTGGTAAGATCGACCAATATACTGTGATTCTTGAATTAATAGATAATTGCTTAACAACTCTCGAGAAAAAGTATAGTTTTTTCGAAATTTTCTTAGTAACATACATGAAGTGTGCGTCCAAAGAAAGTAGATTATCCAACTGAAACCCAAGATACTTGACAGTTCTTACGATTTCAATTTGTTCATTATTAATCGAAATATCTATATCATTCACATTTATCTGTGTATATTTGTATTTAGTTGACATACTCATTGACTTGGTTTTCGGAACATTCAGCTTAAGCTTGTTGATTTTTAAATATCTACTTACACTTATTAGAACATTATTCATCTTTTGTATAGCAGTGTTCAAGCATACATCACTACATACTAGCAATGTGTCGTCAGCAATTAAATTTATGAATTCACAGTTTACGAAAAGATCAATATCATTCAGATATAATATGAAGAGGAGAGGACCTAAGACACCCCAAGATTATTGCACATTTCACGTGATGTTGAATCTCTAACCTAACTCTCCTGCAATTAACTTTCGAACCATTTGAGTGCTTTGCCTCGAATTCCATATTGGTATAATTTAGTTAATAGTATATTTCGGTCGATAGTCTCAAAGGCTCTTTTAAGATCCAAGAAAACCGCCACGACATATTTGCCATCTTCTATAATTTAACATATCACGTTATTACAGTCAGGTTTGGAAATCAAATCGATCACGATAATCTAGGGTTAATCATCTTTCTTCAGGATGTTTAATTTTTTTTTGAGAAATAGAAAGGTTGATTTGGGAAAATAGTAGGTAAGTACGCAATCTTGAATAACTTTTGAAAGTTGAATAGGAACCACAAATATAAATTCACCACGTTTTGTTATCTCGTCTTCTCTAATACTTTCACGGTCGGGAAAATGTTAACAACAACATAATACAGTTTTATTGGTAACGACAGAATCTCTATGATTGGCTCTAGTTCAAAAATGTTGATTAATAAGTCTTGTCAAAGTTACTGGCATAATTCCTATTTCTATTAGGTACATAAAACTTGAAACAATACAAAATAAGAATAAAAAAATTTCAATAAAAAAAATTTCGTCAAGAAAACAAGTAATAACAATTTTAAACACAATCTGAATTCGTTCCTAGATGTACCAAAGGTTTATAAGAGAAACCACTGTAACTGTTGAGAGAAACAAATGCATGTCATAAAATCACGAAGTTATCACAACATGGTATGTTGAATAAAACTTAGTATAAAACGTCACTCAATCTCTTAAATTATACTTTTTTAATTCAATTAGCTCTCTATTTACACTGTAATAAGCACGGAAACATTCACCAGCTTTGTCTGACACAACATGGAATTGTCCACTGAAAATATTTCGATCGCACTGTCTAGGCCTTAGTTGGTCATGTGAGTCGAGCGTCGCGTATTCAAGGTGTTGGCCTGATATTAGAGTAGCCTATGATCGACACAACAGAATAATACGTTGAATTTCTGACTCTTTTATACATGAAAAAAGTTACAAACTGAAAATTATGGCATTACATTCTTTGACAATATACTTAAAAAATAATTAGACATGTTGGGAAGAAATCTACTCAAATATATCCATTAGATAATCCCGTGATGAAATGTAAATATTTTTCATTTCTAAAACTATTGTCGTATTTGTTAGTTATCTCAAATTCCCTATTCTCATCCCAAAGGCCTAAAAGGCTACAACACGATTAGAGGTATAGAATACATTTGCATCATATCATATTTGACACAGGACTATTGAGGTTAATAAACATAAAATCCTTATTTTACGATGTTTCATTTTATGTTGATGTATTATTTGAGAATAAAAGATATATGTCGTTCGACATATCCCAAGTCGATTTTGTTCTTGAAATAACGTTACGCTGAATTATTTCAATGATGATATAAATATGTAATTGGAATCATTCCATTACATCTTCAATCATTGGTGTAATTCACCACGATAACCACCATACTGAATATTATTGATTGAAGAGCACGGGCGTAGCGGGAGCGTTTGATATCCACTCAGATGAGAAAATGCTTCATTTGCCTTTTCTCGGCCGTCTTCCAACCGATCAATTCGAAATTATATACACATTTAGAACTCAACCTAATACAGGTTATAACGAAGCCCAAATTTTGTAAATTCGACCTGTGATCTGAGATATTTGAGAAATAGATATTATGCAAGACATGTTGCCTATCTATGCTGATCACTGGATCAATCAGACGGTAAGGTGATAGCAGTAAGTGAACGGACGTCTGAGTAAGTTGTAACGGATCTAAAACTTTTAACAATAATGATTTTTATGAGGTAGGAATATACGAGTATGTTGGTTATAATATTATATCAATACATTATCGTTTCATATCAACATTTCCAATTCTACACAGGTCATGACGAAGCCAAATTTTGGAATTCAATCTGTGGTCAGAGATATCAGACTTTTCCAGTATTTTTCGTAGGCGCTTTCTTTGTTGATACAAGCGCTCCACATGCATGCTATGAACACTCATGCATAATAACGCATGTATCTTTGGCAAAGCATTATTTTTCGGCCAAGAGCTCCGTCTCATATCTGCTAACAATACTCAACTTAATCGAATCGTCGAAGGCAGAAAAGTTCACTTAAGTGAACCACGAAGTGAATCGTTTACATCAACTTAGGAATAATTTGAAAACTATAAGTCTATTCGTTGATTTAAATTTAAATTTAAATGAATTTAATTGTTTTCAGAAATTTTATGATAAAAATCACTCAAATTTTTGTACTCGAATCTTGAAATAGAGTCACTTTAATTTACAATATTGAGCCAGGTTTGGAAATCTCATCACGATGTTAATCGTCTTTCTTCAGGATCTTTCTTCACAACACCTACTCCGTTGCTTTGGATTCTTGCACTAGCTTGTACAGATTTGGTGTTGTGCTCGTCGGAGAACATCCTAGGCTGTCCGAATTTAAGTTGTTTCTTACGACTTAATGATTCGCATTCTGATAATACATGTTTGGCAGAAAAAATCTCCATTGAATAGTCTCATTTTGGACAGATGACCTCTTATTGGACTGTTACCAGTAAGGAGACCTTACGTTCAGATCTGACCTACTAAATTTGAGTATGATATAGAATTATAGAGAAATTGCTAAGATGGGAATGTTGATCTTCTAAAATTATTATCGCTTGTCTATTTATATACGGAATAATATACATATTAATTACCGGTTATATTGAAATTCGTCCAAATCAACAAGGCTATTTATAATTGCAATACCAGCATTATTCACTAGCATATCTACTGGTAGTATTTTTCCTAGTTTACTTTTTGTTTCACTCCAGCTTGTGAGATCGACCACTATAGAAGTTATAGATTCATTGGCGTAGTCGACAAAATCTGAAACAAATATCTAAGTTTTAATTTGCAGGCAAATTTCTATAATATGCTCGTAGGTATTCTTTTGCATAATATTCTAAGCTACTGAAAAGGCTTTAAAATGTTTATATAAAAACTAGGTTTGATATATATTTCATTTGAAAATAGTAGTTTGTGCTTCTTGGACCATTTTATTTGACCTAATAATTTGTAAATTTGTGTTTGTAGAATTTTGAACACTGACCTTTGTCTAGAGCTATAACCTGGGCACCATGTTCTGCAAGTTTTTCTGCTATGGCTCTTCCAATTCCTAAAACAAGAAACAAAACATTCCAATAGACTTTGAACAACTTCATGACCACATTGAACCTGTATAAAATACCCATTGAGTAATAAAATTATTTAAACATGAATTTTGATGTAGCGAGTAGTCGTCTAGTCCGCGAAGAAGTTGTACATCTAGCGCGTAAAGATTCCGTGAACGGGCCTATTGTTTGAGCCGTATAAGAGATCATGCAGGTTTATCTTCAAATTTCTGAGTTACATTTTATTACCTATTCCCGCTTTGATGTTTATGAGGGTGTTTAGTAAATATACGCAGAAAATTGAAGAGGTTCTCTCCTGGGTTATTTTAAGAATATTTTGACCGTGATGATTTTCAAAAAGCCACTTTGTTTCTGAAATACAGGGCTATGAAAGGCTTTTCACAAAAGTGGTTTTTATATTTTTCAAATTATTAACCTAAATAAACGTATGTATTTAGCAATGGGACATGTGGAAAATTATGATACCACATAACCTACATATACATACATTTAGGCACATCTTCCTGTTGATATTCCTCCATGTATCGCATTTTGTCAACTATTGCCGTTGATTCTTTTTACCTTTCTCAAGAAACGCAATATATAATTTTTACAATAACCTAGTATGGGCAGAAGAAAATCCACATGAGGTACTGAAAGATCGTTTTCAACATCAATTTTCGTTGAACGTTTGGGTTGGAATTGTAGGCGACTGGCTAAATTGGGCTGGTACTGCTACCAGGTAGACGTATCGGCGAGGCTTATCGAAATTTTTTAGAATAATCTATACTTGAGTTCCTAGAGGATGTATCATTGGCAACAAAAATTGGAATGTGATTTATGCACGATGGAGCACCCCCTCATTTTAGTGTTGCTCGGGAGTTTCTAACAGCAACATATGGAGACCGCTGGATTGGTAGAATGTATCTTACTTATGGCCTGCTCTATCCCCGGACTTAAGCCCTTGGATTATTCCGTATGAGGTCATCTGAAGTTATTAGTTCAGACTATTCCAGTAGAAAATGTGAGAAATCGGATAATTGATGGGTGCAATTCTATAAGACACGACCCTTGTGTTTGGCAGTCGAAGAGAAGAAGATTGGATCATTTTCAACAGTTATTGTAGATTATGAAGCTTTACATGTAATTGAATATTTGTTGACGAAATCCAATGTTTTGATTTCACCAACATCAACCAACACTTTTAATAAAATATTAATCTTACATAAGAAACTTTTGTCGCCCTGTATCATAGAAATAAAGTGGCTTTCCGAAAATCTTCAACTGAAAAAATATTCTTGAAATAGCCCAGAGATTAACCCGTTGAATGTTTGCCGTATATTCACCAAATACGTATATATAGTTTTCAAAATCAGAATTAATTAAAAATATAATCTGGAGTTAGGAACTGCGTCAAGGTTATTGCGATATTAATTCTTAATATACCTACGCATAATACGAGGAGGCTATACAGACAAGCTATGTGTGTGAGGGAATAAATGTTGCCTGAGATATTTGCGATATGTATCGAAAATATGTAGGAATGGTACCTGGTCGACAGAGGGAGTGGCGACCATGCAACCAGTACTCGCAACATCCGATTTGCTCGGCGGTCCCAAACATAGGCCCCGAGATATTCGACGGAACTCACAATTCAGTTCCCAGGTAGTACTTATTAAGAAAAAATAGAATGATGAAAATGTATTATGAACCACAGTATCATCAGTAAATCAAATATGAACAAATGTACCTACATCTATATACACGGATCAAATAATAATTTTACACTTTTTAGAAACAAGTTAGTTTGATTTATTGTAATACAGTGAAACCTGTTCAATTCGGATCTCAAGGGACCAAGACATATGTACCAATTATTGAGGGTTTCCAATAATCAAGTTTTCCAATTAAGCAGGTTCAAAATTATAGTTGTCTCATTTACAGAGGCCCCCGCTTACAGAGGTCGAAATGTGCCGTTATTCCATTTTTAGAGGTGGAAATGCTAACAAAAATGCATAATATGATAGAAGTTTCAATTTTTCAGATACTGATAACGTTTTATATTTACGTTTGGACATTTTGTACACTTTTATTCCCTTGTTTTTAGGTCAAAACCTGAGATAGTACTGACAAACAAAGCATGCGCGAAAGACGACGCGAAATGTATGTAAACAAACATGTCAAAACTTAACACGTTTTGATCTGATTAATTTGTCTCACTTATACAGGTAATTGAGCTACAGAGTCTCAATTATAGAGGTAAACATCGAAAAAGTCTTAGAATTCAAATTTCATTTAACCAGGTTCAAAAAGTCCCATTAGAGGTAATTTAATGAAAAAGAACCGGGACCTCATTGCAACTCTCAATAATAGAGGTTTCTCACTTATCCAGGTCCCACTTAATCAGGTTTCACTGTATAACATACCTTAATTTCTTATAATCATAACGTGAAATCATGTTACTTTCATAATTTTAGTTTGGTTTGAAAATTAGTTTCCTTTATAAAATCAATCCATTTGTAACAAGAAGTTTATGAAATCATTGAAATCTCACAATCCAAATTTTGGATCTTTACTACATGTTTCGAGGTCAATCACTTACACCTCATTTTCAAGTATTGTAAGAAAGGCTGAAAGAAAAGTATATTATAAATTTTTGATATATACTTGTTTGATGTTTAAAATTGTATATATATGATTGTATTAATTGAATTGTAATAAATAAATATTAAAATTGTAAGTCTATAATTTAAAATAGTATAAATGTATACCTTCATCAACTATTTTATTATTTCTTTATGCTTATCTATATTCACAATCAATCACGTAGCTTATATAACGTTAACAAAATGAATTCTTGTACTGTCTTGAACCTCACAAAAGGAACATGCTACATTGAAGCTTGAAGAAAAATAATTTTAACAACAGACACATATGATTTTTAATGTAATAACTACCTTATAAATGAATGTAAGTACTCTAAGAACTTATTTAAAAAAATTTAACAACTTCAATAAGATGCTCCAATATTTATTTCTTCAATATAATAATTTATAAATCATATTTATACTATTTTAAATTATAGACTTACAATTTTAATATTTATTTATTACAATTCAATTAATACAATCATATATATACAATTTTAAACATCAAACAAGTATATATCAAAAATTTATAATATACTTTTCTTTCAGCCTTTCTTATAATACTTGAAAATGAGGTGTAAGTGATTGACCGCGAAACATGTAGTAAAGATCTAAAATTTGAATTGTGAGATTTCATAAGCTTCTTTTTACAAATGTATAACAAGAACTCACACTTGGGTAATACCAATTTATGAAATTAATAATTTCAAATTAATTAATGAAATTATTTAGAATTTTAATTTGTTTCACTTTCACTTTCTATCATCAATATTGATCTTTGTTAATTTATAAAATAAGTATGTTATTAATCAAACTAATTTTGTTCCAATTATAATTCCCTAGAGGAGTAAAACAAAATTGATAAGTTGAAACTTGTCTTTATTTCTCTGATATAATCATCAACATTTGTCCACCTCGTATTGCAGGAAATTCTTTATTGAGGATTCTATCTTATTTTTTTTGCTAAAGCATTAGGCGCTCTGGGTAATCCGATCAATCAAGAATTTAAGACACGTATCACTACGAGCCCTGAGTGTAAAATATCTTAGTGATCTAGTTGGGATCATTAGACACAAAAGGTTTCTTCAAAACTTTACAAAGTGTCTACCAAATAGTGAAAATTTCACTAATATGTCACATTGTACAAAATAGGCAGAAAAATCTTCCCGATGCATTCTCCGCCTTCATCGAGGTTTAAGAAAGATAAACCAAATGCATGTTGTAACCCTTGCTTAATCGCAACTGCGCCACCAAGATTGACCGAGATGAAATCTTCCGTCCAAAATTCGCGGGCAGCAAAAATGTGTATGAGTAGTTTTTCCATATTTGTCAGCAGACAATACAGAAGCGGAATATAATGCCCATTTTTTAGACCATGAATCATAAAGTATTGTAAAAAAACTGTATCGAAATGAATCCATGAATTCAGTTGCCAAGTCGTATAGAAGTTTAACATTGGTTGAGCATGAAAACCCTGCTGCATTATTAGTATTATCGTTATAGAAACAAGTCACTTCATGCACTCCCAGATAGTGACTTCGATAACACCGGTGATAAAGAACCACGTGGATGGTGTTCTTTCTTATTTTCTTAATATCACTGTTTCTTAAAAATTTTTGCCTTCCGGATGGATTCCGCGTCACATTAGCTCGACTTGAAGCCGACGTTTCGCCAATCATTACAGGTGGCATCTTCAGGGCAGGCTTGAGGCTTGAACTGAAACTGGTTCTACTGGTTTCTGTAGCTGTATTTATTGTAGGAAAAATCCTTCACGCTACACAGTTCACTGCCTTTATTCCGGTGGTTAACTCCGTTCCGACACCTGACCCTGCAGTTGTGTGATCATGTGCGAAGTGGAATGTTCGAGGATGGGTTTCCAAATGTTGAGAAGGTAATATCCTGAGTCACGGTTCAGATTATTCGGATGTCTTAGAATTTCTATAGCTTCAAGGATTTTTCGCTGATAGAAGTTTGGGGTTCGGGCTAGGATTTTAGTATCTTCAAAAAGGATTTGATGATTAGTGTCAAACTTGCGTTCCGCAAGTGCAGATCTACTGGTGTCACGGAGCCTTGTACAGCGCTCATGTTCTTTCACACGAGTAGCTACTGTACGACCTGTTTCACCAATGTAGACTTCACCGCAAGAACAGGGAATGCTATAAACACCTTCTAAGTGTAGAAGAGGAAGAGGATCTTTGATAGGCTTGTAAAACTGAGATAATTTTGGAAGTGTGGAAAAACGGGTAGAAATATTATGTTTTTTGAGCATTTTGGAAATTCGATCTGTTATATTTTTTCAATATATGGAAGATAGGCCGTGGATAAAGCAGGAGGGAGGGTTTCTGGCTCAGGTCGATTTGAAATTTTAGGTGAAGTGTATTTCTTTATGGCTTTTCGAATGTTGTAATGGGAGATATTGTTTGATAATAAGGCAGATGAAAGATGTTTTAATTCTGATTTTAAGGATTGAGGTTGAGATAAGTTGACAGCTCTGTGGACCAGGGAGTTTATGACAGATTGCTTTTGGGCAGGGTGGTGGTGGGAAAGACCATTGAGGTATCTATCGGTATGAGTGGGTTTTCGATACACAGAATGTCCTAAAGTACCGTCAGTCTGTCGACTATCCAATACATCTAGGAACGGGAGTGAACCTTGCGATTCGACCATGGTGAAAAGGATATTGGGATGTAATGTAATTTAAATGATTGAGGAAAGGAACAAACTTTTCGCGACCATGTTGCCAAATAACAAAAGTATCATCGACATATCTCAACCAACATTTCGGCTTGAGAACAGATGAGTCACTGGCATCTTGTTCAAAAGCTTCCATGAAGATATTAGCTATGATCGGAGAATGGCAGCTCACGAGGACTGCTCGTAAAACTTGCCATCGTATAGAAAATATGTGGAGGATAGACAAAAATCAATTAACGGTTGCAAGTCCGTTGAAATGTTTTTGGCAGGTAACAATTGAGAAATTATGAAAAGGGTGTCTGGAATGGGAACATTGGTAAACATTGATTCGACGTCGAAGCTGACGAGCAAATCGCCTGGGTCAACGTTCAGCGTTTGGGGTTTTTCAACGAAATGAAAGGAATTTAGGATAAAACTATTGGAATCACCTACAAGAGGTTTGAGAATAGATGACAGATATCGAGAGAGTTTATAAGTAGGGGATCCGATAGTGCTGACAATTGATCTCAGGGGAACTGAGGGCTTATGAATTTTAGGCAAACCATATAAACGGGGACATTTTGAACAATGGGGGATAAGAAATTTCTTATCTGAATCAGGAAGGGAAGAATCACGGATAATTTGTGAAACTTAACGTTCTATAGAGGAGGTGGGATCTTTTGGTAGGAGCTTATAGGAATTAGTTTGCAGATGATGCAGGATTTTGTTATCATAATCTGAACGATTCATGACAACAGTGAAGTTTCCTTTATCATCGTTGAGCTATTGTGTCGCGGAATCCATCCGGAAGCCAAGAATTTTCAAGATTAGCTATCCTCGGAAGTCTACTATCCAAGACACTGTTTCTTAACTTGTCAAATGTATCTTCGTCTAATTGTCTTAATACGCTTCTCAATAAATTGTCAATAGATTTTTTGCATGCATTGCTAACTATCGCTGTAAGGAATTTATTTTCTCCGATATGGAATGGTTGTGTTTTCCATCAAAATGTCGTCATTCCCAATTGTGTACAGTTTCGCCTTACACTTGGTTTTTCCATTAGCCACGTCTTTTTCCCACATTTAATATGATCAAATCGGAAATTGTTATTTTTCACAACTAGCAACTTTTTGCCTTTTTCACTATACATTCATAAACTACTTATTTTAGAAATAAACTATTGTAGGGTATAATTTAAAGTAAATTTTATTAGGAAACAACTCGACGCTGGCCACTACACTACCGAAGGCGGTCAAGCTGGTGTTTTAGTGTGGCTAGCATTTGGAAGGGTGCTGGGTTCAAATCGCAGTGGCGATTGACTGAGCATAGAGTTTTTTTAGGTGTTCTTAAGGCAAACTTTCGAACTTTCGAATATTCATCAAGTAAAACTGAGATCACGTAAAATAAAGTTGCTAAAAGTTTACAATTGTCACGACTTTGCCGAGTCTCTTTGGAGCAAGGCTTGTTGTGAATTACAAACAAGAAATCAAGTCTCAAGAATACCTTGACAAATAGAACAATAAATTCCGGAAGGTGGGTTATAATATAGCTGCCACGTTTCTACGTTGTTACCCATATATTCAATCAAAATTTGATCTTGAGTTTCTTTTACTCGTTGTTTATCTCCATTGTGTTTATCTCTCAATCTCACTTGCTTATTAAGTTTACTTGTCGCTTACGCAGAGGTGAAAGTAATACGCAAAGAAGAGAAACAACTATGTGGACCCCAACTTCTCCCTTTCTCACGAACCTAACAAAATGCCAACATTAATTTAATATCTGCCGGTACCACCGTGGACATACATATTCAGCGCTGCTTGTGACACATTTTGTTGATCTCCTTTCCACTAAATTGCTATTTATAATTGTATGAAATTTTTACGTATTATGTAAACATGTATCACTCTCTCACCTTGTGCTGATCCTGTAACCAGAGCACGTTTTCCTTTGAATTGTTTTTCCATGTTGGAGATGTATGTACGACTCTCAAATATGAACTATTTGAACTGTAGACATTCAATAACTAAATTATTCTATTCACTTATCTAATCAATAAACTGAACTGTAGTGTATTCAGTTCATAACGGAAATCATGTTTACATAAAATTTTACTGTTCACAATCAAATGTTACATTAACCTTGAAGAACCTTGGAATTAATGGGATGGCACCAACATTTCATGGGAATATTTAGAGCAATTCACAACTGGCGGGAATACTTATTGCTTCAGTGGGGAAAATATTTTATACCACCTACAGAGACAATACAATTATTGTATCCAATTCATACTTTGGACGAAAATAATATTTCACAAAAAGACTGGTCAATTCAACAACAAAACTGAAAGCACCAGAACACCACATTAATATTCTAGAATTTGAAATTGCTGTCCTTAAAGCTGGAGGTTTCTGCTTTGGTAAATGTGCACACAAAAACAATTTTTGTGCATCAGTGAGGTATTCCCTATGCCTAAAGCCTTCAAACCTTCAAGAAAAATTCCAATATTCCAACGCTGACTCACGATGTTCTTTGGACATAAGAGGCTTCCCTCTCGAGTAGTCAATGTATAAAAAAAAACGTGTGGCACTCGGGGACTGCCGCGGTAAAGCTATTGCCTAGCATTTTTTATCAACTTATGCAATTATAATTATTTATTTATTTTTTATTTATGCAGTATTTTTTTTCTTTGATATTAATTCAAGTTACACTTTTTGAGCGTGGTGACCGATAAGAAAAGAAAATTTTTTCTTTTAGTGAATAAATGAGAAGTTAATGTAGTTTAAAATATTTTTATTATCTTACAATACATGTAGGTTATTCAGGAATTTTTATCATTGAAACTATAGGTTTATGGTAACTGAAATAAGAAACATAAGTTTGAGACTTGATATCCTCTAAATATCTGGAAAATACCGCGTCAATGGTGGTCCCATATTTTGTTGTGGATTCTTGTGGATCATTATTCATTTTCAAATTCAATTTCTCCGAAAAGAAAGTTGTCAACCACTCTGATTTTTTATCAGCGAAGTTGATGTTGAAATCGCCAGCCAAGATAAGTGGAAATTTATTACCATTTGTACCAAGTATTTTCGACCCTTCTTCAGTGTACTCCAGTAAAGTGCGACGAATAAAATGCTCTACGTCATCCAATTTTGGATTCGGAGCAATGTAAATTGCTACCATGACTATGTGTAGGCCATTTCTAGGTTTGCATAAGCACGCACAAATATCTCAAACAAATGAGCGCCTAATATTAACATCGCTAACGTGTGCAATATTTACTTCAATATTCGGAGTCATAATATTAGTAACATTATTATTATTTTGGTAAATAGCTACC
Source organism: Endomychus coccineus (assembly GCA_958510875.1). NCBI lineage: Eukaryota > Metazoa > Arthropoda > Insecta > Coleoptera > Endomychidae > Endomychus > Endomychus coccineus. The sequence goes on along the minus strand of OY294067.1, from coordinate 235,847,479 downwards.
CCACCTTTTGGAACAGTATCTACAACAGTATATATACCTACATGTATACTTACGGGGCGCACATGCGGTGAGTGTGGCATTATAAAGATATAATAGATACCTATACATCTATATACTTTCTCACAAACAGCTGCTTACGTATTCGTCCGATTTCGGAGCAGCTCGTCTCGATCCGTGCGAGCTTCGTACAGTCGAACCATATACATACACGTTAAGCGAACGCTCGGACGAGCTACATGGTAGGCGGAGTTGAGGGTGTTAGGTTTTATTTTCGCTACGGAATTTCTTGATTCGGTCGCCGCGCTCAAAGCCCGCGATAAAAGCTATGCAATAGCTTAAAAATCGTCCACAAAACTTATTAGTAGATATGTGACAAACAAGATTTAAGGTCTCAACAAATCATATAATATGAAAGACATCAGTCCTATCCAAATTATTTTCAACTTATAAGATATAAGTTATTGGAACTTTACACCGCTCGTTTTTTTTATGGTAGCAATTTTAGTTTAAAAATATGGGAAGTAAATAAAATATTTATCATGGAACTGACATGTGACGGTAAGTATTACACAAATAAATTAATTCACAACAATTAAGTAAACTTTGGATTTGTAAAAAATATTTTCTTCAACTTCCTAGACGTTTGAAAATTAGCACATTCAATGACTTTCTTTATTTTGTAAATTCAAAAACTAAAGCTGTTTCGATATTTTGATGTCGTTTTCATAAAATACTCTCTATTTACATGTATGTACATAGATCGTGAGCTTTGACATTTGATACATAGACTACTTTCCTAACGAATCTATATATTCTATCTAAGGGACCTAACACACTTTATTTGAATGGTACATCATCAGCTTTGGATTGCGTAATTACAAATAGCTGTGAAGTGTCTTGAGCTTTGAAGTTTGAACCCTATATTGATGACAGCTCAGCAAATCGGCAAGTTTTTACCCAATGAACATAAAAACTTACATCTATGTATAAAATATTTTTTAATCAAGCAACCTTTTCAAGCTAAGACTTCTTGATCGTTTCGGCGTACCAAAGCCTCAACTAGAGTAAAAATGACGATTTTCACTTCTTTTCAATTTAAATACTGTGGTAAAAACATAGTTATTTTGGGTGAATAGTATTCTATAGAGTTTTTTTTCCCAGTATGGTTCCCAGATTTTACCTGCTTGACACTTCAGATGATGTCATCGAAGCCTAGGTTCCTGGATTCACTTGAACATAGCGGTAGGCTCACTGGAAAACGTGTTATGAAGTGCTCGATATGTTGTATTTAGGTGATCTCACCGACGACGTTCACAAAATATGTCTAAATTCGCCAAAACAAGCCGTCTTGGCTTACGGATTTCAAAATGGCATATGTATGTATTGCGCTTCGTTGAACGGACTCGATTCTATCTTGATACCATTTTAGGTCTGGATTCGAAACTGGACCCGCATATTCCAAAATTGACCTCAAGTAAGATAAATAAATCTTTACGAACTTCTCCTATGTTTCAAATGTAAATTGTTATAAGAGAGATATATTTCAAGTGACAATGAAAATGAAATTTGATAGTGTTACGTAATTTATGGTAAATTATCATAAACGGAATTTGATCATATGGTTAGGTGTTTCATAAAATGTTCTTATCCAGTGACATTCCTTGTGATGGATCGGAAAATTTAGCCTTTAGATAATTATTTAACTTTCAGATATAAGTATAAGTAATTGGACAGTTCAAGCCGATAATCGGATCCCCTCAATTTTTTGGGGTAAATGGCGTCAGATCCTCTAGTATCTCTACTATTTACGTCTATACCTTGACAGAGATATCGACCGGTGGCACTGCAGCTTACTCGTTCCGCTGTTGAGCAAAACAAAAAAATCGTACGGAACTATTAGCTGCAGTGTTAATGGTCGATTCAGAAATTATACTTTTGTGGCTTATATCCAGCAAGTAATTTGATCATTCATTAATAATTAACTGAATTGTTAAACTGTCGTGTAGAAACATCATAACAAAACCCATCCCAACCCATACATGCTTCATTGCAGTGTTGTTGGGTGTTTCAAATAGGTTCAGCAGAAGATTATTTCAAAATTATTTAAGGGTCATTTAAAATTATTACTTCGTAAAATATATTGCTCTGTGCATGTACATTAACAAAAAAGAAAATAATAACATAATAACAACAGTTCTCAAATCGCTCCTCTTCTTAGATGGCGTCTCTTTAGTCTTTAGTGTTTCTGTAATGAATTCTTGAACAGCCGTACGTAGAAAGGCAGGATCTTTGCTCGGGATGACGTTTTCCTGGCTAATAGACATCTAAATGAATTATTCGTTGTGTAAGGCTGGCAGTAATGCACAACCTTAGAACAGCTTTTGATTAACTTCAATCGTTTTTGATGTCCCTGAAATAATTTTTTTCCGTAAAGGGCAACGTCATTTCGTTGTGACTCATGCATATAATATAAGGCAAATATTGTTGAACAGTGTGAACAGTTATAAGCAAGCAGAAATAAACTATAATTCAAAACTACAAGCCATTTCAAAATACATCTGACAAAAAGCTGTGATGAATTGATCATGTGACTTCCCTCACTTTTGTTATCAACATTCGGACACTCCTGCGGGTCAAAATTGAATAATTATAGGAACAGAAAATATATTGGAAACGATTTAGAAACATCTAATGAAAGACATATTATACTCTATGTTACATTGAAATTTTATACAAATTGTCTACATAATGTATTTCACAACTCTATGTTCCATACTGACCCCTGCTACCAGGTTAATTTCCCAATTATTCAAACTATAAAATAATCTTGTTTTATACTGACACTTCTGACACATGAACTATCAAAATATACCATAGAATAAAGACATAAAATAGATCATGACGTCATGTATACATGTGATATTTATTTATAACCAGAAAAATATGGTTGTCCTTATGATCCAATAAAATACCACAATTCCATTTGAAAAAATTAAGACGGATTTCAGAACTATTACTCGAAACGGGGCTACCACGGTCAAAAACGATACAGTTTCTATTCTCACCGTTTTAAAGCGATCTGCAAAATTTCAAGTCCATACGACTGTGGAGACGATGGCGCCGTTCCTAGCAATCGTCTCCACAGTGAGTACGCACGCACGCACACAAAAACACACACACACACACATACATTTTGGTTCTTTATTATGACATCTTTTTGACGTTTCGACAATATGTTTTTAACGTTATCAAAAAATGTTATGTTAATTAGTGTTTCCATGTATCAAATTATCAAATTGATGTACTTGATAATTAGTCATACATTACTCTAATTGGATTCCAAAACACAAGTCGGCTACAAACGCATTTCATTAATCGAAATCATCTATTCTTTTCTAAATTACATGGAAGCACTAATTAACATAACAATGTTTGATAAAGATAAGAATATATCATCGAAACGTCAAATAGAGAAGTCTTATTTTATTTTTAGTCATAATAAAGAACCAAAATACCAAGAAATATTCGAGAAGATAATACTCTCTTCGATCGGTGAGTAGCTTCAGGTTACCAAATCGTGAGCCCTAAGTAGTCTTGTTATTGAACCCAGAATGACTCCTTCTACATTCGGTTCATCAAGATCTGCACCGAGTTCTTACAAGCCGGAATGAACTTAAAGTTCGAAAACAGCGAAGACCGAATTCAGCTCATAACGCCGATGATCAGAACCAGTACGACCTTGTGACCTGGATGTACCATGCGGAGCTCGAACAAGAGATCTTGATATCTTGTCCGTTTCTCCTCTTTCAAGACTATGTTCTTCTCTGTCGGAGCAGAGAATCCGATGACATACATAGTCTTGGCTGGTTTATAAAGGAGGACATCAGGCCTAATTAAATTTTCAGCATTATGAAGATGACTTAGATAATTTAACATAGGATTATAAAAATGAAGAAACGTAAAAAAATTAATCATAGGCGGGATTCGAACCCACATTCCTAGATGTCTAGTCCAGCGTTTTTATTAATTACACCCAGGGTTCGTCAGAGTCTCATATTTTTGTAAATATAAACCTTAGACATTTAAGGCATGCCAACTCTTTGAGAAAAGATTCATTCGTCAGTTTCTATGTCCTATTCAAGTATTATCACAAAGGACATATTTATTATTTGAAATGGAGTAATCTTGATGTTCAAAATGTTCATAATGTTTCTTTAGTAAGCATGTACGAGATATTTAATAAATAGCCAATCAATTCGCTAGTCATCATAGTGACGGATTGGGTATTTACAACTGATGATGACCAAGATCGCTTCGCTACAAGATACGATTGTAACAAGGTAGCGTCCGAGTGAGCCAATAAGTTTGGGCAATGTCAAGATTGCTGCTGCTCCAAGGTATTGTGAAGATAAGCAATCGACGATTATGTAAAATGACAAGAACATTACATGGACATGGACCCAAGTTAGGACCGAAATAAACTGATCGAGATCGGTAATATGTAAAAAATATGTAGATGTTGAATATCGCCAGGTCAAGAAGTTAGACTGAACGAGCCATAGGGATATACCAAGAATTGCAGGATGATACTTCGACTGAGATATTTATGCAGTAAACATAATCCCGGCGCATCCGCCAAATACAACAACATGGTCACAACATCTTTCATTGAAATTGGGAACCACGAAACTTGTGGTTCATTGGTGCTACAGATGATACTCAATATTAAATTCCCCATTCACACAGTTCCTGTAGTATGCCAGTTGAATGGTAAAGAATATTTGACAATGTGGCATGATCTGGTATTTTGTTTTATTAATAACCCATATACTCTTGAACATTACATCGATGAGTGCGAGATAACCGAAGCAGCCTGTTCGGATAGCCTTAAAATCTTATACTCGCCCCACTACTATCTATATCGTTCATCAGTGATATTGAACTGAATATATTGTTCACATCATCATGATCATTTACCAATGATACGTTTATAAAAAAGTAGAACCTTCATTCACTAAATTCTTCAATAAAGTAGAAGATCTTCCTTCAGCGCAGCTACTATCACCGCCCCTTATGAGCAAATCGTTAAGAATCGAAACCAAAATATTTCTGATTGATATAAGGTTCGTTCCAACACCTATTTGATTATCATCATGAAACTGTTATTGAAATCGTTCGAATCTGTTCCATGCGCAGGCGCGATCTTCGCACTGTTCTATGTGTTAGCAGAGAACTAGAGGCTTTGGTTCAGTGACTGTTTGTTTCAGTATTCTCATTCATGACAACACAAAACATAACCTCTGACAACCATAATTTTGCGTTCAACAGAATAAATCGAATTGAATTGTATCTACACGAAAAGCGAATAAAAAAATGTATAACAACACGTTTGTGGGTGAGTAAAATATTAGATGTTAAATGTATTTCAATATGTTGTACATTGTCCAATCATTCTAATATTTATTTTTAAACAGTGGCTGATGGGAATTCATCAGGGCTGAGAACAGCCTCAGGGCTGAGAACAGCCATAGTCAAAGTATACCTTTGACTATGGAGAACAGCTGGAACATCATGTGTTACCCCAATCTTATCCACCAACTATCATGAGAATGATTCCAAACCAAAGACAAAGTAGGAACTTTAGAAATTAAATCTGTCAAAATGATGTGGGATAACATTTCATCTCCATCATCCTCACTAGATTCGAAATCTGATAAGTCACTATCTCCTTCATCACTTTTAATTGTTAATAAATACCAATATATAACAAACACAACAAATGAACAAATTCAAATCAGCTCTCAAAATGTTCAATGCGCAGGTCAATCCACACTAGTTTCTACTTTTGACTATGTACTGAAATGGCCGTACGGAAACCGGTTCGAAAACGATTGCGATTTGGTTGGAATGCCAAACGGATCGTCCGATAAACCGTCAGCTCTCGGTTGGAACGGGTTTGATCTATTGCGCAGAAGCGCGACCGTATGCTATGGTGAACAGTTTCTGGAGGTGTTGGAACGAACCTATAATCGAATAGACTAATACCGTATTCGTGGTTGAAATAGAGCTGTTATGTAGAATAGTCTTGACCGAAGAAATAGGTCATGATTTTTCTGTATTATTATTTTTGATATACTGAAAATGATTTTCATATGAAAAAAAAATTTCCTCTTTAGTTTCACAAACATAACAATCCTTATCATAATTTTCATGCTAATGCTAATGACTTAATGCCTAACTTTGAATCAAATATACTATTCATCTGTGTATTCAGTAAACAGAAATGTAAGCGATTACATTCAAGGCATTCCAAGAAGTTACAAAAGTCGAAAATGTGGAAAAATTTCAAAAATTTATTTTGTAATATTTTTGAATTGTGAATGGAAGTGTTTGATTAATTTTGTGCAGTATAGCTACAGCTGTGCTGTTATATACCCAAGTTTAGTCTAAATAGTAATGAATAAAATCTATGATTAAGCAAGCGGAATAATCAAGTAATATGCTCTTATTCTGACCACTCATTATGTCACCAGAACCTGTTTAATTATGAAAAAATAGAAGAGGTGTATACATATTATAGTCCCGCCATCTGGAACATTCTGAACACTCTGATGAACTTAATACGATCAGCCCTGCCCCTGACTACACTAAGTAAATAGTGCAATGACAAAAGGTTGAAGATTAACAGAAATTGTAGTTTTCACTAGGAAGAACAAGACATAACTCTCCAGAGAACTGACTATAGCACAACAGGTGATTAAAATCACGATATACCTTCGAAAAGAAGTATCATATAAATATACCCTCCAGAGAAGATTGGTTAAAAAACAGCCAACAGCGGCACCGAGGAGATCCAGAGGAGACCGAAGTGGGAACCGATCCCGTCTACCTCTGGAACTCGATGGGAACTGCTCCAGTAGGTGACACGTGAGAAGGGGTACAAAGGACTTCGGCCTAGGTATCAAGTGACCGTAACATGTTCTATACCAGTTCGATGATGTGGTTTTCAGATATTTCACATATTCTACTGATACCTGATGGTGGCCAGTTTGGAGAGTTGATTCTACGAAATCGTAGTAAATATATAGAAACAATTAACAGATCGAAATCGAATATGAATGCTGTGGTCAATATATATATTCAGTAGGATTGAATTATAAATAGATTAAATCTTCTGGATATTTTCAAGATCGCTAACGGAAATCACAATCACAAAGAAATTGCTACAGGTTATTTTCTACAATATTCGCAAGACGTTGCAAGTAACTAAAGTTCCATTTGAGACTTTTTGTAGTTTACAGATTAATATAATTGTAGACTATTTAGAAAAATTAATTTCTCATTATAGAGCTATATCTGCTGTTATTGATATTATCTATTCTACTGTAATTGGAAATGTTAGTACTACTATCATACTGCAAGCTTTTTATTGGATTATCACAATTATAATCATTCACAATGTTCTCAATACTAATTAAAAACTATATCATCATCAACGTAAAATTCAACTTGCCAATGTACTTCAAAAAGACCAATAAATTTTGTTCATGTCAAAAAAAATTAAAGCAAGCACATGAAATACTTAGACCAAGACAACGTTTCAGGTATGCATAACTGCCAAAATCTAGAAATTGAACACGCAGCGTATATGAATAGAGAAGGAATAAATGAAATTTGTTCTGATTTGTTATCTCCAAGGAATTATAATGATGCCGCTAGGAAATATTATCTAAGAAAAACTGTTCATGATTATTTTGCTTCCATGTAAATTCCAATGACCTTCAGCAGAATACTCAAATTGATGAAAAAATTAATCAATCCCAAATACAACATCTTTTTTGCAAGCACTAGCGCAACCACAACAGCTGCGTTCAGTTACAAGTGCTTTAAGGTCAATGATATTTTGAATGGCAAATATTGAAAATAAAATTTTGTTTTAACTTACAATAAAACGGACGTTTATTTGTGATTGATTGGCTGAGGTTTTTGCTTGAAGCATCTTAAAGAAGGCACCTAAATGCCAATAGAGTGCTATTCAAGAAATTATCATAGCTCCGTAGCCCAACTCTTTTTCTGCAATTCATTTCCGTTGTACAATATAATAATGGAGAATGAAATTATGCACTAGCCATAACTTGATAACAACTATTACAATTTGTTTCTCTTCAACATGTTGCTGATTTTCATATCATCAATTCATCAAACAGTGTTTCTTTATTCCGACAAATTAATCTTGAAGGAACAGTTTCAAATTTCATTTTATCTCTTATATTTAGAGTATAACAAGACCAGTTACTTACTAATAAAAGCTAGCTCCCCAATGATCATCGATGGCAGTTATTGTTTGAGTGTATGACGTGTTATTAGTAGTCGGTACACACTGAAAGCAATAATTGATTCCATTGTTATTGTCCCAATACTGGCATCCTCTGGTCTGGAATCTAACCGCAAACTCCAACCTTTGTCCTACCGTTAAAGTGTGAGCATATATTAGAAAGGAAAATGTATCAGAGAACCCATCACAAGAGTTTTCCACGTAAGTTGCTGGGACATCACAGAAATTTTTCCATGAATCTAAAGTATATCTGATATGTACGGATTTATGGAAGTCTATATTCCGAACTCTAATCATGCCCTTGATCGAGAACACGCTAGGATCATCTACTAAGGCATTTTCTAAACATACTAAATTATCTCTAACTCTATCAAGGAAATCTGTTTGATCTCCTGGTTGTTGAAACAGCTGTAAGAGAACTTTTTCATACTTAACGCTGGAAGAAAATGAGTCACAAGTGGAGTCGTCACTCAAATCGATATCTCGCAAGTCATCATAAGCTGAATTTGGTATCTTAGGTATTTCATCGACAAAAGTCTTAACATCCGCTAAATCTAATCCTAACGCATCTGCAAATCTAACTATTTTCTTCCTTCCTGGTGTATCGGGGGGTGTTTTTCCCGTTTTCAAAGATGAACATCGTCGTACTCTAGGCAATTCCTCATCATCATCTTCCAAGCAAGAGTCATCATAAACATTTATTTCTATTTTCTCTTGATTAATATCTTCTAATATGTTCAAGCAATTGTCATCTTCTGGTTCGGTAAATTTTATGATGAACGGGTTTATGGTTCTAGCGCTTTCATTTTCATTTATTCCTAGAGGACATTTGTTTTCATCATCCCCAGGGTTTAATTCGTTTAATAATTGACCGGTGTCACTATTTCCTATTTGATCATCAACGATTTCTCCTTCTATACTATGATTACATTGAGACTCTTCAGGGTTACATTCACTAAAATCAATTAAAGAGCCGTCTTCATCTTTTGAATTCAACGTTATAACTTCATTTATGGAGGAACTTGCTTGGACGTTACTTTCTGATAGGGATATATATAAATCATCTGTGGAATTGCTATGTTCTTGAGTATTACTTAAATGTTGATCCGGCAAACTTTCGCAACAAAGTTCGAAATTATCATCACAAACCGAACCATTATATTGCATCGTACATGAGATGTCTGCTTCTCTTTCTGCATCATAAAATGATCCGCTTGAATCACTATCGATCGAGGTGAACTTTATACCGTTCATTAAAGGAAGCTTAGTTTCTTTTCCCATTTGATTCAAACAATCTTCGCAGAAAGGAAGGATCAAGTTGTCTTTGTTGAGTGGCGTTCGCAGATGAGGTTCATCAATTTCTTCTTCAGGACTCTCCGGAGATTCAAGATCAGTTATATCACAAAATATTTCAGTGTCACTAGAGTGCTTAGGTTGCGCCACGGCAACGTGATTTTCATGTCTTCCCAACCAGCTAGTTTCATTTGCCATATCATTGTTATCATGTATACCTAATGAACGTAATCGTGATTGGAGCCTTTTGGCGAAAGCCTCTGCGCGGCCTCTGCAGGACATTGGAAGGAACGAACTGAGTCCACACTTGTTTCTATCGGAAGACATGGGTTGGTGATGACCTTATATCTGAAAAGAAAAAATACTTTCAATAAAACAACTACAATAATTGAAGTCTAAAAAGGCTGTGATCGATCACTGATTTCCCTCACTATTGTTAGCACGATTTTTCGCTTTTAGAAACTTCTGCAGGTGAGATGTATAATTGTGGGAAAAGAATATATATTGAAATGATTTAAAAACAGCCAATGAATCAAATACTTTAGATTATATTCTATGTTGCATTGTAATTTTATTGAAATACCTAATGGATTTCACAACTATGTTTTAAACAGACACCTGCTGTCAGATTGACTTTCGAAATTATTGATACTATTAATAATACAACCTTTCTTTATACTCACGTAGAGTAAACATAAAATTTAATAATAAAAGGAGAAATTCGTACACTTCCGCAGGTTAAATATATGTCTGTGATATTTATTTATAACCAGAGGTTTACGGTTGTCATTATGTTTCAACAAAATACAATAGTAAAACTGAAGATGGATGTCAAAAACACAGTTACTTTAGATCGATTTGCAAAATTTTAAATCCTCACGACCAATAGGAACAACATCATTTCTACAGTATTACGCACATAAACATCATGTTAATGAACTGAGATCAATCGATCACCGACTTCCCTCACTTTTGCCAGCAAAATAGCTTGCGGACACTTCTGCGGGTCAAATCTATGATTATAGTAATAGAAAATATATTTGTAATGATTTAGAAACTGTTAAAGGAAAAGGTCATGAATTTTACTCTTTGTTACTGTAGAAAAGTATAATGAACTACTTCTTAATTTGTTATTCATGATTCACATGTTGCAGCAAAATTAATAAACAAACTTTGTATTAAATTTATTTCTTAATTTTTTGAACATTGAAAAATAATAATAAATGTCAATTATCTATCAAAAACAAAACTTATCCATAGCAACTAGAAATAAAAACAACAGTGCAAACACTTCTGGCAAAGTTACAATAAATTTTATTCAAATAGCCCACATAATGTCAGGTTGACTTTTTACATTATTCACACTATAATATAACCTTGTTTTATACTGACTCTTGTTGTTACTACTGTGACCAATTTTATTAGTTCATGTGACCGAAGGGGCCCGTATAAAACAAGATTTTATTATAGTGAATAATTTCGGAAGCCAAAAAGTAGAGTGGCAAAATATATTATTTCTATGATCGTGTAGAAAGTTATCATTTTTGACACTATCTACTGTGGCAAAAGTTTAACTTCTTGCACTAGTGCAAAAAGTAACTTATTATTTTACTATTTGCACTAGTGCAAATTGCGAGTTTAATCTGAAAATAACATGTTTTTCTTGTAATTTGGGTATACTAGAAACGTGGTAACTACAGGTACTATGTACCTTAAATATTCCTCAAAACGTTATTGTTCGATATTAAAAAGAGACCTTCTTCACTCTAATTTTGACTAATTCAAATCTAGTTACTAATGAAATCATATTCATAGTTACCTATGGTTGACGTTTAATAGGATAATGAGGAAGAAACTATTTGTACTCCTCCAGATATAATTGAAACAGCAAATGAGGCTACGGCACATTTATTACCCGATAAATCTAAAAAAGTGTATGAAATTTGTTATAGACTGTTTATATACTGGTTTGACACAAAGTTTGTTAGTAACATTACTGAAAACGTGCTCCCGCCGTATTTAAAAGAAAAATCATAGATACTAAAGCTGTCGACTTTATGATGAGAATAGTCAATGTTAAAAGCTACAGTTTTAATCAATAAAAATGGAAACTCGACATCTAACCAAATTAAAACCATTTCCGAAGGAGAAATCGGTAGGATACCGTCCCAAAATATCAAAAATATTCACATGACAGGAATTTGACAAATTTTTCATTGAAGCTCCAGAAGATAAATATCTAATGAAGGTAACACATGTAAATGATGTTAATTTTTAACTTTATTTATTTTTTATTTTGTTATAGATAGTTGCAGTATTTATCATTGCAGGAGCATGCCGCAGGGACGAGTTACAGAAACTGACATTAAATGATATTAATCACATGGATTCTATCATAACTGTGAATATTCCCGATAGCAAGACAAACAAACCTCGAACATTTGTAATAAGCGTTAAAATTAGATGTTTTAGTTTTGTTGAAATGTATCGCAAATATGCATCCCTTCGTCCCCAGTCTACCAGTCACGTAGATTTTTTTATAAGCTATTATAAAGAAGAATGTTGAGTTCAACCTGTTGGTGAAAATACTTTTAGTAAAATTCCAAGTGATATATACATAAATATTGAAAACCCAATGCATTACACAGGACATTGTTTGTGGAATCGGGGAGAGGCATGTTCACATTGAAACGCCACGAAGGAAATCTTCAACGGTAGCTGAGGGCTACATTAAGTAGCCAATTTCTTCAAAAAAACTGAATAATGGAAGGTGAACCAAATACCAGTACCCTAAACAACAATCCGAAAAAGAGTTTTATGTGAAGAATCAGAACCTCTACAAGCAAAAACGAGAACAAAATTTAAAAAATTACTGAAAATAAAGAAGTTTGTCCATCACTCACCATAGAAAATTGTTCTCACAGTGATATTAAAATTGAAACTATCTCAAAAAAAAAAGAACCTAGTTTCATTAAAATGACACCAGTTTCAACTGTTCATGTTAATATTAGAGCAATTCTAAGAATTAGTAATATTTCTTGAATTGTAATACTCTTGAATAAAATTTGAAATAAAACAAATTTAATTAGATCATATAAAAACTGTTGTGTGCAACATATGCAAAAAGCATATTTGTTGCACTCGGCATGCAAACTTCATGCATCGTGAAACAAATATACACTTTTTACACTAGTTACACAAATAACTAAAGTAGACAATTATTTGAATAAAATTTCAATAAAACATAGAGTATAATTTAACACCTTTCATTAGCGGTTTCTAAATAATCTCCAATATATTTTCTGTTCCTACAATCATACATTTGACCCGCGGAAATATCCGGAGGCTATTTTGATAATAAAAGTGAGAGCAATCAGTGATTGATTAATAACAGTTTATCAACTTTACATCTTAATGAAACAAAATTTGGATTTGACGCGTTTCGGCTTTCGCGTTCTACAGAAAATTAGTTTTATTGCTTCTCATAGTTCAAATTGGGTAGATTTCTCTGAAGACACAATTATTATGATGATTAGATTAGAGTCTGTTTTCAAGGTCACAATTAAATTAATAGAAATTAATTTCTGAAGGCGAAAACCGAAACCCCTAAAATGAAAATGATGTTTCTCTAAGATTTGAATATCTATAAGTTTGAAGGTTCTTTGCTTAATGAGCAACATGTAAGTATATTTGAGATATAAATTACATTCTCCAATTCATGAAGATATCTTACACTATTTGATATTAGTTGATTATAATGAATAAACCTAAAAAAATCATCGATGAGAGTCGACTTATAAATTTCTAGTTCAGTGTCAATCAATAACACCACTTTGCACTTTAGTAAGAGTCGAAATTTTATATTTTTTTCCGAATGGTTATTCATATTGAACACTCCATGTGACTTCTTTAGGATTACGATTCCTTTCAATCGTGAAATTTTTATTGTTAACAAGTGACCTGTATGCTTACATAATCAAGTTATTTTTATTCGTCAATATTCCCCCGTTGAAGCAAAATTAGTACTTGTTTGTTTGTTTGTTTATTTATTAACGGGAGACCGCCAATGTTACAAAAATCCAGCTCATGTGCTTATAAAAGATACAAAAACATAGTAATGAAGTAAATAAAGTAAAGTAAATTGTCCATTGTGCATTAAAATCATACTTAAAATTTATAAAAAGATTAAAATAAGCAAAAATCAAATCAAATCAAACGTAACGATTAACACACCGAATGGAATATAACAATAAGATTCCTAAAAATTTATAAAAAAATATAAAAATAATATACAGTGTAACAAGGTTCTTGAAATTTTAAATCACCGTATCAGTTCTGAATAAAGTTCAAGATAATAAGGTAACATGCAATTTAGTTTTATTCTTAAAATTTTTAAATGTTGAATCAAAAACGTTTACTACATTCGTATACTTATTACCACTTCTAAGTAGACGTGTAATTAATTGGCGAATTATAGCCATGATTGTTTAGATGCAATGAGCAATAAAATACTTCGGAGTATCTAGTTCTGTGCACAGAGCAGTTCAGATTGATGAGACTTAAAAGGTAGGCAGAATCTAATTGACCATTTATAAGGTTATGTAGCAAACACAGATCAGCATGCAAGCTACGGCACTCCAAGGTTGGCAATTGCACTAATTGGGCAGTAAAGGTACGACTATAGTACAAAAAGTTGCATCCCATTTTATATGCAGCATAACGTAAAAATTTATTTTGTACCCTTTCAAGTACATTAATGTGACATGCATAAAATGGGGACCACACAGTAGAAGCATATTCAAGCACTGAGCGCACTAAAGAGCAATACCGTACTTTTATTGTAGCTGTTGAAAAGTCTTTAGAAGATCTGTTTAAGAAACCTAACATTCTATATGCATTATTTGCAACTGTATCAATATGTTTAATAAATGTCAAGTTAGAGTCGAAAATTACTCCAAGATCTTTGATTTCTGATTTGACAGTTAATATTTTATTTCCAATATAATATTGAAAATTAATGAATTAAAAACTCTTGCAAATTCCTACATGCGTCTTTTTTATGTTGAAAGTATATTTTAGGAAGAATGCTCAAAAGTAATGTTCCACTAAGGTCGTTCACAACCTTTTTCTATTACCTCATAAATCTTAACATTTGGTTCTTAAAGTGATAATTTTACCTTTCAGTCGTATAGAGACGTTACTAACATGCGTTTGAATATTATGAGAACATTACTAAATAGTGGATTCTTGATATATTATACTTATAATGATTGATGTGTTACAATTTCGACTATTCGTGGTTCTGTTCGTTTCGGCGACGTGTGCATTTTTAATTGAGATTGGTGCGATAGGGACGCTTTGTGCTATTACAAACCCACACAGTATACAAATTAAATTGTTTAGATTGCGATGAGACTTATACAGGAATCTCTAAGCAATATTAACAAACAAGAATGTACGGTCATAAATATAGTACTAGAAACAAAAATTTTGAAAATTTCACCGCCTTCGCTAAACATTGTTTTGATTATAACCATCAAGTTTATTACAAAATTGCTAATACTTTAACTAAAGAAACCAATTATTATAAAATATCTATTCTGGAGATGAATCACATAAAACGTGACTCCAAGTCTATAAATCATAGAACATACGTTCAATCATTAAGTCAGATTTATACTAATTCAATTAATTAAAACCCTTGCAAATTCCTACATGCGTCTTTATAATGTTAAAAGTATATTTTAGGTAGAATGCTCAAATATCGTTTCTAATAAGGTCTGACAAACTTTTTCTATAACCTCATAAATCTTCATCTGGTTCGAAAGTGGATACTTGAGCGTTATATTATTTGGTTTCAGTCCTTCAGTCGTATTACAAACTGTGCTTTGACATGACTTCTAAGTTTCTAAGAAAATTGCTAAGCAGTGAATTCTTGATTCATATACTTAAAACATTAGTGTGTTACAATTTCGATTACTCGTGTTTCTGTCCGTTTCGGCGACGTGGGCATTTATAATTGAAATTGGTGCAATAAGGACGCTTTGTGATGATACAATTAGTTTTAAGAAATCCCGTTTTAGATATAATAAGTCTTCTCATGATGGTCGTGAGAACGAAACGTACGTAAAGACGAAAATATAAAATATAAGTGTTAATGTGACCCATTTCCTGGCGAGAATTTATATATAATAAATGATATAAAGCAAAATTAGAAAGCGCTTCTTCATTTTTTCTAGCTTATCTAGCCGATTGTTTCACTTTCCCTCTATCTGATCACATGTTTCATTTTGCTGCTCAGACATGTAATAAATAAATACAATAAAAAGTGACTTTGAAAAATATTCATCCCTCAGAAAAAAACAAACAAAAAATCATATGTACTACTCCCATTATTACTGTTTCGCTACTCAAAGGTAGATGTTAACGTTGAAATGAAAATCTACTAGACGTATTATATATTCCAGAATGAATGGGAGAGAGAAATGGAAAATTATTGAGATGTTGACTTTATCTTGAAACTTTCCTTTAGTCTATGAGCTCTTGTCTTACCTAAAATTCATAGAACCGATCGACGTGTCTTGCACAACTACTTTTAGTTGGTGAAATAAATCTGTTCTGATGTCTTGAAGGCATCACATGACATTTCTAAGGAATAGAACCATTATCATCAAGTCAATGACATTGATATGAATCAGGTATCATAGATAAACAAAATCTAAAATGAGATTGTTATAATTGTAATCTTTGACCCATGGAACTCCAGCAGTAAAATACTTGGTCCTTTCAAATACAATTTGATAAGGTAAATGGCAAAGTAATTGGTTTCTAAATGAAATCACCAGATAATACTTGTCTTGATTACAACACATTTCTAAGAATTTGTTTCTAGCATTTCCTGATAGTATCTACGAGTAAATGTAGTCTACAAATGTCGATGATTTTGATGAGTTAAATTGGAATTCATAATTTTAAGAAATATGCAATATTTGTAGAAATTGATAATGTGTTAAACTACATTACAGAAATGTAACTATAGTTTAGCTAACACCGTAGCTTCTTCAAACAAATACTACAAAGTACTAACTTACTACAACCTAATATATAACTCTGAGGATAATATTAGATGATTAGTAGAATTTTACCTAATTTGGTTTAACGCGTCAAGGGATCAAACGATCAAACTGGTGGCAAACGTAAAATCTAATTATAGGCCAGTACAAATAGTATTTGAACAACAAAAAAATTCTTTACAGCAATCTGACAGCGGGATATTGTAGAACAAGATATTGTAAAAGAGGGAAAAATAAATCGAACCGACAGCTGCTATCCGGGGCGGAATGGGGTGTGTTTTTAAGGGTTGAAAACAGTTTTTCGTGATTTCTGGCTAAACCGTGCATTCTATCAAAAAAAGTTAGGCATAAAAGTTGTTGGGAATAAAAAGATCTACAACTTTTTGTCCACCGTTTTTACCCCAACCTCAAAATTATTCGACAAAAATGCGAAAAACCAATTTTTCGGTTTTTAATTTTTTTCTTTGACAAATTAAACTTTATGAAGCTCTAACTTTGACAAAAGATACCTCCATCCATTGCAAAAATGCTGTAATTTTTTTGGAAGGAAATATTTGGAGGTTGTTGTTAAATTTAATTTAACGAAAAAAAAAACCAAATTTTTAACTGCGATTCCTCTTGAAACTACGCATTCTACAGAGTTCTGTTTTGGCTCACTTACTCACTATTACGTCTACATTCGATAAGTGGTAAAAAAAAGGTATACTGCAATGGAAAAAATGGCGGGAAAATTGAAAAAACCGAAAAATCGGTTCTTCCGTGGTAATTTGCATATTTATCGTTGAATAATTGTTATTAATTAATAAAATCATTTCAATTTTTTCATGTTTATGGAAACTATAATATTATTTCTTTAATTATTGTATAGATCGAGTTTTGATATGATGTCATGCATGTCTAAGACAGCTAATTATATCTGCTATATTCGTATATTAGAAAATTGCTCAAATGCTGAACTTCCACAAATTTCCATACACGAAACTGACTCGAAAGAAATGGAAACAGATCAATGTACTATAACTGAAACAGTACTCAATGAAACTTTCGAAAACACTGGAGAATCGTTCAGTTTTGTTGAATTTGACGGCGAAGAAGTACAACGCTCTGCGAAGAAAGCAAGATTAGAGAAAAATACATCTATGGGAATGCATACTTTTTTAAGCATGTTCAAAATAATATTAAATTTTTTTACCGCATTTATGAATTTCATGTTGTTAATATTTACTACATAAAAACAGGAGGGATCTGCTTCAATTTTTTCACAATGTATTATTTTTTATAATAAAGATTCTTGACCCAGGTATGAAATAAATATAAATTCTCGGGAAATAGGTCACATTAACACTTTATATTTCCGTCTTTACGTACATTTCGGTCTCACGACCATCATCAGACGACTTATTATTTCAATAACCTGATTACTTAAAACTAATTGTATTAACACAAAGCGTCCTTATAGCACCAATTTCATTTAAAATGCCAACGTCGTCGAAACGAACAGAAACACGAAATCGAAATTGTAACACAATGTGTTAATACAATTAGTTTCAAGTAACCCAATTTTAGACATAATAAGTCTTCTAATGATGGTCGTGAGACCGAAACGTACGTAAAGACGAGAAAATATAATAGCAAAAGTGTTAATGTGACCTATTTCCCGAGAATTTATATATAATTATTTTGTATAGAATTTTTTTTTTATATAAATACTTGCAATATAAACTCGTTCAGTGCAACATGCAAATACTGTCTTAATAATTGAAAACCACTCTACAAAACCCGTATATATCATTGTAGATCTACTACATTACCTATTGTATGATTATATTTTGTTTAGTAAACTAATTGATTTCGAGTAAAAAACTAAAATTGTTCTTAAATGCATATTGGGAATGTGCATTTCTTATGTTTTGTTTGATAGTAACAATCCCATGTACGATGATCGTAGAAGTAATATATTCGTATCCTGCGATTACGAAGATACAAATATAGCAGATATAATTTGCTGTCTTAGACATGCATGACATCATATCAAAACTCGATCTATACAATAATTAAAGAAATAATATTATAGTTTCCATAAACATAAAAAAATTAAAATGATTTTATTAATTAACAACAATTATTCAACGATAAATATGCAAATTACCACGAAAGAACCGATTTTTCGGTTTTTTCAATTTTTCCGCCATTTTTTCCATTGCAGTATACCTTTTTTTTACCACTTATCGAAAGTAGACGTAATAGTGAGTAAGTGAGCCAAAACAGAATGCGTAGTTTTAAGAGGAATCGCAGTTAAAAATTTGTTTTTTTTTTTCGTTAAATTAAATTCAACAACAACCTCCAAATATTTCCATCCAAAAAAATTACTGCCTTTTTGCAATGAATGGAGGTATCTTTTGTCAAAATAAGAGCTTCATAAAGTTTAATTTGTCAAAGAAAAAAATTAAAAACCGAAAAATTGGTTTTTCGCATTTTCGTCGAATAATTTTGAGGTCAGGGTAAAAACGGTGAACAAAAAGTTTGTAGATCTTTTTATTCCCTACAACTTTTATATTTAACTTTTTTTGATAGAATGCACGGTTTAGCCACGAAAAACTGTTTTCAACCCCTAAAAACACACCCCATTCCGCCCCGGATAGCAGCTGTCGGTTCGATTTATGTTTCCCTCTTTTACAATATCTTGTTCTACAATATTCCGCTGTCAGATTGCTGTAACGAATTACTTTTTTTTATTTCTAATATTTGCTCCTATTAGTACTGGCCTATTATAGAAATTTAATAAGAAAGAATTAATAAATATTTGTTGAACTCACTTCTTATATTTAATAATCTCAAGAGAATCCAGCGAATTCAATTTATAACTTTTATTCTGAACGTGTAAAATCTAAAAATTATCATTGAAGTTATGGTTTTCCATAATTAAATGTTCTGCGAAAGTTAAATCAGATTTATTATTAATGAAACTACGCATATGTCCTTTGATTCATGTTTTGAAGGTCCTCCTTGTCTGACCAATATATTTATCTTAGGGTCACATGAAGTTGAACCCCACATTTGTCTTCGCATGATTTATATTCATTAGTTTTGATAAAGTTAGCTAAATTATTCCAGGTTTTATACGCAACGTAAATACATAAATTATCAAGAAAATTTGAATTTATATATGTGATTGGTATTGATATTGGTTGAGATGGTAACGGGCTAAATAGAAAGTTCAGTGCACTCAGCCAAAGACCCATGTATACTATCCCCTGCTACGTTTTTCAGGGGGTATTTGGATACCCCGCTGCTCAGCAGAATCCTAAGATCTGTTTTATGCTCAGATCCTTTACGTCATCGGCCGTGATGATCCCCGGACCTAGCCGGGAAAACCTGGTTTGAATGAGCGCAGAACATTCACAAAGAAAGTGGGTTGACGACTACACTTTGTTTCCCTCGCATCTCATACAGAAGGGAGTATCGCTTTTCTCTTATGTATGCAGGGCCGGATTAACACTATGAGGGGCCCTAAGCACAACAGATTTTGGGGGCCCCTCTCCACCCCTTTTTTTTAATTACTCTTTATTCATAGAATAAAAAATAAGTACATAAATGAATATTTACACTATTAGTACGTCTTCTTAATTTGACATAATATACAATGCGTAACTACATTAATCACTTTTACAATTGCACTTTTGGAAACTTATCCGCTGAATGATTCGCTTATATCTAACTGACTTAGAACAATCCTTTCCTGCACTTTCTATCCGCAAAATCTTTTATCAGGTCATCATAGCTGATTCGACGCAATACATCAGCTTCCATGCACAGTAGTGCAAGCGAGTCTAACCTATCCTGTCGCATATTTGTCCTCAAAGGGTTTTTAATGCGTTTTAACTTGCCACTGCACTGCACTTCCAAGATGAAGAGTATAAGCGCGAGTTATTCGCCTTTAATACAAAATCAACTAATTCTTGACTACTTTTAGATATTACCAGTCGTTAGGCATACGCAAACTTTTATATTCCAGTAATTTCCTTACTTCGTTATTTTTTCCCAGAAAAATTGTCATTATTAGTTTTTTAATTTTTAATTTTTACAATTTCCGCGGGGCCCCCAAAATGCCGGGGCCATAAGCTATAGCTTAGTCTAGCTTATGCTATAATCCAGCACTGACTGTATGTTTGAATTTCATCAAATTTCCGTGACCTGTAAAGATCTCGGAGATTATCCTGATGCTTTGCTTACTCAGCGAGAGTATCTCGCTTGTCTTTAGGCCTACCTATTGCAAAGCTGCGCTTTGGCAGTTCGGCAGACGTCAATGCTCCTCCATGCTGAGGCATGTTGATCTCTCAGATGGTTCCGCAAGATCTGAAAACCCCCTTGTAGGGGATACCAGCAAGGGGGTCTTGAATCTGGTCCCGTCTCTGACTAGTTTGTCCGCTCTCTCATTCTCTTTCCAATCTGAGTGATCAGGAATCCAGGTCAGGTTGAGCCTGTGCCCACCGGTTCGCCTGTTAAGGATCACCTTGGCATCCCTGAAAAGTATCGAGGGCACAGTCTGGCTTTTCAGTTCATTGAGTGCCGCTTACCTGTCCGAACACATCCAAATGGTCTCATTTATCTTACCATAGCAGAGTAAATTCTTCGTACATCTGTAGATAGCAAGCATCTCGGCTTGGAAAACTGTGTTGGGATCTCCCATTCACATGGAGTACCCTTCAGTATATCTAGAACCGAAAAAGTCTGCTCCAACTCTTGTGTTTGCTCTAGACTCATCCGTATACTGCAGTCGGTGTACTCTTTCTCGTGGATGTAATGCCTCCGAGGCAGAGTCCCTGCATTATGTCCAGAAGTTTCTGTGCTGTAACCAATTCGGTTATTTTCCACCATACGAGAACTGCACGACTGAGTCTTGAGATAATAAAAGCTGAGTAGATCCATCAGCTACTTAGGTCCCAAACCCCACTTCATGCCTATTTCTGTCTTACACTGCCAACAGATAATCGTAGCGTTTTGGCACCTAGTCTCCAGTTAATTCTGCCAGAGTAGTTTTTTGTCCAAGCTGACTCCCAGATATTTCACCGTCCCGGAAAAGTCAACTGACTTGCCTCCGATTACCATTGTTTCTCAGAGGCTCGATTTTGTATCTACTGGAGAAGATGATAATGGTAGTTTCCTCCGGCTGAATGGAGAGTTTGTTCTCTCTACACCAGACTTGGGTTCGGGCCATATCATTCTATTTTTTCCATGACTTCTGAATAATCATGAAACCTGCAACATTCTGTGGGGATCAGATCTTAAGTTGGGCGGTTAGCCCTAAGCTGACCCGTGGTCCTGGTGTGGGTATAGGGAATAGAAAACACATCACTTTACAAAAGGGTTACACTTTACTTCAACTTAGAGTTCGACGCCATTATAGCTCAATGTCTTACTCTATACTCATTATAATAATTACAAGTATGGATCATTCACAATACCATCCATCCGCATCAATAATGTATGAATATACTATATCTTATTCTTAATGCTCTACCTAATTATATATATTATGTCATTACTGTTTATTGTTTGTTGTTCTACTAAACTAGCCTAGAATGTCGAGGTATCTGTGCCAACCAAAATGTTTAATATATTGACGTAATGCTTGGTGGCCGAGATCTAAACATATACTTACATAACATTCAATATAAATAAGGTCATCTTCTATAATTCCGGGATTCTAGGTAAACTCGTATAGGGATGGAAGATTCCTATACTACACCTCCCTACGCGGGGTAAAAAAATGTTCAATTGACAGATTTAACATTTTTTTTCCCATTGACGTACCTTATTTTTATTTTACAAACAACAGTTTTCCTTATCTAATCATGGTACAGTTTTAGTCTATTTTTATGTATTTCCACTTGATTGTTTCCTACTTTTATCACTACATTGGGGTTCCTTTCTTCCGTAATCACGAAAGGACCCTTGTATAATTGTTCAAGTTTATTTTTCGGAACACTTTTCACTAATACCTTATCACCTATCTTAAAATTAACTATATTACAATTTTCCCTAGATTTCACGTTCCAGTTTCGATACTATCAGATTATCCCTAGCTTCCTTACATGCTTGTTGGAGTCGATACTTCAACTCAACCGGATAATTCTCGAAGTTGTACACGGGTTCTACCTGTTCCGTTATGTTGGAAGGTAAATTACACGATTTCCCGAACACTAGGTCGTGCGGTTTGTACTTCGTTCCCGTATGAACTGTGTTGTTGTATGCAAAAGTCCAAAATGGTACCCATTCGGTCCATGAATCTTTAAATTTTGCCACTTGAATTCTTAAATACGCGCCTAGGTGCTTATGAGAATTTTCGAGGGCTCCCATCGTTTCATGATGGTAAGCTGTTGAATTTAGCTGTTTTATTCCTAACACATTACAAGATTGCTTGAACACTTCCGACAAAAATTCTGTACCCTGGTCGTGGGCTATTTCCCTGGGAATCCCATACCTTAGTACAAAATTAGTGACGAATGCTTTTGCAACTGTGCTAGCTTCTTTATTAGGTATTGGATAAGCTTCGACAAACTTTTTACAAACTTCTCTATATCTGACTTTAGACCTGACCAAGTATATTTTGATTTTATGTTATTGAACATGCGGTTTATACCTGCGTGTCCTCCTGTTTTTAATGTATGAAAATCATTTAAGATTAATTGTCTACATTCTTTTTCATTAATTGTTAATACGTCTGGTATAACATTTATTTTTAATCCTATTACAAAACCGGCGGATTTTATTTCTATGATTTCTTTATTCAGCGCGCTTATTAATTCCTTGTTTTTGGAATTTTTCATGATGCATATTTCAGCAATATTGAAATCCCTACATAAATTTTCTACACTTCTCAACAATGCCCTTAGGTACAATGCCGATCGAAATTGTAGTTTTATGTAAATCAATTTTCTTTCTTCATCATAATATAATGAATTGTTAAAATTAAAATTCTAGTAACACACAATCGGTAGGACGTTTTATAAGTTCGACTACTCCCGGGTGGCCAATCCTATTAGTGTCGTGATCGTTCTTATTAATTTGTCCTTCCTTTTCTGCTTTTACCTTTTGTGCTCTTGTGATTGCAAATATTTTCTCCGATGTTTTATTACACATCGTCTTAAGTTCTGATGATTCAATACGAATCCTTGATAAAGCATCGGCTGTAACATTATCCGTGCCTTTTATATAATTTATAGTAAAATCATACTCTTCTAGAGTCAGTCTAAATTTTGTCAATCTACTAGATGGGTTTGTCATGCCAAAAAGATATACCAGCGGTCTGTGATCAGTGTATATATCAAAATTTCGACCATATAGATAGGGTCTGAAATGCTTTACGGCCCAAACTATTGCCAAAAGTTCTTTTTCGATTGTGCAATAATTTTGTTCTGCCTTGTTCAATGTTCTGCTGGCATATGCGACAGGTCGGTCATCACTGTTGGATAACACCGTTCCTATCGAATATCCCGATGCGTCACATTTCAAAATGAATCTATTTTCTTTTTCAAAATTTGGGTATTGCAGGATTGGCGTGCTCATGAGAGCTAGTTTCAGAGTTTCGAAAGATTTTTGACACTTATCGTCCCAATTGAAAGATGCATTTTTTCTTGCTAATTGATTTAAAGGGTTTGCGATTTTTGCGAAATTTGGAATAAATTTCCGATAGTAGTTTGCGAAAGCTACAAAACGCTTTGCATCTCCGGCGTCCTTTGGAACCGGATATTGCTTAATAACTTCAATCTTTTCCGGATCGGGTGATATCCCGTCCGCGGAAATTAAATGACCTAAATATAAAATTTCTTTCTTTAAAAATTCGCATTTGCTTGGATTTAATTTCAAATTTACATCTTTTAATCGTTGTAAAATTTTTACGAGATTTACGTTGTGTGTCGTCAAATCTTTGCCAAAAACTATAAGATCGTCCAAATATATGAAACACGATTCATAATTTAATCCTGTCATAGCCATTGTCATGACTCTGGAAAATACACTTGGGCTTATCTTTAATCCCATTGGTAGCCTTGTTAGCTGATATTGACCTCTGTCCGTAGTGAAAGCGGTGCATTTCCTGCTTTCCGTATCTAATTCCACCTGGTAATATCCTTGTGACAAATCCAAATGTGAAAAATATACTACTCCTGATAATGAATCTAGAATTTCTGATATTGAGGGAAGTGGAAACCTATCATCTTCTATCTGTTTATTGAGTAAACGATAGTCTATTACTACTCTCCACTTTTTTACTCCATTTTTGTCTACTTGCTTCTTTGGTACAATTAGAAGCGGGGAAGACCATTCAGATATGGTTTCCTCAATTATGCCATCTTGCAGCATCTTATCTATGTGCTTATGAATTTCATCTTTCTGTGCGATTGGCAACCTATACGGTCTCACGAATACTGGACTAGAGTCCTTATTCAGATGAATTCCTTGTTTTGTGATATTTGTTACCGTGAGAGGGTCGTTTTCTAAATGAAAAACATCGGCATATTTTGCACAGATTTTTTCAATAGTCGTTTTTTCCTCTCCGTGTAACGTGTCCAAATTTACTTTTTCTAAAAGTTTCTCTACTCGCTCAACTGTCATGTAATCTTTTTTGAATTTACATATATTATAATTTGATAACTTGTCAGTAGTAGGGATAAAATTCCTAATTTTCACTTCTCTTTCATTCGAATTTAAAATACGTACAGGAACTTGACCTTGTACTGGTTTTACTATTGTGCCTGCAATAAAAACACCGTTGCATATTTCCTCATTCAAAACAACGCATTCTTCGTTCTCTCTTACATCGAAGTATCGTACAATTTCACACCTTGCAGGAATTGTTGTATAACATTCATACCT
Organism: Endomychus coccineus; assembly: GCA_958510875.1. Taxonomy (NCBI): domain Eukaryota; kingdom Metazoa; phylum Arthropoda; class Insecta; order Coleoptera; family Endomychidae; genus Endomychus; species Endomychus coccineus. The sequence goes on along the minus strand of OY294067.1, from coordinate 235,821,901 downwards.
TGAATGAATTGACATTGAAATTTTTTCATTATTCAGCATGAAGGAAAACGTAAACGTTTCATAATTTATTATTGCTTTATGTTTTAAAAAGAAATTTGACCCCAGTATTCCTTGAATTCCGTTAGTAAATTGATTTAAAACTATAAATTCTTGTTCAAAAGCTATGTTGTTTACTTTTAAATTTATGTTGACGGAGCCTTGTGACATTACGGAACTAGCGATTCCTTGTATGTTTACTTTTTTGTTTTCGTTTATCCTCTCTGAATTTTGAATAACTTCCTTGAAAATGACACTGACTGAAGATCCTGTGTCGATAAGAAAATTTAATTCATTCATTCCATATTTCATTTTCACACAATTCATTCCATTCGTACTTAGATTTTCATTCACTCTATTCGGAACGAAAAAACTGATTCTTAAGTGAACTTTTCACCTCTTCTTCTGAAGTGCTACTACTATTTTGATTACCTGCCATTTGAGCTGTAAAGCAACCTTGATTTTTGGGTTTGAACCCATTATTATTTTGAAAATTATTTCCAAACGGTTTTTGTTTGCGTTCAACACTCTGTCTTGTTTGACTTTGTTGAAAATTGCTATTGTAACATTGGTTGTTCCCTCTGAAGGGCTTGTATTGTTTTCTATAATTTTGATGCCTTGCGCCAAAATTGTTACCTTGCTTGACTCTATAGTCTCGCATGTGGAATGTTTCCACTTTGGTTTTCTCTGTATGTAGAGATCCATTTTCTTCCACTGCTCCACAAATAGCGTTGGCCAAATTGTCGTAATTTCTAGCCTTTACTATTGTGCGTAGGTCGTTATTGTTTAGACCATTAGCGAAAATATTTACAGCTAATCTTTCGTTTACCGACCTCAAGATATTTGCTGTTTCTTCGTTTCCTTTCGCTTGTGCTATTGTCAGATCTACCAATAAACCTTCAACAGTTCCTCCAAAGCTATCAATGCTTTTGATTCCTTGCTTTGCGCTATGGAATTCATTTGCGAGGGCAGCCTCCGATTTTCTCGTAAGCAGTTTACCTTTTATGTCCTGAACCAATGCCTCAACTGAGTCGTATGCTTTCTTGACTCTCAGTTTTGCATTTTGGCTGAGCCTAGTTTTTAAAACGAAATTTATTAAAAATACTCTTCCAGAATTATCTAGCATGTCGCTGTATAATTCGATAGCATCGATTAACTGTTTCGTGACGTCATTATTTCCATTCATTACTGGAAGTAAAGAGGTCGCGGTGCGTAAATCAAACTTTTCAGACATATTTGACGCTTGAATAAATTGAACAAATTATATACTATTTAGATCTTAATTCTTCTAGAAAAATAAACCTAAGATTGTCTAAAACAGTCATTACTCACATGATGTTCGAAGCACTACACCAATGTTGGTTGACTTTTTCTGATGCCTTTTTTTTTCACCCCATCGCTTGCATCCTGGATGTTCATCTCGATTTCCATTTGCAATTTCCATTTCCCATTCTCCAATTCCAATTCCCAATTCATTATGTCTTCCTGTTAAGCCAATACAATTTGTGGGAGTTACTTCCCTATTCTTTCCATTTGTACGTACATGGATATGGACAGGAAGCGGTTCGTTTCTTTTTTTTTTTTTTCCATAAGAAAAAAGACTGATAGAGATCGCCATGTGGGGATCAGATCTTAAGTTGGGCGGTTAGCCCTAAGCTGACCCGTGGTCCTGGTGTGGGTATAGGGAATAGAAAACACATCACTTTACAAAAGGGTTACACTTTACTTCAACTTAGAGTTCGACGCCATTATAGCTCAATGTCTTACTCTATACTCATTATAATAATTACAAGTATGGATCATTCACAATACCATCCATCCGCATCAATGATGTATGAATATACTATATCTTATTCTTAATGCTCTACCTAATTATATATATTATGTCATTACTGTTTATTGTTTGTTGTTCTACTAAACTAGCCTAGAATGTCGAGGTATCTGTGCCAACCAAAATGTTTAATATATTGACGTAATGCTTGGTGGCCGAGATCCGAGATCTAAACATATACTTACATAACATTCAATATAAATAAGGTCATCTTCTATAATTCCGGGATTCTAGGTAAACTCGTATAGGGATGGAAGATTCCTATACTACAATTCAAAATATTCTAGGAATTCAGTTTCCTGCAATACTAATTCTAACTAAATATGTGTTTGTGTATTTTCAAATCGCAATCTCGTGATAATACGACGAAACGTTCCTATCTCACTCCTAAAACGTCTGAACACACGTCTCATCTAGATTGGATAATCTCCATAGAAACATATAAGCCGGGTTTATTGGCCGCGTTCAACATTCTAAGGTAACTATACTGAAAAATCGGTTGGCATCTATCAGTGAGATACGAGTGTATCAGGGAGATACTATTATTAGAGAATTTGTAATGTTTCATTTTGATTATCAAAAGTTTAGGAAAGGCACAATTAAAGGCCTCGGTTAAATCATATCATACATATATTCTCAGTTCTCGGAGGTCTTTGCAACTTGAGTGACCAACGAGTGTGCAGCCATAGTTGTGGAGTGTCCGTTTTTGAAACCAAATTGGGACTTTAAGTAATGAAATTTCTCTAGGTGTTTACCTATATTTGCCTTGAGTGCTTCCTCAAGCAATTTCGAAAATTGGTACAACTATATTGTCCTATATTCAGTTAACTGATCAGTATCAGCTTTTTTATGTACCGGATACCGGTATCATCTTAGCGATTTTAAGATCTGTCGGATATACAGTCTTTTATACAAAAATGTAAGAGTTTGGTGTGAGGAATAGTTATTTCATTTATTACTGTCATTAGTATTATTTTATTCAAACCATATACATCTATAGAAATACTATTTTTAAGCCCAACTATCAGATCTCTGTCTATTGGCAAGTTTGTCGTATGCTTGTCGTTTGGCTGAAGCTAGTGCACGATAACGCAGTTAAAAAATGTTTATTGTATCGTTTAAGTTATTATTTTAGACGTTAATTAGGAAGAGCAAATATAATGTGTTCCGCATGTGTTGCAAGCCATCATTAAACCATTTAACTGTCAACATTTTATTAGATAAGTTTTGAATTTTTGGAAAGACCTCTCAATGTTATCACTAATTATTTTTAAGAATCTATCAAAATTTGCATCCGTTGTGTACTTTTATTATTGATAAAATCCCAGGATTCAGAAGCTGTTAACTTATTGAACCTGAACAGACCTTCCGAAGTTAAGAGTTTACTTTTTAATGAAGGTACTGTTGTGAAAACATTAATAATAAGAGCTGCATAATCAGAAAGATGAGTTGGGAGCAATTTATACTACCATTCAACAGCTTATAGAGAAATATATATGAGGTTCCCTTCTGTTTGCCAAGTTGAAGGTATAAAATCTGAATAATAAATTTTGGTCAATACCTCTAAAGAAGTAAACTTTCATTATAAAGAATAAATATTAAAAAAATTGATGCTGAATCATTTCAATGTGAGAATCATAATATGGAAACCAAACAATGGAATGGTATTCAAGCTTTGATCGAACGCAAGCATTAAACAGTAGATTCAGGGTATCCACGCTACGAAATACTTTAATCATCTATTGAACACATTACCCTACCCCCCATTACATATTCTAATTGGAAGCCTTTTAGCGCTTCGCGGTCGTTTTCCAAACTTAAGCTCTTGCGCTAAAAGCATAGTTAATAATAATAATAATAATAATTATAATATTAACAATAGTCTTTATTTCCAAACAAAAACTATATTACAACGAAACAATTTATTCTTATAAATTAAACAAATTGGGAAACCACAAGGAGAATTTCATCACCACTTAAACCTTGATTATTGAAGAATATTGTTAAAGAGGAGATTATAGTAAGACTGAATGCATGTTTTTTTGTACTTTAGGAACAAAATATATAAGGTTGCATGCGATTATGATCTATTTAGAATTTATATGGTACAAAAGTATGATATAAATGTTGCGCATAATCCTACTAACTGTATTGGTAAACATTTTTCAAATCTAAAGCCTTTAATACCTAAAGATAAACAAACCCACACAGTAAACAAATTGAATTGTTTAGATTGCGATGGGACTTATACAGGAATCTGTAAACAATATTTACAAATAAGAATGTATGGTCATAAGTATAGTACTATTAGAAACAAAAACTGCGAAAATACTAGACTATCACACAGCATTTTTTTTTTAATTTATACTTAGTATGCGGATATAATAATTTAAGTGAAGCATATGCCCCGTTGAATACATTTGGTGATATGTTCCTTAAATCTGAAAGATCTGACCTATATAATGCCTAGAATTTTGGCCTTATTTGATAGGCCAAGATATTTCATTATTACCAAGAGAGATTCATTGTCTATGGTATCGAAAGCCTTATTGTAATCAAGTATGACCATGGCTGTAACGATACCCCTATCGACTCCATTTATGATATCTGTTATGCTTAATAAAGCCATAGTACAGCTATAGCCTTCCATTTAGTGACTGCCAATGCGTCCTAAAGTCCTTTTAAAACTTTAGTGAGTCCCAGTCGAACCAGTTACAATAGAATGTTGAAAGGTATTGATTGAATAAATGCAATTTTCTGTTATTGAAATAATCATTTATTTTTGATCATTTTTGTCTCTCATGAAATTTTGATGAACTGATTTGTTTCAGAGATAATTTGAAATGTATTGGTGCTCAATGGGTGTCTACGCGTATTACGATAATCTCATAACTTTTTATAATAAAACGAAATAGTTAGGCAACATTTACTGGATAGGAAAAATCTTTGACAAATATTTGGCTTCAAACTGAATTGCTCGCCAGCTTAGAGTGATTCTCGCTCAAGATCGAAACCATATACACAAAGTCTTCCATACATCCAATAATCCAAGGAAGTAAGGTTTGGGCATAAGGAGGTCATTTAATAAAAGCATCTTGACCCCGACCAATCCACCGAATGAGAAATATTTGATGCAAATAGTTCGAAACATTTCTAGCAAAATGCGGAGAAACTAAATATATTATCTTACTTGTAGAGGGCAGTGTGTTTTGAAGAAATAACAAAAATGAATGATCAATATTCATAATACCTGCCCACACATTGATATCAAAATTTACTTGATGATGCATCTTTACTACGACTTTAGGATTTTCTTCGGCCCAAATACGTGTTTTGTGCAGATTTTTGTCTCTCATTAGACGCTAATGTATTGCCATCAGTAGGCAACAGTTTTTTGATGAAACATAGGTACATCTCGATTATTCATTTCGCTTGCTAAATAAAAGTCTTGGTTCGTAGTCTTGAGGGGAAAGAGCCACTTTTCGAACATGTAATAGATAGAGCTACTGATTTCGTAGAATATAGTGTACATCCTTTTTTTCTATGTTTCTGACCTGCCTAGCTAAAACCCTGGTATTAATGATCGTTTTTTTTTGACAATCCTTAAAATTCCCTTCTCCTGTTCAGGTTGAATTATGAGGTCTTCGCTAAAAGTTCCACTATGTCTTACACGGTTACCCAAATTAGAAAAATATCCGCTTTTTGGATGAATTAGCATTGTAGTTACATTTTCCTTTTCGAAAGATTGATAATTTTTTACCATTCCCCCATTAGTATAATGATAAATATCCGTCATTTCAGAAAAGGGAAAAGTGTTTCGCTTACGAGCCATTTTGTGTCTATTTACTTGCATAAATTATTGAAAGGGGATTTTAAAAACTTAAAAAACTGAACGAACAACATTTAATTTGACAGTAAATAAACAATGCTGCCGTATCCATGGTAATGTCATATCCGCTAACTTGATTTACAGTAATTGAAATTTATAAGATTATTGTTAACCGAACTGGCGCAGGTACTAAGAAATAAGGGGAGAATTTGACAATAATTTTTGTTTTGTTTCCTCAAAAGATGTGACTACTCACGTTGAAGTGCTGTGCAAAATTGAGATTAGTAACTTATTAAATATTTGAGTTATTAGAAAAAAACAATTTCAATTTTCAAACTTTGTTATATTGGTGGAATATATAGTTAACGGATTGATCTTCTTTTTACCGACATCCTGTATAATGCAAATTAAGAGGGAACATAATATGGAAGCTAACGCAGATGAAAAGTTATCCAAATGCAGAACATCCGACGAAGTTGAAAATACACTTTTATTTACTCAATTGTGATGACGTAAGTAATGTCATATGCCAGAAAATAACTGTTTCAAACGAATACAAACATATGGATCACCAGGATAAACAATAAATTTTAGTTAATATTTATTTTACTGATATACTTTTAACTACCTACTTCAAGATAATTTCAACGAAATTTCGCATAACAAGAGATTGATTTTGGATAATAATTGATGGTATAAAGAAACTCAACTATACTTCAATTAGTGAACATTTGTGATTAAATTGACATGTGAGACCCGTAAAGTAAGGTTTGGAAAATGATCATTGAATATCGATGGTGGAAGTCGTTAATTTATTGTATTGATACAATAAAACACATTTCCTTCTTTTTTATCAAATATATTATGGAACAATATAAGAGATCTTAAGCTATATCAATATTTCTTTCATGTAGATGGAAGAATAAAAACTTTGTGGTTTACTAAAGAAGTTTGGTCTCAGCGATATCTTCCCTTCAATTCAGATGCACCAACAAGTTATAAAAAATGTGTTATAAACAGCCTTACAAATCGAGTTGTTAAATTGTCCCACCCAGAGGACCGTCTCAAAAATTTGAAAATTGTTCGTAATACACTGGAAATGAATGGCTACCAAAAAACATTTTTCAACCCCATCAGTAAAGAAAGAATAAACAAAATCTATAATGGAACGTCATTTATAAATAACATAACGGTAATACATATAATTTTATAACATAACCATACATTCCGGAGACTTGAGAGAAAATTGAGAAATGTTTCGAAAAGTAGATTTAAATGTTTCGTATAAACGTACTGATTGTTTTGAGGAATATTTTTCAAATGTAAAACCTTCAATACCTAAAGATAAACAAACCCACACAGCATACAAATTGAATTGTTAAGATTGCGATGAGACTTATACAGGAATAACAGACAATATTTACAAAAAATAATGAGAATAGTACTAGAAACAAAAATTTCACTGCTATTGCTAGGCATTGCCAATTATTATTATTATAAAAGATCTATTCTGGAGATGATTCACATAAAACGTGACTCCAAGTCTGAAAATTATAGAGCAAACGTGCAATCATTAAATCAGATTTATACTAATTTAATTAATTAAAGCCCTTGAAAGCTCCTACATGCGTCTTTATAATGTTGAAAGTATATTTTAGGTAAAATGCTCAAATAGCAATATTTTTAATAAGGTCTGACAAACTTTTTCTATTACCTCATAAATCTTCAACATCTGGTTCGAAAGTGAGTTGAGCGTTATATGTTTTGGTTTCAGTCCTTTAGTCGTATTACAAACTGTGCTTAGATATGACTTCTGAGTTTATAAGAAAATTGCTAAGCAGCAGATTCTTGATTCATATACTTAAAACATTAACGTGTTACAATTTAGATTACTCGTGTTTCTGTCTGTTCCGGCGACGTGGGCATCTTCAATTGGAATTAGTGCTATAAGGACGCCTTATGATGATACAATTAGTTTTAAGAAATCACGTTATAGACATTGATACGTCTTGTAATGATGGTCGTGTGAACGAAACGTACGTAAAGAAGAAAATAATAAGCATATGTGTTAGTGTCACCTATTTCCGGAGAATTTATGTATAAAAAGTTATATAAATAGTCAAAATAAGATAAAACCAACATGGGGAAATGGAAGAATGGAATTAAATATTTGGAATTGGTAATTTGGAAAATTATAACGCGAGGATATGACAAATTGGTGTTAGTAAGCGGATTACGGGGAAAATTTTATGTTAATAAATAATAATTTGTCATATCCCCGCATTACAATTTTCCCATTGACCAATTCTAAGTATTTAAATCCGTTCTTGCACTTCCCCATATTCTAACTGCATACCGATTGGTTGATTTTATCTTATTTTGAGTATATATAACTTAAGATCGCCTATTTTTTTGAAGTGTAAACTTCTTTAGGCGCGTTGAGCTATTTCAGATGAGGGGTAAAACCATGAGTCCGTCACGTGCCGCATGCTGTAGCTATATGTATTAGGTATTATATATACAGCCGCGTGCGCAACTACTCGGGTCAGGCGTCAGGCAGTCTCTCTATACGCTTACACACGTGTGCATATCTGAGTCGGATACTCGACGTTATTCATCTACTCGATCCTCGGTCCTCCTGCAGACGAAAGTTATATTTTTATTGAATTTATTAATTGTACATTGTGTACTCAGTATCGTATCTACGTGCAAGGTTTTAAATATTGTGAATATAATTCTTGTCATAAGAATATAACATAAGTGATGTGTACAAGTGAGAACTTTTGCATGCGTACTACACATTGATGACATTGTGTCATATCTAGTTTATTATTTTCATTGTTCCAATGTTAGATCAAATATAAAAGTGAGTATCGTCTTGATGTTTTTTTAATACTACTAATACGAAAGTACAAAATTTTATTTCAAATAATTATTGGTGGTGTAATTTACGATCGTACTGACATTTGACGAAAATGTTTATATGTTTACATTTTGCGTTTCTTTTTTAGATTATTTGTTCATTGGTCCGAATTGAAGAAGTTTTCTTTTACCACCATCCGTAGACATCTTCAATTCGGACCAATAGTGTTTAACATTACTTTCATTTACAGCGATGTAAATATCAATAAATAATATGTTTTTAAAATAAAATAATGTGTATTTATTATAATGATTATCGGGTTACATTCATACTCCTTACAGGGATTGTACCCGCCCATTATACGTTTTTTATTATTAAATATAAAAATGTATATAAATGTTGATTGAAATGCTGACAGCTGTGAAAACTAAAGAAAAACTAATTATATTAATTTTCATTAAAAATAATGAAATTGTAATTTCGGATGCTACCACGAGTACAACTACTCCATACTAAACTCCGTAGACAATAATATTTCTGGCATCGGTTGTCTTCGTTGGTTGTCATAATGCTGAGCAACAAAATTTCGTTAGGCAGAAGTTGCATAAAATGAGAACCGATGATACGGGTGGATGACCATACGAGTTAATTTTAGTTCTTAACCGACCATACATGATAACTAATAACATAGATGTTGGGGATGGATTGTCCAATGGCACTGTCGGAAAATTGTGTCATGTAGAAAGAGATGATACTGGTGAAATCATACGAATTTGGATGAAATTCCCAAAATAAATTGATTACTTCATAATGTCAGTTTCCACTTCTGTCAGCAGTGCTCGGTGACTGCCCGTATTTTTTTTAAATACTTTTGAACCGTTCTGAAGATTACACCCTATAGTTGTCGATACTATAGTCAAAATAGTGTATTATAATATAAGTGAGATAAAGACAAAATAAAAGTATCTTATATTAGCAGTTTTGATTTTGATCGTCAATGGAATAGAACAAAATAGTATATTATACGAAGGAGAAAAATAGCATTTTCACCTGAGGTGAAATATATTACAAAATGAAGCTTAATTAAAAGTTTCAAAATAAAAAGTTTTGCCAACTCAGCCTGTACTAATAATTAGTAGCCCTTTGGTACTTAATGAAAACATTGATAACATTGAATAAAATCGACCGATTTATTCCTGGTTTGACAAAGATAGCATGATACTTATTTGTGCTAATTGTTCGAATGAATTGGTTGCACTAAATTGTAACTACTTATGAATAAACTATAAAAATTGTGTGGAACACTATAAATAAGAAAGAATCACCCTTATGACGTCATTTCTATCTGATCGTGAACATAGTTTGGTAGCATCTCTTCTCAGTTGTGTGAATTTTGCATTAAAGTCTCATTTTGACAACGTTTATTTTGATTTAATCCATTTGTTACAGCTACTTGATCATATTTTAATCTCGCTGTTTACGAATCTATGATTACATTACAAATATGTCTTCTTAATGTCAAGGGAACCTTATAAGTTATTTTGATCGAGTCCTGTGAAGGTTACTAGAACTTGTTGAGGTAGACTGCTTGACGCGTTGTACTGAAGAACATAATTATATTGGTAATTCGAAGTATGTGTTCCTAAACGTAATACTTCGTTTACCTCATTACGTAACACAGGTAAAATGATGTTTATTATTCAATTGTGACGCAGGGTTTAATTTCCACAGTAGGTATATCATATTGTAAATTACCTTGATTTAGTGCATGAGGTAAATCATATTTACTATTCCGTATTGTTTTGATCTTATGATGATAACATTCATTATCTATTATTAAAGGGAATAAATATGTGTTGAGCTTAGGAATGTGGACAAAGTTTTGGTTCTCCAGGTTGAACAGTGACAACACTACTATTAGTCGCAGATATTTGTTTCGCTCTTCTCATGAGCTCGTTATTGGAACGAGGCAGACGTGAAGTCACTGATCAACCATCTCCGGCAGTGATATGAATATCAGCTTCGAAAATGAAATGAATCTGCCGGAAAGCAGATGTTCCACTGAGAATATAATTCACAATGCGACGCATTTATTATCAAAGATATTATATATACATACATGGATAGCGCATCAGGGATTTTCATTGACTCCAACATATGAAACAGCTGACAAGGGGCAACACATCATTCTAGCCATAAGACTACATGTTAATGTAATCTATCATATTATGTTGTTTTCAGAAGAAAATAGCAATATTCTAATAGTGATTAGTTGTTTGGCTTTTTACTTTTATTTTATCAAATGATATTGCGTAATAACTCTCGACGACAATAATGTTATAATAGTGAAGTGTTTGATTAATTAGTTTTATTGGATACTTTTAATAAATCTAAGATATAACAATGGTGAAATCGTGTTCCGCATTTGGATTTGCAAATCTGTAACTAAAAGGACCTAGTTTTCCCGGGTTTAGTAGTTACTGGATAGTGGTAGTAGATACTTAATTGTCAATAATGTAATTAAAACGTACACGTTAGAATTACAACTTTAATCGACTATTCATGATCGAAAATATAAACTAATAATGTTATGATTACTTTTCATTTCAGTTTTACTTGACATGAATTAAAAATGGGTAATAGCAATGAACAAGGATTCTCATCTTTGTAGTGAACACTTTACAGAAAATAATTTCATGTATTCATTTGGAAGGAAATCAGTAAAAGACCATGTAGTTCCTTCTGGTATTTACAATTTTCCAGCGAATGGTTTGAACCGAAAGTGAAACCCAGAGAACCTAGAAATCGGTGAACATATGAATTTGTCATAATTTTTAGCTGGGTATATGTTATTATTATGTTTTTACTAGTGATAATGCAAACATTATTTGTTGTGAGGTGACCTCATTTAGGATGAATGAACAGCCTGTAAATAACCAGAAAATTGGTATGCTATATACTGAGTAGATTTATAACATTTTGATACAATCTTTTCAGTCCTATACCTTCATGTTCTAACATAAACATAATTTTTCAAATTGCGAAGCATACTATTGATAAGCAAAGAAAACTAATCAAATATTTGACTAAAAGCAATCGTAAAATGAATGCAAAGGTTAAAAATCTCAAAAATGTATTGAAACATGTAAAGGGCAGGCAGGACATTTCACAAAAATGTTTACTTTAATTTTCGGAGAATTTGTATTTTTAAGAGTAACTGTACCTAATATTATATAATAATGTTATTCTGTTTGTAAAATTTATGTTCAAAATTGAGGTGACCGATAACAGAAATGCTGTGAACTAAACCCTGTTGATATCACTTTTATTTTCTTTAGAAACCGTAATATTTTGTTAATGTTTATTATTATAACACAAAAGGTAAGCTAGCGATTTGTCATCTGCGACTAGCCACAATACCAGAAGTTCACCACTGAATAACAACTGTTCATTTATATAATTTCCAGTTCTTCTCATTTATATTTAGCATGTTGAGGCACAATCAGATTCAATCTTTGCCTTGGGAAAAGTTCAGGTTTGGGTTATATGGTAGCAAAATTAGATTAATAATTTTAATAAATGAGATACTTTTTTTTCGAATCACCCGAAGAAATAACTAAATTATTTCTGTCTAATTATTTGAGCATTTTGATATTTATAGATATATTTCTTCTACAGCTTACTTAAATTTCAATAATGTATACATGGTGTTCCATATCAGACGAGCCACCCCGTATATTTCTTATCCCATAGTGAGTCGAAAAATCTCCCGAAACACGTCGAATGATTTTGTTTGGGGGACATCTTTTGAAGTATATTTGAGGCTTGAACGAGCAACCTCCTAATAGGGGGCGCTTCAACCCCTCAAAATTGAATAGAGGAGACAGGGGTTGAGTGATATGTCATTTGAAAGGTCTTGGAAGCCTCTTTACAACGGTGTATGAAAAACGTAAATTTGATGAAACGTTTTCGCCAAAAATTAATTTTGTAGCTCGAATGCGCCACCTTGAATATTTTGGTTATTTGTACAATGTACAAGCTCATTTTTATTAAGCCTTTTTTACAAACTTAAACAATCTTTAAAAAATCACATTCGTAAAAAAATTGAATTGTGTTGTCATGCTTACAATGAAAAAAAATTAAATCTGCGTGTTTAAATCAAATGTTCAAATTGTCGTCCATTGACTTCCATGCAATAATACAATCTTGACTGAAAACCGTCTCTAACATGGTTCAGCAGACTTAAGATGTCCTCACAAGAAGAAGTCCAGGTTCAGGTCAGGAGATCGGGCAGGCCACTCCATAGGACCTCTTCTTCCAATCCAACGACCGGGGTATTGCAAATTGAGGTATTAGCGAACTGGTGCGGTGTAGTGAGGAGGAGCTCCGTCTTGTTGGAAATGCAATTGTTGTTCAAGTAGTAGAGGATCGTTTTCTAACTGTTCAGTTATTAACGGATCAATCGCATTTTCCAACATTTCAAGATAAATTTCGCCATTTAAATTACCAGGAATAAACAGAGGTCCAATTAGGTGGTCTCCCAAAATTCCTACCCAAACGTTTAGCTTTTCCCGATGTTGAGTGTGAGCTTCTCGAAATATGGCTCCAAATTCTACAGTTATGCCGGTTAACCTCTCCATTAAGTAAAAAAGTGCATTCGTCAGAAAAGCGAAAGTTGTTCAAGAAATTTGGGTTATTGTTGATACGCTCGACCATAATTTCGCAAAACTCTTGCCTTCGATCCCAATCATCATCATTTGATTCCTGAATTAATTTAATTTTGTACGGATGGAACTTTTATGTAAAATTCTGAAAACGTTAGATTGGCTTATACCGGAAGCTGCAGAAAGTTGTCGTACAGATTGCGTGTTTGGCATAAGTTGGACATGTCCCAATACCGCCACAGCTGCTCCTTCATCATTAAGAATTCCAATGGGTGCCCTTTTTTTATCCATTACTGAACTCGTCTCCACAAATTTTGAAATCAATTCCATTACGTACTTATGGCGAACAGGATGGTTTTCGTTAAATATCCTTGCAGCCGCTCGGGCATAATTTTGATTTTGGTAATAAAGGCTAACCAGCTCAACACGTTCTTGCAATGTGTACACCATATTTTTTGAAATTTTAAACAAATCAGCAAAGTAGTAACTCAACAGATTGATTAAAATCATGATAAACACCTTCTAAGAACAAAAAATGAAGGCAACATAAGGAAATGTTTTTTCATTTATTAGTTTGAGAGAATGTATTATTGTATGGAAGTCAATGGAGGACAATTTAAACATTTGATTTAAACACGCAGATTTAATTTTTTCATTGTAAGCATGAGAACACTATTCATTTTTTTTACGAATGTGATTTTTTGAAGATTGTTTAAGTTTGTAAAAAAGGCTTAATAAAAATGAGCTTGTACATTGTACAAATAACCAAAATATTCAAGGTGGCGCATTCGAGCAACAAAATTAATTTTTGGCGAAAACGGTTCATCAAATTTACGTTTTTCATACACCGTTGTAATGAGGCTTCCAAAACCTTTCAAATGACGTATCACTCAACCCCTCTCCCATATTCAATTTTGAGGGGTTGAAGCGCCCACTATTAGGGGGTTGCTCGTTCAAGCCTCAAATATACTTCAAAAGATGTCCCCCAAACAAAATCATTCGACGTGTTTCGGGAGATTTTTCCACTCACTATGGGATAAGAAATATACGGGGTGGCTCTTCTGAGATAGAACACCTTGTATATGTTACTTGTTTTCCATATTATAATTAAATCTTCACGGCATTATGAAAGATGTTGTTTTATTAGGTCATGTATGGTAATGCTTCTGTAATTGAATATATGTATTATTTAATAATTGAAGCTCTTAATAGCTAAATATGTCATTCAATGTGGGGTACAGTAATTTCAGTTAATTACATACTAAAGTTTTACATTGATGAAATAAGAAACAAGTTGCATATGGGTGCTTCATGGGAATATGATTGAATTCAAAATCAACGATATTTAATTAAATATCTTTAATGTAATTTTGTACATAATACTATTATGTATTGTTGCTGAATCATAAAAATCGATCAAAACTTGATAATTCATGAAATTCGTGTGAAGTTCTCCATTTAATTCAATGTAATGTATGCACGTTCTTGCCCCTTGTCACGTGGTCAGAATAATCTTCATCTCTGTCTAATACCAGGTTGAAATAGGTCTTCTGTCTATATTACGTGTTGGAGTCATCGACGGAATAGCGGCTCCTATGTCATGCGCTATCCATGTATGTATATATAATATCTATGTTTATAATACAGTTCTCACGATTCAAAGAATCAAGGAAGAAATAGCTGGAAATACTACCGCCATGTGACGATTTCGAAACATTGCATACTGAATTACAAACACATCTCTTCTCGTGTTAGAAGTCAATAGAAGTAGCGTTGGCTATTCAGGTTGAACAGTGACAGCGGTTTCGCTCTTCTCATAAGCTCGTCAGCATCGTTCCACTTATCACTGTTCAACCTGGAGACCCAAAACTTTATCTATTGACTTCTAACACGGGATGTGTTTGTAATCCACTATGCATTTAGCAAACTTTAGTAAAATTGTCATCTTCTTGAGTTAGTTCACTTGTATGGAACTGTTTAATTTATCTACTTGGTTTCCGATATTTATTTATAGATTGTGATGCTGCTTTATTATGATACATTCATTCAGATCCTAGTTAGGCTGAAAGTAATTTCCCTAAACAGGAGTGCAGCACTCGAACAATGAAATTTATTGACTCACCGGAATTCAACAGATAGACTTATAGTTTTCAAATGATTTTTAAATTCATGTAAACGTCGAGATTCGCTTGAGTGAAATTTTCGGCCTTCGACGATTCGATTAAGTGAGCACTGTTCGCGGATATGAGATAGTTCTTTATAGACACAGAAAGCGCCGGCAAAGCTTCATAGCTATGTGCCGAAAGGATCGGCTTATGCTTTCGGTTAGTTCACGCCTTTGTTCGCATAATTCGATAAAGATAAGCCGACAAATATCGTACGCCGCAGTCTGATTAGTTGCGTTGTGTAGGTATATTCCTGAATACTGACCAACCAAAGATCACGCGCCGCTGTCTGTTTAGTTTCTTGAGCTCGATTTCGCTAGGCTCTAAGCTGGTCAGTATTTCAAACCGTGATGTGCATAGAGATGGCAAAGATCAATGAAACCGCTGAAATTATCGATTATTTCATTCAGAATAAACAATTAATCATATGATATGGTTTGCTTCGAATAATTAATAATTAAATGACTAGTAACTCATTAATTCACACAGCAATACAACACAGATTGAATAGGGCTTATGACAATAGTAATGAAAATGATAGAACTAATGGTAATCAGGTGAATAATAATCAAAATGAAAATAGATTCAGATATAATAGGGAACCTAGGCAGGAAACATTTGGAAATAGGGAAAACATTTATGAAAATAGTGGAAAAGTTAACTATAGTGGAACTAATCGAGGAGAAATAGTACACTGCAGGTAAAAATAACAATAACAATAACAATAATGAAGGGGAACAGAATGATGAGAACCAGGATTTTTAAATAGGCACGGATAAATGGACTCTCTTCTGAACATCAAAGGGAATTTTTGAAACAAGATCATGTATCACCCTATCAATAAAATAATTAGTTCGTTTCATATGCGCTTAACTGAAGTAACTGAAAATGCAATATAATTTATTTTTTTTATATTTAATGATAGTTTAAAAGTATTAAGTCAGTTTTCAGTCTTTATCATTCTTGAATAACCTTATATTTAGTTTGATTCCAGGTTTTTCCTGCAAAAATGGACACATTATCAGCATAAGATAATATTTTTCCATCGATATCTAGGTCTAGAAGAGAATTCATATAGGCTATAAACAGAATGGGTCAGAGTACTGTCCCTTGTGGTATGCCGGTTCTAATAATTAATGGATCACTTATAGTTTTATTTATCTGAGGTTCTGTTTTCGATCTGTTAGATAATTCTGAAACACCTCTAACACAATTCCTCTAATACCATAAGTATGTCAATACCTCGAGAAGTTTGTCATGGGGAACAATGTCGAAAGCCTTCGCTAAGTCTATAAAGACTGCTATGCATTTATTATTGTTATTTATGTTTAGTGTTACCTCTGATGTAGTTTATACATTGCGTCTTGTGTACAGATACCTTCTTTGAAGCCAAACTGGTTTTCTGATAATATATTACTCTCATTTAAATAATTTTTTTTAATACCACCATTGTGGTTTTATCATTACATGAACATGGATTGAAATGAAATTATTTTCTGGAATAGTAGATTAATTTAATGATTCAATTAATCGACTATTTTGAGATGATTTAATCACTTAACAATTAGTATCGTTCGATTAATGAATTGATCGATTAATCAATTAATCCATATTAATCCTTATATAAATTTTTTTTTTAAATTGTTGTTATTGTGCAGTGTACATTAATTATATTTTATATTCTCTTTTTTGACGCCACTTCATTTTTAGTAGTATTGCTATACTTATTATATTGTACTGTATCTGATTACGAAGAAAGAATAAACTTACTTACTTACTTACTATTTATTGTCATCTCTAGATGTGAGTATTCTGTTCACGTGCCAAATAACCGTAATGAATCAAGAGACGACTTCGTTTACTAACGCTCACTCCGTCTAATAATTCTATATAAGTTTGCTAACCTATCATCAGAAGCTGTAATTTTATTCATTTATAGAAATATTTGAGTTTCAGTACCGGAAAAATCTGATATCTCAGGCCACAGATCGAGTTCCAGATGCAAGCCTCATCACGTCATGCATCACGTCAATTCCTAATTATGTACAACCAGATGAACGGTTAAAAGACGGTCAAGAAAATCCGGATGTAGCATTGCCCAATTTGAACGAACGCGAAACCGCTAACGACCTTAATATAGAGCACTGTAAATAATTCTTAAATGATTACCACTTCCACCAATACCTATTGCACATATTAGGGCACTATTGCTATTTCAAAACTATCATGTGTACGTGACCAATGCACAATGTACGTGATCAATGCGCAGTAGACGCGATTGGATATACCTAGTATGATGTACTGTAAGCACCGGCCTGCTTGCGTCCACATTCTAACTCATCTCGCACTCACAGCGCTGGATAAGAAGTTTCGTATCCTATTTCTCCTCTAGTCTTCTTGGTATAATCTAAAGTTCGGCTCAGAAAAAAAGGGAGGTCTCTGGAATGTCAGACGTACATGAATTAGTAGAAATCCGCTCCGAGTCTAACATTTCCCACCATTAGCCCTCCGGTCGGTTAACTTTAGTATTAAAAGATTTTTGAGATTAAATCCATAGAATATTTCCAATAAAAGATGTTTATTTTTGGCAACTGGGCTAGATTCTTGATACAAACTCAAGATTAGAACAACGCTGCTGTATAAAACATGAGAATTTGTGTTATAAAAATATCTATGCGATGTACTCGAACAGTTCTCAACAAAATTCTATTTATCTTTCATTGAAATAATCACATTAAAAATGAGCAAGTACTATTTTTAAAACATGTATGTGATTTGCATTTTTCCGGTCCACTGAATACTCTCAATAATATTATGAATACAACTCATATTTTATTTGATTAAGACTATTAGGACATGTTCAAATAACGTGAGAGATCCTCCTAATCAAATAAAACTTAGGTTGCATGCTAAATATTGTTGGAGATAAACAATAAAGTGGATTCAGACTTGAATTTAATATACCTTCTTATTTGATTAATTCCACTCCAATATATGGTAACACAAAATTAATTTGGAGACATTTTCTGTTCAAAGGGAACCTTAGATACAAAGTGAAATGAATGAATGATCCAAACTATAATGTTAGGGCAGATACCTAAGATGTGGTACAACATTACCTATTAGATTAGATTCCTCAAGTTCAAAGGATTTCAAACCCAGTCGATGATAAAATCATTCATTTAGGAATCTATTGTGAAAAAAATTCCACAAAATTGATTGTATCATCAATTTCCAATCTAATTACACCAACATCCACATACCACAACTCGAGAATCAATAAGGAATAATCACAATCATGGATGTCTCAGTATTGCCTGTGAGGTGCTTTGAGTCACAGATTGTTTTCATGTAATATAAAATATGGACTGTTTGCCTAAAAT
The DNA here is from genome assembly GCA_958510875.1 of Endomychus coccineus. Taxonomy (NCBI): domain Eukaryota; kingdom Metazoa; phylum Arthropoda; class Insecta; order Coleoptera; family Endomychidae; genus Endomychus; species Endomychus coccineus. The sequence goes on along the minus strand of OY294067.1, from coordinate 235,803,130 downwards.
GACATACTGTAATGCTACAATTTTGTGGTATCAAAAGTTTATTTGTTTCCCGCAATTTCTACTTGTTATTTATATGTGAACGCCTCAACCGCTATGATTCCGATATGTGATACACTGGGATGTTATATAGCTATTTTTGTAGAATTCATTTTATGATTAAGTATTACAATAATAATTTGGATCTAAGATGTAAGCATTCAATATGAGATGTAATAAGAAAATTAAAAATGAGATGTGATCAATCGATCACTGACTTCCCTAACCTTTGTAAGCAAAATAGATTTCGGACACTTCTGTGGTTCAAATGTACCGGGATATCAAAAATTATCTTGGTCAAAGGTGGTTGTGGAATCTAAATCGTGTGTCTTACTTTACGTTTGAAATAATGATGTCACTGTCACACTGTCATCAATAACCTACAAATTTCATACCTATTTATTTCAGTTGTAAAACAATAATGAACTACAAATTAAAAATTATCTTGGTCAAGGGTGGTTGTGGAATGTAAAACGTGTCTTACTTAAAATTTTTGAATGTGTTTTGTTGGGTCAGAATCTGTTAAGTCATTGTGCTGAAATTTTCTAGTCCAGTTTTTGAATCATGCCTCTTACCACACAGTACAAAATTTTCATGATTGAAGCCTATTTTCGAACGGGTGCGCTAGTTAATGGAAATTGGCAATACAGTCAACGCTTGTGTTTGGATAATTTTCGAGAGCACTTCCCAAACGTGGCAATATTACCGGACAATCTTCATGCGTGTCTTACAAATTGTGTTGAAGTGTTTCGCTGGTTGTGTGACTCATAAAAAAGGTGCTGGTAGACCAAGAGTTCGTACAGAAGAAGTTGTCAATGACGTTCGTCAACTCCGGTAAATAATTTGCAAGAACTTCAACAAAGAATAGTTCAGCAATGTGCAACCATAACGCCAGAAATGCTGTAAAACGGTTTTCACAGCATGAGGATGCGCGTCAACTTGTGCATCGAACAAAACGGGTGACATTTCCAACAAATACTGTAATTTAGTTTTTATTGTTACTAAAACCGTTATTCCTTAGTTTGTAGTTCATTATTGTTTTACAACTGAAATAAATAGGTATGAAATTTGTAGGTTATTGATGATGTCAGTGTGACAGTGACATAATTATTTCAAACGTAAAGTAAAGACACACGTTTTAGATTCCACAACCATCCTTGACCAAGATAATTTTTGATATCCCGCTATGATTGTAGGAACACATAATATATTGGGAGTGATTTAGAAACCGCTAATGAAATACGTTAAGATGATATACTTTATGTTACATCGAAATTTCAATCAAATAGTATGTATACATAATTTGTTTTATTCCTCTATGTTTTATACTGACACCTGCTACCAGGTTGTCTTTCGAATTATTCACATTATAATATAACTTTGGTTATACGCACATCTGCTGCCACATGAACTATCAAAATGTGCCGCATAGTAAACGCAGAAAATAGACTGCTTCACATCAGTCGAACCTTGAAATGATTTCGGACACTTGTTCAGATTAAATATATACGTGTGATACATATTTATAACCAGACATGGTTGTCATTATGGTTAAATAAAATACTATAATTCCATCTGAGAAACTGAAGAGATGTCAAAAATCCCACTCGAAACAGAGCCAAAAACAATGCAGTTCCTATTTTCTGTACAGTGGGTTATATACACATACAGAGATCATCTCAAAAATAGTCTAGATTTATTCAGAAATACTCAAAACGGATATTTCCGCGAAAATCCGAAAAAAATTACAATACTTCCCTTAAATTATATATCTACCACGTATAGTGAGGGAAGTAAAAATTATATAACACTTATCAAACTTTGATATATTTATATATCAATATAAATGAGAAATAATTACCTTTATCCACTAAAACAATGTTGGTGGATAAGGGTGATTATTTCTTATTTATAGTGCTATAGTGTATCCACAGTGTGAACTCTTTTATAGGTTATATTATATATATTTATGTTTCGTTGTACAACCACATGTTAAGTAAATATATCAAAAGTGCAATCTTGTTTTCAATTTTTGAAGCCTTTCCTCGGCAGAATACCTTAAAATAATAATACCAATAATTCTAGATGGAATCAAAACATCAAATTATTTCCGATCATAATTAAGGGTCCCATATTCATTAGAAGATGAAAAAACCAAAACGACACGGATACCATGAGCCTGCAAATAGGTGTTCAAGAGCACATAAGGCTTAAAACCAACATGGGAGTACTACATGCGGATGTGAGACGTATATTCACTTTGATATGGTGCCATAGAATTAATCTAGCATACAACAAAATGAAATATGTTCATGGCTGGGAATCACAAGGGGCTATATTTACAACTCTCACTCCTCAAGAGAACCATTCTTGATCTGGTCGAGCTTCATTTTGAACCACTGGCCAATCTGGTAGACAGATGGCTCCATGAACATGAAAAAGATGATTTGGACCATCAGCGAACATAATATGTAACACCATAATAACGAAGGCTTTAAACGAATATATACCCAAAATCAAAGTTGTAGATAATTGAAATACGCGTCGAATGAGCCTAAGTAGAAATCATTTGGAGGTTATGTGCCCGAGATAACGCCCATTTTGTGATTTTCTATTGTTTTTTGAATATTTTTTTCAACATAACTGGTCTGGATGAAAAGTTGGCATTTTTATTCTACTTCATTGGATTCTACTACATTGAATTTTTTTTCTTAATATCTTTTTTTTGGCGCGAAAATTTAAATTTTCCGAAAAACCGTAAAAATGCGAGCTTGCTGAAAAATGCATGTTTTGACCTAAATCAAAATGCATATTGTAGATTTTGACAAATACTGTCAAAAAAAACCTTCAAATAACATTTTGATATAAATGCCGAATTTTAGCACATCTTCCAAAAAAGATGACTTCGGAAAATTGGAAAAATTTTGAGGTTAGTAAATTTCGGAAAAAAACAAATTTTAGGTGCTGATAGCCCTGGTTCATACGCATATTTTGCGCATCTGCACATTTTTTTGCTTCAGTCAAAGTCGAGATATCGATTAATATGTGTTTGGGCCCTTCCAAGGCCCAGTTTTGGCTCTATCATTACAAATTAAGAACCAGTGTAATCCAAAAATGTGACCTCCTGGCAGAAAAACATATGAACCGAGTCAAAGACAAAATAAAATTTCGTTGGGTACTATTTTTTCAAATAAAACGGTTGTCGGTAAAGTAGATTACATTTATTAAGAATACACGCATATTGTAGATTTTGACCAATACCATCTCAAAAAACCTTCAACTGACATTTTGATATAAATGCCGAATTTTAGCTCATCTTTCAAAAAAGATGGTTTCGGAAAATTGGAAAAATTTTGAAGTTACGCGTATTTTGCGCACCTGCACATCTATTTTGCTCCAGTCAAACTCGAGATATCAATTAAAACGTGTTTGGGCTCCTCCAAAGCCCAATTAGGGTCTATCATCAAAAACCAAGAACCAGTCTAATATAGAGGGATGTCTTTATCTAAATTCAAAAATGTGACCACCTACCTATCATAGAAAAAAATATTTGAAGTATTTTATTTATTATCTTGACATCATAACCGTTATTTTTAGCAATATCTATGATTATGTTTAATTCAAAATGGAAGTTAACTTTACTTAAGGGAATATTGACTAGCCTACGTATAATACAATTATATGCTGCTACCTTGTGTGATTGCGGGTGTAAAGAAGTGTTGTGTATGGTGGTATCTTTGTGGGTGCATTTGTGATAAATAGGAATGGTCATTTTTTCATGTGTGAAATGGTCAGGCTTTAAAATGCCACTGAGTGGTGAAACAATTTGTTAGCACTATTTTAAAAAATTGAATGTTAAATGTTTTTGTGTAAGAGTTTAGTTCTATTTATTAAAATTCCAAAATTACTACTTAAAAGGGACTACAACACCCGAAAACAATGCAGTTCTTATTTTCACCACTTATAGCTTTGAATATCGATAGGAGCGCAAATCGTCTCCACAGTGATTTACGTAGGCACATACCAGCGCACACACACACATACTCCCTTCCAATATGTATAGTGAGGGGAGTAAATGTAAACGAAACAGATTATGTAACGTCAGGTATCTCGAAACGTTTTTCAGAAAAATAACACCATTTCAAGATGAAACATATTTTAAATCACTATTACCGATGTTAGCATGAAAGCGGAAGTGTTACGGAATCTAATTTTAGTATTCAACAAAAATGGAACCTCGAAAAATACATCACAAATTCGAATGCATTGTATATTGTATAGAATAAAGTAACAAAGGAATATCAATGTTGTTAATAATACTTGAAAATCTAATATAACAAATTCCATAAGCAGCATAAAAATTAAGAAAATACGGTTTTACATAGTTTCCAAATAGATCAATTATGTAATAGCTTATGCAATTGAACCATAAACCTGATGATGATATTTCTAAATATCAACATTCTGGAAACACAAACAATACTTTCCCAAAATTTTGGTGAATTCATGTAGGTATATGATAGATTTGGTATAATTAATTATAATTTTTCCTCGGTATAAGTAATAGTTTTAATATTTGAATGTAACAGACTCACATGTCTTATCTCGCGATAAATAGACCACCAAATTCCGTTTTTAGATATCAACGTCATGAATGATGGTAATTCCTTGAACGATATTTATAGGAAACGTACTCAGACGTACAGATATACTCTGCTAAAAAATAGCACCATTCAATAATTTCATATGCAGAATGATTGATAGTTGCAGAGACTCCATTATACTATGCATATGATGATAATATAGCTAGACATTCGTACGAGTACATCAATTCATAAGGAAGCATAAACAAAAACTAACCTCATTGAAATAATAAAACACTAGCGGTCATCATCAAAACGATACAATGTGTGAATAACCATAAGGGATCTCAAGATATTTATAGTCAAATATGAGTTAGGAACAGAAACTGTTTGCAGTTGAATATGGTGAAATACATGAACTTCATTAAATGAATGGAATAAGATAATAGGGTAAAGTTAAGAACCAAATTAATACATTTTAATCAGGAAATATACTAGGCAGGTAGGTACAGGTAAAGTGGATTATGGGGGAATTTTATTATAATGCTGGGTCGATGTAAGTTGAGTTCGGCATCTATTAATTGCCTTCCTACGTAGGTAAATTCAGTCCCAGGTGTTTTTAAGGTATAAATAAACTGACTCCCAGGTATGTACTTGGTTGACAGGACACATAATCAGTATGTAGTACCTGCTGCCTAGGCCAACCACACTTTTTACGCAAGTATTTGCACAATAACCAATAATGATTGTTTATTGTACCCCCTTTGTTTGTAACCTAACCTGACCTAACCTAACTTAGTTGATATAGAATGCAAATATTGTAATCGCGCTAATCTTAATACTTTCATAATAACCAATTATGATTGTTCATTGTACCCTCCCTGTTTCTAACCCAACCTAACATAGCTCAACCTAACCTAACCTAATCTTACCTCACCTACAAGCCTAACTTAGTTGATATATAATGCAAATATTGTAATCGCGCTAATCTGAACACTCCCATAATAACCAGTAATGATTGTTTATTGTACCAGCTTTGCTTCTAATCTAACCTAACTTTGTTGATATAGAATGCAAATATTGTAATCGCGCCAATCTTAATACTCTCATAATAACCAATAATGATTGTTTATTGTACCCAATTTGTTTTCAACCTAACCTAACCTAGCTTTGTTGATATAGAATGCAAATATTGTAGTCGCGCTAATCTTAACACTCTCATAATAACCAATAATGATTGTTTATTCAACCCCCTTTGTTTCTAACCTAACATAACTCAACCTAACCTAACCTGAACTAGCCTAACCTAACTTACCTGGTATGTAATGCAAACATTGTAAACGCGCTAATCTTAATACTTTCATAATAACCAATTATGATTGTTCATTGTACCCTCCCTGTTTCTAACCCAATCTAACATAGCTCAACCTAACCTAACCTAATCTTACCTCACCTACAAGCCTAACTTAGTTGATATATAATGCAAATATTGTAATCGCGCTAATCTGAACACTCCCATAATAACCAATAATGATTGTTTATTGTACCAGCTTTGCTTCTAACCTAATCTAACTTAACTTTGTTGATATAGAATGCAAATATTGTAATCGCGCTAATCTGAACCATCATAATAACCAATAATGTTTGTACTCCCTTTGTTTCTAACCTAACCAAACATAACCTAACCCAACCTAACCTTCTAATCTAACTTTGTAGATATAGAATGTAAATATTGTAATCGCGCTATTCTTAACACTCTCATTTCTAAGAATATTCTGGGAATTCTATTGAAACCCGGGACTCAATTTACGTAGTATAATTTCATCAGTGGGTTTCAATGTATGTGGTATGATTTTATCAGTGGAACTGAATTCACGTAGGAATATGGAAATGGGACTGAATTTACGTTTTCCGATAATGATGTACCTAGTGCAAGTCTAATTTTCACATTATAGATTCGTTCGGAATTTTCAGGGATAGAATTAATACGAAGGTTTCTAACATCCTTTTCAATAATACTGTTACACCCTAACGAACACTCAAAGAATAAAACAGTTATAACTACGCTGGTATCAGCATTAGAGACCCAGATTAGAGAAAGATGATTCTGATAGTACACTTCATACTGCCTCCTCTATATCATCCCATAGAGCCAGAGGCTCAAGATGGAAACAGGTTGATTCGATAAATACTCGTAGATAACTGGCAAGAATTTTGAAATGGGATCAGATAATCTAGTAGTATTTAATGCAACCAAACAACCAAAACTCAAACTTGTATTTCTGCAGGACGAAGGATTCACAATCCTTAATATGATGATGAGCCTACTTTAACTCACAGGCCAACACCTTGACCAAATGACACCGTGACCAACTCGGGTGTATGTACTCTGTGAATACGAATATCGTTGCTTAATACGTTGAATACGTTTGTGCTGCAAATAGTTAACAAAGTATAGATTGAGAGATTGGGTGAAGTTTTAATCTGAAACAATTTAAAATTGCGAGCTATTCCGAGAGGTTATTTTCAGTTATAGAGGCAGTGTAAGGGAACTATTTTGATTTTATGGGAAAAACTGGTCTGTTTTATGTTAGTATATCTAGAAGCTAGATCGGAAAGTACCATATATTGTTAGGGGTTTTTCCATCAAAATTCTTGACGATATTTTGTAAATGTATCATTTTATCTCAGAATGCAATAGCAAGTATGTCATAAATTCTGATAAGACTACATTTGCACTTCGATAAGACGAGAGCTTGAAACAAAAAGCTCTGATGAATTGACCGCGTGACTTCCCTCAGTTTCGTTTGTGAAATAGCTTCCGGACGCTTTTGCGGGTTAAATGTATGATTGTTTACGAAAATCCAAGAAAGTCTGCTGCAGATGTCAAGTAAATATGGCCTTTTGCGTAAAAGAGATTTGAACAAAATTGTTTCAAAATATTACATATATGTCTTAATACACAGACATCTAATTAATTCGTCACCTTCCTATTCACCATTAAGAAGAGAGGATGGGTTAGAATTCAAACAACATTTAAATCTTACTATGTTTGTAGATCCTACGTTTTTTGAAATATAAATTGTTAATGCATAATAATTAAACAAATTTGTGTTTTCTGTTTAATGAAACTTTATAGCGAATAATAAATAATAATGTTAATTCTTATAGAAATTTTGCATTATTCACAGGTATATCTACAATATTTAATGGTTGTAGATCATATGTTTACCTTGCCAACTGTCAAAAAATTTCCACTTAAATATCGTGGCGCCACGAAAAAATTTCCAGAAATTTTTTTAGTTGCCATGGTAACTACTCAAAATTAAGGCATCTTATTGGTTAAAAAGTAGAGGTGTGAAATTTTCTTGCCCAATTAAAACAAATGTTTTAATGTGTATTTTGGAATCCGGTATTTTCACAAGCAACATGTCTTCCTTGTTTTTTACATGATCAATTGACATTTTTGTTAGTTCATCCCATGTACATACCGGCTACCCAATAATTGTTCCTACTTGTAAGTAAAAACAAACTAAGCTGATAATGTTTCCTACAATCGTGATTTTTTATTGAAATTATCTTTACTATTTTTAGGTTTCATTGTCTGCTTCCCTAATAAATTTGTTGATCTGCTTGCTGCTGAACAATTTTGATTTATTTGCTTTACAACCAACGTTCTTTCTTCCAAGAAGTGCGATAACTTTCGGGAACGTGGCTATGCTTACATTATTTTTCCCTAAAATGGTACTTGTCAGCATAAAGTACATGCTCCACAGGGAGATGATTTAACAATTCCTGATTTTTGTACCAAATAAACCAAAATATATAATAGTTTCGCATTTCTTTATATCCATACATTTCGTGAACAAATTATAAGCATTTTCGTACCCAAACTTTGATTTTTCAGGTAATAATTGTGATATACTGCCTCTATTGCATTGGAATTTTCGTAGGGTAAATTTTAAACTCGCTGTCACTGCTGCTTTCCATTTTTTATTGTTTGCAAAATAATCGCGACCAAAAACCATGGAAACTTAGAAAAAAATTTCAACTATTTGAATGTCAAATTGGTAAGTCGTTATTTCGTTGCTATGATAATGATGAATTGCATTCTTCTAAAGCATACCTACCCCTAGATTTTCATACTAGTATGTGGTTATTAGGTACAATGACAACGACATTGTAATTCTTCCCGGCCTAGTCCGGGAAATACATACTTCCCGAACTAGGCCGAAAATGTGCTACTTTCTCAAATAAAAGCGTCCGAGAAGTAGGTAGTTTGCGAACGGTTGCCGAAAAAATGTTTTACTAAAATAACGAAATTTAAATTTTGATCTGTAGTATGATTGAATGAAAGAACAATTACCTTGTTTTTATACCACTTTTAATAATAACATGAAAACGTTCCTATAGTTTCAACACCGAAGGTCCATTACCAATAAAAGTAAAGAACCTAGAACCTTGCGGTATTCCAGTTTTAAAAGCTAAAAGTTTTTCCAATTCTGACTGATAGAGCCCGATCCCCCAGATAACTTCCGATTCATCGCGCATAACTCCATAATTGTCCAAGAATGTCATGGGGCACAGTGTCAAATGACTTTGCGAGATCACCGCCAAACCTTTGATTATACAGTCAAGATTTAGAAAAATTTTTTGTAAGTTCGTATATGGCATCAGTTGTGTTAAGGTCTGCACAAATCCAAATTGATGTTTTGATAAAATGTTATATTTTTAGCGAAAAATTGAAGTAGTCTGCCTTTTGAACATTTTTAAAACATTTTTGCTAAGTTATTAATGATGCTGATAAGACGGTAATTACTTATTTCGGTTAATCACCAACATTATGTATTGGAGTATAAATAGAGTTTTGGAATAGCTAGGAACTATTCCGGTTTCAAATATTAGATTGATGATATGTTTTAAAGGTTCAAGTAATTATGAAAATAAGAATACAAAGACGCATACTATAAGCAGGGAACGTATAATGTGGAAATAAAAGGCGTACCTATACAATTAATATTTTATGAATAACTTTCAGATTTAAGGAAAATGCAAAGTTTCTTGCCTATTAGAACATTTAAATTCATTTATCTAATCCAAAAATCAAATCTACACATTTATCTACGACGTAAGATGAACTTACGTCGATGTTCACACGCAGAGATCAAATGTTTCGGTGGAAGGTCACTAAAACATAGCATTTTGCAATGTTCGACGTTGTTGGTACCAGAATCCTTTACAAATGAATATTTTGCTAAGGGAGCATCTGTCTCCGGGGAATATTGATTCATTTCTTAACTAAAACATAAAAAATTTGCATCTATGTCTTCGTTCTTTCGAAGGTGAGATATAAGTACAATCAAACAAACGATAATTATTTTATCGACTACAAATTTATTTTGCAAAATATCTTTCAGTCTCTACTTCTAGTGAAAATTTAATTCACACATATCACTGGAATATTATATAGCGACTAATTACGAAAAAAAACATTAAACAGTTTCGGAATAGCTCACCCCATTCATTGGGTAGACATACAAACATTTTGACTAGTCACGTTTAATATCAATTTAAGGAATATTTCTAGTAGCCAAAATCTGACGTTCGAACTCAAAGCAAATATTAAGACAAGATAAAAATAACTGTATCGTCTGAGCTAACATACATACCTCAATATATTGTTTTAAATATGACAATTACAAAGTGGGGTCGAACTTCATCGTCCCTTTCAAATGTACACTTTCATAATATTCACTAACAACATTGGTCACATAGATGACAATTTGATGAAATGTCATTGTATTGTTAAAAGTTTCACTTTAACAATATTCACCAACATTAATCGCACAGCATATTCACCCGGCGTTACTGGTTTATGAATGAGAATGAGATACAGCGTTCGTTTGCTCACGATCTACGACTCGTGTTATAAGTATTTGTTTACTTTGAAGAGTTAACAAACAATTCTTGATAAACTTTTTCAAAGAATTCTTTTAATTTTATAAGGACTTATCACAAACTCAATTACCTACCGTTTTGCAAGTTAATTATCATGTCAACAAACACAAACTAATTGGTTCTATTTTCGTCCTCTCATTAAAATAAACATTGCAACAATATTTGGTGAATTTGGCTTCTATTTTATGCAAATCCATAATATCATAAAGATATTATCAGAATCTTAAATTTTTGCAAATATAAACTTCTGAAAAGATAGTAGATCATTGATGAATACAATGCGATTGGATGCCCCACCATAGATCAAGTATTCCCACACATTCATCTAAAGTTCAATCGTTTTGAATTGAGGAGTGTAGGTATGAGTATTATTATGGTTGGCAATTATTCTGAAAGTACTCATTCACAGTGGCGTAACTACCGCCGGTCCAGCCGGTACAATTGTCGGTACCCGGGGGCCCCCAGCCGAGATGTTTTTTTGTTATGATAGTATTTCACACTTTCTGGTACGTTGTAATTGTGTGACAAAAATATTAATTAATTATTTTAATAAAAATTGGGTTTAAATATTTTACAACGAGAGAGCCTCTTTGTCAATGAGAGATCTTTGTCAGAATATTTGACATTTTGGCCCCAATATTTTACAATTTTACCAAATTAGAGGTCCCCAAATCGTGAAATTCTACATTTGTTTTTAAAAAGATTGACAACGAAATTTACGATATTGTGGTTTCGGAAACTGTAGTTGTTTTCTTGCTTTCATGTCATGAAACGGGACCCTGTTGCGAAAGAATGCAAAAAATTTCGCGAAAAATATCATGACGACGTAACTGATCAACTGTTCAATCAGATGTTGTCCCTGCGTAGTTGTCTGAAAGATCAAATTTCAAAGATACATTCCATCAGGGAATAGGCTAACTTAATATTGATCGAGTATTTTACTCTTTCGGCTAGCTTTCCGGACGTCTACTCAGTAATTTTACTTATTTTGACCAGTCCAGTGACCGTTGCAACAGCAGAGCGCTTTTTAAAATTGAAAATGATCAAAAATTATCTGCGATATCCGACGGGGCAGCAGAGACTGGTGGACCTAAGTATATTGTCGATAGAGAGTAAGATGACGAACTCGTTAAGAGGAAACATGGATGCAATAATCGAAAAGTTTGTCAACGCGAAAGTTCGCAGTGCGAGATTTTAAAGATTGTTACCAAGATATAAGCGTATATATTATAGGTTGTGAGGCTATGGATTGTAATATTGATTGTAAAATTACAAGATGGATAGCGAGATTGAAATTAAACATAGATAACATGGAAAACACACAAAAAATTTCCATATGTGACGTTTTTCTGCTATTAAATTGTTGAAGGGGCCCCCTATTATTTTGTTGCACTGGGGCCCCAACAGAGTTAATCACGCCACTGCTCATTCAATGGTAGCATCCCAGTTCTTATATATTTCAATAGAATTGGCAGAAATGTTCTGGGTAAGTATAAACAAGTTTAAGGTTTCTTTGTCTAATTGGCCACAATTCCGTGTAAGTACATTGAGAGATATAGAATTTAACTTCCGGAATTATGAAGATAACTTAAATAATTTAACATAGAATTATGAAAATGAATAAACGTAAAACATTGAACTATAGGCGGGATTCGAACACCATATTCCTGCATGTCTAGTTCAGCATGTTAACCAATTGCATCATGTTGGTCCCGTCACAGTCTTATATTTTTGTAAATATAAACATATCAAAGGATAGTAAATCATTGATGAACACAATTCGATTCGATGCACCACCACAGATCAACTATTCAAGGACATTCATCTAAAGTTCAATCGTTTTGAATTGAGGAGTGTGGGTATGAGTATTTGTTGTTGTATTGTTGTTGTTGGGGATCTTATTTTCTGCTCCTCTAATCCGTGAATACAGTTTGTTGACGAAGCCATTGAGGTGAAAGTGCACCTCCACACTCAAGTTTATAACTACCCATGATATACATAAAATGTCACCTGATATGCATGGTAAAGAGAAAGACTTGGATAACCACAGGACTCATGAAGTCAGTTGTGAAGAAACACCAATTATACAGAGCTGTCAAGGAACATCCAAATGATCTGTCATTGTTGGAACAGTATAAGCTATATAGAAACACGTTGACAGCTTTAATTAAAAACACAAAAGTTGATTATTTCAAGGGTAGGATAGGTAAAAACACTAAGTCGACTAAGCACTTTTACGATAGTATTTCTGAGTTTTGTGGTGCCCCGGGGAAGAATAAACTTATATCTGAGATAAGATTGAACAGCGGTGAAGTTATTAGGGGCAAGCTGGCCATAACTAATCACTTCAATGAACACTATGCCAGGATAGGAAAATACTTGGCCAGTAAAATAAAAAGCAATGTTACTAAACGCAACATCAGAGTTTAAAAAGTCCAACCTACCATATTTTTGAAACCCATAACGGAAAAGGAAATAGAGTATATAATAAAGCAACAACGAAATAGTACAGCACCTGGTCATGATGGTCTAAGATCGGAACTAATTAAGAAAATTAGTGGAAAATACTGACACCACTCACATATTTGTTCAACGAAATAATTAATACTGGGACTTACCCGGAGATCTCAAAAAGAGGTGTCATAGTGCCCTTATATAAAAAAGGTGATCACTTGAAATGTATTAGTTACAGGCCTATAACGCTAACGTCTAATATTAGTACAATTTTTGAAACTGCTTTGAAAAACAGAATAGTGGATTTTCTTGATAGACATAGGGTTATATCGGAGAAACAATTCGGATTCAGGAGGGGTAAATCTACGCAGGATGCAGTTGCGATGTTAACGTCATTTGTCTACGAGGCGTTCGATACAGTTAGTCACAGTAGGTTATTAGATAAGTTGGAGTACTGCTGTATTAGGGGAACAGCACAGGATTTACTGGGCAGCTACTTAATGGATATACAGCAGTGTACGAAGATTGGTGTGGTCATAAGTGGACCAAGGGTCGTCGAGTTTGGTGTACCACAGGTTACAGTTTTGGACCCACCGCTGTTCACAATTTATATAAATGATCTTCTGTTCGAGGACTTAGACGGGATTATTATGAGTGTTTCTGACGACACCGCTATATTCTATGAGAGATATACATGGGAGAATCTTAGAGAAAAATCAGAGGCTGACTTCGCTAAAATCAAACAGTGGTTTGATATAAATTTGTTGACACTGAATAAACAGAGGACAAAATTCCTTCCATTCACTTCGTATGTGAATAAATTACCACGTTTCGGGAGGCTCAGCATACATAGTGATGATGAGATACACGATTTACATAGTTCGGAATCAGTTGTTTATCTTGGTATAATGATAGATAGACATTTTAGATGGGATTGAAACGGTTGTCAAGAAAGTAAGATCACTTATATTTGAGTTCAAGTATTTGAGACAATTCCTAGGTGTGAAGTACTTGAAAACACTTTATTTATCTATTGTACAGAGTCAACTATCATATGGTATTATTGGTTGAGGATCGGTTAGAAATAACTACTTGAAAAGTCTGGAAATCACCCAAAATTGGGTTCTTAACTTAAGTTAACACTTTGGTATGGCTCTTCTCAAATAAACATTGTATTGACTATCAGACTCATGAATATTAGGTTAGAAACAAATCCTGTACAAAGAATAAAATTAAGAAATCAATTGGAAAAAGGTCTTTCACCTATATTGGCCTCAAACTGAATGATTACAATATACAATATAGTCACTGTAAAAAGCATCTTAGGTTTTGGATACAGAATATGCCAAGGGGTAGAATGGGTCAGATAGTTGACGGTGATAGTTGTTAAGTGATGGATTATTTAATTATTTGTTGTACTCCAGTGATTATTGTGTTTATTTGTATAAGGTGTACGAAAATGGTTATGAGTTATGAACTATATAACTATGCAAATTGGCAGGTATTGAGATTAGATTAAAATTTTAAGTGTCTGGTTGGGAGCATTTATCCGTACATTTTTTCGTTCTTTTTTTATGTAATGGTGGTTTCACCACATAACACATATTCAATCGTTTGCTGGATTGTTGATTAGATTGTTTTTATAAGGGTAGGTCAGAATTTAGATTCAGTTAAGTTTTAGTGAGTATATTCAGAATTAAAAAGTACACCCTCTTTCTCACACACAAGAACTGTTTCATTTTTGAAAGTGCTTTGTGAGTATGTTTGTTTATTATCGTATTCAAATATTAATATTTTTATAATTGTATGAAATTAACTGAATAAGCATATTAAGCATATAAGCATATTATTATTATTATTCAATACTTGTGAAAATGCTTCAATTCTTCAACATTAATTAGTTGGTTCTACAACTTACCTATAATTTAACGTACTGGCATACCTACACGTTTTTGTTGCACATGACATTTCGGTAGTATGTGTATTCCGAATGTTGGAGGTGTTTTACGTCACTCTCTATTCAATTGGTTGCCAAAAATAAATTCTTGTTAATATATTTAATGTATTAACGCTTACAAATCAACGTTATGAGTTACGAATCTCTTCAATCTATAACTGCTGCTATCCAGTCAATAGTAAACCACATTTTTTGACAACCAATAAGCTTCCCATCTAGAAAAACTAGATAGTATTCCGCATTTAGCCCATATGGTATTCACACAAGAAAAGTGCATTTTATTATGAGTGCTATTAAAATACTTTCTAAAAAAGTTATGATCAATTGATCAAGTGACTTCCCTCAGTATTGTTAGCAAACCAGCCAAATGACCAAATGTAAATGATTATAGGAACAGAAAATACCGGGATATCAAAAATTATCTTGGTCAAGGGTGGTTGTGGAATCTAAAACGTGTGTCTTACTTTACGTTTGAAATAATTATGTCACTGTCACACTGACATCATCAATAACCTACAAATTTCATACCTATTTATTTCAGTTGTAAAATAATAATGAACTACAAATTATGAAATAACGGTTTCAGTAACAAGAAAAACTAAATTACAGTAATTGTTGGAAATGACCCCCGTTTTGTTCGATGGGCATTAACTAGCGCACCCGTTCGAAAATAGGCTTCAATCATGAAAATTTTGTGCTGTGTGGTAAGAGGCATGATTCAAAAACTGGATTAGAAAATTTCAGCACAATGACTGACAGATTCTGACACAACAAAACATATTCAAAAATTTAAAGTATGACACACGTTTTACATTCCACAACCACCCTTGACCAAGATAATTTTTAATTTGTAGTTCATCATTGTTTTACAACTGAAATAAATAGGTATGAAATTTGTAGGTTATTGATGATGTCGGTGTGACAGTGACATAATTATTTCAAACGTAAAGTAAGACACACGTTTTAGATTCCACAACCACCCTTGACCAAGATAATTTTTGATATCCCGGTATATTGGGAATGATTTAGAAACCGCTAATGAAAGACAAATTATAGTCTATGTTATATTGAAATCTGAATGGTCTACATACATCCATGTATTTCACAGCTTCGTCTAAGATTTTATTTTTTTCACATTCATGACTACAAGATTCTGGATTTTTAACGTATGGTACCGGATTATTATTACTTACATATTGTAAATAAACATTGCATTAAAAATTAATAACAACAGCCGCACTTAAATGTGTTCATAAATTCATAATCAAAGGTTAAACGTTATATAGATACATTCAATAAAAGTTTATAAATTGAAATTACATACCATTTGAAGAAAGAGATGAATCTTCAGATCACTAAACTTCATTTTACAAATGCTTTGTGGACATTTTTTTCTATTCAGAAAGTATCCAACATTTTGTGAATAAAACAAATTAGTACCAACATGGGTATATATACGTACGAACCGCTAACAGCACTGGTTGGTTACAAAACTATCCCACGTGTAGTATACAAAAATAAACAACGAGCTGTTCCTTCGTATGCCAATTTTGTGATCATTAAAATGCTCAGTATATGTACTATACTCTCAAATCAAATAGGTAGTGAATTCAAATAGTGGAATTTTATAATTTCTTTGATTCGTCTTATTCTAGAATTTTATTCAGAAATGGAAAATATATCGATACTTGAAAATGTGGAAATATTTTGACCTGAATTGAAACTACTTGTTTCAATATCTACTCATGAGTAATGCGTTACTCCACTTGCCCAAATATCCATTAGAACCTATAATCAATTAATTACAGAATTTCAATTTGAATCTGATTTTCGATCGATTAAAAAAAGAAAGTACAATCAACATTAGTGGTGCCCACGAGAGTCTCGTTTTCGATTGTCTAGCATGATCTTATCTCGTTTTCGAAGCGAGACTCGAATAGATTCGAGACCATCTTCGGGCAAGACGAGGTGAGACTTTTGTTGCTCCCGTCTCGAGTTTCGTGTGAGAGTCACGCAGAACTAACTCGCGAATATTTTGACAACATAGAAATTGTTAAGATTTCTGTGTGTAGACTCGAAAACCTATAAATCATTGAATAAAGAATAAGAAAAGTCGCTATCGGCAGTGTTGCCGACAAAATGATAAGCAAAGCCGGCTATCGCTATGATAATCAAACCCGGTCATCGCTATGTCGGGCAGTGGCGGCGCTTGCTTAGTGCAAAATTTTGCAATATGAAGGTATAACAAGGAAATAAAAACAGGAGCTCAAATTTCTTTCATGATTAGTTGTTTGGTTAATAGTTAATCGAGTTTCTGAGGTGACAGAACTGTGGCAAGTTTATTGAAAATGAGCATACCCAAGATGAAAAAAAGCGATCTTTTTGTGTTATTATTTTAACTATAAGATAACGTTGAAATCGCCTTAATAATGAATCTGCAAGATGTTTGTTATGCACAAGCTGGGACTGGGTGAAAATAAAAAAAATTGCGAGCGTGAAGGCTGTTAACCGATTTATTTTCACTTAATTCTAAAATAGTGTTAAGTTTGTGTTTTTTCACTTTCAAATACATGATGTTATCTTTCAACAGCTGTAATGTCCTTTTCCTACTCTTACATTATAGCAAGAAGGTAAGTTTCCCGTACTGGAACTAGATTATTCACGACGAGAGTTTAATACCTTTGCAAGACTCTCGCACGAGATACAAGACGAGACTGGGGGTTACGAGACTTCATATTTCATCTGGTTGGTCTCGTATGCAACAGTAACCAATATGTGAAGCAATTTTCAAAACAATTAGTTTCTGGATAAAATTTTCATCAAAACAATTGATACGGAAATTTCGTTAACTACTGTAGCTGACAAAATTTGCTTCGCTTGCATTTGTTGACGGAATGTAAACCTCTAATAATTGAGCTCTTATATGGCGCAATTCTTTGGAAACCCGAAACCTGCTTACTTACTTAATTCAGGGTCTCTCTAGACTCATCAGTGACAACACAGCTAAATAACTCCCGGCAGCTGTTTTGCCTTCCCTGGCTCATCACTGGAACGAGTAAAGCTGCGCCAGAGGGCGACACAAACCAATGCACGCTTGATCCTAACAGTGGCTGTCGTGGCTTTTATAAGTACGGAAGATCCATTAAGTCAATGTTCACATGGCCTTAGGTTTTATAGGGAAGATGACGTTAGTTATTCTATCTCTCTCTAGCATTTTCTGTTGTTGGTTCATGTATACATCAGCCGATATATCGATTGGTGGCACTATAGCTCTACTAGTTTCACTGATGAGCCAGAGAAGACGAAACCGATACCTGAAGCTATTTAGCTGTGGTGTCACTGATCAATATAGAAAAACCCTATATTCTATACTCAGTGATGCCAAGTCCTGGAAAATTTCTCGATTCGTAAGAAATTTCGATGTCTAAAGAGAAAAGGGATATTTTATTATTTTGTGTAAATTTATTTTGTCTTAAAATGTGTTCGATTCTATCACGTCTTAAAAATTATTATTTTGAAAACCCTAAACAATCTAATTATAGTCCATTAATGTGGTAATATCGCATAAAAAGTCGATTTATTTCTAACAAGTAATTGTTCAAATATTGACTTTTGATAATTTATTACGTATGTGTTAATTATATTTGAATTTATACTTCTTCGTGCCACTATCAAGTAGAGATAGACCTTCACAACACAATCAGTGATTTATGGTATGGTCGATTATTTGATTTGTGTTATCACAATAACTCATTTCCTTTATTGGGCTACTTTATATTTATATTCGACTACATAACAAAAATTCCAAGAGTGTGAGATCGCATGGTCTTGATGGCCAGGTGACATTAGCATTTCTTCAAGAGTAGACTTTCGCATATAGCTAATCTTGAGAATTCTTTGCTTCCGAATGGATTCCACGTCACAATAGCACCACTTGATGCCAACGTTTCGTCAACCATTACAAGTGGCATATTCAGAACAGGCTTGAGGCTTGAATTGAAACTGATTCTTCTGGTTTCGGTATTTATTGTGGAAAAAACCTTCACGCTGCATAGTGCACAGCCTTTATTCCGGTGGTTAAATTCGTTCTAACAGCTGACTTTGCTGTTGCGTGATCATGTGCGAAGTGGAATTTTGGAGGATGGGTTTCCAAATGTTGGGAAGGTAATATTCTGAGTCGCGGTTCAGATTATTAAGATGTTTTAGGATTTCTATCACTTCAAGAATTGTTCGTTCCGACTATGATTTTATTATTTTCAAAAAGGATTGATGATTAGTGTCAAACTTATGTTCCGCAAGTGCAGATCTACTAGTTCATGTTCTTTCACGCGGGTAGCTATTGAACGACCTGTTTCATCAATGTAAACTTTACCACAATAAGATGTAATGATGCTATTGACACCTTCTAAATGAAGAGGAGAAAGAGAATCTTTGATAGGTTTGCACATCTAAGATCTAAGATAATTTTGGAAACATGGAAAAACGAGTAGAAATATCATGTTCCTTAATGATATGGAAATCTGTGACTGGCAGGAGGTGTGTGAGTTTGTGGCTCCCTCAGGTTGATTTGAAATTTCAGGCGAAGTGTACTGCTTTATGACTTTTTGAATGTTGTAATGGAAGATATTATTTGATAATGAGACATATTATGAAAGGTGTTCTAATTCTGATCAGGGTCTTTGTTGATCGATCAGTGACACCACAGCTAAATAGATCCAGACAGATGTTTCTCCTTTTCTAGGGAATAAGAACATTAACTTAATCAATCTTCCTTACACGACAGCCACTGTTAGGACCAAGAGTGCATTGGTCTGTCTCGCCATCTGGCACAGATTTACTCGTACCACTGATGAGCCAGAGAAGTCGAAACCGCTGTCTGAACCCAGTTAGCAGTGGTGTCACTGATCGATCTAGGGAGAGTCTGAATTAATTATCATGTTCGTAAAGGTTCAAGTTTCATGTTCCCAAAGAATTGCGTCATACAAGAACCCTAATTACCAGAGGTTTACATTGCGTCAACAAATGCAAGTGAAGCAAATTTTTGTCAGCTACAGTTGTGAACGAAACTTCTGTACCAATGGTGCTATTTTGCTGGAAATTTTATCCAGAAAATGATTAATTTGTAAAATATTTTGAAAAACTCTTAACATATGCAACCTACATGCGTTTTAATAACGGAAAGTTGGCTAAAACCAGCAATCCCAGACAGCTTAATTTCTTTTCCCGGTTACACGCTATTTCGAACAGACAGATTGACACAAAAAGGAGGTGGTACATGCATTTATTTAAAAGATGAAGCAGTCTCGGGCTTCGGAATTGAAGAATTTTGTCTCGATATTCCTGGCGCCGAATCAACATGGATTGAATTGTCTAGAAATGAAATAACTTTAGTAATAGGCTGTATATACCGTCCAGGCACTACTACTATTGAGAACGACACCATTTTATATAACAATTTAGCTGATTTATCATCCCACTTTTCAAACCTTATTATTATGGGAGACTTTAATCTTCCTGATTTAGATTGGCCAAACCATGTCCCCAGCCCCACAAGTAATACCGAAACTCTTTTTTGTCAAATGCTCCTGGATTCTAATTTGTCTCAAATAGTTACAGAACATACAAGGTATAGAGAAGGACAAGCCTCATCTTTGCTGGATTACGTCCTAGTTTCTGACGAAAATCTAGTAAATATCGATCAATATCTGCCACCAATATGAAAGTCCGATCACGTAGTCATAACTTCTAAATTGCAAATCATCATTGAGCAACCAAAGCAACAAGATAAGTTTTTGATTAATCATACGAAACTCAAAGAAATTTTAGAATCTGTAAGCTGGGAGACTGTTAGTAGTCAAATTTGCATCCATAAAGCTTGGGCCAATTTTGAAAATAGCTTCAATAATGCTATAGAGGGTAGCAAATTCATTTTGAAAAATAATGCTAAGAAACCTTGGATAAATAATGAATTACTAAAAAGAATTAAAAGAAAAGAGCACTTATGGAAAAATTATAAAAGATCAGGTAGAAGTCAGGATTTCTCGAAGCACAAAACATTTTCCAACAGACTTTCATTAGACATTCATGAAGCTAGAATCAATTATGAGGAAAATATTGCCTCCGATGCTAACAAAAAACGTTTCTATAAATACATAAGATCGAACATGTCTGTTAAAGTTGGTATTCCTAAGCTGAAAAAATCCAATGGTACTTTTTGCAAAGACAGCAAAGAAGTTGCAGAGCTTTTGTCAGATACTTTCTCGGAAGTTTATACGGTTGAGAATACAATACAAATGCCAACTCTAAATATCAGTAGCCGAATTCTGAGCAATATATCAGATGTGGAATTCACCGAAGATATCGTCCTGGAAGCTCTTTCTAATTTTAATAACTCTTCTGCTCCGGGCATTGACAACATAACTCTACGCATGTTAAAAGACACAGCAGCACTAGCAACTCCTCTGGCTTATCTAATGAGACAATCAATGGACTCATCTCAGCTTCCAAAAACCTGGAGCCAATCTATAGTCACTCCTATTTTTAAAAGAGGCGACAAGTTCGACTCCAAAAATCTTCGACCTGTTAGTCTGTTAACGGTACCTCTCAAGATCATGGAATCAATCCTTGTGAAAAAGTTAAGACCATTTCTGATGGATAACGGAATTATTTCGGATGTTCAGCATGGGTTTGTCCCAGGAAGATCGGTAATTTCTAACCTTTTAATGTGTTTAAACGACTGGACAAAATCTGTTGATGCAGGTATCCCCATGGATGTGATTTATTTGGATTTTGCACGGGCTTTTGACAAAGTGCCAATAAGAAATTGCTTATGAAGCTTGAACATGTTGGAGTTCGTGGTAAACTGCTGCTGTGGATAAAGAATTATCTATCTCAAAGAAGTTTTGCTGTTAAAATTGGAGACAAGCTGTCAAGTAGCAAGCGAGTAACAAGCGGAGTTCCCCAAAGTTCAAGATCAGTTCTTGGCCCGCTTTTATTCTTAGTCTACATTTATGATTTACCACTACCTCTGAAGTTCAAATTATCTATGTTTGCTGATGATACAAAACTATATGCAAATCCCTTGACATGCTATAGCATTTTACTAAAAGATTTAAAAATCATTTCTGCCTGGTGTCAAACCTGGCAACTGCCCCTAAATATAGACAAATGTACTGTATTACACCTAGGTAAGACCAACCCTCAAAATACTTACTCTGTAGATGGAATTCAACTTAAGAAAGTGTCATCGCAGGAAGATCTTGGAGTGGTAATATCTTCTGATCTTAAATGGGATAAACATACAGTGGTGACTTCAAGGAAAGCAAACTACGTTCTCTATTTGATCCGCAAAACCTTCAAATCTCCATCTCCTGAGACAATGTGTAAACTTTTTAAAACATATGTGCGACCTATACTCGAGTTCGCGTCACCAGTGTGGTCACCATATTTTGTAAAAGACATTGAGTTACTTGAGAAAATTCAACGCCGTGCAACAAAAGTCAAAAGACAAATGAGGAACTTATCATATAATGAAAGATTGAATGTTTACAAATTGCAGTCTCTTCAGCAAAGACGTGTGCGGGGAGACTTATTAATTGTGTATAAAGCTATTTCTCAGCTTTTTAGTGTTGAACTCAGTTACATGTTACCAAGAAATTCTGATCCACGGTTGCGTGGCCACAGCAAGAAACTTAGTTATACGGGCTTCAGTACTTTACCTAGACAGTTTTTTTGGCCTAACCGGGTAGTGTCCAAATGGAACAGCCTACCCGAAGAAACTGTTAGTGCTCCTTCAGTTAACACTTTTAAAAACCGTTTAGATAGTAATGTCTCTCTGTTAAATCTGTAAATTATTCTCGTTTTATTTAGCTTCAGTTATGCATATCTTATTTTTTTTTAGTTAAGGATATCATATACTTTTTTTTGGACTTTACAGGCTTTGACCTCAGTCCTAGCGATTTTGTATAATAATATAATAATAATATTGATTAGTGATGCCCACGAGACCAACGAGACGAGACTTTCACAAAGTCTCGACTAGTCTCGCCGATGAAATATGAAGTCTCGTATCAAGTCTCGTCTCGTAGCTTCCAGTCTCGTCTTGCCTCGTTTCTCATGCGAGAGTCTTGCAAAAGTATCAAAGTTTTGTTATACATAATCTTGTTCCCGTACAGAATACTTAACTACTTGCTATAACGTAATAGTAGGAAAAGAAAGTTGCACCTGTTGGAAGATAACATCATGTATTTGAAAGTAATATTTATATGTAAATAATTTAACACTATTTTAGAAATTATTTTAAAAAAAGCTAACAGGCTTCTCGTTCGCAATTTTTTTTATTTTCCCCCGTCGTTTAAGCACAACAAACATCATGCAGATTCATTATTAAGGCGATTTCGATGTTTATTTATGGTGTATCTCCAGTTTGTATTTACAGAATCACTCATTATTTGTTCCATCTTACGACGAAATCATTTTATTTACTTAATTGATGAATATCGTGATTAATGTGTTAATTTATTTGGATTATTGCTGTTTGGAAGATGGTAAATGTAAATTCAGTCCCACTGATAAAAGCATACAACGTAAATTGAGTCCTGGGTTTCCATAAATATTCTTAGAAATGAGTGTTAAGATTAGCGCGATTACAATATTTTCATACAAAGTTAGGTTGGCAGGTTGGGTTAGGTTATGTACGGTTAGGTTAGGTTCCTGGAAAGCAGGAGCCTTCTTCTCTGAAACCGCATCCAGGCGCGTCCCCAGATGGCCGATAAGGGAATGCTCACGGCCATGTTGCCAGCAGATTTGGAGGTAGAAATGAAACTAAAAATAGTTCCCGCGGACTAACAGACACCCAGACGCTGGATAGATTATGGCTTCAAATTATATGGTCCTGGGAAAAAGGTCGCGCAATTCGGTAATAGACAATAGAGTCCTTGAAGGATAGACTGCCCTATGGATCTGAAGTAATGCTCAAGCGGTTTCGGACCAAAGGGTAGGATAGGAGAGGTTTAAGCAGGTATGCCTGGTTTTAGAGTGAGTTCTGCACTACCAGGAGTGATAGGTCCATAACTCCTGTTGCGCAGAAAATAAAAGAAAAAAGGTTAGGTTAGGTTAGAAACAAAGGGGGTACAATAAACAATCATTATTGGTTATAAATAGAGAATGTTAAGATTAGCACGATACAATATTTGCATTCAATA
The DNA here is from genome assembly GCA_958510875.1 of Endomychus coccineus. NCBI lineage: Eukaryota > Metazoa > Arthropoda > Insecta > Coleoptera > Endomychidae > Endomychus > Endomychus coccineus. The sequence goes on along the minus strand of OY294067.1, from coordinate 235,778,939 downwards.
AACAATCATTATTGGTTTATTACAGAAGGGTGGTTGACCTAGGCAGCAGGTACTACATGCTAATTATCTGACTTGACAACCAGGTACATACATGGGACTCATTTTACGTAGACCTTGAAAAGATTTTACCTACATAGAAAGGCAATTAATAGATGCAAGATTCAATCTAAGTCGACCCGCATTTTTATGTCGAGCATGAGTAATTACTATGAGGTGTTGAATCGTTTATGTGTTCTTAATAACTTGACAAAATATACTGAACAGATCTGCCTTCGAGATTTCACTAATTCGCTAATTGCGTCCTCTTCATTCATATGATGATATTTATTTAGTCACTAATGGGTAAGGCAGAAGTTCAAGCATCGATAAACATTTCAATGTAGACCTAAAATATTTCTTTCAATTGTGAATAAATACAAAATATGATACCATTGAGTTGGAGATGAAATATTCCCGCAAATGTTTGTCATCTTTCAAGCATCAATAATCCAAAAGAATAAACACATCAATCACGTTATTCATCAATTAAATAAATAAAATGTTTTCGTCGCGAGATGGAACAAACAATGAGTGGTGCGGTAAATTCGAACTGGAGATGATTGAATTCACTTGGCAATGTTGCTCAATTCATCAGATGTTCTAAAAATAAGTTTTGATATATGTAACACCATTTCATATCAACCACTTCTCTATTTTCAAAGGAATAGTTGTATATTATTTGATCGAGCTGTAGATAACTATGCGCGTTTCAATAATATCGAATACGTATGATATATTTTTGCAGTTAATTTGATGATATAATACTAAATTTAATAGTACGTTAGTTATTTTTATATCAAGTGCCTGAATTGAGTGTTTTTTATGGCATATGAGAGTATTAATTTTTGGCAGAGACAGCAGATCCAGACCAAAATTTCAATTGTATGTGTCATTAAAACACGAATTTCACAAACTAAATCCGAACGAAATTTTTGGTGCAACTTCAAATTAATCTGCTAAACTACTATGATATACAATTTCACAGCGTTAAAGTTAATTTGCTCTGCCGTTACTATAGAAACGGTTTGTTGCAGTGAAAAACTACTTTTTTTTAAAACCGGCCAGAAATTAGTACTTTCCGGTTTATTTTTAGGTCAGAAAATCTCATTTTGTCGGACCGAGCCAGAAAATTATTGTGATAGTCCGGTAAAGGCTTTTACCGGACTCATTTTTATTTACTTTCCGGCCTATCTTTAATGAAAAAAATAATAAAATAGTTAGTCTGAGATAACGGTCAATTGGTTTCTATAGTAACCGAGTTTTGTATTATTTAAAACTATAAAATAACTTGACATATTTCGACGTTTAGTTGAAAACGTGACATTTATTATAAAACGGATATTCAAAATGATGCATTTGATTGTGAATTAATGGAAGATGAAATTATACCAGATGAAATTGTTAAGGCGGCCACCCAAGCAACGTTTGATTTATTACCGTCGAAGTCCAGGACACGATATGAACAAACATACCTAATTTTTGAAAAGTGGTGCCTGGAAAAGAAGGTAATAAGCATTTGTGAGGATGTGTTATTGGCATATTTGTCAGAAAAATCAGAAACGCTGAAATCTTCTTCGTTGTAGAGTTTATATTCGATGCTGAAGGCCATGCTACGTACCAGAAGAAATATCGACATAAGCAAATATTTTAAATTAACAGCGTTTATGAAGAAAAAATCCGTAGGGTATAAAGCAAAGAAGTCTAGAGTACTTAATAAAGAGGATATCGATAAGTTTTTAGTAGGAGCTTCAGACGAACAATATCTAATGACCAAAGTGTTGTTGATTATGGGTTATACTGGTGCATGTCGACGGGAAGAAATCACTAATATATTAATTGACGACATAGAACACAAACAAACTATGCTTTTGGTTGAAATTTCAAACACCAAAACAAACAAATCATTTATTATTAATGGGGAAAAAGAGCTAAATTTGTATAGGAAGTATATAGCGCTACGCCCAACCAACGTTCCTCATCGACGTCTCTTTATTAATTACAATAAAGGAAAATGTAATAAACAACCTGTAGGCATACATACTGTAGGTAATGCTCCCTCCAAAATAGCTACATTTTTGAGATTGCCAAACCCAAAGGAATACACAGGGCATTGCTTTAGGCGTAGTTCGGCGACTTTGCTAGCTAACGGAGGTGCTGACATCATAAACTTAAAACGACATGGTGGTTGGAGTTCATCTCAAGTTGCCGAAGGTTACATTGAGGATTCAGTTCAGAATAAGATTGATATAGCTAACAAAATTCAAAAAGCATGTAACTCAAACAGAAATTGTCTCAAAAACTCATTATAATGTAAGCAGTTCAAAAAATCTCACGTCAACGAATAATTTTGAAATACCGTGCTTACAGATAAATAATGCTAATAATTGTACGTTTAATATAACTATTCAAAAATAATGTTTATATTTGTAAACCAAAAATTAACGATTGTTAAAAAAAATTGTTAAAATTAGTTAATAAAGAGTTCTTGTTATAAAAATGTAAACTGAATAATATGAAGTTTATGGTACAACAATGCCCGTTTTAAAAAAAATATTGTACATAATACGTCCCAAAAGTGCTTTTACTGGACTCGCAGGCTTGCAGGACTCGCCTGCGGCTCGCCCTGCAATTTGCCCACTCGTCCAGTAAAATACCACTTTCGGGACTTGTTACGTAAACTACTATTTTCGGCAACCGTCCGGAAAATAGCACATTTATGGCCTAGTTCGGTAAGTATGTATTTCCCGCACTAGGACGGGAAGAATTACATCGTTGTTGTCATTGTACTTAATATCCAAATAATAGTATGAAAATCTAGGTAGGTATGCTTTAGACGACTAACCAATTTGACCTTCAAATAGTTACATATAAATTCCCGGGAAATAGGTCACACTAACACATATGCTTATTATTTTCGTCTTTACGTACGTTTCGGTATCACCACCGTCATCAGAAGACGTATCACTATATAAAACTGGATTTCTTAAAACTAATTGTATCAAACACAAAGCGTCCTTATCGCACCAGTTTCAATTAAAAATGCCAACGTCGCCGAAACGATCAGAAACACCATTTATCGAAATTCTAACACATTAATGTTTTAAGAATATGAATATGTATCAAGAATCCACTGCTCAGCAAATTTCTTATAATATACGAAGTCATTTTAAGCAATGTTTAAATACGATTGAAACCAAAAAATATAACGATTTATGAGGTAATAGAAAAAGGTTGTCAGACTTTATTAAAAATATTGTTATTTGAGCATTCTACCTAAAATATACTTTTAACATTATAAAGGGTTTTAATTAATGAAATTAGTATAAATCCGTTTTTTTTCTTGTACCAAACATTATTTTTTGCAAATATTGTTTAGAGATTCCTGTATAAGTCCCATCGCAATCTAAACAATTTAATTTGTATACTGTGCGGGTTTGTTTATCTTTAGGTATTAAAGGTTTTAGAATTGAAAAATATTTACCAACACAGTTAGTAGCCTTATGCGCAACACTTATATCATAATTTCTTAAACATTTCTTTAATTTTCGCTGAGGTCTCCGGAATGTATGGTAATGTTATAAATTCATCTGTATTACCGTTTATGTTATTTACATATGACGCTCCATTACAGATTTTGTATACTCTTTCTTTAATGATGGGGTTGAAAAATGTTTTTGGGTAGCCATTCATTTCCAGTATATTACGAACAATTTTCAAATTTTTAGGACGGTCTAGCATGTTTTGTTCACTTCTAATTCACAAGTAAATTGAAGTTTACAGTAGAAATTGTTAAATTTATTAATCACGTACTGAATTTTATCATTGGGAACACACATTAGGCTCATCTACATAACCTTCAAATAGTTGTCATTTTGCCTTTTTGTAAGTTTCCACTGTTTCTGGTAGTGATTATTACAATAAATAATGAAAAGCAGCAGTGGAATCGAGTTTTTAGATGTGCCTGCCGAAATTTTAAATGAATCAGCTACTACTACAGCACAATTAATACCTGAAAATCAAAGTTTAAGCAAGAAAAGGTTTATAATTTGTTAAATTACAAAAGTATTACAGAAGACGTAATTTTGGCTTATTTGGCATAAAAATCAGAAATTGTAAAATCCTCTACTCTGTGGAACCAGGAACAAGCAGACTTGGTCTAGAATAGAATTGTGGATGCGCTCTTCGAAGCCCCATCAGGGAGTGGTAGTGCACCACAATTCGAAAGAACAAGCTTTAGCACAGGGGTCATGTCGAAGATGTTGAGAATTACTAGCATAATTGCTATTGTAATTAAGACGACAATACAAGGGGATCCTAAGATAAAATGAAAACTATCTTTGGCATTTTCTGAACTAGTTTCTAGTAGTATAAAACAAACCAGTGTATCTCATAACATCAACATGAACAACTAACACTAAGAAAGACACTAAATAGCTTGGTATTTTAAATTGTTACAGTATAAAACTTCACTCAATCTCTTAATCTATAATTTGTTAATTGTTTGCACCATAAATGAATTGAATTAGGTCTTTATATTTTATTGTATTAAACACGAACATATTTAGAGAGCACAGATTTTTAACTGACCACATGGAATTCTCGATTGAAGTCGATGAACTAGTTTCAAGCGATTGTCGTGACATAGAACTGAGTTGGTCATGTGACCCAAGCGTCATATGGTCAAGGTGTTGGCCTGTTATTAGAGTAGGCTTTGATTGATCATACGGTAGGGTGAGCTTGAATTTGACATTTCAAAGTCTTGACGTTATTGTTTTCCCTTATACATGACAAGCTTCATGATTCTTTTTCTTCATACTTTTAGCAATATTTAAAGATAATCTTATTACTCAAATTTTTCTGAGATAAGTTATAGTAATGATATAATTGAATTGAACGTCTACTATTAGTTGTTGGAAATTTCGTGTAGATTAATGATTATCTTCCATTGAATAATTTTTCAAATACATATATATGCAAAATGAATATTTCCTATTTTAATCTATCTATTAATGACTTATAATGATAGGGTCAAGTAAATGGTATTGGTCTTCTTATGAAAAATTCAAACCTAATGATTAAATTTATCAATAATTGACATGAATTACCGGAATAAGTGTGAGTAAGAAAGCAACACAATAATTAATTAGTATATTTTCATCATGTATAATAAAATATTCTGATGAGTATGAGCAAAATTATTATTTTTATCAATATGATATTTCTATTTAAAGTTATGATGATAATTAAATCAACCTATTTAATATTTATTCATTCTTTAAATTCATGGTCATTGAATGCTGCGGACGTATATAAGATTATCCGTGCTAACTTTTATCATTAAATATTTTGTTTAGAGAATTTGATTTTTATATTTAATCAAATTCAAAATTATTGACTTTAAACAAGCATGAAAATAAAGTGTTACATTCATAACAGTTTCTTATTAATCTCAAAATCACAACAAATCAAATAATCCATCGATGCGAATTAAATATTCAAGAGGTTCTTCGAGAATCACAGAACACATCAAATAAACACTTCATATTGAACGAAATGGTTATTTCAACCATGCTTTATCAAACTTCAATATAGCTTGATTATTGAAAACTATACAACATATACATGTTGTACCGTTTAACGTAATCAAAAATCTTCATTGTGCTATTAATTATTGTACCAGAAAATGTCCCTCTACATTTCTACAAGCTAAATTGTTGAGACATGTATACAATTTATTATTAATTATAATATATCAATAATTATTATTATTAACCTGTGGTAGCATGCATATGGAGCGTTTACCGCAAAGAAATCGCAGACAAAGAGTACCGAAAAAGACTGATATAACTGGCCCATATATTTATTCTACTCTCTCCTGTAAGAGAACTACGGCAAAATATACCTAAGATAGACGGAAACTCTGTACAAGGCTGTCACTGCGCATGTGCGTTATTCGGGCATTTCAAATGTTGCAGATTGTAGTAGATTTGTCAGAACAGTAATACACATTCAAGCAGGTATATTGAGGTGGGTATAGATATGCGAGTCGAACGGTTCACGAGCCACTTGTGACAGCTTGTGAGCAGTTTGTTGAAATTATTCATTACAACGAACTTCCAGCGATCCATGGAAAAACAACGAACCTCAAATTAACGTCATTCTGTCATCATGTCTTATGATGAATAATGTGCCATATTGGTGCGGCTCTATTAATGGCTAGTTTGGGCAAAAAGAAGAGGAAACAACGGCGTTGCACACCAGCCTGTATAAGCTACGCACAGGATTCAGGAATATGTCTAGTCCATCGTGTATACCAATTACACCACTTTGCTTCCGTCAGAATCTTATATTTTTGTAAATATAAACCTCTGAAAGGATAGTAGATTATTGATGAACACAATGCGATCTGATGCTCTTCTATAGATCAACTGTTCACGCACATTCATCTAAAGTTCAATCGTTTTGAATTGAGGAGTGTAGGTATGAGTATTACTATGGTTGGCAATTACTCTGACAGTACCAATTCATTGACAACATCCTAGTTCTTATATATTTCGATAGAACTGACTGAGAAATGTTCTGGAACTTTGAGGGCTACCTCTTTTCATAAAGGTATGTTTGATATTTTGAAATTTCATATTAGACGTCTGTCATGGGAAATTAAGTTCGACGAAGAGTTTTTTCGAACTTTGGGTACGTCACGTGAAGGTTCCGTATAATATATAATTGGCATGTACATTTTTGTTTCAACGAATGTGGAGAAGGTTTCCAAAAGTTCCTTCCTTACAATAATGAAAATTTGAGTTATCGGTAATTCTAGTTATGAATGAAATGGATTTGTCCAGTAACAATCGCAATGCAATACAAACTATTTCTTCCACTACAAAATATAATGTGACACATCCAAAATCTGCAAAGATATTTCACAGGAAAGTTACCTTCCAAAGATTTCACAACATGAATCGGATAAGATACCGGGGATGGCCTATTAGAGGGTGGAAGTACCAAACAAAACTAGCATGAGAAAATAGATATTGATTAAAAATTGCAATGACATAGTAAAACTAAAGAGCCATATTTCAAAAATATTATGCGCTATACAGGATGTTACACGAACACGTGGCAACAAATGAGAGTAATGAGCTAGAAAATTTGGTATTGTATAGGTAATATTTATCTTTAATCCATCCCATACTCCACACAGATTATTAGTAAATTACGAATAAGGAGAAATAGTTCTTATGTTGAGAAAATTCTTTTGTAATATAAATTTTTTGGTAGAAGAATTAGCAGACGGCCACCACAAAATAGGGTTGGAAAAAAATTATTGCTACAGTCAAGATTCCCTTGCATCTAAAAGTGCTGAGTTATTATACGGAATATTTGAATTTAGAAACTAGGATTTGACAGAATTGCTCATCATTTCTTTTCATCATATTTACAAAGGAGATTACGGACAGTGAACTATCTTGGAGTGGATTCGTTTTCCTCCGAGACATTTTCGGGTGTACCCCAAGGCTCAAACCTTAGGCCCCTCTTCTTTATATTATTCATCAACGATTTGCCCCAAAGGATTGAATCCAGTAGTCTGACATATAAAGACAATTTTAAGGCCTTCAAGTCGGTATCGACTCTGTCGGAATGCTTCCAACTACAGGAAGACTAAATAGTATCTATAACTGGTCGATAGATAACAAATTGCTTCTCAATACCAGAAGTAAGAATAACATCTTCTTTTCGTATCATATTGGTAATCCGAATTTGAAGAGAGTTACATCAATAAAGGATCTAGGTGTCGTTTTTGACACACAGTTGAGATTTGAGGATCACATTCAATACATTACATCGAAAGCTTATACATCACTCGGTTTCATTAAGCGTGTTATTATTAGGTGCCAGTGATAGAAATTGTTTCTCCCCTAACTGATTTTATCGGCAAGCCTATCCTAAGAGAACCCATTCCAGAAAGCAACATTCGAAAAATACTTTCTATAAAAATGATAGCATTAATAGACATAATTTTCATTATTATGCCGATAAAAACCCACATATGATAAGAAGAAGAAACCATAATTGATGGTCAATAAATGTAGTATCAGGTGGTATAGGAAAGGAGTCGACGTAAATTGAGTCCGGCATCTATTAATTGCCTTTCTATGTAGTTATATTCAGTCCCGGGTGTCTTCAAGGTCTTCGTAAATTGAGTCCTAGGTATGTACCTGGTTGTCAGGTCAAATAATTAGCATGTAGTACCTGCTGCCTAGGTCAACCACCCTTCTGTACACAAGTATTTACACAATAACCAATAATGATTGTTTAGTGTATCATCTTTGTTTGTAACCTAACCTAACCTAACTTTGTTGATATAGAATGCAAATATTCTAATCGAGCCTAATCTTAATACTCTCATAATAACCAATAATGAGTGTTCATTGTACCCCCTATGTTTGTAACCTAACCTAACCTACTAACCTACCTCTGTTGATATAGAATGCAAATATTGTAATCGCGCGCTAATCTGAACACTCTCATAGTAACCAATAATGATTGTTTATTGTATCACCCCCTTTGTTTCTAACCTAACCTAACCTAACCTACTAACCTAACTTTGTTGATATAGAATGCAAATATTGTAATCGCGCTAATCTTAACACTTTCATTTCTAAGAATATTCTATGAATTATATTGAAAGCCGGGACTCAATTTACGTAGTATGATTTCATCAGGGGGACTGAATTTACCTAAGAATATGGAAATGAGACTCAATTTACGGAAAGTTTACTTAAGATTCATGTGAAACGGATCCCACCAAAAACATTCTGTAAAAAACTAGCCAAGTCTCGATGGAGCTGCTTTTTTATCTCTAAAAAGTAATGAAATCTAGACAAAGTCGTGCCAAGTCTAAGGTTCCTTACTGCGATTTCTTTATTATTATAGTTAATGTTGTGTGACTTGGCCGTTGAACATTCTTTATACGTTAGTGGGTACAAGTCAAGTTTGTTTACACGTAATGTTATCTGTTGTAACTACCTATGTTTGTTAAGCGAGATAATAGCCCATACTGGTATTGCTAATTGGACGCTAGTGTCTCATTTTAGGCTGTTGTTGATTGTGCAACACATGCATTCAGCATTGACAATGCTGACTTCTGCTCTCTTCTTTTTAGAGCGTCAAATCGACCAGCGATCTAACATAAAATAGACGTACAGACAGACTTCTATCAATGATTAGAAGTCCGTCTGCACTGGAAATAATTTTTTATACTGTTTGTTTCATGCTCGCCTACACATAAGTATTATTGAAATACGCAGCTTTATCAAGCCTACAATTGACTGGTTATTGAATCAACGTTTTCCAAGTGGCAATTTTCCATCGTTCCATCGGTTCTGGCGACAGATTGGTGCAATGGTGACATGGAGCACCTGGTTTTGTACCCTTGTGTACCCTTCAACGGCCAAGTCACACAACATAATAATAAAGAAATCGCAGTAAGGAACCTTAGACTTGGCACGACTTTGTCTAGATTTCATTACTTTTTAGAGAAAAACAAGCAGCTCCATCGAGACTTGACTAGTTTTTACAGAATGTTTTTGGTGGGATTTCACTTCTTTTTGTAGAAACGTGGGCATATTGATTTATTTCATTATATTTTCTTATTTGACACATTTTTTTTCTTTTTAGGAGTAGTTTTTTTATTATTACAAATCTTTCTTTTCTTTTTTTCCGGTTCTGATTCTTGTACAGTAGCAACAGTTTTCCGTATTGCCCATTCGCGTTCATTATTTATTCTTTTAGACGGTTTAGACGGTTTAATTTTTGAAAGATCGGCGCGGTATTTACGCCTAAGCCGGTTGTATTCGGTGATCGCTGTAGCTTGAGCTTTTATACTCTTGAAGTCAACATTTATGAGGTGCACCCCATGAAGATTGGTTACTCGTGAAAGCGCCACGTAGGCTTGGCCACAAGAGAATATGGAGGTGCCAATGTCCATGAGGGCATTTTTTAAACTTAGACCTTGGCTCTTGTGAATTGTTAGGGCATACGCCACACAGATTGGGAATTGTTCTCTGTACACGTATGCCCGGGGTATGATCTCAAATTTTGACTTAATAGGCAATAATTCGTGAATCAAATTCACGGCATTCTTTTATGTACCAATAGTAGAAGGGGGCATTACCATATCTCTAATACAGCTGAGACATGCTGAGGGTTCTTCATCAGATACATCAGACCTTCGATTTTTGACATCAAATGAAGAGGCAAACAAACTTGAATATTTTTTGTAAAGGCGGTATGTCGATCTTTAATAGTTTGGTTGAGCTCTTGTGTTTTCAAATAAGGGTCACCAGGTACTCCAGATCTTCGATTATCCTAGTTTTTATAGTTTTCCCTTTATGTGGCCATTAAACCCTAACTCTGTACCAAATTTCAGCTCTCTGAGTTTATGGGAAGTACTAATTCTATTCTGATGATCATGAGTGAGTGAGTGAGTGAGTGTCATAAATGCGAAACTTTGCTTTCGCTTAACTGCGTTCTGGTCTTATCCAGAGGTTCTCAGATAGGGGCCTGAAAATGCGGCGAAATGGTTCCAGTAAAGGAAGGTACGGCAGTGTTTGCTTCGCGCTCGACTTGGCGGGGGCACTGCCGTGCCCCCCGATTACCGCGTTTACTAAACAACTTGTCTCCTCACGTCATAGAGAGAATGTGGTACTACTTCTATGGCGCAGCTCTAGTTCATCGTATATCGATTATCGGATGTAACTAGGATGAACTATATTTTGTGGGGGTTTTTTAGAAACAGCGTATTACAGAAGCGTTCCAAAACATCAGCAATATTAATTTTATCTACGATGGATACATCCTTAAAAGAAATAATTCGATCTCGTTAATTCAATATTCAAATTATACATATATTATCTTCACCAACTTTTCTTCAGTTTCATTCATTTTATTTCTGTGGAAGATAATAGAGTTACAGATAAAGTTTTAAATTAAGTCAAAAAGTGACAACTTGGTTCATATCGATCATGGCCTACTTGTAAAGAACGCAAAATTAACGTATTTTTAAATAAGATATATTGGGAAAATGGGGGTTCGAATAAAATTGAACATTAAAATTTCAAATATGTCACTCTGTAGTAAACTCCTGTAAAATATTCTTCTAAAATCGAATACGTAAAAAATAAACAATTAAAAAACATCTCATTTGTCGCAACGTTTCTGTGGAAATCCTGTATATTTTTATTGTATAATATTTTATAAATATGACCCTATGATAGTGCAAATTTTTCAATATCTGTTTTCTCAAAACCAGTTTTGGTACTTCCTCCTACTAATGGGCCACCCGGTAAATCACTAATTTCAGCGTTAACAAATTGGGTATTGGTTAGATATGTTGTTTGCTTAATTTTCACTGCTAGGTCAACATGATTTTATTGGTGAAAAATTGAATTATGACCCTTAACAGAAGTTTCAAGATTTGATATACCTACGTTTTCAAATTTCATTGTTATATTTATACGTTAGTTAGGTCAAGATCCAATCCACTACGTCTCGACTATGATAATGACGAAACTCAAATAACAATCTATTATTGCATTCTCCTGCCAATTAATGTTTATAATGTAACTCCAAGGTCTTGCCTTTGAAAATGAAGCTATTAGAAGTCAATAAGGCCACCACTTTAAGGTTATTATTATGTTAATAATTGGTGACAACGTTGTGTTCTGATATATCGGAGTTAAGTAAAATGATGAGTACTTGCATTTTTCTTCTACATTCAACTTGGCAATCCAAATTTTCATAAATCACCATTAAACAATTATATTGAAAGAAGGAAAAATTATAGTCGTTGTAATTTTATCAATCCTCCAAATTTTTCATATTGACAATTATTAGCCGTGCTAAATGGTGAGTAATTAAAATCTATATTTCTCTGAATGATAATGACTGGAACATATTCCAGGTTATAACTGAATAAATCATAAACATACCATGCAAGTTGCATTATGAATAAATTTCATGTGCGGGCTACTACTAAGGAATTAAAACGAGGAAGCATTATATAGTCCGAAACGTCAATTTCTCTTTATGAAATAACTAGTAATTGGGAAAAACTCTCTATTGAATTCAGATACTAACAAACAAAAGTATTTATCGTGATCTTTGCTTTACTTCTATTTGAATTGACAGCATTTTTTATAACTTCTCAGATTTAACATGACTCCTTACTTGCATTGTTTTAGAAATGCCAATAAAGTAAGCTTGTTTTTACTTCGCTCACTAAAAGTAGCATAAGGGAAGTATTGTATGCGCCTAGCAAATTTTACGAATTTTGCGGAGATATCCGTTTTGAGCCTTCCTGAATCGATGGAGAATATATTTTTGAGATGATGTCTGTGTTTGCGTGCGTAACCCACTATGGAGACGATTGCCCAAATTTTGCAGATTACTCCCTGGAGGTGAAAATAGGAACTGTATTCTTTTTAGGCGCGATAGCCCCGTTTGAAGTGATATTTTTTGACATCCGTCTTTTTTCAAATGAAACTATAGTATTTTATTGATTCGTAATGGTAACAGTGTTTTTCTGGGTATAAATATATAAGAAAATCATATATATATAACTCATCATCGCATTCATGTTTTGTGTGGCAAAAAAAAAGCATTACGAATTACTGCTGGTTTGGGATGGCGAAATTCTTGTAGAGAGGTCTTCAAAACTAACAGTATTATAACTGTGCCGTCAATGTACATATGTATGTTGACGATTCGGGTTTATAATAGAATAAAATATATACTATTAAATAATAATATTGATAGTTATCCAATACGGCAAAAAGGTTTTCTTCGACCTATTCCTGCTAATAATTCTACATATGCTAATAGTTCATATTATAAATTCATACATTTATCTATTCAACCAGAGAAGATTCAGCGAATCAAAAATTATTTAAGAAGGCTATATTTAAATTATTAGCCACTAAAGCATATTATTCTATAAAAGAATACGAATGTGATAAAAACCTGTGATACTTATATAATTAGTTTAAATTTCAAATTTCTATAAATTTTATATACATAAAAAAATTTTAATTTATGTATGTTCCTTCATAGAAATTCTTAATGTGTCCACCACTACTTTATGATATTTTATGTCTATGTATCACATATTCTATTTATATTATATTTTTAGTTTAGTGTTAGGGTTAGTTTAGGTATAAGTTGTTTAGCAAATCATGTATAAGGTAATTGCAATAAAGTCTATTAGTCCAGGCAACGAACCAGAAAATAAAAAAATATATATAGTAAGCTAGAATACCCCATAGATCATTCATGACTATCAAGACCGCGGGGGTCGACCTTTCTACCCCCTCAAAACGGGGTTTCAACCCCTCATAGGAGCATTCTTATAAGAACAGTCCAAAATTAATGAATTAAGAGCCGAAAATGACACCTAGAATGTTTTTTGGGGCGCTGATCATGATTCCGCTATTATTTTCCCCAAAAAACTCTCCAGATGGAAAATTTGGGAAATTTGAGATTTTCCTGAGGCAGTTATGAATAATAAAGTATAATTTTGTTGCAAAAATGACTGGAGGTCATGACTAGAGGTCATTTTTGCAACAAAATTATACTTTATTATTCTGAACCGTCTCAGGAAAATCTCAATTTTCCCGAATTTTCCATCTGGAAAGACTTTTTTGGGAAAAATTACAGCGGAATCGTGATCAGCGACCCAAAAATCCTACTAGAGGTAATTTTTGCAACAAAATTATACTTTATTATTCACAAACGTCTCAGGAAAATCTCAAATTTCCCGAATTTTCCATCTGGAGAGACTTTTTTGGGAAAAATTACAGCGGAATCGTGATCAGCGACCCAACAAACCTACTGGAGGTCATTTTTGCAACAAAATTATAAGTTATATATTATATATAAATTTTCCAAATTTCCCATCTGGAGGAAGTTTTCCGAGAAAACTAGCTGCGGAATCGTGATCAGCGACCCAAAAAACATACTAGGGGTCATTTTCGGCTCTTAATTCATTAATTTTGGACTGTTTTTATAAGAATGCTCCTCTGAGGGGTCTAAACCCCGTTTTGAGGGGGTAGGAAGGTCGACCCCCGCGGTCTTGATAGTCATGAATGATCTATGGGATATTAGGAACAAAATTTAAAAAATTTTGAAATTCTAGCTTACTATATTTTTTTTTTATTATGGTCTTTTTCCGTGCGTATTGCCTGGACTATATCTATAAGTGTCCGAGTTCCTTAATTTAAGATAGTCGCATTACGTCATCGTATCATAGATGGATACATCGAACAATTAGTGTTCCCTACAGTTATAGTTATGTGCCCTACAGTATCAGTGAAATATAATGTGGGATATGTTTAATTTTCACATAACGCAAAAAACATTTATTTAAATGAAGTTCAAAAATCCCAAATATCCTAATATTTTCTGTATGACGCACAGTTTGAGCCGGTTTGACCAGGATTGGGGTTTTCGATACTCTGAGTACAAGTTCTGGAATAGTATATGGAACTCATAAGCCCATTCTGGCTAGTTCATCAGCTTTTCGATGTCTTCGATGCTACAGTGCCCTGGAACTGATATTAAAGTTATTTGGCGTGTCCTACAGATCACTCCCATACTAGTCTTGATGTCACCTATCGTCAATATTATAAGATATTAAACATGTGGTTTCTTGCGTTCATATTAAGTCTCAATAAAGCTAAGCGAGCGCCCCTTTTGAACTTCCTCACCTCCTTTCGACACTTACACAAATCCTGCATTTGAAGTCATGCATACTTCAAATTGAGCGTTATGGCTTTATATTATAGGAGGTATTGTGTAGTTCGAGGGGCATATATCTGAAACTTCCATCTACAGAAATAATACCTACTGGCGGTTATTTCGAAGAATGAATAGTTTTGCTATTCTGCAGTACATGCTACAACTTGATATAGACGGATCTTCGAACCAATGTCTACCATGAGCGAGTACTCGGAGTGGGCACTTTCAGAAGGAATAGCGAGTTGTATAATTTGATCTACATCGCGTTTTTTTCAGTCAACCAAAAAATCAGAAAATTTGAGTGGATAGATATTGTGAAAGAACGTTGGATTTCAATTTTGGAGGATACTGCGAGCGGTGGCTTTTTGTCGAATCATATTTTTGAGCAAATAAAAATTTTTTCAAGTTTTACAATAATGGGGTTTGCTTTAATTTGATTTGTAATATGAGAAAATAATGATGATTGCGAATAGTTTGGTACCAAAGCGAAATTAACCATTTTTCCAATTTCTATTTTGATAATATCGTAGTTATCCTGCTTTTTCTGATTGCCTGAATGCTCTGATATTGAATGTTTCAAAAAGAAATGAAATCGGAATTTTTCAGAATGAATTGAAATCGGAGATTTATAGTTTCTCGGTCGGAATGATATGTTTCCCAAAGTAGCCCCCCCAAGTAATTAAATATATGATACAAGGATTTCATTTGTAAAAACGATGTTTATGCAAAAATCATTCTGTTCATCTATAATTAAATATAAATTACTGATTAGTTATTCTATTTCTGTTTACTCCGTTTGCATAGATTTTATCATACGATTTGCACTTCGCTGTCCTGCCCCACGCTATATTCACGTGACTGATGTTTACAAGTGGCGCAATTTTGATGGATACTATTTTTAAATGGTAGAGTCCATTAGCAATCACTGCACAACATCTGGAGAATTCATGTGTTTATTCTTGTCATAATTTTTATAAGACACGTTATCTTTCATGTTATGCTATTTCATTTCAATGTGTAATGTTTTTTAAGGTCATTGACATTTATCAAACAGTAAGTATACAATTTCATGATTATTCAAATAAGCTTCTCAAATAAACTAAACTAATTTTACTCTCTAATTAGCTGGTTTAAGACAAGGTCTGGGTCAGTTGATGGAATGTTGGATCTATTTAGTTTAGTTCTTCTACGTGTCAATATAGTGTATCATTAAGTCAAGGATTTATTATTAGTATTATTTCTACTGATCACTGATTATTATGATCAGATTGAGAATAATCCAGAGAATAGCTAATTTGTTAGACAGGTTGATTGGTCGTCAATTTTATTTAATTAAATTCTACTGTTTCACTGAAACTGTTCATTTGGAATGTTGGATTTATTTAGTCAACTTGTGGTAAAAATAAAAAAATCAAATTAGATGATCTTACTAAATATTTAATCAATAGTAGGTATCAATGAATCGAAAGTGATTTTGGCGCATTTTCATCAAACTAAAGTTCATTTGTTTCTATTTGTTTTTACAATTCCAAGGAGGTGAGGAGAATCTTTTTGAAACATCGTTCTCTGCAGGTTTCCCTAAAAAAAGTTGTGTAGGATTCTGCAAAGTGCTCAGTAACGGCCTGGCCCCGGTTAACCCCGACGCCTATCTATTACCGCTTTCGGGACCCTTAACTCGTTTGCACTATAGAAAAGCCCCATGAGGAGGTGAAAAGAAAGATAACTGGTGTACTAATAAGTTTAGGATACTTAGCACAAGTTATAAGCGGTTAGAGGCTTATATTACCTATTTTAATACGTCAATTAATGTTAGAAGTATTGTAAATATATAACATCTTAACCAAATGGTGGGCCTGCAACTGATGATATCAGCCGACAGCGCCGTGGCCTTGTAGCAGAAAAGCTGGTATTGACTACATTGTGGTGCCAAGCGACCATGTTTTTCTTGCTTATATGTAGACTGATTGTAAAAGTCCAGGGATATTGTAGAACAAATTGATGTAGCAAGTGAATTCGATTTTTTTTTAATATTTCGAGTTTGTAATGTTTTTTTTTCTTTGTGATCCCAAACAAAACAATTCCGCATGAGCATTTCAACTGATAAATTCGAAAAATGTAAAATATGAGCGATGCACATTTTATTTTTATGATATTCTCCAAATATTCCTAGACTTTTCCGAGTGTTTGTCGTAGCCTTTTGTGAAATACTTAGTCGGTTTGTAAAACGCGATTTACATACATAAACTTAGCATTTTTTCACACCATATCTAACTAATCTTGAGCTTTTCATGAAACGAGTGACTGAGCTGATTGTAGAATAATACCTACTAACGAAACACAAATTTGGCTAACCTATTATGAAGAGACACATTTTACAATATGGCTACGACATATACACATGCAGGGCCGGACCTAGAGTTTAAGGGGCCCCGGGGCAAGACTAAGTTCGGGGCCCTATTTCTCTAATGAGTTTGTCAACTCAATTTTTTCCAATTTTTGTAAAAAAAAAGAAGGCATTATTATTTCTATTCATAAATATTTTGTTTTATTTGTCTTACACATTTTTCACGTTGTATTACATATTAATTTGTAAGTTAAAATATCAGACATTATAACATCATCAATCATGTAAAGTAGTAATATATTCTTAGCTATAATATTATACGGTACTTTCATCCCTTACATTACAAAATTATTAATTATATAGAGAAGGAAGAGATATTCGGGTAGTCATTATAAATCACCTTTAATTCGCTAATATTCAGAAGTTGTTCGATAAGATTTTAGTATTAAAAGATTAAACTAATGCTCATAATCACGATTCGATATTTGAGAAAAAAAATTTTGAACTTTCTTTTTCTTGCTTTTGAAGAGATAAATTGTTCAATGACTTTATCGAAATCAATTGTGCGCGCTCTCAGATTTTCGATTGATAACAATGATAAGTTGCTCAGCCTTTCTTGTTGCATCGAGCTCAGCAAGTAACTTTTGATTAATTTTAATTTGGAAAACGATCGTTCAGCTTTTGCCGTAGTGACTGGAACTGTCAGAAACATGAGAAGGGCTGTACAAACATCTGGGTAGCTGGATGACAGTAAAGCATTTTCAATTATCAAAAAATGAGCTAGCTCTTTTACGACATGTATATCCGAGAAAAGGGTAACTTCGGAAAAACGCTCCATAAAATGATAAATTCTTTACGTTTATAACGTACGGCCTTGTACACATGTATCGATCCGAACTAACAAAATGGCGGAACGCAGCATAGTTATTATTCAAAGTTAACATTTGATCAGCTTGTCCGTCTTGTCTGAGATTCGGCAGTTGCTATGCATTTGTTCAGATCACGATCATGATTTTGGTACGGTATTGGTGGTATTACTTATTAGATTGTCAATTATCTCAAAAGGAATAATACCAGAATAAACGGCACTAATTATTGTATTAATATTAAGTACTGTTTAAATATAACTACAAAACAAAGGCTAAGGTAAGATTATTGATCGAAATTAGTTTTATACATTATTCATAAGCTTACAAAGTTTTTCATTCTCATTTATGGTACCTATTCCATCAGAACTGAAGTTTGAAACATATTAATACTGGATCCACCTCTGCATATATTGATTTAAGAAGAGTATTCAATAAAGATGTTTCAATAACGGAAGAGAAATTTTGTGGGAAAGTCATGAAACTGTTCATTTCTCTATGCTATAAAATGTATAGAATAAAGATTTCAAAATTATAATCTCGAAGAATTTCCCCAATGGGGCAAATCTCGAAAAAATATGCAGAATGGTATTAACGATAATTTGAGATATTCACAATAATCAAGCTAATTGAATTTTACTTCGAAAGTGAGATTGAACACACATGGCTTACATGAACCAAATCCGCTACAATTAAATTAATCATTTAAATATTTAGTTGATATAAATTGATCTACAAAAAAAACATAGAATAGAGTTCAGAATGAATTTTTTCTCATAAATAAAATCAATTGCAGAGTACTGACTACAATGTATTTGGACTCATCATCTGGTTAAATCAGTAAACATTATTATAGTAGGTATGATTCATTTTTTACGTCTATTCATATCAATACCCTATGTTACGTAATGGAAGAAATTGAATATGAATGAATATATGAATATATTCATTTATCTCATGTTGGCTTTTGTCAAATAACAATGATAACGCCTCTCTAGTCTAAATTATTCAATAACGCCACAAACTAATAGTTCTAGACAGCTCTATACTCCTAAAGCTCACCAGTAGAACGAGAAAGTTTGAAAGATTACTGAACAATAGCTCTGTTGAAGGTGTACACAACCGTATAAATAAGAAGTCCTTATTATTATTACTATAATAAAGATTCTTGACCCAGGTATCAATTATATATAAATTCTCGGGAAATAGGTCACATTAACAATTATGCTTTATATTTTCTCGTTTTTTCGTACGTTTCGGTCTCACGTCCATCATCAGAAGACTTATTATGTCTGAAACTGGACTACTCAAAACTAATTGTATTACACAAAGCGTCCTTGTCGTACCAATTTCAATTAAAACGCCCACGTCGCCGAAACGAACAGAAACACGAATAATCGAAATTGTAACACCTCGATGTTATAAGTATAATATATCAAGAATCCACTATTGAGCAGTATGCAGTACTCTTAATAAATGCGAGTTCATGTCAACAAAGTCTATGAACGACTAGAAACGAGAACATTAAGTTCAAGTATTCACTTTCAAACCAGATGTTAGATTTACGAGCTAATAGAAAAAGGTTTGCCAGATATTGGAAATATACTTGACATTCTACCTAAAATATACTTTTAACATTATAAAGACGCATGTAGGAATTTGCAAGAGTTTTTATTTAATTAAGTTAGTATAGATCTGACTTAGTGTCTGAATATCTGTCCTATGACCAGTTTTAGACATAATAAGTCTTCTGATGATGGTCGTGAGACCGAAACGTACGTAAAGACGAGAAAATATAAAGCATAAGTGTTAATGTGACCTATTTCCCGAGAATTTATATATAATTATTATTACTACTATTACTACTTGAAGGTAATATCTCCAAGTCGGTTGATTGAATGCGTTCTATTTTACTTTTTTGTTAACAAATTAAATTATTGATCAAAGATTTGTCGTAACAATTTAATTTCTAAACAAAAAAGGTAAATGAAACAGCCAATTAATCAAATCAGAGCCATTACCTTCAAAAAGGTCGATAAAATTTAGAGGTTTCACTTATCATTATTCAACAACTATCAAATTCCATAATTTGTTTTCTAAATTTGCAATACAACCCGCTTATAGATGTAAGAACAAGCTAAAAAAACCGTATAGGCAATACCTTTGATGAAGTTTCCTATTTAACAAATCTGGAATTTACAAAATCGAGTCGTGTTCAGAATGATAAGTGGGTCAAATCAGAAGGAACATTTTAACTCGGAATAAAGAACCACTAAGAAACCAAACAATGTCAGTACGACCTTGACTGATAAATCTCTAGAACTTTACAAAAATTACCGGGAACTATTTGAGCGTGCCAGATAGCGACATCAAACTAAACTAAACCAATGTAAGAATTGAGATATAAATATATTCATTTATTTCTTGTTAGCTTTTGTCATATAGCAATGATAAGGTCTCTATAGTCTAGCTCTAGATATGTCAGTAATGCTACTGAACAATCACTCTGTTGAAGGTATACCTAACCGACTGACACGAAACAGCTGTCTAGAACTATTAGTTTGTAGCATTACTGATAGTTCCAGACCAGAGAGACCATATCAAATATAATAATTTCTCTTGTTCGCTATATCAAAATGTATCTCACTTTTGATTGATTAGAAGTAATTTAAGTTCATTTATTATATCTGTCAAACATGTTGACGTAAAATAGTTACTACATAGCTTCTCTTTCTTATTTTAGTTACAATTCGTTTTCCAAAAAAACTGATATTCTTTAATTACAATTATTAGAGGCCGCATTTCTTTTTTGCTTAATTCATTACGCTATTCTTCAGCTACACTGATACTAATACGGAATGGATGAGATTTGTTAGCTGAATTTGAATGTTTATTGAAGAAAAAGTATATAAAAACGGAAAAACTAACCCCAAAACCGGGAAAAAAAACTCTTTTTAGCGAATAAAAGAGAGTTGCACCAATTGTCAAAGGGAGAAAACAGTGTTTATTTATTCGCAATCATTGCAAACATTTTCCGCTAGGTCGCTAGTCACATTCAAAAATTTCCCAGCCTAGACCTAAATTGTTGTAGATTGACTCTATTATAACCTCAAGACTGCTGTTGTTTCCTTTTGTACATTTAATATTTTATTAGGCCAATTTTCTTTCAAAACTTTAATTGGAATATTGGGGTATTATAACCTCAAGACTGCAGACTGCTGTTGTTTCCTTTTGTACATTTAATATTTTATTAGACCAATTTTCTTTCAAAACTTTAATTGGAATATTGGGGTATTCTCAAAGGTTTCTTTTACTTTTCTTAGGTGTATGTAGTTTTTGCATTCCTTTTAGAAATGGTATTCCGTTCACTCATTTTTAAATTTCAATATCAGATTGTATAATTACGTTTTTTTGCTGGTTCGATATCAGTGTTATCTTTTTTTAGCATTTCTAATGTTAAATTTTTGGTTTGCTACAATTCTACAATTTCAACCTTATATTTATTCATAATTTCATTTATGCAATTCACAATATTTTTTCAGGATCCAAGTTCCCCTGTAGAGCTATATTAAACAGATAATTATTTTTTGCTGTTACAGTTTCAAGCAATTTACACATACCCATTTTTTATCATGTTATTTTCATCCAATTTAAGGAATTCACTCAGATATATTAGTTCACTTGATATAAAGCTATTTTAAGCATTTAACACAATCATTGCTTCGCCATTACGATATATTTTAATATTACAGTGTAGACACAATACGCCGCCTATAACATCACTGGTAGCAATAATAATGGTGCTCCCCCCAAATGTATTGCAAATTTTTATCACAGTTAACCCGTGCATGTAAGGGCATTTGAATGCCCTGGCTTGAAAAACTGAAAAAGGCACGGTGAATTATTATTTACGACCAGGGTAACTGCTAACATTGGCGTAGCGTGGGAAGGCCGAAGGGGGCACTCACTTCATGTGGTACTTTACTAATTTAACAGGAAATTCCACATCATAACGTCTAAATAGTTGTAAACAGGATAACTACTTCTATCAAAATCGAGAAGAAAAAATTACGGTCAACAAAAGTTGATGATGGGCCTAATAATACGATAAGTAATATTCAAAAAATGTTGATGCTTTTTGTAAAGGGGAAAAAGTATCACCAAAAATGTGGAATCAGTGTTTTATATCTTCCCAAACAACTGCAGAGAGTGGAAGTGAAGAAATTGGAATTTTTAGCTTTCTCGTAATATTTCTAGAAGTAGAAATTGAATATTCTTGAAGCTGGATCTGATTGAGCAAAACTTTCATCATTTAACCGCCCTTCTATTCTTAAAGTTACCGAGATCCGAATACACCAAAAAACATTCAGTAGTTTGAATAATGCTTTTAAATAATTTTCAATTGCCTATATATTTTCTCAAAGCAATATTGTTTTTAGACAATAAATGATAAATATTAGAGCGCAAAACCAAATTTTTATACTTAATATTTATTTTCTGGTTTTTAAGAATTTAAATTCTAATTAAAAATTATTTTTAATGTAAATTGTTAAGCTTGCAGCTTAATATTTTCTTCACTGCTGAAAATTATATCTTCATAATAATCATATTTTCTCTTAGTCTGTAGGAAAGAGGGAATAGTGGTAAATTTAGCCCCGCGAGGCGGAAACCTGTTACTGATTTTTTTTAACAAAAGCTCAGAATCACTATGTACTTTGTATGTGTGTGCATTTGTAACGGTAAAAAGATAAGTTGAACTTATGAAACATTTAGAACTGGAAAATATTCCCGATATGAATAAATATTATTGTTCAATTAAGACAAAACAGATGATTTAATTCGAAATAATCGGTTATTTAAAATTAATCCGATTCCGTTTATATCTTTGAAGAATAATTGCAGCTGAATAAACGCTTTAGTCATCACACAAGAGATGATATTCAAATAACTTGTTTTCGATGTTTAACTCTTTGAAAAAGCGCCTAAATTCTTGTCAATTATCGACATTATTATTGTTTCTCTGAAGAACACACGCCACTGGATGGATTCTGGATGAAATCCAGGCAAAGAATATTTGCTTCAAGTTGATATCGTCGTGTTCATAATTTCGAAAGTTAACGAGAGAACATTCAGACACACGGTCACAATAATCTGCCTTGTTCTAGAGGTTTTCAATTTTTTTTTCATTCAGTGGTCACATTTCGTTACCTGTTGTAGGTATACTGAAAATTATGATATATTTTATTTTGTTCTGTGGTTACAACCAATTTACGTATCATTGTCGGATCCTGAATAACGCTCTTTCAAGGTGAACGTTCTGGTGTGCTCACTTTGGAGTAGCATGTGTGGGAAATGGTATAGCAGCCACACACCACCTGACACATATTACCGATAAACCGGTTGGGTCAGATCGACCGGAGTATAGGGATAATCTTGTGAGTGTAAGCGAGCCGAAGGCTTGTATTGTTTAATAAGAGGAAGTAGAACTTGTACAATATGAAAAGGGAAGTGTGAATTGCACAGGTCGGCCGTCCAGTCTACGTTGCCGTTGGCCCTACCTAGAACAGTATCCTATCAATGTAAATCGCAGGAGATGTAAATTCAATATCATGAGTAAGTAGATAAGGGGTACTGACATGCGCCCTATGAATAACGTCCTTTCTGTTCTAGGTAGGGGATAATGCTATCCTCATTTGCGTCAATTCTTTACCGCACTTATTACCTGTCAATGACCCAGTCGATCTGACTCAAGCTGTATAATATTATTATACATAATTACTCAGTTCAATTTTGATATTTTTTTTCGAAGAGGGGGAATGAGGATGAAGTAGTGATATGTTCGATTCAATTGATTTGATCTGAATATTTTTCTTCCTAAAGTTTTTCGAATAATTGTTAATTCTGAAGCTATTGATAATTCAAAATTCATAGAGAAACGGAGAAAATATTTGCAAAAATTATTAGCTCTAATAAGCTAATTGGATTCTCAAGGTACAACTATTGCTACTTCAATAATATTGTACTATTGTCAAATTATTAGTTACTATTCCCCTAAGCATAAAATAAGTATAGGGACTAGCCCCAGTGGAATGGAGATTTGAAAATTCCGCGGCAGTGTCTTCTGATTCTGATTTTCTAGCATGACTTTTGTAATAGAAAAACGCCACAGAAGAACTGAATTAATTCGCAGCCGATCTCGCATTAAAATACAATAATGACTTAAATGGCAATAAGTTATATTCGGAGATCGAAAGTTACAAACACCAAATAAAAATTCTTATCCATTTATAAAACGCAGATTACGTTGTTGTTTTGAATAATCATGAAGGTTTAATAACAACTTATCACAATATAAGGGAAAATAACTCTGAAAGATCTTCCAGCAAATTTAAATTATTAAAAAGATATTTACGATTGCAGATTGCTATACAGACGATTGAACATGAAATTTGTTGAAAAAATTGATGTAGACAATGTGATGCACAAAATGGCTTTGGAAAAAGCCAGAAAAGTTAATTTTTAACGTAGTGTATCTCAATCTCTGATTTTATTTTGTTATTTCGAATAACTTGTATCAATTCTTGTTTATTTTTGTTGTTTTCATTAGTCCCACAAAATTACTATGGTTATTTCTGAGGGGCGCGAAATTAAGATCTTACCCTGAGCACTGATGACTCTAATTACGACGCTGAATATACTCCATGTTTGTTTCAGAACATTATTACTACAAATTTTTTTAATATTTACACACCATGAAATATAATCAGGACATGAATATGTTTTTAGAGGTCATTGTAAATTAGCATGTGAAAATAATACATTGACAAATACAAATCGGTAGAGAATTCAACTTCTATTTCATTCAAATTATTTCTTTTCATACATAAATTAAAAGTATTACTCAACTCGAAATAACAAAATTTATTTAGCAAGTAGAATCTGTTTCAACTGCATACCGAAGTTCATAATATGAAGTAAGAACCTAGACATTATAATAATTGCAATTAATTTGTAATTTATCCTCATTATTGAGCATTATCACTGAACATTACGATGACCTAGGTCAACATGTTATCAATCAAGGCATTTATTGAAAAGGTCATGCAAATTGTAACAAACAGAAAAACAATCAACAGACCTGGTGTGATTTGTTTATTGTCGTCAATAAGAAGAGCGTCAAGACGCTTCGGTCGGATTAAGATGCAAAACCGTCCAGTATACTGAGATTCAGTCACGACACTCGACCCACAAGGACGTAGCAAGGTCGTACGAACGATAGCGGCGCCGCAAGCGGACGTTGAAAACCTCACTACATTCAACAGCATCCCCACGCAAAATAATGCATCTATTTTAATACATAAATGCGTTCGTCATTTTTGTTTTATTGCTATACCTAACGCCTGACACTGTTAGATCACATGCATGCAACATGCTCGCGCGATGATTCCAAGTTAACTAGGTTATACCACCACGTCGACGCCGTCTAACTTTTATCACAACGCATCCGCGTTGTGCGTTATCATGATATATTAAAGTCCTGAGTTTCATTGAGAAAGCATAATCCTAAATCCCATACAGGTGATCAGCTTACGATATATCTACATGCAGAACCGTCTTAGGATGCGAATCCACTATGACAAAATCTTATGATTTTATGTTTCACGAGTAAAAAGTAATTATCATTGTGGATACAGCCTTGAGATACCTATGAACCGGATATAATGGAATAATATCGGGGAACAACGTTTCATGAAAGTTAAATTTCTTGAACAAGTTTCAAAATGTAATAATAATAATAATATTTAATCGTCAAAATAATATTACAACACAACATAACTAAGTATACATTTTAAAATATTTCATTGATTGAATAAAAATTAGTGAACTTGTATGCAAGTGCGTCATTAAACAAATTAATTACATGTTACACCTTATACCCTACCGGCTCTATCGTGACGTTTCAAGTCAGATGCTATGTTGCAGACGTGAACCGAGTCCTTATTTGCACCCCATTTGCTTTTTTTAATAGAAAAAACAAAATTTCAAAGCAAAAACGATGAATATAATCTACAAGTTATTGTTATAAGAATTACTACTCCATGTATTATGCTGATTAACTGCTACTGCCTGCTTCTACTTTTACTTGAAGATTTTAACTGATCGTTAGTTCTTGAGCAATAATTATTCGACAATGTGTTACTTTTGCATTAAATAATGGGGTAAGCAATATCCTTCTCTGTGTCTTTCACAACCAACAACATTTGAAGATAGTCTTCTCCTATTATACATAATGTTCCGGAACTACCTAATAAAAATGAAGCTGTGCCCTCCGTAGCCGATTTGAAGGGGGTGTTTCATATACAATTTTTCGATTTGAGCCTCCCATAAAAAGTTAATAATGATTCTTGACCCAGGTATGAATTATATATAAATTGTCGGGAAATGGGTCACACTACACATATGCTTATTATTTTCATCTTTACGTTGGTTTCGGCCTCACGACCATCATCAGAAGACGTATCAATGTCTAAAACGTGATTTCTTGAAACTAATTGTGTCATCACAAGGCGTCCTTATCGCACTAATTTCAATTTAAAATGCTCATGTCGCCGAAACGAACAGCAACACGAGTAATCGAAATTGTAACACATTAATGTTTCAATTATATGAATCAACAATCCACTTGTAGCAATTTTCTTATAAACTGAGAAGTCATATCGAAGCACAGTTTGTAATACGACTGAAGGACTGAACCAAAAATATAATGCTCACATTCGAACCAGATGTTGAAGATTTATGAGGTAATAGAAAAGGGTTGTCAAACCTGATTAGAAATATTGCTATTTGAGCATTCTGCCTAAAATATACTTTCAACATTATAAAGACGCATGTAGGAATTTGCAAGGGTTTTAATTAATTAAATTAGTATAAATCTGACTTATTGACTGAATATTTGTTCTATGATTTACAGACTTGGAGTCACGTTTTATGTCAATCATCTCCAGAATAGATCTTCTAGTTAAAATTTTAACATGTTCGTTATCGAATTGATGGTTATAATCAAAGCAGTGTTTAGCAAGGGCGGTGGAATTTTCTTGTACTATACTTATAGTCTAGGAGCCAGAGCGATATTGATTGTCTGAACATTAACCCGATGGCACTATGGCTTATCGTTAGAGGACGGTTCAATGATCAATTCATCTCACGGACCGAATTTTCCCCGGCTGCTAGATCTCGAGATACAGCATCCGCATTTTTTCTTTTTTTTGACTGGAGGTTAACTCTTTCCAAGTTGGGGTTACTTGAGAAGCAGGCCATTCTTATATACTTCCACCATGTGCCATCATTTTTTATCGTGTCCGTTTATCAGGCCGACCAGTTAAAATTGAACCGAAAATGGACTGCAAGTTAACCCCCCCAAACCTGGTGGAAAATGTTCATTGGTATTGGCAATTGTTAACATACATGCCATCAAAAGTTATCGGTCCATTTCCGAGTAATTGGCCATTATTTGAACCAAAAATGTTTCTTTTTTCATTTTGTGGATAAAGCTTGCGGGTTACAAGGTAATATGATGGCATCACTATGTTAAATAACTTTATTGAATGTCAAATAAAGATTTAAAATTATTGCCATCACTCCTTGCCTATTTCAACCCCCCAAAACCCTCGAAAACCACCCCCCAAAAAAATATGAATCCTATCATAATATGACCAATTTTATGATAAATTAGTCAATAACTGAGACTCTGACTGGGTTTAAAATCGAAACGGCTCTTTCTTATTTATTTTTTTCATTCTGCCGGATGATTTTATGGAGTTTTGGGGGGTTGAAATAGGCAAGGAGTAATGGCAATAATTTTAAATCTTTATTTAACCTCCAATAAAGTTATTTAACATGGTGCCATCATGTTACCTTGTAACCCGCAAGTTTTATCCACAAAATGAAAAGAAGAAACATTTTTGGTCCAAATAATGACCAATTACCCGGAAATGGATCGATAACTTTTGATGGCATAGGGTATGTT
Source organism: Endomychus coccineus (assembly GCA_958510875.1). Lineage (NCBI taxonomy): Eukaryota > Metazoa > Arthropoda > Insecta > Coleoptera > Endomychidae > Endomychus > Endomychus coccineus. Next base: position 235,750,867 of record OY294067.1, on the reverse strand, counting down.
AACAATTGCTAACACCAATGAACATTTTTCACCAGGTTTGGGGGGGTTAACTTGCAGTTCATTTTTGGTTCAATTTTAACTGGTCGGCATGATAAACGGACACGATAAAAAATGATGGCACATGGTGGAATTGTATAAGAATGGCATGCTTTTCAAGTAACCGCAACTTGGAAAGGGTTAACCTCCAGTCAAAAAAAAAATGCGGATGCAGTATCTCGAGATCTAGCAGCCGGGAAAAATTCGGTCTGTGAGATGAATTGTTCATTGAACCGTCCTCTAACGATAAACCATAGTGCCATCGGGTTAATGTTCAGACTATCAATATCGCTCTGGCTCCTAGACTAGTATGGTAATACATTCTTTATTGTAAATATTGTTTAGAGATTCCTGTATAAGTCCCATCGCAATCTAAACAGTTTAATTTGTATACTGTGTGAGTTTGTTTATATTTAGGTATTAAAGGTTTTAGATTTGAAAAATATTTTTCCCAACACAGTTAGTAGGTTTTTTTTCAACGTACGTAAAGATGAAAATAATAAGCATTGTGTTAGTGTGACCTATTTCCCGAGAATTTATATATAATAAAAAGTTATGCTCTTTTAAAGATGGCAGCTGAAATGTAGGTTTTATTTTATTTATTGGTCATCTCTGAAATGAGCAAACTTAAAAAAATAAATTTGGTGGACAGCTAGTGTTAATTGTATAATATTGTCACCAATTGAATTGTTTACATCTTTGCATTTTTTTTTAAATGTTTGACTGTGTAAACGTATATTTTATTTTATTGGCTTTACTGTACATTACAATTGTTTGAACTGACTGATGATACCTTGAACTGATGTAAAGGCCTTTAAAAACTAACAAATTAAAACTATGATGTGAACAACTATTGTTAGAGCAGAACACAAAGTTGAGATTCATGTCTATATGCAAAAATTTTGAAAATAACATATTGTAATTTTAGATGAACATGTTAGGAAAATGTAAGATGAAAAAAGAAATGTAACAAACAAGCAAATTTAATTATGTTTAATTCAAATACAGTACTTTTCGAAACGATCAGATTTAAAATGAAAGTGTCAAATCACCTTGTTGTCTAATTGGTTACATTAAAATAAATATTCTTGACCCAGGTATGAATTATATATAAATTCTCGGGAAATAGGTCACCTTAACACTTATGTTTTATATTTTAGTCTTTACGTACGTTTCGGTCTCACGACCATCATCAGAAGACTTATTATTTCAATAAACTGATAACTTAGAACTAATTGTATTCAGTATTCACACAAAGAGTCCTTATCGCACCAATTTCGTTTAAAATGCGAACGTCGCCGAAACGAACAGAAATATGAAATCGAAAATGTAACATAAATGTTATAAGTATGATAGCTACCTATGTAACACAAATGTTATAAGTATGATAGGTACCTACCTATCATACTTATAACATTTGTGTTACAGTTTCGATTTCATATTTCTGTTCGTTTCGGCGACGTTCGCATTTTAAACGAAATTGGTGCGATAAGGACGCTTTGTGTGAATACAATTAGTTCTAAGTAATCAGGTTATTGAAATAATAAGTCTTCTGATGATGGTCGTGAGACCGAAACGTACATAAAGACTAAAATATAAAACATAAGTGTTAATGTGACCTATTTCCCGAGAATTTATATATAATTGGTTACATTTCATACTAATGAAGTTACTTGTAGTATCTTCATAACTTAGTTGTCTTAAAATATTACTTTCATGTAAAACGTTGAGCCTGTCTCCTAACATGAAGGTACGAAACATATTTCGACCAACTTGGAAATGACCTTTCTTCATTGCTGTTGACCATCTTTATTATGGTATTATGTAAGTGATAGGTACACTCTCAGAGCGACCTCGATATTTGAAAAACAATCTTTGAGTTTTTTTCTAGGAGGAGTTTCATTCACCGCTCCCAATACCCTCTAGATAAAGAGGGTTACCTACAAACGTAAGTGCAACGTCATCAACAATAGGCGTGGAGTAGAGAGGTAGCTTATGACAGTACCATTTAATCTTAATGGCGCATGGCCAGAATTAAGTGTGAGAGGCGATAAATATTAGAAATTTTTAACAGTTTTACCTGTTTCTTGCGGAAAATTATATTGTATTGCACCTGTTCCTATGGTGTCCTTGTGTGATTGGAACGTTTTAACCTGTAAATAAGCGTGTTTAAGAGTGTTGTGACTGAATAAAGTGTGTTTCAAAAATGGCTTTCTAAGTGAATCTTTATGTTGCGGTGAAAATTTAAAATTTCATATTCTGTTAGAACAGATTACACTGCAAACGACTAGTAAGGAAATGTACGGATATTCTGCAAATACATACTATGATCCTCACTTTTACATATAATTAATCTATACGCATATAAGTTTTTAGGAAATTCAAATATATTAATTTTGCCACATCCAGCATCTATAAAGACAGTTTGTAATAATTTTTCCATTTGCCGAATGTAATTTGTATTGTTCTATTAAAGATATTAAGCAATTAGTTATGAGGGTAGAAAAAAATTTCAGTGGTTTGGGTGGAGATATGTTATGGTGTGAAATTTACTTTTAAATTTTTTAATTACTGGGCCGGACGTTTTTAGAAAATCCGGACTTATTGCTACAATATGTCCAAAACATTGTAAAATATTCAAGTGTGAGACATAATTTTCGACAGGATAACTACTGAATATCGATAAGAAAAATTGCCTGTCCGTATTTAAAAAATAAAAGTTGATAATGAGCTTAAGAGTACGTATTCAAAAAATGATGATTTCATTTTGGTGAGGAGACTAATAAAAACTGCATCTGCAATAAGGATGAGATCATTCATTAGGGTTGCATTGATTGATATACATATACAGGGTGTTTATTAAGTATTTGTACAAGCTTTGAAAAATGAATCTTTGACTAATTTTAAGACAAAAAGTTTATATGAATATGGGTCCGCAACGGCTTGGTTCTTGAGATTCAAGGCGACCAAAAAAAGTTTTTATTTAATTTTTTGATTATATTTTTGTTCAATAACATGGCAATTTGACGAAATTCGGGAAACTGGGAGTATTAATGATGAGAAACTCAAATATTAACTTATTTTTTTGTTTAATGTTACAGGGCGCCACATACAGTGTTGTACCTGAATTGAAATGACCATAATTTTTTTGTGACAAACTGTAGGTCATTTTGGACTGAACAAACTTATTCTCCATTCAATTTTACATACAAAAGGTACTTCTAGTATTTGTCGCTGAAAGCAGCCGTTTTGTAAAAAAAACGGGGTTAAAGTTAAACCTGCGTTGGAATTTTGTAAGTTGAATTTTGAAAAATGAGTGATAAAATATGTCTTTTATGATTGTATTGTGATGTGACTAACTTAGATCATTTGAAAGACTAAGACTTAGCTACTTCTACAAACAAGTTGATAATATTTACAATAATTGCTGAAAATGACCACCGCCTACTGCAACGCATGCATCAATTCGCCTTAACATCGACTGACAAACTCTTTCGAATATTCCTTATGTCTAATTAATGATGGCACACGATTCAAATATCCTGTTTCTTAGATCTTGTTCATTTTGGACTGCACGTCAGTTTGGATGCGTGGCGATTTCTGGATGAGAATTACCCTAACAGTTGGATAGAAAGCGCGGAACCGCAAGCCTGATCTCTCAGATCCACTGATTTGAATCCTTTGGATTACTTGACGTTACTAATTTACAGAATTTCAGTCCAAAATGAACAAGATCTAAGAGACAGGATATTTGAATCGTATGCCATCATTAATTAGACATTCGAAGGAGTTCGTCAATCGAGGCTAAGGCGAATTGATGCATGCGTTGCAGTAGGCGGTGGTCATTTTCAGCAATTATTGTAAATATTATCAACTTATTCGTAGAAGTAGTTAAGTATTAGTCTCGTAAATGATCGAAGTTAGTATCATCACAATACAATCAATAAGATATACATTTTATCACTTATTTTTTAAAATTGTACTTACAAAATTTCAACGCAGGTTCAACTTTATACCCATTTTTTCCCAAAACGGCTGCTCCCAGCGACAAATACAATGAGTACCTTTTATATGTAAAATTAAATGGAGAAATGGAGTCTGTTCAGTCAAAAATTACATACAGTGCGACAGAAGAAGGTTGTGTTTATTACAATCCAGGTACAACACTGTATGTGGCGCCCTCTAACATCAAACAAAAAACTAAGTAAATATTTGAGTTTCTCATCATTAATACTCCCAGTATCCCGAATTTTGTCAAATTGCCATGTTATCGAACAAAAATATGATTAAAAAATTAAATAAAAACTTGGACCCACTGTATCTCAAGAACCAAGCCGTTGCGGACCCATGTTCAGATGAACTTTTGTCTTAAAATTAATCAAAGATTATTTTTTAAAGTTTGTAGCAGTACTAAATAAACATCCTGTATATTAATCAATGGTTGTAGCTTTTTTGGTAAAAGTCAACCTACATTCTACAATATCAGACCCCCCAATATGGTTTGAATGCCGAAACACAATAGAATCATAGATACAATCGATACATATTGCCTTTACGTATTATTGGTAACGTAGCTCGAAATCAAATGCATCGAAATTAGGTATAAATTCTTGAGGATGGGTGTGTTATCCATCACACAGCAGCTTCATACGCATATGTTTCTACTACGTAGAGAATGATGATGGACTACCACCCTTACTTCGGCATCATACGATTATGTATTAGCTCACCTTATGCAACTGTTATCGAATTTATGGCAGCAATAAAACTGTTAACCCACAAGTGGTTTCATACCTACATTCTACCGACAAAGACATATATCTACTGTATGAGAATGAACGGTCTCGAAAAACCACACACGGTAAAAAATGAAACACGGTATTCAATATAACCTCTTCACGAAACAACCTCCACCTTAGCTTACGAAATTTGAATATACAGATGGTCCAAAAGTAATGGTAACATAGAGCAACCACAGATTTATGACGTGAAATATTATGTAGCAATATAAGCCACATAAATTCGCAGATCCAAAAATATGATTGGTTTCACAGAAACGTTACCTTTATTCTTACATGTTTTAATCTTATGGCTACTTGGTAGTTGGAAGGTTCTTATTACCTCAATACTTTCGTACTTATAAAATTTAATATTGATGATCAATCTAGAAAGTTGATTTGCAGTGAAGAACCAGCGCACGCAGCGTCACAATTCGCGCAGCTTCAAATTTCAAACCTTTGAATATTCCTTCTGAATCTCGTCTACGTTCACTACCTATTCTCTATTGAATCATTTATAATGTTCAAATGTATGACACGATTAACCATAACTATAATTGATCTCTTCCCACTTTTCTTCGAAAAAAATCACAAAATGAAACGTGTGGCACTCGGGGACTGCCGCGGTAAAGCTATTGCATAGCACTACGCCACTGGAAAAAGTTGGGCAGAAGAACATCCATTACCCCTTCAAAATCTTCACGAATTATGAGTAAAAAAGAGTATCATCTTGATCTCTATGAAGAGTATTCTGTGACAAGTGCATAGATAACTCTACTACCGGTAGTAGAGTTATCTATGGTGGCAAGTGTCAGTTGACTTGTAAACACAATTTTTTACGAGTTTTAACGTTCAGATCTCGATAGCGCTTCCGGCTCCGGGATTTTCACGTGGGCTATCGAAATTAGAAGGTTCGAATTGTATAAAAACACAATTGCATGAACGCCAAACGACTTATGTAATTAGCTACGAACGTAATCATTTTGACATATCCTCGAGGAGCTCGCTGCGCGTAAGTTAGAGTTTATACATGTTACCTCTATTTTGTTAATTTGGGGCCGTTTCGAACCCCGTGCGGCCGGCGCCAGTTGTAATAAAGTATTTTGGGCTATGGGCCGCTAGCTTTTACCCGCTTTCGGTATATTTAAGTAGCTAGAAAATTCCCTTTCGTACGTCGCACGTCAGATGCTAGTAGGTGACAGCTGAGAATACCTCAAACTGTTTTAATTAAATGTTCCTATGTAATCGACATTTTGGGGCCCGAGACTATGCTATTTAGTTGGCCCCGTTCATAAACTAACGACATGGAGCGAAAACCGCATGCGAAACGTCCTTGTTAAGACGTTCCATGTACCGTAAATTTGCACTTTTCTAACTCGCGACCTACGCGCTTCTCACGTGAACGTCATTCGATTTATCGAAAATTAAAAAATTCAAAACAGTTTTCTACCCAGTTTGGGGCTATCACGACCGTTTCAAAGGTTCAAAGTTAACATTTCGACAATTTTAAGCTCGGCCGAGCTACATGGTAGGCGGAGTGTTGGGTGTCAGGATATTTCGTTACGGTATTTGTTTTTTGTTTATTTATATTTTCGTTACGGTATTTGTCGTTTGTTTTTTTTTTCTTGATTTGGTCGCCGCGCTCAAAGCCCGCGATAAAAGCTATATGCAATAGCTTAAAAAAAAACTAATTACTAATGTAACAACTGTTCAAAATAATAAACCATTTTTCTGGATGCACAATCGGCTGCATCTGATGATCGACTGGTTCAAGCTCATACACGGTGTCTTTGAGATGCCCTCATAGATAAAAATCTAGAAGGGTCAAGCCAGACGATCGTGGCGATCATGTAACTGGACCCTTAAGACATAACCATCGTCTCTTAGAATTTGTGTCCAGTCAGTTACGAACATTTTTGCCAAAATGCGCCGGACAATCATAGTGTTGGATTCAAATTTGTCTTAGCATACTGAATTCGTGTTGGAGATGCATTGGCCTGATCTCGTGAGGGTTATCATGTGCCTACACATGCTGGTTGTGGAGTAGAGCTTATGCTTTACTGACGAATTATTTCGTCAGTCCATAAAATATTATTTAAGAAATGATCATTATTATTATGACCAGTCAGAATGACATGCAGCTGTAAAGTACCATTCTGCGTTCGTCACCTGAATGTAAGCTCAGAACTGGTTGCAGATGAAAAGGTTGTCTATGATCCCGTTTTAATAAAAGTACAATAATAGTAGTTTTTGAAAATCCAAGGATTCTAGACAATCTCCTCTTACCTTGGATCTCTTTTAAATTCACTAAGGTTGTTTCTTCTTACATGATGAAAATGTAGCAAAAGTTTAATAAAACCCGCTAGTCCAAAGGGCAATGTGCACCTCCTGAAATGTCAAAACGCATTGATTATTGGTTTAACGTCGAACAAGGGGTAAAATATTTCGAGCTCTTATAAATAAATTCTTCAAACTTTGAACACTTTAGAAAGATGTCAATAGTCTAGAAACAATTCTCGAAGCGTCGTGTACACTATTATCACTTTTATGTGAACTGTGAACTTCGGTATCAGCGTGCCATCTCCAAATGATAATAATTGAATACCGTCTGAAGATGGCGTTATTTTGATAAGTGTCTTCCGATTATTTGCCCTCTTACAGGCAACCTACGTTACACCGGTGCATGACATGTGGCGTAATAACCATATCATATAATAAGTTTGTTTCAAAAGTCTTTATATTTGTCCTACGACAGTGCCGGATCTAGGCATTTTCTTAGGAGAGGCAAGTCAAACCCATACCGCTCCTACAACTGTATGAAATAATAAGTTTGTAGGATAGTAAACTTTTGAGTACAGATATTTACATAATTACTTTCCTTGATTTTCTTTCAGCAAACGAGTTGATGGTATAATTTATTGAATTGGCTTTCTATGGAGTATTGCAAGATTTCTTGTGCCATTGTTGATTTCGAGATAGCTTTCAATTACCTTAAGTTTGCTGAAACACCTGCCACAGCTTGCTAATGTAAGTTAGGAGTGTTGAATACATTCTCAAGCATCACACATTTGGAAAAGCGTCAATCAAATATCTTTCTTGAATTAGGTTTAGAAGTTCAAGTGGATTATTTTTTCCAAGTTCAATTCTCAAACTAGTCACGAAGCAGGATTTTCGTAGGAAACAATCCTTCTCTCACATCTTCACGATATTTACTGACTTTTGCATTACAAGTTTCCTTATCATTCATGCTTGTTGGCGCTTTACAATTCACAAAATACTGAATCAGTATCACATCATTTATCTTTTTCAAACTATAGTAGAAACTTACTTCTTCAGACAAAATTCTTCCCTCATCTCGCACCAGCTTTCCATAAATTAGTTTTCTTTTGGGGATCCTGCACAATGTTTACGCTATTTTTCTTGCAGTATTTATCCAATCACCTGTTTTATTTCTCAGCCTTTCCGTTGATTTGGTAAAATCTTCCAACATTCATAGTGTTTGGTTCAGACCATGTATATTATAAGTAAATATGTTCTAACAACTACAGAGTGTACTATCATTAACTAATTTTAAATTTGTAAATAGCTATAGTGACATAAAATAGATTTCAAATTCTCTGAATTATGAAGAGAATTTTACGTAGCACAGTATAAAACTTTTTATACTGTGGTGGGTGGGTATTTCGAAGATTCTACGTTGACTGCCCTTCAAAATTGACAAGGATAGAAGCACATTTCCTTTTTCATTTTGTAGGTGAAGAAGTTCCCAAAAGCCTGCCATCGTGTAAATACCTAAACTTTCAATATTACCTAAAATAAGTATTTACAATGTTATTTAAAATAAGTAACGACTTTCTTTTGACAATTCAGCAACTCACTCACGCTTCTCATGTATTGCCTTCATACCAACGCATCCTCTAAATAATAGTTCTGTTTCATTCATTCATTTTGCAGCCCGGTGCAGTTGCCCCCTTTTGCACCCCACTCTCTAGATCCGGCACTGCTCTGTGGTACTTACTCAATTTCGTATTTAGAAATACGACTAATGTGTGTCGTGAATATTTGATAATATTCAATCCACCGTTCACCTCCTTCAAAATAGAAAGTTGCTAGTTGTTTCAAATGAACAAATAAATAAATTGTCTTAATTCGTCTCTTATGCAATTTATAATAGAAACACCCATCCTTTATATATATTTTAGGCACAGCTCGTTTTTGTACGTACAAACATTCAATATCGCAGAGAATATCACATACCGATTACTCATTACTTCTTCGATGACGTTTTTTATAAAGATACCTACTTTCACTACACGAGAGGGGAAACTTATAATGTTCGAAGAATATAGTGTGAGCCAGCAGTGGTATGTAGGGAGGGGAGATGAGCATTCGTATTTTTCTTGAAAGTTTGGAGGTTATAGGTATAGGTGAAGACCTCACTAGGAGTTCCACAACTTCGCTGTTCGACAAGAATATGAAGTCTGGTACGAAGATGTTCGGCAGGTCTCGAGCTTGACAGTGAAGGGGCGACTAGTTTGAGATCGTCTAGTCCGCCTATCTGGAATCTCTCGTGGTGGAACAATAGACAAGATTTCTGATGAACAACGACCATGGAAATATCTATAGTAAAGGGAGAGATCTCCCACTTTTCTACGATGTTCGAGAGGTAAATGAACTCGCAAGTGTGACATCATCAATCAAATGAATAGCTCTCTTCTGTATAGATTCCAAGAGCTTCAGCTTATGTTTGAGAGCCGAACTCCAAACATGTGAACAGTACTCCAATAGAAAACAAAGTTTTTGTGAAGCGGTTTTAGCAATGGAACTCACATGATCGTCCCATGAAAGGGTGCTGTTGGTGGTAATCCCGAGCATTGTTATAGAAGACTTCATAGCAATAGTTGTACCTGACATCATCATATTAGGGATTGTAGGGTCCTCCTTCCTGGAGAAGACGCAAGCTTGAGTTTTGGTTACATTAAACTCTACTATATTATCAGATCCCATTTCAAAATCTTGGCCAGATCTCCATTAATTGCGTCAACCTGTCCCTGTCTCGCTCCATTGGTATATGGGCTCTAGATGAGAAAGCGGCATGGAGTGTACCATCATCGGCAAAGCTGTGGACGGGACAGGACACTAGCAGATCTTTTATATGGAGCAGAAACAAAGTTGGTGCCAAGACACATTCCTGTGGAACATCAGCGTTGATAGCCATTGTATCGGAGGAAACTCCGTCAACCGCTTGCTGTTTTTGTTCGAATTAAATTTACAATAAAAGTAGGGAAAACATATTTTATGTTTTAAAGTAGTCTGAACCATAGTCAAAGTATACCAGATCTGCCGGAGCCTCCCTTCCATCGTTTCTCGCGCTGGGTGACGTCACCCAGCTCCCCCAAGCACAGCCTTGCTCTCATCAGCTCGTCGCCGGCACGTAACAACATCATATTATGTCGTCGTCTATGACATTAATGACATTAAATAAACGAAATAAACGACCAATCAGATTGCACTAAAATTTTAAAAAGAGTAGAAGGGAGGCACCGGCAGACCTGGTATACTTTGACTATGGTCTGAACGAGGTCGTACGAAAACGTACATGAAGACAAAATAATAATAGTTATTAAGTTAGCTTAAAAAGTTCATTTCAAAATTGTATCGGAAAAATTAGAAAGCAAATAGAATTTAACAAGGCAAGGTTATTAAAATAAAATATCGAGATTGCACTTAAAATTTTGATGTATTAACTTGACAGTTTTCGACTGCATAACAACGTCGCCTGAAGTATTTCTAACACTAAAAACGACGATGTTGCTGTGCAATCGAAACTTTTCAAGTTAATACATCAAAAGTTTAAATATTATTCTCGGTTTTAATTATTTTAAAATGCTTTGCTTTGGAGAATACGGATTTACTTCCTCGAATATTAGGTAATTAATTGAATATCACCTCCGCTTATTTCAAAGCCTTCGCTTTCTGTAAAATGATGACAATTATTGAAGACAATAATATTTTCAAATAATTCCATTACTGTTTGGCAGATATGATTTTTCAAATTCCAACATCTTAAACGGGCTAAAAATTCCAACCCAATATTAAAAGGACCCAGTTAGGAATTGTCACTCCAATTTATTTTTGCAACGGTATCATAAATCTTCAAAATATAGTATATACACCAACAATATAATAACAAATGCTTCATATTCCTAATAGTAAAAATAAAATTATTAATCAGCGAGTAGTTACGACTAAACAATGAAATCAAAACAATATAAATAAACATGATGCTTAGAAATGTGCTGAGTCTCCTATACTTGACCCACATTCTTGAAATATGACTCAAGAAGTAGAACAGTAAATTATATAAAATACTTTCCTAAAACTAAAATTAAGATTATTTAATCCTTTGGCTACATTCAAACTAAAAACAGAATCTAAAAACTAACTAACAAAATCTAAACAAACTGAAGGGCAATTCCAAAAATCAGCTGTGAACACTTTAAGCTGGGACGCAGATTTTGGACCAGGTTCAGAGAATATCAACGGAGCTACATATTAAGCAAGATGATTTCCCCTACTTGAACACGGGCAGTTTCCCTGAAAACTCAAAATGCCTTCTTTAAATTAACATTATTAGAACCTATTTAGGGTTTAGGCGTTTACGTAATGTGAAATTAATGGAAACTCAAAATTTGCAATGCCTTTTTGCTGTAGAAAAAATACCCTACATTCACATAAGTTATAAAGATCTGAACCAGCTTTTCCAATCGGCATTACAAACTTAAAAACCCGATTTCATAAAATTGAAAGTGTTGTAATAGCAAGAAGATTGTAACTAGGCCCTCATGAATTAGAGTTAACATTCTTTAGTATACTGCAAATACGTCATCTACATAACGCCCCCACATTTTGTACATTATATGCAGTGCGATGTCATGGTTTAGATCATGACTTTACTTGTTCAAAGAACATAAAAATGCCAAAGATAGAATAAATAAGTTTAATAAAAATGAATTTTATGAATTAACCTGTTCAGTGTGATAATTTTTACATTGGTGGATCAAGTCATAATATAGAATAGATATAAGAAACATTTACAAAATTTTAGACCTCCTCTACCCATATTTTAGAATCAGGACCTAGGTACCTTTCCAAATTTTGATGAAGGTAAAATCAGAGTAGAGAATAATATAAATTTTGAGTGTATCAAAGATAAAGATAGTAAAATTGTAAGCCATCAATCTTAAACGGAATTATTCAATCTCGGTCATCTGTTGTTTTTAGCTTATATTTGAGTATAAATATCTCAAGATCTCCGGTTTAGTAGCTCTTGTATCGTTTGAAGATGACATGCTATTCTTAATTATAGTCAAGTTAGTGTTATATTGTAATAAGAGACAAAAACAAAGCAAACGTGTTTTATTTTATCAAAATTTGAAATTGTTATATTATAAGGAAGCGGCAGGCAAAATAATGAACTGTGATCAATTGATCACTGACTTCCCTCACTTTTTTTTAGCAAAATAGATTTCGGACACTTCTGAGGGTCAAATGTATGAATGTAGGAGCAGAAAAAATATTGTAAATGATTTAGAAACAGTTAATGAAATAAGTTAAATAATACTCTATGTTGCATTGAAATTTTATTCAAATGGTCTACATATGTATCTATAACTTTGTTTTATACTGACACCTGTCAAAATTAGCCAGAGTAAAAACATAAAATAGACTGTGGCGTCACGGTAATCTTAAAATGATAGTTTCGGACACTTCTGTATGTTAAGTAAATGCGTGCGATATATATTTATAATCAGAAAAAACGGTTGTCATTATGATTCAATAAAATGCTATAATTCTATTCGCAAAACTGAAATGGATATAAAAAATATCACTTAAAATGGGGCTGCCGCCCCCTAAAACAAGACAGTTCTTATTTTCACCCCTTTAGGGAGATTTGGAAAATTTTAAATCTGAACGACCAATAGAAACGGCGCCATCATCTCCACGGTTATACATACGCACACACAACATATCAAAAATAGTCTAAGATCGATTCTGAAAGGCTCAAAACGGATATTTCCGCGAAAATCAGGAACTTGTTTTAAAATCGATTAAAATACTTCCATTATACTACTAGTGAGGGAAATAAAAATTACTTAAACCAAAATATGTCATGTTCTCTTTCAATCCAAAACAACAAAATGGAACGTTCGTCATTAAAATCGAATATTTGAAACTGACATATGTTTAGCAGTTTAAAGATTACAATTCGTAATGGAGGAGTATATGAGTTCTAGCAGAATGCTATATTAAATTACTATAAACAGCCAACATTTCAGAATCAGATGTTTTCAAAACGCAAAATTCTGTTAATGACAAGTTAAATATTTAAAAAACTTGAAATAGGTGACTTTGATCTGTTGTAGCTTCAATTCGTATTTACTTGTTAGAAATGTTAGCTAAACTACAATTCGCCAGAATTTGGCTAATATAATGAGCAGAGTTTTGTAGCAACAAATCCGTTGTAAATATACTTGAAGTCGATAATGTTGGGGCCCAGATAAACAAATTAACATAATTTCAGAGAAAAAAGGTTTTTCAGTGCAAAAGTTAGCTACAATCCCACATATAAAACATGCATTTATAATTGTGAATGTTAACTCTGAATTAATCAAACTACTTTTCTTTCCAGTAATAAATGTGTTGTATAAAGCCAAAGTTTGAGTTTTAAAAGTTCTCAAAACGCAAAATTCTGCTCATGACGATATGAATATTTTAGAAATAGGTAGGTTAGGTTTCAGCTCAAAAGAGCTAGGTAAAAACCTTTAATCCGTGTTCACTTACCAAGAATGTTAGCATCTACAATTCGTCAGAATTTGCGACAACTCTGATCTGTGTAAGAATAAATTAGTTGAAAAAATTTTTGAATTCAAATATATGAGCAATGTGCTTTGTAACAAATCTGTTGAAAATATATTTGAAGCCAAAAATGTTGGGCAAGATTAACAAATACTTCATTTAAGAGAAAACATGTTTTATAGTGCAAAATTAACTAAATACTTCCTCATATAAAATATCATGCATTTATAATTTTGAATGTTTACTCTGAATTAATCAAACTAATTTTCCTTCTTTATTCAACTTCCATTAAGTAATAAATATGTTAAAAGCTAAATTGTACTTAATATGTATTTGATTGATGATGATGATGATTCTTTTCTGTTTAGATTATAATTCACTCTTCTGTTTAGTCAATTGTTCCAACTTATTAATTACAACACTAATATCTGCATTTTTTTTTAACTTCACAAATACAGTATTCCTGATCTCGTGCAACACAATCCAATCTTTTACTTCAGCACAAAGTAACTTGATGTGATTTTCCATCTCTATTTTTGATAGAGTAACACGATAACAATTTCCCAATTTTTCAGCAACATTATCAAGTGTCAACACACTTTTTCGTTCAGCAACAAACAAATTTCTCATTATTCTAGCAAGTTCTGGCAGACGGGAGTACATTTGCAGTTCCTTTTCTTTATCGGCAGATCTTGTCATAGAAACTAAAGCCTTCGCGGCCTGTCTCTGTCTCACTTTTTCAAGCAAAGCTTTAGGAATTCCTTTCAAAACCGAGGTTAATTTAGCTTCTTCTACAGGAGGTACCTCTATGGCCTCCCCCTTATCCTGAGCATCTTTCAATCGCTCTAAAGCCTTTTCCATTCGGGTGTTACAATTGAAAATTTCACGTGCTTTATCCAAAACTTCCTTACCTGTTGTTAACTTCTGTTCAAATGGAGGTTGGGGCAATACTGATAACTCAAGATCGGGTACCCTTTCGATATCAAATTCTGGATGCCAACGCGTTATTTTATCTTTTTGAATATGCATTGGTGGGTCAAGCGAGAGTAAAAATTCATGGTGATATTGTTTAACTTTATCCAATAATATATTGTATAAATTCCTCCTTCTCGTAAGTAGAAAATCAGATGTCATATGGTCTGAATCTTTTACAACAGGTGTTATTATTAGTTCCCACTTTTCTTCCTTTTTCCCAGTCCCATATACTCTTAATTTCTCTTGATTAAATGTGAACGCATCAGGATATATCTCCTTTATTTGAGACAAACAACGTTCATTTACATTTCTTTTGAGCATTTCTTCTACTGCAGGTTTCACCTTACTGAAGGTAATTGTCTCATGTCTATTGTACAAAATCTGACAAACTGTATCGATAGCTCGGAATATTTCTGCAAGATATCTGTATTTAAAAGGAAGTGTCAATGCTGGTTTTGAAGTCAGGTCCAATATTTTTTTAGAAGGGCTTTCGGGCAAAGCCACAGCATTTTTCGTAGGACTCAATAGGTTGAGTAAATTTTTTCGAACAGTTGTATCTTTCTTAGGACTCAAGTACAATTTTTCTGGAGATTGGACTTTTTGAGGGCTGAAATAAATAGTGTTTGATTAGTTTTAGTACAAATACATTTTTATGCAATATAATAAAATATAAAGACGCTGAAAATATTCCTAATGGCTTGATTCAAGCATCGAGTACAGTTGTGTGCCCTAGCCCGAGTGCGCGGTGGGTATAAATCATAGACCTATTATCCTAAGGAGACAGAATTGTTTATATTTAAACACGATCAGACCTTGCCAAAATTTCGGGCCACTTAGACAGCTGTATATTACAAGTGTGGCCGTATGGAATGTGCTGTTGCCGGATTAGTAGTTCTGTGTGCCGAATTGAGATTTGTAATTATTATAGAAACGTCCATAGCATTATTTATTGGTTATATTAGAAGCAATACTGTTGAAATGTCGTTTCTCTGAATTTTAGAATATTTAAATTATTAAATACAGAACTATTCCATTCCATTGCATCTTTTGTTCAGAAGGCGCACCTTTTATGAATGGGGACTTTGTTCTGGTCTAAGCAATTTGACAGCTTCCGTATTTCTCGTAGCTATTTCGAAGCGGTGTTGCCTTCCAAGTGATACCAAGTTTTCAATCATAGTTACAGCGTTACAATAAGGAGTAATTATGACTCGACGACTAAGAGGTCCGTTGGTTTTCTGTCATACTTCATGTAATCGTTGCGACAAGTCAAATGGAGTTTTATGAATGAGATGTTTCGTCTCCTTAGGATAATAGGTCTATGGTATAAGCTCACGCCGTGGTATCTCTACTCACCGAGTACTAGGCCTAGGAAACGTCGCATCACTGTACTCGGTGAGTATAATCAAGACATTTAGTAGAAAATGGCTGCGAGCTAGCTCATATCTGAAATTGCTAAATAAATATTTGACATAATATGGAGCTCCTAACCAAAGGAAGTTTTCATTCATATATCTAAAACCAACGTGGATATTTGAAACCTCAAGCTAGCAAAGCGAAGAGAGTAGAATGACTTCTAAGATATATTAAAATACAGTGCTAATTCAATGCCCAATTAAAAAATTAGGTGCCTTAGCGTTTAATAAAAATTATATTTTTGCTAGCTTAATAGAAAGTTAAAAAAGCATTTAAAAAATGGTGCGGCGAGGTTCAAAGGTTAATAGAAATTAATTTAGTGATGTGCATAAACATACCTTGTATGGAAATAAATATACCCGAGAGCTTTAATATAATGAAATAGCTAGACGTAGATTGATACGACAACCATGAATACCGCAATGGACTGAGCAAAATTAGTTATAAGATATTTTAAAATATAGATAGTGCTAATTTAGTACCATTTTAAGGCCTAATAAAACAATTTGGTGCTTTAGAGTCTAAAAAAATCTTTTTTTTGCTGGCTTAATATAAAGCTAGACGTCAAGTTTGACGCCAACGATGAAAACTGCAAAATTTTGAAATTTCAACTACATTCGAATCAAGCGCTATTTGTGTGCTATTCATTCACAAAGTTAGAAATGTTGGTGATCAATATTACCCAATGCAATACTGTACCTGGTCGCATGACGTTCACTTCGGAACATAGAACGTCTTTATGAGGACTTTTCGCAGCCGGTTTCCGCTCCATGTCGTTAGTTATGAACGGGGCCAACTGAATAGCATAGTCTCGGGCCCCAAAATGTCGATTGAATAGGAAAATTTAATTAAAATAGAAACAGGTACTCTCAGGTCTCAGCTACGCGCGTTAAACGTGCGACGTACCAAAGGGAATTTTCTAGCTACTAAAATATACCCAAAAGCGGTTAAAAGCTAGCGGCCTATAGCCGAAAATACTTTATTACAACTGGCGCCGGCCGCACGGGGCAAAAACGGCCCCGAATTAACAAGATCGAGGTAAAAAGTATAAACTCTAACTGACGCGTAGCGAGCTCCTCGAGACATATGTCAAAGTGATTACGTTCGTAGCTTATTACATAGGACGTCTGGCGTTCATGCAATTGTGTTTTTATACAATTCGAACCTTCTAATTTCGATAGGCCACGTGAAAATCCCGTAGTCTAAAGCGCTCGAGACTTCTGAGAGTTATAACATTCGTATAAAATTGCGAAATTTCTCACTTTTAGAAACTTCAAATTAATTAATTTGACACAAGTTTTGATAACGTAAAGTAGGACACACGTTTTAGATTCCACAACCACCCTTGACCAAGATAATTTTTGATATCCCGGTACTATGATATAAAATAATTTAGTGCTGTGCACAAACATACCTTATATGCTAACTTGTACCTAAATATACCAGAGACCTATAGTATAATGAAATGTACAGTGTTTTTAGTAAACATACGGCAAAACGGTGATATTCACTGGCTTATTTTAAGAATATTTTGTCACTTTGTTTCTAAGATACACATAATATGGTTCTTAGAAATCGGCAAATCTAGTGCAGTATGCCATACATTTATTTAAGCTACATTAATAATTTAAAAAATATCAAAACCATTTTGGTCAAAAAACGTCACCGTCCGTTTCTTCGAAACAAAGTGGCTTTTCGAAAAAAATCATATTCATGAAATAACCCAGATTAACCCCTTGAATTTTTGCTGCATGTTTACTAAACATCCGGTGTATGTACGTACAGTTCTACGCCAAACGATAAAACAGAATGGACTGAGCAAGATGATTTCTAAGAAATTTTAAATATAGTGCTAATTTAGTACTAATAACTATTATAATATGTCCTAAAAGTAACTCTATTTTGTTCGAAGGGGTTGGGACATTCCGCCATCGGTGTGGTGTCCCAAACTTCCCTTCTCACAAAATAAAATGTCACTTTTAGCACTTATATCATAAATAACTATTATGCACAACACTAAATTATTTTGTAGCAATTAATCTTTCAATTTTGGGACTTGCCGCTTCATTATTACTTCCCTCATTATACGAAAGTATTTGTAATCGGCCCCAAAAATCTTCTGGATTTTCGCGAATATATCAGTTTTGGGCATTTCTGAATCGATCTAGACTATTTTTCAGATATGTATGTGTGTACGTAGTAAGTGTTCAAAAACTGTGGAGAAGATTGAGTCGTTCCTATGGTCGCATGGATTTGAAATGTTGCAAATCGCTCTAAATTGGTGAGATAGGAACTGCGTTGTTTTTGGGCATGGTAGCCCCGCTTCAAGTGGTATTTGGACATCCATCTTCAGTTACGTCATCGATTCGTCTTTATTCTGTGACAAATTTTGATAATTCATGTAACCACAGGTGTCAGTATTTTAAAAGGTTTCATTATAGTATGAATAATTGCGAAGGTCAACCTGACAGGGGTCAGTATAAAACAGTGGTAAAATACGCTATGCTGTTCATTTGAATAAAATTTCAAAGAGTAGGTATAATTAAAAGTCTAGCTATTTCTAAATCGTTTCAAATATATTTTCTGTTCCTATTTGACCTGCAGAAGTGTTCCAAAGCTATTTTGCTAACAAAAATGAGGGAAGTCAGTAACGATTGATCGTTCAATTTGCAGGCTATGCCAGTTCTATATTAAGCCGGCAAAATAATAATTTATATTAAACATTAAAGTACCCAATTTTTTTATTGGCACTAGAATAGGACTAAAGTAGCACTATATCTTAAAAGTCATTCTTCTCGATCCACTGCGGTTTGGCGGGGCGTTATATTTATTTCATTGTATAAATGTATATTTATTAGCATAAAGGTAGGTTTGTACACCGCACTAAATGGGCATTACTTTATTTTGTATCAACTTTTCAATTTGGGACATGCCGAATCTTTTTATATGACATATATCAGCTTTATATTAAGCCAACAAAACATATCTTGTTTTTTTAAGTTAAAGCACCCTATTTTTAAATTAGCATGTATTTTAATATTACCTTAGAAGTAATTATGCTAACATTGATTTGCTAGTTTAAGGTAGCTCAAACCTTATACTAACTCTAATTGGTTAGTATTCATTTTCTTCTCTCTACCCTACCAGCACTTTCAAATAATGGATGCATTAGTTTTGAAATAATTGAAGTGTATTATTTATACTGGTTGCGGGAAAAACAATAGTTTGTAATGATACATTTCTTAATTGAAGCTTTATTAGGCGATTCAGATTTCAAAAATGTTGTTCACATTACTCCCAAATGGCTTCAAAATTTTTCATTTACTTAAATTAATCAATTGGTTACTAAATTAATGGGATCGACAGATCACATTAATTAAGAGCACGAACGTGACTAGAGTCGGTTTGAAAGATTGTTTAACCATCCTTACTACACCTGGGTCGAGTTGAAATCTCGTTTGAGTTGATGAACAAAATTGTGATTTTATTCTGCATGATGCTCATAATGCCTTTTATAAATAATTTATTGGATTGTTATGTTATTGCACATACATTATTTTGAGCTCGGAATTAGAAATTATTTTGAAAATCTACATTTCAATATTTACCGGAATGCGTGCAAAAAAGTCCATGGAGAAACCTTATCACCCAGTGTACATTCAAATGGAATTGGATGAATATGAAAGCCATAAGTCACAAAATTTGTATGACAAAACACTAACAAATAAAATTAATTCTACCACAGGTTTATCTATACGACTTCTATATTTGTATGGATAGTCAAGATCAACAAGCCAATTTTTGTTGTTTTGTTTTATAATTAGTTTGGTTTAATTGGAATGATGCAGATAATTAAGAAATATACAGATTGAATCAAATAGCCCGTATTGCCAATTAATAAGAATCGACGCATGTATCCCCAAACTGAAACAAAATGGGCGTGATTCATAAGGCATATTTCAGTACTGTATTTAACGACTCGGACCAGTATTTTTACTAGAGATTGACAAGACTGTTATTTCTAAAAAGTAATACCATAATCATAATACTATGGCATATTCCTGAAATTTTTACCTCAAATCAAGAGGTTCATAATGGCAGTTGCTATTTGATATTAGATTAAACATGCTAGTCGCGGAGTTGGTAAATAAAAACCCGTAGCTGAATAGCAAGCCATCTCCAATTCTTACCAACTAACAATTCGACCTGTGCAATGCACACTCGCCTTTCCCTATCGTATAACACAAGATCTTCTTCTGTTTATCTCATTAAAAATACGATGCGTCTGGCTCTCTCATGTTCTCACATTAATCCTACACACCGCTCGTTCTGACTCAATCTGTATATTCTGATAGTAAAATTACAAAAATCCTTTTCCACTATAGTTTTCTAAACCTTATTATGAGCATTTCGCCAGCTATGCTGGCATCATCAAGGTATCATGATTTCAAGTATCTATAGTGGGTGTTGTGATTTTACTACTATATAGTGCAGCAGAAATTACACACATATACCAAGAATATAAATGAAAATATGAAAGTGCCTGTTCATTAATTTTCGAATATCTCCCAACATCGCACGATGTTCTACGAACATTATAAATTTTCCCCTCATGAAAACAATTGTTTTTATATCACACATTATGCCGAGTTATCTAATTTTTAGAGATGAAGAAATTTAATTATCGATGATAAATAGGTTGATTATTTTTGAGAACAAATTCCCAAGCCTGTTATTATCAGGTAATTTTGAAAAACAAATTGATTTAGGATGTAATTGCTAATGCAAAGTCTACAAATATTGAATTAGGAGAGCTTGTGCATGTGAAAAATCTGGACAAATCTACTCACAAGCTGTTAACTCGTGTTAACTATTGCATAGTTGTAATCAGCTAATGGGACCACCAGGTCTTTTTTCTTTCTATACTTTGACCACACGAGAGAGAAACCTATATAACTGGAGTTTCAGAAATAGACATAGTTACCAAAGGGTATCCCCGATTAAGATGCCCCCTCCGCGAAATCTAAAATCGGAGTTATTACCTGTTTTGAACTGTCAAATTAACATGTTCCCTGGGTGGTATGGTCGATACCCCCCCCCAGACCACCGTGGAGGAGAAAAACCTTTTTTTTCTCATCGTCACGTATATGCAAAATTTTATCCCTCTTGCAAAAGTATGGGTATCAATGGTCACTTTCAGCACAAATTTTTTACCTCCCTCTAGGTCCATCTAAGGCTCCAAAAACGTGTTTAAAACTTTAAAATCCATTTTTATAGCACCAAACCAAACGGTACACCAAAGTTCGATTCACCATCGTATTCCTGAGTAAAAAACCTTTTTTTTTTTTTTTCTGTTGATAGGAAATGCTTGATACACACCGTCAGTATCGCTTCAGGTAGTGCAGGACTCACTCAAGTTCGTTAGAGCATACCTGCTAAAACCTCTCATATCTTCATTCATATCCCGGGACCGTTTATCACATTGCTTCAGGATATGGACTGCGTCTTTCTCTTTGTTTGTCGATGTTATCGAACTGAGTTTCTTTTGATGTTTAATGGTGATATTTACGTTGATTAAACGTAAATATCTACATTCGTAGTATACGTTGATGTTCACGTTATGTTTATACCGTAATACGGTTGATACCCAATTTTACGGTATTTTGTCTTAGTGATTTAATCTCTATGGTTAAATTCCTATATGTTTCGTTATTTTACCGATGTTACGGTTTCTGGGTTTCAGTACTCGAACACGTTATGGATCTTTCCTGTGTGTATACCCCCAATAATGCAGTTCCACAATATTAGGATGAGTAAAAAACCTACAAAGAACTATGCGTACATGATTTAGATAGGAGTGGTGGTTCACATGCAAAAAGCGATTTTTTATGTTTTTTAAGGTTGTTTACTCTTTTTTATGTAAATAAAGGTATATATGAATCCAAAATTATTACTTATATTAGCCTGGGATGATAAACCTCTGATATATAAAATTTTTGATATTTTGTTTGCTTTTTTACTTGCAAAATTCACTAATTTATTGGATTTCTAACCAACCAGTACGTGACATTACCGTTAAGAAACGTATTTTACCTTCAATCAATTATATGAATCATCTTTTTCAATATAAGCAGAGTATTTATTGGCAATAATTGATAATTGATTTCTCTCTGAATTGAAAGTTGCCATCTTGAAATTTCTATGCTTCGAAAAAAAAATTTTAAATTTTAACTTTTTTACAATTTTTCTTCGCCGCTTTCAGAATAACTTATTTAAAAAAAAATCTCAACACAATTAAGAAAAAAATATTCCTGTCATTTTAAATAGAAAGAAAAAGAATTACTTCTTTTTGAATAAGTTATCTCGAGATAAATTGGAAACAAAAAATTCAATATCATATATATAGGAATTTCAAAATGGCAACTTTCAATTCAGAGAGAAACCAATTATCAATCAATTATTGCCAATAAATATTCTGCTTATATTGAAAAAGATGATTCATATAATGAATTGAAGGTAAAATACGTTTCTTAACGGTAATGTCACGTACTGGTTGGTTAGATAGTGAATTTTGCAAGTAAAAAAGCAAACAAAATATCAAAATATTTATATATCAGAGGTGCATCATCCCTGGCTAATATAAGTAATAATTTTGGATTTATACATACCTTCATTTACATAAAAAAGAGTAAATAAAAAACCTTAAAAAACATAAAAAATCGCTTTTTGCATGTGAACCACTACTCCTATCTAAATCATGTACGTATAGCTTTTTGTAGGTTTTTTACTCAGGAATATGATGGTGAATTGAACTTTGGAGTACCACTTGGTTTGGTGCTATAAAAATCGATTTTAAAGTTTTAAACACGTTTTTGGAGCCTTAGATGGACCTAGATGGGGGGTCAAAAAATTTGTGACCATTGATACCCATACTTTTGCTCGAGGGATACAATTTTGCATATACGTGACCAAGAACAAAAAGAAAAGGTTCTTCTCCTCCACGGGGCTCTGTGGGGGGTATCGGTCATACCACCCCAGAAAACATGTTTATTTGACAGTTCAAAACAGGTAATAACTCCGAATTTAGCGGCGGGGAGCATTTTGACCATCTTAATCGGGGA
The DNA here is from genome assembly GCA_958510875.1 of Endomychus coccineus. Taxonomy (NCBI): domain Eukaryota; kingdom Metazoa; phylum Arthropoda; class Insecta; order Coleoptera; family Endomychidae; genus Endomychus; species Endomychus coccineus. Next base: position 235,727,685 of record OY294067.1, on the reverse strand, counting down.
TACCCTTTGAAACTAAAATTTCAAAGGATAGCTTTAAATCTACTATACACTCAAGTTAATAACAATACATCTACAACAAAACATATCTAAACTATTAAATAATTATCAAGCCCTTTTTCTGGTAGCTCAGTTCAATCAAAGACCTGTCCACTCCACCCTTAATAATGCAATAGCTTTGGTATTTAATGAATTAAAATCTCAAATTTGCTTCAAGTATCAATAAGTTATTTTATAAATGTCAAACTGTTGTGATACAATAGCCTGTATTTTTTATTTTTAAATGTGTTTAACCCACAATCTATGATTCAATTCCTTACCAAATTAGCCCTTGCTTCATGTCAAAATTTAATCAGTTCTTCAATTAGATTGCTTGAATTCATTGTTGCTGAACTGAATAAATTAAAGTAAAAAAACAAACTACTAACTTTGTTTAACTATTTTGTTGCATTATTTGTAAATATTTCAATATAAATAAAAAATATTCACACTACTAGATATCTATTTTCCCAATCTAACAGCTATCTCAAACTGATGTACACCATTATTTTTTCAACAAAAATATGTCCAATGGTATTCTAAGGATATTAGAAATAGAAATTCATTTTTCATGAACAATACTGTCTTACTTACATAGTAACTTGGACTAAACTTCAATTCAAACATTAATTGGAATTGAATTAAGTATGTAATTTAATATAACCTTTGTCGGTCAATTCTTAACTTGATGTAGTTTCAAACTTCAGTTCAAGTTAACTCAACTAAGATTAATTTGTATTTTGCATTAAGAATGTAAAAATATCTAAATACGTATGATAATATTCGCTAGCCTATAAATGCTTGCATACCACAGCTGAAGAATTAAATTTCAGTAAAACATGAAGTCCAAGGTACTTCTGCATAAACTAAGTATTAACTTAACTCTTACCTCAAGTTAATCTCCATTTCAAATGATTTGAAACTTTTCAGCTGTAGTGGTTTCGAAATGTTAGAAGTCTTCTTCTCCGTTTCTTTCAACTGTTTGGATAAGTCATTAAATGCAGACATTGAAGCTTTAAGTTCTGCTAATCGGGAACTCCGAGAAAGTTTCAATTTTATGTCTTTCAGATTGTGATCAAATTTACTGACATTAGGTTTATCCATTGCATTTGATATTTTTCTAGGAGAACTTGGAGGAGTCACAAGTTCATTGGTATTAATTGGGGGACTCATTTCCGAAACTGAGCCGTCTGCAGGTTTAGTTTGCTCCGAATCACTATCCATCTTGGACATATTTTTAACAAACTGTTGTAAGCTTCGTTGATTCTTATCATTCTTAGTGAAACATTTTTTAATACCTCGCACCTTAACTCTATTGCATTGGATTGAACTCTTGTTACTAACAGCATTGATTTTATTAGCTGCCAATACATGTTCTTGCTTATGATGTATGAATACTGGCGACTGCTTATTTGTGGAATCATTATTACACGATTTTATATCTGCTTCTCTAGTTCCTTCAATTCCTCCATCTATCAATAATACCTTCCTAACCAAGTTTATTTTATTGTCTTCGACTGCATTCCGTTTTCTTGTATTGAAATAAGCCGCAACTGATGGCTGTGCCATTTTCGTAAAGTAACTTAAATCACAAAAAATATAAACAATTCGGTTTACCACATCACAAATTCGAAAGACACATACAGTAGCTGAATTTCAAATACTTGATTACTTTTAGTTGAACTTGATTACAAACCAGAAACCAAGCTTGCTCCGATAATAACCGTTATATTATTTAATTTCCCAGATTTCCCTCCAAATAATGACAACTGACAGTTGGATTGGAACTACAGAAGATTAAACCAGCAGCCATCAAATAATAAATATTTGCAAGTTTTCTGCTCTAGACTCAAGGGCGGGAAGGTGGAACCTCCTACTATACTTTTGTATAACTATTGTTGTATTGTATTGGCTAATATTATATATTAGTCTATAGTCTGAGGTGAGGATACAACAAAAGAAGTATAACAGACTCTTCAGAGAGGGCCAACACAATTTTTGTTGTAAACGTATCGATACTTGGGTTGAGATAATATTACACTTTCATTTATGTTATTCTTTATTGGGTACTGGCTTAATTGTAGAAAAATTATCTGAACCTAACCCATGACATAATAATCAATAAAAGGTTGAATATTAGTTTGAAAATGTGATAAAGATTATACTATCGGGTGATTCAAAATGATCGACAATAAAATGACAATTTTTATTATTCATATTATTATTATATCATATGGGATTCGTCTAATGTTAAGCAGCGATAACTATATTTTATTCACTCTTCTCAATTCTTTAAAAAAGAATTTGATGGACATTTTATGGCAGTACTGTAAAATGCAAAACCGGTTTCTAAGGTTGTGTATTCTGCTATAGTTTACAGTATTCTGTGTTCTCTGAAGCATCGCCCACCCACTGCCTGGTGTCTTAGGCCGGGTTTTATCAACGTTGTTCAGCAAAAGATCAACGTTGATCTGTAGTTTAGGTATAAATAAGCGGTCACCGGTGGCATGTCTTGTTGATATTGGCAAGTTCAGATCCCGTACGTGTACGCATTAAATCAGGTTGTACCACAGAAGTTTAGGTTGATCTTTAGTTCAATTTTCCGGTTTAGTTGATCGCTCAAAAATCATCTACAGCTGTCAGATCAAGAAGTCTAAACTTTTCGAGCCAGATGAATGAGCGATAGAATAGATATATAAATAGAGTAACGTCCCTAGAGCGGAATTGAATCAAAATAGCTGTACAGGCGCGCGCAGTTACCCTTCAGGTGGCCACCATTCGTGAGAAGAGCGACAGAGAGGACGGGAGAATTATTATCTTCGGTCCCTCAGAGAACATCCGATTCAAACGGGACGCTCTTACTCCATTTATTTATATATCTCTATGCACCTACCTTACCATCAAGGCTTGTACTGTTTGTAATAGTGTTGTAAACGTCGCTTTACCATTATACCATTACCAATAAAAATGTCTTTATTGAATGACCTGACGTAAGCGCTGAACATTAAATGTATGTCAAAATATAGCTACCTGCTAAATAATTTTTATAACAAATCTGAAAAAAAAAGTCTATCATGTTCCGATACTATTCGATACGCCTAAAATATAGATACTTCGAAAAGTACTGAAGTATATGCTTATTGCTTATGCATTCACACGATGTTCTTCGAACATATATAATGTAACATTATTAGGTTACTTGGAATTCTTACCTTTTGTTTTATATGCTTCGACTCTTTGAGACTGTAGATGTAAAACCATCACGGGCGATAGTTATTTTTTTTGGCAAGCAAACGATCTCACTTTAGTAGTAGTCCCACGAGGTCTAGTACCTCGTAGTAGTCACGGTCGTTATACGACCGTGGTAGTAGTTAACCAATAATGCATCACCTAATATTTCTCGCAATGGAGTTTGACTTTGGGGTGCTTTCTCAAGCATTTGAGAGGATTTAGAAGTCCATCGAGAACATCTATAGTAAACAGGAATCTTTTCAAAAACTGGCGAAGACAGACGGCGAAAAATTAAAAAATATTGTGCTGTGACAGAAACTATTTTGTATTATATCTCGATATGATTTGTTTTGAAGGGTCGAATAACTTAATCATATAATGATAATGAGTATTTTTCTTCGTGTCCGTATCACTTTATTGGAAAATAATGATATTGTGGCTGCAGTTTCGATGTTAATCGTATCATTCTATAATTATGAAACTAAAACCAATGAATAACATCCTGTCATTTTAAAGTTTATATGTTTAAATAGTATTTGCAGATTATGAAGGGATATTTACAATATTTGAATACTTCAAGTAGATGTGAATAAATCAGATTAAATTGCGTCATTAGGCAACTGAGATGGATGTTTAATGTGGCTATTCCAAATTTTAAATGATGCTAATAGGTCTACTTTCTTTTCTTCCTAGAACTATGTAAATAAATAATTAGTAATTAAATAATAATAAATAAATAATAATTGAATATCCATTCAGTTGCTTAATGACAGAGATAATCTGATGTAACATATGTATCCACAACAATTTGAAGTAGGTATTCAAATAATGATAATAATGTAATTATATCCTTGTTATTATAACGCATAATCTGTAAATAGATACTATACCTATAAACTGTAAAATGACAAGATGTTATTCACTGCGGTTTTATAGTATATTCACCAAGAATCAGCTGCTAATTATCTATTTTTCACATATCAAATTCTAAGATAACACTTGGTATGTGCCCTGATATCCAAATTTTCCAACTCTCGCATTCTATTGGTTAACTGACAACAGGTGCGTATTTAAAAGTAATTGCTATAAGTGAATCGCCGCGCCGCGGTGTGATTTATTCTAAACGATTGTATGTGAATGATATTTATTTTGTAAGTGCCTGTTTTTCTAAACTGTATTATTATTATCGTTATTCTGTTTCATATTAGTGTGTCAGTAATCGCTTGTTTATATTAGACTAAATGCATGTGATCCTCAATATGGACCTGTCCCATTCCAGTGCTCACGTGCGTTTGTTTATGTCGTATGCATTGTTGGTGGCAAAAAAAGTATAATAAAACTAAAGCCGAGTTACAGTCTAATAGCAAATAAATTCGATGATTTTTTATCGATGTGCCAAGGCAGTTGGTTGCAAGTTTGCCTAGTTCAAATTTTGTGAGCGATATTGAAATGGATAAAAATGAACTGATGTTGACTTTGACTAATGAAGAGGAAATTGCAGAAATAGTACTTTGCAATTTAAAAAATAAATATAGTTCCGCAGATATGTAGTTCTTAAACGTATCCTCGAATATTTTATTTCTGAGGATTTATTTAATGTGAACCAGCATGAATTCATGAGAGGCAAAAGCGTTGAAACGGCTTTATTTGAACACATGAACGAGATATTCATGGCCCTGTATTCCGAGAGTGTGCCTTGTGGAATTTTCCGAGAGTGTGCCTTGTGGAATTTTCCTGGATCTAACTAGGGCTTATGAACTGGTGAATCCTCATATTTTAGCGTTAAAGTTAAATAGTTATAGCGTGAGAGGAACAGCTCTAAAATGAATAGTCTTGATTACTAAGTATAACCAGAACTATGAGCCAGGAAATTCTGCAGAGAAGCGTTCTTGGGCCGTTATCATTTAATATTTAAATAAACGATCTACTAAGAATCTTGAATTCTAGCCCTCATAAAATTGTGAACTATGCCTCTTTGCTTGTTACTGTCGACAGTTTTGATAATTTAGAACAAGAAATAAGTGTTAAGAGTTAAAATGAGGTTGGAAATGAATTGGTTGATTTTAAATGAAACCAAAACTCAATATATAGTGTTTACTGCAAATAAAAATTATCAAAATCCAAACTCAATTTCTATTAATGAAGGCAATGTAATGTTAAGCATTATGTAAAAAACTTATTAGTGATGATACATTACGCTGGTCCACTCACATTAATACTTTGAGTAGGAAATTAAATAGCATTAGCTATAGTATTAGAATTCTCTTGAATTATGTAGATACAATATTTAATATGAAGTTCAGGGAAAGTTGTCAAGGTATTTTTAAGCGAAATAATTTGTTCACAGTTACAGGGATATACATTTATGATTGTTTAATATTTAACTTTAAGTATAAATCGAAGTTTAGTCAGAGTGTGTCATGAGTATCCCACTTAGAAGCAGTGATTATGTATATCTTATACACAGGTTAACATTGTTTGAAAGAGGACCTTTTCACATGTCACTCGGACTATTATTATTATTATTATTATTATAATATAATCAGTTGCCTAATACCTTAAAGTGCATAGATAATCTCAAACTGTTTAAGAGAGAGTTATTTCGGTATTTAGTAGAGATAGAACCATACAATTTGAGGAAGTTCTTTCGATAATAATTGTCTTATGTAATGATTAGTGTAAATGTGATAAATGGCTTAAGTGGGTGTGCATATAAAATTTTCTGGTAATTAAGGAATTGTACTATTTTATGTTTTCCTTTTGATGTATTGTTGATATATGGTTATTTGTGTGACGTGTTTAAATACTGTCGTTATGTTTTAGGATTAATATCTAAATTGTAACTTCTGGCTGTTTCAAATAAAGATTGTTGAATTGAATATACGATGAGCATCGAAATTACAATCGCAATACAATTGAAAGTGTAAAAACGAAAAAAATATATATCTTATTCTTATTATGTTAATAAACTATCACAAAAAATAGCCTTCATCCAAGGAACGTTTAATTACGTATATAGTTTTATGGCTCTTCAGTATTTTGCTCGGGCTCGGATCTAAATAAGTACCAGGGACTTTACTCGGATTCAATATGATTCGTACGTTAAATCGATTCAGTACGCTGCCCCCATATCAAAGAAAAACATTTTTTCGTCAACATAATACTCTAGTAAACGGAGGTTTGCGGTAGAATTTTTTTTTATTATTCAGGCGTCATTATAAATTTCTTAGAGATGTTAGATACATTATGTAGGCCAAATTCATAGCCTCAAAATGATTTTTTATTAGACAAGAAGAATCTCAAAACCTTTGTAAAATTATAGATTATTTTCACTGTTTCAAGAAGAAATGGGTGTTTGAGTGATTTTTGATTCACGCATTTTATAGTTGCAATTTTTTTCAAAAATAAAATTTGACCAACATTTCCAACAGTTAAGTTCTTCTTTCTTCCAAAATTCATCCTGAAGTAGAAAATACTCTTTCACAACGCATTGGCCCATATGTTTTTTATGGTACGATCAGCACGGTGAAGATAAATATAAAATTAATTGAATAGAATCGAGCCATTACGTGATGAAAATTCATTCTAAACTTAAGTAAAATGACTATTAAAAAATCAATTTTTACTAATTTAATAGATAAATGTATATAGTTCCGCTAACACCGTTAGTTTCTTCAATTAGTATTCTATAATATTTGACTGAAGAAAGAAGCTGCGGTTTTTGCGAAACTATAATTACATTTATTTATTAAATTAAGGAAAATCGAATTTTTAATAATTATTTTATTTAAGTTTTGAGTTTGAATTCTTCAAGAATATCGCTCCTGAAGCCGGAATGTATATGTTTGATTCTGTTTTAACATGCACTTAATTTGCAGACGAAAAGTGATAAGGATATCTAAAGAACTGACTGATTCGGCTTCTCGACTCTAGCCAGCTACCATCGAGGCTACCATAAACATCTAGTTATCAATATGCATATGGGTTGAGTATGCGTGAGGCAAATTGGCGTGCAACTACGTTGTGGAAAAAAACGGTGTTCTGATGAAAACGTCGTGATAACGTGACACAGTCAAAATCAGAACACGCACGAGTTATGTTTAGTCACGCATACTCACGGAAATTTTTGTGATTATAGCTTGAGTGGTATCAAGCTCACGCCTTGACACTATGAAAATCATTCACGAGTGTCCCGGCCCAACCCTATTTTCAATTTCGGAAAAACCAGCATAATGCCATTTGTAGCATATGCTATATCAGCATCAGCAATCATTTTCAATAAAAGGTGAGTTTTAGCTCTCTTAGGAAAGTTAAAGGTTTTCCCGGCTCCAATGTCAAAATTTCCTCGATGGCTCTTCAGGCTGTATATATCCGGAGTCTGTTCATGCGGAGCAAGCTAGCTTCGCAGTCGATAGGCCGATGTAACGGTGTTTCTTCTGCTTTTGTGCAGAATTTACACATCCCATCGTTCACTAGGCCAATGTTACTCATGTGGCCGTTGAGTTTACGGTGTCCCGTCATAGATAATTATGATTCTCAGGTTGTTCCTGCTTTGCCTTATACTTTCCAAGACAACATTTCCCCTACCTAGGAGGGTTTTGAATTTTCTGTGTCCCGGAAGAGAACTCCAGTACTTTGTACTGTTGGTACACCAACATATTCCTCCCTTTCCTAACAGGGTGAGCCCCGCCTCCACACTTCTTTATCCCGAAGGTGGGTTTGGAAGTTCTGTGTAAACACGAATACCTTGCCCATGTCATCTCTTGGTGGCATGAGTATAGGGTGTTTCTTCTTCAGATAGATATTGTACTTCCACCGAAGTTTAATACATCCCTGGGATTCTTCTTGGCTTATATTAATAATAATATTTGTTGCTGTCCTACGTACAGCTATTAGGAGGGGAGGCGTTCGTCCCAGTATTTTATCCATGCTAGCCGTAGGGCAAGATCTACGCCCCGTTTTGCATATATATGCGCGACTCTGGGTCTTATGTAATTCCCCTTGTTTGGTAATTTGCTTGGTTTTATCGCTACAGGCTATCGCCCCATAGGCGAGGTCTAACCATCATGGTGTACATCCAGAGCAGCAGTTTGGGTGAACAGCCCCTTGTTTTAACCCTTCCATCCTTCTGCAAACCATTAGGGCATAAGTCGCTTTCTTATTTACATTCTTTAGGTGCTGCTTATAGGTGAGTCTTGTCTAGTGTCATGCCTAGATATTTTACCTAATCTTTCAGCGCACTGCTGGTTCCATTCAGTTCCATTTGCTCCATGTGATCCATTTTCCTTTTCTTGGTGGAGGCGAGTATTATAGTTTTACTAGCGTTGATTCCTACCCCGGCATATTGTCATCATTTCTCTGTGATCTTAAGACCTTCTTCCACGATGTCGCTAAGTGTTTTCAACATTTTCTCTTGCGATTTGTACTGTACCGTCATATATATACCATTCTGGCGGTTTCACATTAATAATAATAAATATTTTTATTCCGCTGTTACAAAAACAGATTTTATTGGATAGTCTTGATTTACTTGTGTAATATGGATCATTCTATTATCAAATACGTTTATTTTATTCAAATATCCTACAGATTTCGTAAACTATTTAACGGTATATTTTTATTGAGCTACAATTTACTGTTGCCAGTTAATATATTTCTAACAATATTTACAGCGTGTTTGGCGGTGCCAGGAGCCGTTGTGACGCCATATCCACCATGACCATAATTATGAACAACTTTCAGTTTTTTCCCTTTAATCTCAAGAATTTCCATTTCGACCCTTACTGGGTCCCTATGAGGTCTCAAACCAACATAATGGCTAATCAATTCAGCTTTATTCAGACTGGGCACCAACTTTTCACATCTTTCTCTTATGGATTTTGCATCATATTCACAGATATCAGTATTATAGGAATCATATTGCCTACAACCGCCCAATGTTACTGAATCATATCCAGGAATTATATAAGTATCAAAATCTCCATAAAAAAATGTCTTTATCCAAGGAGCTTTCACCTGGAATTGAGAAAACATGTAAATTAACTCATCTGTAGATCACTAACTTCCCTCACCCTTCATTTGTTTGACAAATGGAAAGCACAATTTTTCGTGAATATCACACGTGCATTAATACATTCTGTGCCCAACTTCCCACCAATTATACATGATCTCTATGACAACGAACACAACAATGATGTAATTTTCTAAATCTTAAAATTTATTCCGGACACTTCTCCGGGCTAGCTCTTCGGATTTTTGTAAATATAATTAAATAAATAAATTATTTATACAAGTAAATAATATTCAAATCAATGTTTTTAAGAAAATGTACAAAACAATTGTTTTTGTTGTTTGAACAATTTTGTTGTATTTGGGTAAAAGCAGCTTTAAATTAACTTAAATTTACTGTAGAAGTTTTGAATCGATTCAATGTATACTTTATACTTTGTGAGTTATGATTTGTGGTAGGGTTGTGTTTATTACAAGACTTTACTGAAAAACAATAAGGTTATTCGAACAGCAAACGATTATTTATCAAAATTTGAATACGATAGGACCTTTCGTTTTTGAGTTATCTTAGGGATAAATTTCTTGTAGGACATCCAGACAGACGGATTTTTTCAAAGTTGCTTACAATTCGACGAAAATACTATGGTGTAAGAATTTTTGCTCTAAGACTTTTTTTTAACGATTTTAGAAATAACTTTAGTAAATGAAATATAACTCTTCCGACTTCGTCGCGAAGATTATAATGATTAATAAGAATTAATAGGCGAATAGGTTAGGTTAGGTTAGAGTTTGTAGAGGCTCGAATTACGAAATTTACGATTACCAACTGTTTAATGACGACGTTAGACGGTATAGGCTGCTGAAACACCTGGAAGGTCATAGTATTCTGGGAATGATCTCAGATATCATACCAAAAACGACCTCTCCAACATCACCATCTCAGAAAGAGATGAATTTCATTCGGATTAAAACCGATCTACTGAGGGATGTCATCTGTTGGTGCACAGATGGCTCCAAAACTCCCCATGGAGTTGAAGCCAGAATATAAGGTTGCAGCCCGAGGATTGAACTATCTATTAGTCGCGGTGCTTATACAACTATTTTTCTTTTCAAGCAGAAATACATGCCATCGAGATGTGTGCACGAGAGCTAGAACAAAGGCAACGGGCTCTCAGATCGATTAAAATTTTCTCTGATGGCTAAGCGGCTCTCAAATCGGTTAGCTCTTATCGTTGTAACTCAAGAACGGTATGGAACGGTAGAACATGCCTAGATAACAAGAATAAAGTGACTCTGATCTGGATACCCGGCCTTTCGTGCATTGAGGAAAATAAGGCAGCAACCTCACTGTCCAGAGAGGGTCTCGAGCTCTCGAGAGAGAACTATTTGGTCCGGCGTTAGGCCGGGAGTAAATTTAGCAAACAACACCTTTTCGTGGTTCTCGAGATAAGTAACCCTACGGGGAGAAACTAACGTTGTCAATGCCTAAGATCCGGTGAACTGTGCACCACATACATTTCACCACTAAAACCATGATATCGTGCCTTCCTATCCCAGTTCTCTGGTCGAAATGGATTCACGGGCTTGGTAGACATATGCGGTAGGCTATTTGAACGAAGCCGAACGGTGACTCGTCAAACGTTCCTGGTGAAACAGGTAACACGAGGAGGTGGAATTGACCATAGCCCAGAAGGGGCAATATATGAGTCTAGCAAGTAGCTCCACTTTAGGTCCGCCTGAAGTGGGTCCGCCTAAAGTAACTCCGCCGGGGGTGAACAAAAGCTGCCTCTGCGGGGGTAGAATGCTGCACCACATGGCTCTACTCATAAAGTCCGGTGTCGGTGCTTCATATGCCAGGTCTCTGGGAAATTGATTCGCGGCCGAGGCAACGATATGTGGAAGACCGTCTACACGAGTAGAAAGGGGGAGAGGGGCCCAGGCGGTTCAAAAGACCGTCTCCTCTCCAAGTAAGGCGTTGGTCTCTGTCGGGCTGTGGCGTGCTGTTAAGTAGGAGAGGGCCCTATGAGCATGTCTAGAGTCTAACGACGGGAAGGCAGGGGGCGTAAAAACCCCCACAGTTTATATCGTGTCTAGAGAGGGTGCTGCCTCAAAATTTATCAGACCAGTTCAATTGCACGGCAACATCGCCAGAAGTATTTCTAACTAAGGACATAGTAAAGCCTCGCCTTGAGCCTCTGCTGAAGCATCGCCTCAAACATTGACTACAGCATCGACTAAAATGTTGCATCAAAGTGCACATAGTCAAACATGTGTATTATCAAAATCTTAATTCACAGTCGTCGTTGAGAGGTTGGAGTTGGAAGAGACAACTAGTGCTATTTATTATGAAAAAATGTCTTCAGACAGTGACAATGATGTTTCTGCAGCGATAAAATGATGGTTAATCAGACCCGCACTTAGACCATTGGGCGCCGTTGTGCAGAATCTGAAGGAGTACCCTTTGTATTATAAAATGTTCAAGCAGCTTGAGTTTATCGAACACATTCTGAGGGATGTGAAATTTAACTCGGAGAAAACATTGTAGCTTCTAGAATTTAGGGTTTTTTCGAAAAACAAGAAAATAAACATATTAGCTCTTAACAAACGTAAAATAATCATAAACAAATACGTCGCTATGAAGTATAAAAATAATCAGAAGAAAACAAAAAAAACACATTCCCTGTATCACATAATAATAAAATATCCTAAGATTAAACTCAACACAAGTTTCTTCAAAAACAGATGTATAATATATAAGTAAAATATAAATGCAATAATTATCACATTTTATGAGCCTTAGATAAATACAACTTCCCTAGCTTTATTTTGTGCAAACTTATTAAATCTTCTATATTTAATTTTTTTAACAAATCAGCAAGGTTACTTAGTTGAACTTGTCGCATAGTTTTATTAATTTTTAATTTTGAAAATGCGTAGCAATCATAACATTAGCATAAGTGCTAGTGCACACACAACCAAGCAACAAACAACCATGCAACCAAAACTCAAGCTTGCGTCTTCTCCAGGAAGACGGATCCCACAATCACTAATATGATGAAATCAGGTACAACTATTCCTATGAAGTCTTCCGTACCCATGCTCGGGATCACCAACAACAGCACCTCTAATGGGAGGATCATGTGAGGTCCATTGCGAAAATCGTTTCACTAAAACTTGGTTTTCTATTCCGTGCCAAGAGCTACTTTACATCCCAGGAGCTCTTCATAATCTACAAAGCACAGATTCGACCTGGTATACTGTTCACATGTTTGGATTTCGGCTCCCAAACATACCCTGAAGCTCTTGGATTCTATCCAGGAGAGAGCTATTCGTCTGATGTCACACTTACGAGTTCATTGACCTCTCTAGAACATCGTAGAAAGGTGGGGATCTCTCACTTTTCTATAGATATTTCCATGGTCGGTTTCCATCAGAAATCTCGTCTGTTTTTCTACCACGAGAGATTCCAGATAGGCCGACTAGACGAGCTCGCTCAAACTGGTCACCCCTTCATTGTGAAGCTCGAGACCTGCCGAACTTCTTCCTACCAGACTCCATTTTTCTATCGAACAGCGAAGTAGTGAGGTGTTTCCCTATGCCTATAACCTTCAAACCATCAAGAAAAATTCGAAAGCCCATCTCCTCTCCAAACATTCCACCGCTGGCTCACCAGATGTTCTTTGAACATTATAGGTTTCCCTCTCGTATACAAAAAAACAAAAACGTGATTGTTGATAGTCGAGTCTGCGCCCCTGACGACCCAGTGCCAGTGCCAGTGCCCTTCTGCACTGCACGATTTTGCACTATATATGACGAGGGAGTGGAGATAATAATAAGCGGAAATATAGTGTTCATCCTATGAACCAATTGTGTTTTGTTTATTTGATAGTTTAAGTAAGAGTTTTTTATGTTGAATTTCATCAACATGGAAAATATTGGAAAACCAAGGTGAAAACGCACCCTTCGATACATATATTTTGGAATTAATTCAGCAGAAAGTTAGCAGTTTAAGGTCGTATTGCAAATTGCACCACCAACTCATTGAAGTAGACGAACGACTTGTAATAACAATCAGGTGAAAATACCAATATGCAATATCCTAAGAATTTTCTTCGTGAATTTAGTGCCTTCACCTATGGAAGCAAGGAATTAAAAAGCTAACATCCTACTCGGCTGCAACCTGTGTAGCTGTATTGCATATTTTGCCTGGATGAGTTCCAGTTTGTTTTGCTCTATTGCCACTAGTTTCCTTCTTCATTGCGACGGAGACGTTTGGAGTTGTACATTTTGACACTTTTTTTGGACCTACAGAATGGTGTGGAAAGTTGAGAAATTTGTTCAATAGAAGTAGAAAGCTGTGTCAAACTATGTAAATTATCCTCACGAGTTTGTTCCTCAGTATTATCATTACATTCGTCATCTGTGTGTTCAGCAACAGAACTTGGCGAAGTGACCGAAACACTTAAAGTTCTCAAGTTGGCGTGAGATTCTCGTAAAGTGAATTGATCTGTCAGAAACAGGAGACACCGAAAAAACAGCCAATCTGATTCCAATTCTTCAGGTGCTGGATCACCGCTCCTACCTCGATATTTTTCTAAATATTTTTGGAAATCTTGCCGTAATGTTTTTTACTTTTTCTTCGACAACAAGGTTGCTGTAAAACTTCCCAGTAATTTTTTTTAGATATCACGCAACAGGGAATTCCTTCAAGAGCTTGGGATTTTTTATTCATTTAGGAGCATCTACAGTCTCCGCAATTGTGAGAGAAACTACGGTGTACTTGTGGTCACTTTCGCAACCATCACAAATGTTCCCACCATGGAAGGATAGGATTTCCCTAATTGTATAGGCAACTTGGATGGTAAACACATTAGAGTAAATTGTCCTACGCGCACACTGGTTCTATGTTTTATAACTACAAGAACTATTATTCCATTATCCTGCAGGCCCTTATAGATGCTGAATACGGGTTCCTCATTATTGATGTTGAAGGGATGACAAGCGTAGTGATGCAGAGACATTTCGTGCTTCTGCAATGTTTCATTTAATGCAGAGCCACAATCTAAACATTCCAACTGAGGACTTCCTTCCAGATTCAACTTTCGAAATGCCTACATAGCTTATGAAGCTCACCCTTCAATGATACATCTTTTGAAAGATTGGGCTAAAGAAAGAAAGAAGCGTTCAACAATTCTATCGAGAGGTAGGAAAACTGTGGAATGAAGTGTAAATAAGAAATAATCACCCTTATCCACCAAAAATACTGTTAAAGTACTGAGGACCTTTCAACTCCCAAGTAGCAATCATCAAAGTAAATCAAAATGTGCTTATTTAAATACTATTTGGGGATACTAATGCAAACAAGCGGTTACCTTCAGCTGGAGATACAACTTTTACAGGACGAGGAATTTTTATTTGGCGATATCCACACCTAGATAGAGCGACACTTCCAACACGAATTTTAGTTCAACATTTGGTGCGGCATTATCGATAATTATTTAATAAGCTCATTTGAGCTTCCGCAAAGACTGAGAGGAGATTAATATTTGCAATTTTTAGAGAATGATTTACTAGACCTTGTGGATGATGATATACCGTTAAACTCAAGACAAAACATATTGTTCATGCAAGATGGGGCGCCACCACATTTTCGTTACAGTGCGGAATCATTTGAATCAAAGTTTTCCATATCGATGGATTGGTCGTGGTAGTGAATTTCCTTGGCCACCTCGTAGCCCATACATTAATCAGATTTTTATCTGTGGGTCACATGAAGCCTTTAATAATGATGAAATCAATACACGAGACAAATTTTTACAAAAAAACCAACAAGCTGCTAATGTTATTCAAAATGCCGAAATGTGGGGCACCACTTAACAAAGAGCCTAAGAAAGTTTAATGAGGTAAGCGACACTTTCAACACCTGTTCAAGTAAATTTAAAAAAATGTTATCTATTTTGAATAAATTGCGTTGTATTTTTGAAATTTGATTTTTTTAGGTAATTTTTCTTTCAAATACGCAAACGACTTGAGATATTGACCAATGTGTTTTTTATGTGGAAGTAATGACTTCCCTAATTTGAAGTTAAAACATTCCCAGCTTTACAGGATACAAAAAATGGACAGGATTTAATTCATCATGAAGTACGTGGCAAGCGCCCTCTAGGAACTAGGTGTTCCAACTAGTCTCGAATTTGGATTATCACCTTCGAAAACCAAACTATTTTGAATTTAATATTTTCAGCTGTTTTAAAATTATTGTAACTTTTAGAAAATTCAGTTTCACTTTCAACACACTATCTTTTTAATGACTAAGATTTGTCAACACATATATGGATTAATCTTCTTGTTTTGATCTCTAGTATCACCTGTTGCTCTATGGCCTATACGTTACGGGACAGCCTGTATACAAGTATATTTAGAAGTGTGTTTGGAAGTTAGAGTCGAGACTCGAAACGATGCTCCAGTTGAGACTCAAGGCGAGGTTCACTATGTCCACACTCAGTGTTAGAAATAACTACATTTTTTTAAACCGTTCATAAGTAAAAAGAATGTATGCTTATTACCTTACGTATATACCTATTATTATATTTGAATATTGTTATATTAGATATAATTGAATAAAATTACTCTTTTTTCTATTCGTGTGGTTGATTTATATGGTGAGGAACTGCCTGCCCTGCAAACCCGGAGAAGTTGCCACTGATATCCTCACATAATGATTTGGGTGTCACAATTACGCCGAACTTAATAAGGTCAGAGCAGAGCACGATAGTTTGTAAACGAGCAAATTCGCAGATACAGTATTTATATAGTATTTAAATATAACAATAAATGTCCAAAAACTAGTCCAAATTTTGGAAATGAATGGATGACGCCCATAAGTTAAACTACATACAAATAGCTTTCATTTGAGACCAAGTAGATCTCGATAACCCCAAAATGACAAACGATATTTGGATTCGAATTTTTCGGAAAAAATGGATTAAAATTGAATTTTAGGGAAAACCATCAAAGATTTTCGACCAAACCTAGAACCATTTTTTTCACTTTGGGAGAGAGTTACCTTCACTTAAATTTTCAGCTGAATTGATCGATATTATTGGCTCTTGCAGATCAATTTGAATTTTTTCCTAAAATACATGTATATATATTCATATTGTGAGAGGGGCGCATGAACCGATTTTCAAAAACCTTGAACCAATGAGTTTCTCTGACACCCAGAATAAAAGGTATCAATCCCAAACCTGAGCCAAATCTCTAAGGTCTTCAAAAAAAAAGTACCTCTCATAAAAGGTAAAAAAACAGTTTTTGGCCAATTAAACTGGGTGGCACCCATTTTGGTAATTCAACTTTTTAGTATGTTGTTTGGGTCATCAATACGAACATTTTGAGCCGGGTCCCGTTAACGAGCGGGAAAATTGCACAAAAAATCATAACTGCCCTCCACTGTATATCCGAGTATTTTATATAGAAATAAATTATTAAATCATAAGTACTACTACATACCTTTGAGACCTGTCCTCTTATCGCAACGAGTTTGTTATCATGGCAAAGGTGCTTAGCTCCAAGTCCTGTACAATTGAGGATAATGGTATCGTGATTTGTTAACTCTGCAAATGAATCTATATTCTGTTGAATAACTGTTCCTCCAGCATTTTCGAATTGAAGAGTTGCCCATGGAATGAAGTTTTTACATTCTATGAGTAGAGTAGAGAAAAAACTACCATATTTCCAATTTCCAGGACACAACATTAATTCTTCATCTGAAGCTGTTCGATATATTGGCACCAATTTATCTATATAGTCATTCTAAAAAATACATGATTTCTTGATCAATATTTCGCATACCCATATATCAGATTCAATGGTTATTACAGGTATAGGAGGAGATTTTCGATAGTATTGTCAATGGCGTAGCTAAGGAGGGGCGGTGAAGGCGGCCCGCGTCAGAAGTCATCTGTTTGGGGGTGACATCGGTCCGAAATTAGAAAAAATAAATTTTACAGAATATCCATGGAATGGAATAACAGCTGAAATAATTGCTTCATTTTTCTGAGCAACGTGTTTTTTTCAAATATGTCAAATATGTTTGCTTTTTAGTTCGAGCAATCTCACGTTAGAGTAGCAGGCAGAGTAGGGAAAGTAATTCGTAATAAAATATACCGAATATTCTCGTAATTTGTAATAAAATATACCAAACATTCTCGTAATTATTTAAAAATAAATTAATTGTCGTTTTCTTCTGAATTTGAAATTGAATTGAAAACAGCATGTGCATGTCTGAACACTTGGGGTTACATGATCATGTCATGCATTACCTAAAGAAAAGTGGAATTGCAACTAGACGTTTATGCTTGTTTAAATTGATAGCAGTGACCAGGCAGTTAAGGGATGAAGAGACTTTAATATTTGAGACATCGATTTTGAAAAATTACCTTGACGAAGAAAAAATGCAATAAGCATGTAATTAGTAATTTTAATTTCTTGCATTGTTGTAAAAGTAATAAAATATAATAATTTCTATCTTTTGTATTTGATAAATTTGATAATTTAAATTTATTGAAATATCTATTAATCTGAGTCGAATTGTAGGTACGAAATTTTCTTAATAAGTTCTTTAATTTAACCATTGCATTCGTAATCGGCGACCTCGAAAACCCCAAAGGTAACATTTTTGAGTTAAAATAGCAATTTAATTTCGAGATATTGCAGTTGTTATATTTAATTGTGAATATTTGCCCTATTGTTAAATAAACAATTAATAAACCATTTTGATAAGTACGCTGGCGAATGATCCTTAGGGTATCCCAAAAGGTATCAGACAGAAAGTCCGAGTCTATAGTATATATAGCTACATTGACAAAAGAATTACATCATACACAAAAAGAACATTTTAATTTATATATAAAATAAATATTTCTTTGTTATGGTAAATGCTGAAAATAGTTCTATGTCTTAGCTTTGACCCCTGTTTGAATTTCCAATTTGCCATGTTTTCAAACAGCAAATTTATTTAAAGTTCAAGGCGAAATGTTCTCCGTTTCCAATGAAATTTCCGGAAAATACTAGGTCTATTGGAACGAAATAGAATGCAAATAGTAGCTTCATGTCTCAGCAATTGATAATATATTAGGGACAGTGGGATCCGCCTTAATAAAGAAAAAACCAGCTTGACTTTTAGTTGCATTAAACTCTACTGGATTATCAGATCCCCATTACAAAATCGTTGCTGGATCTTCATTACTTGCGTCGACCTGTTTTTTTCTCGCTCCTCTGGCTTCATTGGATGACATAGGGACTCAAGATGTGGAAGCGGTATAAAGCATACCATGATACGCAAAGTTGTGGAAGGGACAGAAAGTCACTCAACAGATTGTTGATATGGAGCAGAAACAAAGTTGGTGCCAAGACAGATCCCTGAGGAAAACCAACTAATATCGGAGGAGACTGCATCAACCACCACATGGGGTCGTCTATCTGAGATAAACCTCGATAGTAAACGACAAAGTTTAGACGGTGAAGCATATGCCGGTAGCATTTATTTTTATTTTAGATGTGAAACACCAGATGAAACATTCAATTTGACTGCTTCCAAAACTGATGAGAAAAAAAAAACAAATGAGAGAGCATGTTTCAAAGAAACAGCTGATGTTGGTAGAGTTAGAATTAGAAAAGAAAACAACTTGCAATTAATTTTTTGATGTGATACCCAGGTTACTAGTGGAGATTTTACTTTGTCTACGAAAGTGTTAAAAACGAAATTTCTTCTACTGAATAGCCAGCATTTAGGAGAAAAGTACACGAATCTGAGATTGTTTGCTTTGACATTGTCATTTTATTCCTCGAAAGCTTAGTTTTGTAAGGGAAACATTTAATAGAACACTACCTACTACTATTACTACTACTACTACTGCCTATAATGTTTTATAATGAATTTGATGATCATCTGTTTGAATTATTGATGACCATGCTAATTTATTAACAGAAACAATAATTTTGATAAAATATTTCAATATTCGGATTCATTATGAAATAAGAAAAGAATTTGATGATCAAAAAAGTAGTATTGGATCATCGCTAACGAAAACCTTCAGTTATATTTGGTCATAATTACTGTTCCATATTATGCTTAGTATTATTTAAACAAAATTTTGCTTCTTCAGGTTGAACCGTGACAACATGTCTATTAGTTCCAGACAGCGGTTTCACTCTTCTGATGAGCTTATCAACGGAGCGAGTCAGTGGTCACTGACAACTATTTCCGGCAGTATGGTACAACTAGCCCTTTCCAAAATATGTGGAGTACCTAGATGTTCCAACACCATCTGCAGGAAAGCAGATGTCCCACTGTGAATGTTATTCACAATGCCGTATTGATAATACTTTGAATCTCTTGATTCAAACATTCGTCGGGGAAACAGTTGGAAATTCAACAGTCAGGTAACGGCCCTGGGGGCCAATTCTTGAATCTCTAATAAAATGAGTCGCATGCGAAATTTGTCAACGCATAAGTCGATCGCTTTAACAAAAAGCTATTCTTGAATAGAGATCGACTGTGCACATTCGACATTCTATCTCGCGCGCCAGAATGTGACAAGGTTGTTATTTTGCAACATTTATGCAACACAAGTTGCAAGGCTTGAACTGAAATTACTGAAAGTGAGGTTAGATGTAAAGCTTGATAATATCTATGAGATTGATATACAGGATGTCCTCGAACTGCGTGGCTAAAATAAAACCGAAGATTCTTTGATTCGAAAAAAATTTGATGAGCCTTTTTACTTTTGCCTCAAGTGTCTTGTTTAGCCGGTAGAGGGCTTCAAAGTTGCAAAAATAATTTTGTTTTTTCGGTATAACTTGAGAACGTGATGGAGGACTTTTACAATATTTGGCAGGTGAGTTACTGTCAATAATAGCCGTTTTTGAGAGCGGAGCATAGAGCCTTAGAAACCATAGAAATGGCTCAAACTTGAGGATGTAACGGGAAAAGTGTCCAGAACTTTTTTGTGGTCGATGTAATTCACTCTATATTTTTTATGTAGATAGCTTATCTAATTTGAAAACTTTTCTTACTCTTAGAAAATTTTGATAAAATCAACGGATTAGCTTGAAAAAAATATCTTTCGAGTCTCTGCAATTTTGGCTTACTAATTTTACTTGATTAAAATACCTTAGTTGCCTTTGCTTTTCCAATGTCATTTTGGCATTTGGAGAATTTATTCTCAAAACTGTCAGTTTTCACTTTGCTTTCCGTAAACATTTTTATAAAATTATGGCTCAAAATTTCACTAACACTGGAATGGTTAATATCTCGGTAAAACACGAATAATAAAAACAATAGAAATGGGGAAACGATGTGATTATTTAGGAAAAACAAATGCTAAATTAAAAGAAACAACAAAACTTTTTGGGAAATCGCTAAGGCATCAATTGTTCGAAATGTTGCCCATTTTCCTGAATACACAAATTAATTCGTTTCAAGAAATTGGATTGAACTCTGGCTAGTACTTCAGGATCATTCTTCAATAAATCCGCTTCATGATTAATACGTTGCAACAATTCCTCTCGTGTGTTTACTGGAGCTGCATAAACTTTCGACTTCAAAGCGCCCCATAGAAAGAAGTCGCAGGGCGTCAAATCAGGGGAGCGGGCCGGCCAGTTCACTGGTGCATCGTGTCCTCTACCTATCCAGCGATCTGGATATTCCGCATTCAAATGTCGCCTAACAGCTAATGTGAAATGAGGAGGTGCACCATCATGGATAAACCAGGCCACGACGAATGTGTAAGGGCAAGTCTTCCAACAGTTCAAGTAGCCTTTGTTCCAAAAAGTTCAAGTAGTTCTCTCCGTTCAATCGATCGGGTATAACGGTAGGGCCAATAATAAAGTTATCCACAATTCCAACCCAAACATTGATTTTAGTTTGATTCTGAAAATATGTAACTTCCGTTTCATGAGGATTTTCATCAGCATAGAAATGTTCATTATGGAGGTTAAAAAGACCACATCTCGTGAAAGTATCTTCGTCCGTGAACAGAATTTTTCTACAAAAATTGGGGTTTGCTTTTTGTCTTTGGACAATAAGCTGACAGAAATGTAGCAGATGACCTGGATCCATGGGCAATAAGTCTTGGACTGTTTTAATATGATAGGGATACAACAGTTCTTCTTTCAGTACATTATGAACTAATGATTTTGAGGCTCCAATACGAAGTCCCAAACGTAGTGTGCTTATCCCAGGTTCAGTTTCAACCGCTTCCAGTATCGCTTCTTCGAGCTCTAACGTCCTTCTTGTCCGTCTGCGTCCAGTTTCTCTGCGATTTGCTTCAAATTTGCCAGTTTCGCGAAGGTTTGCCGATTTGGAATTCTGCGATGCGGAATTCCAAATCGGCCATTGCAACGACAAAGTCCATAAATCAATAACATATCAACCATTTCAGTGTTAGTGAAATTTTGAGCCATAATTTTATAAAATTTTTACGGAAAGCAAAGTAAAAACTGACAGTTTTGAGAATAAATTCTTCAAATGCCAAAATGACATTAGAAAAGCAAAGGCAACTAAGGTATTTTAATTAAGTAAAATTAGTAAGCCAAAATTGCAGAGACTCGAAAATTAATTTTTTCAAGCTAATCCGTTGATTTTATCAAAATTTTCTAAGAGTAAGAAAAGTTTTCAAATTAGATAAGCTATCTACGTAAAAAATATCGAGTGAATTACATTGACCACAAAAAAGTTCTGGACACTTTTCCCGTTACATCCTCAAGTTTGAGCCATTTCTATGGTCTCTAAGGCTCTGTGCTCCACTCTCAAAAATGGCCATTATTGACCGTAACTCACCTGCTAAATATTGTAAAAGTTCTTCATCACGTTCTCAAGTTATACCGAAAAAACAAAATTATTTTTGCAATTTTGAAGCCCTCTACCGAGTAAACAAGACACTTGAGGCAAAAGTAAAAAGGCTCATCAACTTTTTTTCGAATCAAAGAATCTTCGGCTTTATTTTGGCCACGCAGTTCGAGGACACCCTGTTTATTTGTTTGATTATTTTGCGATTTGCTCTGCTAATTGAATTTAGAGAAGAGCATAATGGACAAATATGGCCTTAGCATCATATTAATTTCCGAGCAAGGTTTTTAGTTAATCTCTAGTTTTTCATGAAGTGAAATTCACTTGCTTGAAATGAATCGAAACAAGGAAATACTTGTCTTGCTATTCCTTGTTGTGGGGCGGCGACAGTTTCCAAATTTCTATTGCCACGATAAACGCTTTAATATTGTTCATAATAAGTGTAAGTTAATAACAATAGTTTGTTTGAAAAATCTTGTCTTCCGGATGGATTCCGCGTCACAATAGCTCGACTTGATGCCGACGTTTCGCCAACCATTACAGGTGGCATGCAGTTTCAGTTCAAGCCTCCAGTCTGCCCTGAAGATGCCACCTGTAATGGTTGGCGAAATGTCAGCATCAAGTCGAGCTATTGTGACGCGGAATCCATCCGGAAGACAAGATTTTTCAAGATTAGCTGTCCGCGGAAGTCTACTATCCAAGAATAGTTTGTTTATAAAAATTCTTAAAATTAAATTAATTAAATTCTTATGTTGTTCTATTTAAAGTTTATTAAAATTTAAATTTAATCTTTAGACTGAACATACGTAGCATACACAGAATGTCTTAGTAGAAATTTAAAAGACGAGTGGTATCCACCACTCGTGAATTTTACTGAAATCTATCAATAAATATGCGACATTGTACAAAAATCGTATGCGACACTCGTCGTTCGCAATTCAAGAATTGGCCCCTTTAAACAATACAAAGTGAAATATAAACGCAATCCGTGTTAGATAGACATAAGTTTGGATTCCCAAGTTGAACAGTGACAACGGGTCTATTCAAAGGATCAAGAGATGTGAATAACATTCTCAGTGGGACATCTGCTTTACGGCAGATGCTGTTGGAAATCTAGGTTATCTAAAAATTTGGTAAAAAATGGTAGTTATTCCTCTGCCTGAGATGGTTGATCACGATCAGAGATCTCATCGTCTAGCTAGATCGTTTCCCTGATGAGCTCATGAGAAGAGCGAAACAGCCGTCTCTAATAGACTTGTGTTTATCGATTTTAACATGAAATGTGTTTCTTTCTCACTTGTCTTAGTATTATCAAGTTCAAATGTCTAGTTTCCACAGGTTTTCTTAACTTTTTTCATTTTCTTCCGATTAAATATTTAAATTAGAAATAAATTACTAGCTAAATATATGTAAGTATGTGTTTTGAAATATTTATTTAATTTTTATCCTCCAAAAAACAGCTCGCTATTGCTGGACACGTCGTGCCATAGTTATCTCTGTTTTTATCGTCAAATACAGGAGTGAGGGACGCAAATTAATAAACTTCCTACGGGCGCGAATTATCTCAGATACGCCTCTGCAGGCCTACCTGTTTATGTTGTAAGTATAATCTAAGGAATATACCTACTCTAACAATGTGAGCAAATTCACTAGAAAATATGTATCCGGAAACTTGCATAACTCCAGGTCCATTGTAGTCAGAACAACACCTTAGATCGTCCCAATAATAATAGGCATCTTCTATCCATTTTCTGTAAAGATTTAGACATTTATAATTTCCTCGGAATGACAGAAGCGTATTTGTGATAATGTTTACATTCCTACACATCACATAGTGACGCAATCACTAAGGTGCACAAATCACTCAAATATATTCAATTCGATTTCAAAATCAAAATATATATCATCCTTCATTAATTGATAAATTCCATAATTTGTTTTCTAAATTTGCAATACAACCAGTTTATAGATGTAAGAACAAGTACAAAAACCGTTTAAGAAATATCTTTCATAAAATATCCGACAAATCACGAGTTAAAAAATGTTGTGGTTACTAATGATTCTTGACCCAGTTATGAATTATATATAAATTTTTGGGAAATAGGTCACACTAACACATATGCTTATCATTTTCGTCATTACGTACGTTTTGGTCTCACAACCATCATCAGAAGACGCATTAGACCGTTTTAGACATAACACGTCTTCTGATGATGGTCGTGAGACTGAAACGTACGTAAAGACGAAAATAATAAGCATATGTGTTAGTGCGACCTATTTCCCGAGAATTTATATGTAATAAAAAATTATTGTGAGGTATTTTCGAAAGGCTTTTTCCCATATGAAGATAAAAATAGTGAACAATTTCCATTAGCAGAACATACGAGGGCAAGGTGAAAAGTCCCTGAAAAATGAAACAAGAAATGATTTATTTGGTCAAAACTTATTTTATTTTTCTACATAATCTCCTTGTAGCCCGATACACTTCATCCAACATTTTCTTATTTTTCGATCCCTTCCAAATAATACGATTTCGGCAATTCTTCAAAATAGGCGTTTGTTTCAGCGATGATCTCATGGTTGGAAGTTGGAGCCAAATCTCTTTCCGCCGAGCCATTTCTTCAAGTTTGGAAATAGATAAAAATCGCAGGGGGCCAGCCAAATCTGGAGAATATGGTGGATGACGAACCAATTCGTAGAGCAATTCATGTAGTTTTGCCATTGCGACTGCGGACCTGTGCATTGTCCTATAGTGGAAGAATACTTTTTTCTTTGCCAAATATGCTGCCGCTTTCGCTTCAAATCGGCGTCGAATCGATCCAACAGCTCTACATAATATAGAACAGTAATTCAAGGTAATCGATATGGACGATACCGTGTGCATCCCAAAATCAGTAAACCACTTGTGAATCGTTCCAATCGATGGTGAGGAGTCCCCATAATGTTTAACAAGCGATGCTTTGGTTTGCGTAATGATTTTTCCACGCAAGAAATTACGTTTAATTAAGACGCGAAATTTACTCTTTTTACAAAAATCTTCAAGGTTGCTTGCTTCCGATGGGTGTCAAAACAGAACTGAATGACATATCAGTCTGAAAATTTCAATGCGTTCTAGTTAAGGATGGTACATCACAAATGTCACATGGGATTTTCGATTGTGGCGCCATCTGTTTTATTTTGCAAGAACTTTTCACCTTGCCCTCGTATTTCAAATATAGGTACATCATTTAAACAGTACGAACAAACATCTAGGTAATTTGAAGGGATCGAAATATTTAAGCGAAAAATTTTTTAAACACATTGAAATAGAAGACGCAGACAGAATATGTTCAGGTGATTTATTGTACGTATTAAAAAGGATGTTGCTAAAGGATTGTCTCCTGTGGAATTGAACTGTGTTCACGACTAGAAGTTTAAGCAATAATGATCAGCTGTCTGGAAGGAGATGATGTCTCTCGTGGACGTGGGTTTATTAGCCAATGCGAGTCTTCCTTCGTAGGATGGTCTAATCTTACCAAAAGAGAGTCTTGTATCTTGTTGCCAACCTCTTGGCACCTTCCAGCCGTATTTGATCGATTACAATCACTGGCAATACCCTCTATAGTACAACGCCTATACGCTGAGTACAAAAATCAGTTTGATGTCATCAGCATGAGGCTTACGACAGTAACGTTTAGTCCTGATGGCACGTAGCCGGTTTTACTGTAACAGGTGATAAATATTACAATTTAACAAAGTTGTATCTATTTCTTGAGGAAAATTATATGTTGCGCCTGTTCCTACGGTGTCCTCGTTTGACTGGAACGTATATTTACCTGTAAATAAGCGTGTATATGAGTGTTATGACTGAATAAAGTGCATTGCAATATGGCTTCCTAAGTGAATGTTTATGTTAGTTCTTCCCGCGTTTTGTGTCGTACGTACACTTTACTGATGTTTGATAGTTAATTACTTATGCAGAATAATTATTGTACTCCTGCTGCAAAGTAAATTACAACAATGGGCCAAAAATTCAAATATTTAGTTTTCTTAAAGATAACTACGGAAACAATGGATATCTGCAGCCGTTGTGGAAGATTTCATGGTAAAAACAATAACAGAACTAGCTTCTCGTAGTGGTTCCGCAGAAAGTGTCAATTATTTTGAAATTAGAACAAATTGGATACAAAACATTCTCTATTATAAGTGACAATAATGCACTCAATAGCAAGGCCATAAACAATTTTTCTAAATATAACAAGTTAAGTATCGTGTATCCAGTTGATAGTTGAAGACCATTATTTTATCTATTCGATTCGGTTCACCACATTCTCAAATATATAAGGAATAATTGGCTAAATTCAAAACCGAATCAAATTAAGCAGTATCCCAACTTTAACTCGGGAGACGAGTACATTGCCTCATTTAATACTTTAAAATGCATGAACTAAAACATTTGGATATTCTTTAAATTTGAAAGCACTCTATTCTACAAATTTGGAACGTCAAAATGTTAAATTACTAGGCCTTTAGGTATTCAATGAATATGTTATACAGGTTCTACTTCAATTTGATTTAAATATAGAGCATTACAAATTGACAGCCCAGTTTATAAATGTTATATTTACTTGGTGAAAATAATGCCTCACAATGCAACGATTCAGGGACATTTCCCAAGAACCTATGGTCAAAGGTAACTTAGATGATGATTCCTAAAACATATTTTTAAGAAATTTCTTAAATTGGTTACATACGTATAAGTCTAGACTTTAAATACATTAACAATACCGACATGCACGGTCATTCACAGTTCAGGGAATTTTATAAATAATATCGTATTGGTCCAATAGGCTTCATTTAAATTACATATTGTTAGGACAATTTCAAACAGAACCATTAGAAGACAGGTTTTTTACATAAACAAAAGAAAATGTGGTGCAACTAAGAACTCAGTTCACCTCTGGCAACCCTGTCTTTAAATAGTGTCCTAAAGGATAAATAAAACTTCTGTTTTACTTTCGGTATTGCAATCCTCTGGCTAATGACGTCACGATCGAGCGTTCATGCCTTGTACTATAGGGGGTATTGGCATTGGACACCACACTTGTTCTGCATATTCAAGGAAGGGGCGAACATATATTTTTTAAGGGTGCATGAAGGTTTTGAACGAAACTGTAGAAAAAGTTTTTCTGAGTTAGAACATCTGCGAATTCGCAGTAGTAAAAATGAAAACTAAAATCGTCTATAATTGTATAGCTTGTAAATACAATGTAATAAGAAGAGAAGGGGAAAATGACGATTTCAACTTGTTTTAAAGGCCAAGAAGCTTACGACTGCGAGTTGATAAGAAAATAATTTATTCATTTTATGAATTTTTGTTTTAACCCATTGTAATTAGTCTCGATATTTAATTGTATTTATATGTATATTTTATGATTTCTTTTTTAACACGTTGAATGCCAACATAAAAAACTTTGCTAAAAAAATTAGCTTATTTTCACAACGAAATCCTGAAAATTACCTTCGCCTATTAAGTCATTTCTATTCTAATCGATGTTTAATTTTATTTATATGTATATTTCATATATTTCTGTTTTAATTCTGTTGTTGAATAAAAACTATTGGTAAAAACTATCGACTTTCATTTCCTACTTAAATTGTTAGAAAACAAAATTTGCGTTATGTGCTTGTAACTTGATTCGAAATTCCCTTCAAACCATCATTTAGTAGGCTTCCATTCCGCGCGCAGCGCTCTTATCGCGGTTTCGGTACCTAACACGGAACATTTCATTCTACGGAGTAGAGTTATCTATGCTTAACAGTGCATGAGTTGATATGAGAAAGACGCTAGGTAGTTCACGGAAACGGGGAAATCGCTGAGATAATAAAAAAATTGGGATATAGTTTTGTATTATGTTCTAACTTCTGTATCGGGATCAAGATTTTTATCGTAATAGTAAATTATTCTTATTGTTACGCTGCCGCGAGTGTAACATAAATGAAAATGAAACTTAAAGAATTATTCAATGTGAGGTGACGGTGTAAAAATGATATTGGATCTAGCCAAGGATGTGATAGCCAGTGGGATTGTTCATATCTCGTTTGTCAACATTTTAGTAACTAAATTTCACTTCAGTAATCTTTGATACTAATATAAGTTGTTCCTAAAGCATTGATTAATACAGACCCAAATAGTTCATTCAATAAGTCGTGTTATGAAACATTAAAATTATTGAAAAAAATATTTTGTAGGTTCTTTTTCCAAAAGGTAGTGAAACAACATGTGGGAAATGGGATATTCCCATACGAAAATTGCCTTGTGGTTCTTCAGAGAAACATATTAGGAGCAAACACCATATCACCTCCAAATTTTGTGTTCATCATATCAGGTAAAGAAAATAATGCCATACAATAGATAGCTTATAACAAATTGCAAATTTCAATAGAAGTTCGGGAAAATCGGTGAATTTTAGCAAATTTCATCAATATCTCAATTTTTTTGTGTATACACACTAGCTGCCATTTCTGGGGCACGATGAGAGTAATAATTATTCTTCGCATCCAAGGAATTTCAAAGAACTCGTCTGTTTAATTAGTAAAACGCTCCTCGATATTCATTCACGTAATTTTTTATAGAAATTTAGTCTCGTTACACCGACACATCAGAAACTATACAGAACGACTTGATTGATTCCATTAGTTTTGTTTTGGATAAGAAAATTGTAGGAGAAATTTCTAGATCTTCTTTCATTACATGACTAGTTGACGAAACCACGGAAATTAGTTGAACATCGCAGTTACCCGGCATTAAAATATTTGAAACATCCCAGCAAACATCAGTTAAAATTGAAAATATTGTCGAGTGAAGTTTAACTATCAAAGTCTGAAAAAAATACTTAGACCCCTTCGAATTAAATATTCCCTCAGCATATTTTAGAGTCATCTGCCACCACTGGAGGATACATATTTCAAAGCTCAACTTAAATATTGATTATATGGACAACACACTTATCAACGTTAAAGAGAAGCTACCAGTCGATAGACCAAGAGCATATGAAATTAACGTCCTGTATTCTGTAGATGAATCATACATTTTTACGTCATCTACCAAGTAGGAAGAATGGTTTTGTAGATGGTACGGTAAATTACGCATAAAAACAAAGAATATACGTGGACCCAAGACAGATCCCTGGGTCACTCCACTATCTCCGGGCTATTCTTGGGAAAACGAATCTCTCACTTTCACTGAAGTTTTATACCAGTGAATGTATGATACATATTCACCTTCGAGTATATGATTGATATTCAATTCTATACTTTATATATCACGCAATGCTCTACAATATTTGAATCCTTTAAATAATAATACTTATACTTCTGTTTCTAGGTTTGATTTGTATGGTGAAGCACTGTCCCACCTGCCTACCCGGAAAAGTCGTCACTGGCTAGCAGATTTGATTACATAATAGTGTTTGAAACCAATACTTATAAAAAGAACATAATTTCAGTAATGTAAGTCCTATATTTGTACAAGGTTGTACAGGAATGTACCTCGTTTTAAAGTGGATATTGGACCAATGGTGTATATTATAATCAGTGATTATAGCGTATGTACGAATCGACAGTTGATGTCATAGTGTGGAATCGCCTTTAGTGAGCACTCGTCAGAAGCATCGACATATACATATGGACTGCGCGTGGCAATGATAAGCGCGGGTAGTTCCGGCGTGAGAGAGGGGAAAACGAATAGGACTAATACCGTCTTTATCTACTTTAACTATCGCGTTTCTATTAGCCGCTGCGTTGCCATGGAAATGCAACATGACTATAGCTAGTATGTTTACGTCCCGAGCATCGACATATACATATGGACTGCGTGTGGCAATGATAAGCGCGGGTAGTGCCGGCGTGAGAGAGGGGAAAACGAAGAGGACTAATACTGTCTTTATCTACTTTATCTATCTCGTTTCTATTGGCCGCTGCGTTGCCATGGAAATGCAACATGACTGTAGCTAGTATGTTTACGTCCCGAGCCGATAGATAAAGACAGTATTAGTCCTCTCCGTTTTCCCCTCTCTCACGCCGGCACTACCCGCGCTTATCATTGCCACGCGCAGTCCATATGTATATGTCGATGGTCCCGAGCCGATAGATAAAGACAGTATTAGTCCTCTTCGTTTTCCCTTCTCTCACGCCGGCACTACCCGCGCTTATCATTGCCACGCGCAGTCCATATGTATTATGTCGATGGTCAGAAGGTGGAGTATGCTGTATGCATATCTTTATAGTTATTCTGTGATCTGGGTTTGCGGTTACGCCTACGCGTACGCATGATAATAAAACAATATTATTGAAGTTACTCTATAACGTTATGCATTAAGCATGGACCTATTATAAACAAAGCGAGATCCCAGAACCAGGTTATACATTAAGTCAATGGCGCTGGTTCGACAACCACAACCAGTTAAGTTATTTAGGTTATGCAGTTAAGACTAACTGCACATCCTATATCCACTGTATCCACTATCCAATCTTCCATTTATCCGGTGTTCTTATTATCATACCTACGTTCATGCATATTGAATTTAGAAATAATACGTTATCAGTTTGACTATTATAAGTAAGTGATTGATGATGTTTAACTTAATCATGATGAGGAACATGCAATAACCTAGTTCTTTTCTTACCTAGTTATTGCCTCCGTGGGACCGCAAAATCCAGAGCCTGGGCGAAATATACCTGCAGCGACATAACTTGTTGTTTCTTTGAATAATTTATCGGCGACGATATTAATTGACGCATTTCTAAAGTTTTTCTGTAACTCTAGAGCCGTTGTAAGACCTATTACGCCCGCCCCAAGCACTGTGAAAGATAAATCTCGCATTACTAATTAATAATTATTATTTCTCTACCAATTTTCAAGCCTAACGTGAAACTTTTAACGGGAGAAAGCACTTCACGTTGATGTGGTTCTTATCATGTGTTATCGTTGAGTTTGAACCGAGATCAAATGTAATGTGAAATCATAACCTACAAGAATCCCGTACATCCTTAAGGCATTGATTGAAGGACTTTAAATCAACGGTTACGGTTAAACTGGCAATAATAGAGCTGACATATTCATACGATATTATCAACATTTTTCATGATTTAAGTACTTTATATTTTAACGTATCAAATAGATCTAATAGTTGTGAATCGGAACTTTATTCGTGCTTTACTCCTTTCGATATTTTCGTTTTCTTTTGTTAATCCAATCCAATTATTTGCTTGAAAGTCTATTAGGCTGTCGCTTCACAGCAGGATGGCGAAAGTTAGGTAAATATTGCACTTGCGACGCGGAATCCATCCAATACATAATGATACGTAAAGCAGCTATCCCACCTCTCACCTATGAATTGTGTTGAAAGATTGAAAAACGAATACTAACTTAAACTTTTCAATGATATAGGGCATCGGTTTCCAAGCAGAGTAAATGTCATAATCAATTTAAAATGTTTAGTTTGCAGTATCTTAAAGTTTATTTATGAAAAAAGATGTTTTCCAAATAGTGTCACTTGCGATATAGCGGTTTAAACGATTTCTAAGATTATTTCTTGCGGTACCATTTCCATTTCCGCACGGATTGGTGCTTTCAAGGCATTGATGGTTTGAAGACAGTTAGTTAGTACTGAAATGGTTTTGATTGTATTTTGACTACAGACTACACGAAAATGTATAATGTTCTTAGAACTAGCAATGGTATGTTGCAAGAGGAGAATTTTTCCTAAATGGAGAAGAACGCATCAGGAAAGACCTTAGTAGGCAGAGTTCCGCAGCTTCGCCGTTCGATAGATAAACGGAAGTGGTCTGGTAGAAAGAAGTTCGGTAGGTCTCGAGTTTGCTGCTTGACAATTAGTCCAAGCAATAGACAACGGCGTTGATTGAAAGCTTTCAATCAACGACAACGGCCTAATGTTAAATTTGCAGAAATTAATACCTGGGAAAAAGAAATGAGCATCTAAGAAATTAAATTCAAAGGTGAGTTTCTGTTTCATGTAACTTGATCCGAAATGGCACAACCTAAAAAATTGGCAAAGTCGTAAAAAGAGGTTTTTCTTAAATAAGTGAAAAACTATAGCTCGGATCGAAAAAAGTTGAATAAGAAAGTTGTAGATATCAAATACATCTATCGATTTGCTTCTATCATAATTATCGGTATCTTTCATACTCTTCCAGTTATATTGAATAAACCGTTAAAAATCGGGGTATCGAGAAGTCGTTAACCATTACGTTTCGATACTTGTTATTTGCTGTACGTATAGTCCATGGCAAGTTTAAAAAGTGAATTTTTTTAAATTTAAAATATTGATAATTTTTCGAGATATAAGGATTTTTCCGGCTACCGGAGCGTGCGGGTAAGTGAGGGAAACTGATTTCGTGCGTGCAAAGTGGCTTGTGCTTGCAAATTCTTCAATGTCTCGGATTTTGGATCACGTACAAAAATCAAGATAAACACGAATATCGTATATATTTTCGCCTTAGAAGCAAAATAGACTCGGATTTTTTTTTTACATTTATAATTTGTTTTACTTTTACATCATTTAAATTATTATTTATCATCAAAACCGTGTTTTCCTTGTAATACCACAAATTTTTTCTTAGTGAATCATAACTGACGTTATGCTTGCGGATCTCTTTACAAATTATTTAATTATTTCAGTAAATAATTTTTTATGATACAAAATTAAATAAATGCAACATATTAGGATAAGTTTGAAATTTCATTTATTTACAAAAATATTTATAAAATCCTTACAATCAAAGTAGCGGTATAGGTACAGCAGTCTTATATTAGTTTTCACAAGTGTCGCACAACAAGCATAATGTCAGTATGATTCACTAAGCAAAAAACTATATTCCCCAGACCAAGTATCAAAGGATTTTTGTACGTTATCCAAAAGCCGAGATATTTTTGCGAGCACAAGCCACTTTGAACACACGAAATCAGTTTCCCCCACTTCGCCGCACCCTCCCATAGCTGCGTACGCTTCACTTTGTTACTCAATTTCTAATACTTTAAATTAATAAAGCATATCCTAGTATTTTTTTATTGAAAATGTAGGTATTGAACATTAACATCCAAAACGTACACTTCTCTAAAATGTTTATTGAGTCTTACCGATTTTTTTGAAATAAAAAAATGATCTCTGGTCCAGAAGGTCGTAGATGAAACAGTTGTTTTTTTTGATAATTCGTGAAAAAATGTCAGGAATCGATTTCCGTCAAAGACGTTTCCCTAAAATGAAAGATGTAAAACTTATCTGAAAAAAACATGTTCCAAAAAGGTGCAATTTTTTCAAAGTCATTTTTTTACGCTTAAAATCCGGAAAATTGCTATATTTCTTCAAAAACATTATAGCAGAACTCTTCAAGAAGAAAATAAACCCGGATTCGTTACTCTAGGAGGATCCGCTGAGAATATCTAGCCAATTTATGAGAGCGCATTTTTTTCGAAATCGATATATTTCGAAAAATTATTGATATTTAAAAAAAAATACTTTTCAAGCTTGTCATGGGCTAAAGTACATCAAATAACAAGTATGGAAACGTAATAGTTAACGACTTCTCGATACCCCGATTTTGAACGGTTTTTTTTAATATAACTCGAAAAGTATGAAAGATATTAGTAGAGTATGTGAAACCAAAAAATAAGAGATATCAAAACATTTTTATGATTTAACGCGACCCCACGGAAAATGTTCGTTTTGGTGTATAAAACAAAAGTATAAAATTTCTACCTCCTAAATTGACCGCAACCCCTTTTTTTCCGCCATTTTGTGGTATTTTCGACATTTTTGGGGGAAGTTTATCAACAAAAAAAATTATATCTCCAGTTGTATTGGGAATTAGGAAACCAAACTGGAACCTTTTTATTGTCAAGTTGATCCGACCTCCCCCTTCCTCGCAATATATATATGTATATACATATATGCATGGGAACTTGCGTGACGGCTAACTCGGGCAGTTTTCAACCGATTCAACTGAAATTTGAACTATAGGTAGGTTTTATGCCCTCAAAACTGACTTCCGATTTTCAAGTCAAAATATCAAATTGTTTCTGAGAAATTCGAGCTTAAGTCAATTTTTTAGTTAATTTCCCAATTGAAATATCTCATGTCCTTTTCATCCGATTGACATTTGCTTAGCGTCAAAATATAGGCATTTGCATATATTTTTACGTAGTAATCATCGTTTTTATATTACATTAGCAATATGATACTATTTTAGGTCATAAAGGTATATACATTTTTTTTAACATAAAAAAATCATAAAATGTGCCTGTGAATACAAATATGCATGTGTAAATACGTGTTAATGTGTTTGTATGTGTGTATGTAAGTAAGTGTACGTGTATGTGAGTGTGTGTATGTAAGTGTGTGTGTATGTATGTATGTGCGCGCGCGTGCCTTATTACGCGTGCGTTAAAAAATCATCACAGAATGGTCTATAAAATATACTTGAACACGCCCAATATCCATCTCATAATAATAATAACAGAACACACATACCTACGTGTAAATGCACGTGTATAATAATTATAGAATACTATAATAAATATGAGGGGTACATATCTGTCTCAGGTATACGACAGATTCATCGTATTGTAAAGATGAGAGACCCGTTTTTACTACATTGTATAATACATAGTTTATACCTACACATACCTATAATAATAAGTATGTGTAAAAAATTTGCATATAAATAACGGATGAGAACATAGTCTAAGAAGATCTTCTCATCTTATGGATGAGAACTACTTTGTAAGGCTGATTCAAGTTTTTAATACAACAGCTGTCAGTTTTTGTAAGAACACGTGTGGTCTTAGTGATCTCATGTTGTGCTTTAGTCTTTGTTTGACTTTCTATCGTAAACGTCATTTTATTATCGATCACTATACTTAAAATATCCCAAGTATTATTAAGAAACGTTGCTCTTTTTAAAAAATTATAAAAAATGTATCAATAATGGAGGCAGATTTACAGATTTGCATATTGTGTCCTGATGAGCCGCAGCCAATCGCTCTATCAGTCGATAAGTAAAGGGTGATAATAAGTTCCGATTATTGCCAGCATCCTTGACGGAAAAGGATTTTCATCAACGATGCTATAAGAGATATTTGTCATGTAAGAAAATTCAGGAGGAAACTGCGAATTGATCTTCATCATCACGCAAAACACGTTCATCAGTGAAATTAGCTGAAGATAACAATGGTTTAATATCTCAAGTGAGTACAAGTGTATGTGCAATTGAACAAGTGCCTCCAAGTGATGAATCTGAAATTGATGTTTTTTAAACAGCTGATCGATAATAAAATGACGTTCACGATAGAAAATCAAACAAAGACTGAAGCACGACACGAGATCACTAAGACCACACGTGTTCTTACAAAAACTGACAGCTGTTGTATCAAAAATTTGAATCAGCCTTACAAAGTAGTTCTCATCCATAAGATGAGAAGATCTTCTTAGACTATGTTCTCATCCGTTATTTACATGCATATTTTTTACACATACTTATTATTATAGGTATGTGTAGGTATAAACTATGTATTATAAAATGTAGTAAAAACGGGTCTCTCATCTTTACAATACGATGAATCTGTCGTATACCTGAGACAGATATGTACCCCTCATATTTATTATAGTATTCTATAATTATTATACACGTGCATTTACATGTAGGTATGTGTGTTCTGTTATTATTATTATGAGATGGATATTGGGCGTGTTCAAGTATATTTTATAGACCATTCTGTGATTTTTTAACGCACGCGTAATAAGGCACGCGCGCGCACATACATACATACACACACTCACATACACGTACACTTACTAATATAATAAGATTCTTGACCCAGTATGAATTATATAAAAAATTCTCGGGAATTAGGTCACATTAACACTCTGTTATAAATGTTCGTCTTTACGTACGTTTCGGTCTCACGACCATCATCAGAAGACTTATTTTGTTTTGCATTGCCTAATAATAATAAAAAACTGCTATTGACAATATTATTGCAAATTTAGAATGCGGAATCAGGAATAAAAATTTAGAAGAAAAAAATGAAATTAGAAACAAAGTTTGTAACATCTTGACAAACAAAAAGAACAAACAGAAAGCAGAAATTGGTATTGCAAAGAATCGTTTTAACTATCATACAAAAATAACAAAAGAGTTCTTAGATGCTAACCCTCAAATTTTAGTTTTGAACGCGGATAAATGTAATAAAACCGTCATAATGCATAAAAATGACTATGAAAACAAAATGGGAAACCTTTTAAATGATGAAACAACTTATAAAAAATTAAAATCTGATCCTACTTCATCAGTACAAAATAACATGAATAAATTGATAAATAAATGGCATAAAAATAAGATAATCCCTATTGAATTAAAAAATAAATTAATTTGCCATAATGGGCTTGCACCTTATATCTATGTTCTTCCTAAATTACATAAAAATGATATACCCCTAAGACCCATTGTAAGTAATATTGGAGCGCCTACTTACAATTTATCAAAATTTCTATCAAAATCTATCAATAATATAATAGGAAAAAATGAATTTTGGGTGAAAGACTCATGGCATTTTAATGAATTTATAAAAAATCAATCCGTACCAGTAAACCATCAACTAATTTCCTTGGATGTTGTTTCTTTATTTACAAATATACCTGTCGTTTTGGCATTAAATTGCATCAAAAAACGTTGGCCAGAGATTAAAAACCACACACCTCTTGATCAATCGGATTTTATAAATGCGGTAAAGTTTTGTTTAGAATGCACTTATTTTCAGTACGGTGAGCAATATTTTGGACAAATTTTCGGCACAGCAATGGGATCTCCTATTTCAGCTACCATTGCTAACCTCGTTATGGAATGCCTAGAGGAATCTGTTATAAATTCATTAGATTTTCAGCCTGTATTCTTTAAACGGTATGTAGATGATTGCCTTATGTGTGTTCCCACCGATAAAATTGAATATGTGATTAATAAATTTAACAATTTCCATTGTAAACTTCAATTCACTTGTGAAATAGAAATAAACAATAACATTAATTTTCTAGATATGACCATTAGGCATGATGCAGATGGAAAAATAAAAACTTCTTGGTTTACTAAAGAAGTCTGGTCTCAACGTTATCTTCATTTCAATTCCGTTGCACCAGCTTGTTATAAAAAAAGTGTCATAAACAGCCTCACAGACCGCGCGGTAAAATTATCCCACGCAGAGGACCGTCCCAAAAATTTAAAAATTGTTCGTAATGCATTGAAAATTAATGGCTACCCTAAAACTTTCTACAATCCTATCATTAAAGAGAGAATAAACAAAATCTATAATGGTTCTTCTTATAAAAATAACATAACAGGTAATACAGACAATTATATAACTTTACCATACATTCCGGAGACCTCAGAAAAAATTAAGAAATGTTTGAAAAAGTACGATATAAATGTTGCGCATAAACCTATTAACTGTGTTGGGAAATATTTCTCAAATCTAAAACCTGTAATACCTAAAGATAAACAAACCCACACAGTATATAAATTGAATTGTTTAGATTGTGATGGAACTTATACTGGAATCTCTAAACAATATTTACAAAAAAGAATGTACGGCCATAAGTATAGCATAAGAAATAATAACTTAGAAAATTCCACCGCCCTTGCTAAGCACTGTTTTGATTATAACCATCAATTTGATTACAAAAATGTTAATATTTTAACTAAAGAAACCAATTATTATAAAAGATCTATCCTGGAGATGATTCACATAAAAAGGGATTCAAATTCTGTAAATCATAGGAATGATATTCAAGGATTGAGTCAGATTTATACTAACTTGATTAATTAAAACTCTTGCAAATTCCTACATACGTTCTTTATAATGTTAAAAGTATATTTTAGGAAGAACGCTTAAAGTAAACTAAATTCCAATGCAGGTCTAAAACCTTTTCAAGTACGTCATAAATCTACATCTGGGTCGTGTTATTACAAACAAATAGCTTAGAACTTCAGTTGCTTTGAGACCATAGCAATATGCGTTTGTACATTATGAGAATATTACTTAACAGTGGTTTCTTGTTACAAAAAAATCTATACTTTAATATTAACGATACAATTTTCGATTATTCGTGGTTCTGTTCGTTTCGACGGCGTGAGCTTTTTGATTGAAGATTGTGCGATATGGACGCTTGTGCTAATTAGTTTTAGTTAACCCCTTTTTAACAAAATAAGTCTTCTGATGATGGTCGTGAGACCGAAACGTACGTAAAGACGAACATTTATAACAGAGTGTTAATGTGACCTAATTCCCGAGAATTTTTTATATAATACGTACACTTACTTACATACACACATACAAACACATTAACACGTATTTACACATGCATATTTGTATTCACAGGCACATTTTATGATTTTTTTATGTTAAAAAAAATTTATATACCTTTATCACCTAAAATAGTATCATATTGCTAACGTAATATAAAAACGATGATTACTACGTAAAAATATATGCAAATGCCTATATTTTGACGTTAAGCAAATGTCAATCGGATGAAAAGGACATGAGATATTTCAATTGGGAAATTAGCTAAAAAATTGACTTAAGCTCGAATTTCTCAGAAACAATTTGATATTTTGACTTGAAAATCGGAAGTCAGTTTTGAGGGCATAAAACCTACCAATAGTTCAAATTTCAGTTGAATCGGTTGAAAACTGCCCGAGTTAGTCGTCACGCAAGTTCCCATGCATATATGTATATACATATATATATTGCGAGGAAGGGGGAGGTCGGATCAACTTGAAATTTGAACTGGGAGTTCCTTAAACATTGACAATAAAAGGGTTCCAGTTTGGTTTCTAATTCCCAATACAACTGGAGATATACATTTTTTTTTGACAAACTTCCCCTAAAAATGTCCAAAATACCACAATATGGCGGAAGAAAAGGGGTTGCGGTCAATTTAGGAGGTAGAAATTGTATACTTTTGTTTTATACACCAAAACGAACATTTTCCGTGGGGTCGCGTTAAATCATAAAAAATTTTCGATCAAAATGTTTCACATACTCTACTATATCGATATTTATCATATTAGCAAACCGATAGAGCTAACCGCTAACTTTGCCAATTTTTTAGATTATGTTCGCCATTTCGGATCGAGTTGCATGAAACAGAAACTCACCTTTAAATTTAATTTCCTATACGCTCATATTTGTTTCCAGGTATTAATTTCTGCACGCACTTCCGTCTATTGCTGGACTAAATAAAGACATAACCAGCCTGTGCTTATCTAGTATGCCTACCTGAAATGGTAAGCGCTCGTGATGGAATAACGGACAAGATTTCCGATGACCACCGAGAGATCATCCACCTTTGTACGATGTACTAGAAGGGCCAATGGATTCGTTAGTGTCACATCACCAACCAGATGAATAGATCTCTTCTGAATAGAATCTAAGAGCTTCAGCAAATGTTTGGGAGCTGAACTTCAAACATGTGGACAATACTCCAAGACAGGTCGAATCTGTGCTTTGTAGACCATGAGCATGAGGAACTGCTGGGGTTAAATAAATGTAGCTCTTTAAATGATACAGAAAACCAATTATCTGTGAACCCTTTTTAGCAATGGAGATGAACCCATAGATTAGATATTATATATGGGAGAAATGGACCTAACATGATCGTCCCATGCTGTTTGGTGATGATACCGATCACGAATATCGAGGACTTCATAGGAATAAGTACCCGACATTATCATATTAGGAATTGTGGTCTCTGCCTTCCTAGAGAAAATGTAAGCTTGACTTCATTAAACTCTACTAGATTATCAGATCCTCACTTCAAAATTCTTGCCAGATCTTCATTTATTGTATCAACCTGCATGTCTTGCACCTGGGATTCATTGGAGGAGAGAGCGGTATGAAGTGTGCCATCATCAGTAAAGCTGTGGATGGGACAGTTCATTTCCAACAGATTGTTGATATGGAGTAGAAACAAACCAACCACCATATGGAATGTTGTGTACTCTGGGGCAAATTTTTTTAATTCATGTGACAGCAGGCGTCATTATGAAACAAGGGCTATTAATTATAATGTGAATAATTTCGAAACGGCAGGATCGCAATCAGTATAAAACATAGTCGAAAAATACATCTATGTAGACCATTTGAATAAAATTTTAATGTAACTGACATTTAATTTAACGTATTGCATTCATCGAGGTATTAAATAAATACAGGTGAAAAATGTTATTCCGAAACAGTTGAAATCATACTCCAATTAGAGGTTCTCTTCCGATTCTCCTTGTTCATATTACCCCTGGCATTATCCTATGCCACGGTGTACATAGAGGTAAAAATCCCCATATAGGTCAATGTTAAATAGTTAATTGATTTACTGGCTCACCCCAGAGTATAAAGCTAGGGGGCTTGGGAGGAATGTATTGAGAAACAGAAAATGAGGGGACCTCTATAATTCAATCAAGAGTTGAACTGTTGCGGCATAACGCGTTTTACTTCTATTTATATATTACCTCCATAATGGCGTAAATCTAATGCCGTTTTTGATTCGATTACTCTAAGAGTGCATATAAAGCAGGTCATGACAATGCTCTACTCTAGAGTTCCTAAGTTTTGAATTTGGTGCAAATCTCATTCGCCATAATTTTAGTGATGAGGAGCTCACATGCATACCGGGATATTCTGATATGACTCTTAAACTGAGTAAAAAAAATGTTCTGCCAGTTTCGTTTAGGAATATTAGTTATAACGAAACATGCACTTCTTTTTCATTCACCACATTACAAAAATGGTTCATCTTTGGAATTTTTCTTTTTTCAACGGGATATTCTGATATGGCTCTTAAACTGAGTAAAAAAAATGTTCTGCCAGTTTCGTTTAGGAATATTAGTTATAACGAAACATGTACTTCTTTTTCATTCACCACATCATAAAAATGGCTCATCTTTGGAATTTTTCTTTTTTCAACATAACTGCTGAGTCATATAATTTTCATCTGAAATATCAGATGATAAAAACTCCATAACACCAAAAATTTTATTATTTTCAGTAATTTTTCTAACATAATCCTCTATTTACATTATACAATAACGAATAAATATTCAAAAATCACCCCGTCAAAACATTGCTCTGACCATGCCCGCCAGAACCATCGAGCACTCTTAGTCCTCCAGTGCTAATCGAACAGTCACAGAACGTACAGAGCCGGGAAATTCAAATGTACTAGTATCCTATGTATTCTAGACTCTCTTCCAATTTGATCTTTCTAAGTTATCTAGCCCAAGGAACTTCAAATATTTTATGCTAGGCAAGAACACTCGTAAGAATTTACCACAATTGCACATTTCCAGCTTTTAAATTCTGAAAATTAATAATTTTGAATATTTGCAAACAATACTTGGTCCACTTTCGAAGGCGGAAACTTTACAGGCAGACAGATAAATACAAAATAATAACAGTTTGTATTATAAACTATATTCGAAAAATGCTTCGTTGCAAAGATACAGGGTGTCAAAATTTTTATTAAAAAATCCAGATTTAATAATATTCTTAAAACTACTCTAGATATTTGAATGAAATTTGGCACGTTTGAATAGATAATTTAAATACATCCGTTTGCGTAAGAAATATTATTTTACTTCCACCAGTGGCGTGCTTACAGACACATCTTCGGCTATTTTTCATAAAAAATATGGTACCCCACTGATTTTTTTAGAAGAATTATTTCTAGAATCCTTCAATTTATAATAAAAAAAGGCTCCTTACTTTTTTCCGTTTGACACATCGTTTGCCAGTAAAAAATTAAAATTCTTTAAGCAACTGGAGTTCAGACATAGTAGGCCATTAAAACAACAACTACCTATTACTGTAAGTGTTTTTTATTTTAATATGACAGTTGATTGAATTGTGTCAGGAAATTCAATTTCGAGTTATTGTTAACATTGTTATTAGTGTTGCGCAAGTATTGATCTGAAATATGCTTTTTTCCAACAACGAATACGCAGATATTTTTGCTACGAATTTTGTGATGGAAATCGAGAAGCGGCAGTTCGTGAATATCGTAGATTTGGATAGCAATAGAAGAGTTCCAGATGCTCGCGTTTTCATCAGAACACCTCAGAATTTTCGTAACTTTGGTCTGCGTGTTAATAACGAACGGAATAGAAACCGTCGATATAATTTCAGAATAATCGTAGACTTCGTACTTTTGATAACAATCCGAGGCTGAGCTCTCGGAAGGCGGCTCAGAACCTTCACATACCGAAGTCTACAATATTACTCCTCTTTTACCAGACGTAGGGTAACAAATTAAAACATAATACCCATATTTGGGCACATCAGAATGCTCGAGAAATTCGGCCAATATCATTTCAAAATGAATTTTCCGTAAATGTTTGGTTGGGCGTTATTGATGTTAATGTTTGTGGTCCACATTTCCTACCCCCAAGGTTGAACTCGTAACTTTTTATGGAGTTTCTTAACAATAATCTGCAGGACTACATAGAGGATTTACCCATTAATTTAAGGCATGAAAGTTGGATACAACTGGATGGAGCTCCCCCGCAATTTGGAATAGTTGTAAGAGAATGGCTCAATACCAATTATACTCGACGATGGATTGGCCGGCTAGGGAAGAATGACATGAATAATGACGTGGTTAAAGGTATCGGACCAGTGACCTGGCCACCCAGATATCCGGATCGTAATCCGCTAGACTTTTACGTTTGGGGCACTATTAAAGATAAATTCTACACTAATCCCGTATTAACAAGGGAAGATTTAGTTCAAAGAATTCAGCAAGCCTGCAATGATATGCGGCACAATCCTCATGAAGTATCTGCTGCAGTAAATGCGTCAGTGAGTAGATGTCGAAAATGTATTGAGGTGGGTGGACTACATTTCGAGCAATTTTTGTGATTTTACCTTTATTTTTCTTTCATTTTGTTATTGTTGTTGTAAGCCACTAATTAAATTTCTTATTTTCGTTTTTGTTTAATTGTTGATCAGAAATCAGGTATTTTAATTTTTTACTGCCAAACGATGTATCAAACAAAAAAAGTAAAGAGCCTTTTTTTGTTGTAAATTGAACAAGGATTCTAGAAATAATTTTTGCTTCTGAAAAAATCAGTGGCGTACCATATTTTTTATGAAAAATAGCCAAATATATGTCTGTAAGCACGCTACTGGTGGAAGTAAAATAATATTTTTTATGTAAAAAGATGTATTTAAATTATCTATTTGAACGTGCCAAATTTCATTCAAATATCTAGAGTAGTTTTAAAAATATCATTAGATCTGGATTTTTTTATCAAATTTTTTTGATACCCTGTATCTTTGTAACGAAGCATTTTTCGAATATAGTTTATAGTACAAACTGATATTATTTTGTATTTATCTGTCTGCCTGTAAGGTTTCCGCCTTCGAAACTGGACCATCCTGTATATTTAGGAAACTGAATTTTGCTATCTACTCACCAATAATGCTTTAAAAAAAAATAGAATCTATGTGAAATTTAAAATATTCGGTTAATGAAAAAACCACGAAGATGTCACAGAGTAGGTAGTAAGTGATCAATTGATCACAGTTCATTTTGAAATAGGTTGGACTTCCAACTGTCTTCCAGCTAGAGGGAAACATACCAAGTTACTATGGAAGGATAAGCAGCCTGCAAAAAGTGATGTTAAATCCGTGGCATATTTCTTGAGAACAATAGGTGCAATTCCGTCTGAGTCTAGCGTTTTTGATTTTGAGATCAGACAGAATGCGCCAATCTGTGCGCCGACGAAAGATAATTTTTTCCCTTGTGGAAGTTGCTGCAAACATGTTTTTGTTGTGGTTTTGTAGCCATTGTGCCATCATTTATGGATAGGGAAACATTTCATACAATAAATTTGATGCGTCGATTGTGTGATTGCAGGTATTCCTAACTTCAACATATTCTGTTCTAGAATTAAGACATGAATTCCCGCGCTAACGTCTGTATGATGTTTGTTTTGATGCGAAGGCCCTAGAAGAGGTTTTATTGAACTATGGTTCACTAGATGATGGTGGTTTGTTGGTATGTAACTTTCCATTCCCATCACCATAATCATTAATCTCCGAAATCTTCGGCACATTGCGTAGGGTCTTAAGATTCAAAACATATAGGAACTCCTCTCTCTAAGAAAACATGCGGAAACCGACTCAGTCGTGGAGGTGTTGAATTAATTTGTAGAGCGATATAAGGACAGGAGTTTCCGAATGCTGCACGGACTTGTACTTCATAGGGATTTCGATTATTAGTGGAATAAGTCGAGCCTTTTGGTATAATAATATCTGAACTCGGGGATTTGTGTGGGTTCATTAATTAGTTTCTCGAGACCATAGGTAATGACGAAGCCCTCAGTCTGCATGACATCCTGATACCAATAGGTTGTAGGTCGCTTGTGGGCGGAGCCTAATCTCAACTGCACCGGCTTGGTCAGTTGTGGTAGAGCGCGTGGATTGAAGAATGTATTAGTGAAAAATCTCGTATTCGAAGATCACGATGTAATAGAGGAAGTATTTCGTATTCGTAGCGTAGGTTGTTGTTGTTACCTGAGGAATAGAAATAACCTGTAAAGAAAGAAACAGAGGGCAAGCTTACCAAATGAAGTGATTTCCTAGCGGAGCCTGCTGCGGTGTTGTTGCACTTCCTACACTTACTTAGCTACACTCACTAGGGTAGGAATAAGGTAGGGTGTGAAATAAAACAAACAGTTGAGGTGTTGAAAGCAATGCCAGTCTAGCA
This sequence comes from Endomychus coccineus, assembly GCA_958510875.1. NCBI lineage: Eukaryota > Metazoa > Arthropoda > Insecta > Coleoptera > Endomychidae > Endomychus > Endomychus coccineus. Next base: position 235,682,742 of record OY294067.1, on the reverse strand, counting down.
ACGCGCGTGGGTCTCGAGAGCAGGAGCCTCAACGTGAGCCGGAGTTTCCGTGGACGCACCTCGGTGCTAGTCTCGTATGAGAGGACGTAGCGACGCGTAGGGGACGGAGAACGTGCCGGGACGAAGTGTCCTACTTCTGCGATGCGAGGCAGAGTAACCTGGAGTCGGTTATCCGCTCGTTGTAGCGCCACGGGCCGTAGAAATGGAATGCGTGTTTGAAGGGCGTTGGCCAAGTCTGAGAAGACAGTAAAGCTCAACGCGCGATGTGGTTACGAGTGTAGATGTGTGCTGCAGTGTCGCTAGCGCTGGTCGGAGGCCGGCCGTGGATCCTAGGAAGTCGTTGTGCTTGCGCTAGGCCGGAGCGGTCCGCTAGTCAGGCGTAGTGACGTCTGCGTGGGTGTAGAATGGGTTCCTAGCGCTGGAATGGGAGCTGTCCGCAGGTCCGGCGAAGAAGACTAGCAAAGATGTAGAAGATCTAGGCTAGCCTGAGGTCCAGAAAGGTCTCCTTAAGAGCAGCGATGTTTGCGTGCTTTTATAGGTTTCTGGTAAATTGAAGTTAGAATGGCGAGTTCTGATTGGTTGGAATAGTTTTGTATTCGGTAAGAGGTGACGAACGAGAATATGCTAGAAGCGGGGAAAAGCAACGAAGTCTATGAGTCGAATTAGCGATGCACGGCAAAGCTAATTCGACGGACGGATATCAATCCTTCGTCACCAATGTAGGAAAGTCAGTGATGGATTGATCATAGTTTATTTTAATAACGCAACGGAAACATTTTTATGGGCATTTAATAATTAGCCTATAAAAAGCCGTTAAATATGGTATATTTTTCATTGAGTCTCTGCTCCCTGCGTGGTTCAACTAGTATACGGTAAAACTAGCAGAAACTTTTAAAACAAAAACATATCGGAGCTGGAATTGTTTTTTGGGTATTTAATTAGCTTGTAAAAAGCCTTTAATTATGATATATTTTTTATTGCGTTCAGCCAAAACGTAGCTGCTTTTACCGACCTCGATCCAAACGTAGCATTTGTTTTCAGTTATTTCATTTCTCTAACTCATATTTTTTGTTTTTGTTTATGACATGCAGATTCAAAAAGATTAACGTTTTTGTAGTATTACATGCCTTTCCATACGTTGGACATCTATTCATTGCGTGATTTTTACCGCACTTATAACAATCTAACAATCACCTTTTCTTTTGTGTGGTCCGTCTCCCCTATTTCCTCCGATCATGGACTGTCTGCGGCCACGTCATTGGGTGGATGATTGTTGATTCCTCCTTGATATTTGTTTCGTTTTTACGACTTTATCCAAAGTTAGCGTGTAGTCTTGCAGTCATTTTTTGCTCATCTGATTTCAGATCCATGTTATTTACGCTGCGTTTACCGCAAATAAACATTGTTTTAATTAAATCGTTTTGCATGTTACCTAAATTACATTTTATCACCCTCTACTTTAGTTTGGTGATTAATAGTTCGAGTTTGCTTTGGTTGCTGCTGTTATAACGTTCGTATATGTTTTCCTTTAGGTAGCAAGTGGGCAACAAAATAGGCCAACAATTGATATGTTTGTACTTTTCACCTACTGCTAATTATTATGAATGTGGAGTAGATTTAAAAACTCTCTTCTCCAATACACCCAATCTACAAATTTCGCGTTGCTTGGTAACATTTTTATTAGTTCGCTTTCATCCATACATACAGTGCTGGATTATAGCATAAGCTTGACTAAGCTATAGCTTAGGGCCCCGACATTTTGGGGGCCCCGCGGAAATTGTAAAAATTAAAAAACTAATAATGACAATTTTTCTGGGAAAAAATAACGAAGTACAGAAATTACTGGAATATAAAAGTTTGCGTATGCCTAACGACCGGTAATATCTAAAAGTAGTCAAGAATTAGTTGATTTTGTATTAAAGACGAATAATTCGCGCTTATAACTACTCTTCATCTTGGAAGTGCAGTGCAGTGGCAAGTTAAAACGCATTAAAAACCCTTTGAGGACAAATATGCGACAGGATAGGTTAGACTCGCTTGCACTGTGCATGGAAGTTGATGTATTGCGTCGAATCAGCTTTGATGACCTGATAAAAGATTTTGCGGCTAGAAAGTGCAGGAAAGGATTGTTCTACAGTTAAATATAAGCGAATCATTCAGCGGATAAGTTGTAAAAGTTATTAATGTAGTTACAATTGTAAAAGTGATTAATGTAGCAATTGTAAAAGTGATTAATGTAGTTACGCATTGTATATTATGTCAAATTAAGAAGACGTACTAATAGTGTAAATATTCATCTATGTACTTATTTTCCTGGCAATAACCTTCTCCACGATTTAGAGCTTTATATTACTCTACAAATTATTTTATTCTATGAATAAAGAGTAATTTAAAAAAAGGGGGGGCGCAAAATCTGTTGTGCTTAGGGCCCCTCAGCCCTGCATACATACAACAGACTTGCAACTAGATAATTTTTGACGTGACAACGTCTTATAATTCGATGGAGCCGGCTGCACGCACGAGAAAACATGACTCATGCGGCGTTACCTCGCTCTGACCGGCTGTGCGTTACCTCGCTCTGAGGCGTTCCATTTAAGGCTTGAAGTGCAAGCGAGAGCGCGCTTCTATACAATGATACATTTACATGTTTTCGTCAAGTATGAAGTGCAGTGAAAAGTGAATGTGGTGCAAATTGTTTATAGCAACGATAATTGCGGCGATAAAGGTAATGATTCTTTCGATATTAAATATATGTTCAGTGATATATTGTCGAATATTCGTGCTTTCATCATTAAAATAAATAGCATCGGTCCGCTAGTGCAGCGATTGTAGGTTATGCTATAATAAGTTAACAAAAACTATTTCACGATGAGTAAAAAATCAATTGCTTTACTATTCGATCGAAATAATTATCGAGCGTAGCTATGATTTCAAAAAATTAAAACATAAATGTTAAATCTTCCACATATCATAACAACGTGTCTGAAATGACAGGTTGGACCAGCCAGCCGTTAAAGGGAACAATTTTCTCCTATATCAAACACATTGAGGCGGGCTTTTTAAAAGCTAAATTGACATAATTGTATTTATGCGTACAAATAAATGTAACTTGATCAATTCAATTGTGATTTCCATTTAGCTCCTTCTCTATATCCATACAAAATATCTATCAAACAAATAAAATTAAAATTTTCTTTTGAAAAATGAAACCATTCCATCAGTATTTTCTTATGACGTTGTCACGTTCAACTATCGTCAGTAAACCGACTTTACAGACAACCGATTTTTTTAAACGTGAACGCTTTAAGCTCCAATTTACTGCTACCGGCTGCGCTATCGTATGAACGAAATTCTGAATAAATAGTCTAGGAGCCAGAGCGATATTGATGGTCTGAACATTAACCCGATGGCACTATGGTTTATCGTCAGAGGACGGTTCAATGATTAATTCATCTCACAGACCGAATTTTCGTCGACTGCTAGATCTTGAGATACAGTCTCCGCAAATTGTTTATTTTTCGATTGGAGGTTAACCTTTTTCAAGTTGCGTATACTTGAGAAGCATGCCATTTTTATACACTTCCACCATGTGCCATCATTTTTTAACGTGTCCGTTTATCAGGCTGCCCAGTTAAAATTGAGCCGAAAATGGAGTGCAAGTTAACCCTCCCAAACCTGGTGGAAAATGTTCATTGGTGTTGGCAATTGTTAAGATACCCTATGCCATCAAAAGTTGTCCGTCCATTTCCGAGTAATTGGCCATTATTTGGACCAACAATGTTTTTTTTTCTCATTTTGTGGCTAAACCTTGCAGACTACAAGGTAGCGTGATGGCACCATGTTGAATAACTTTATTGGAGGTCAAATACAGAATTAAAAGTATTGCCATCACTCCTTGCCTATTTCAACCGCCCAAAAAATATTTATAATAAGGATAATATGACCAATTTTATTATAAATTAGTCAATTATTGAGATTCTGGCTGGGTTTAAAATCGAAACGACCTTTTTTTTTGTTTTGGCGAGTGGTTTTATGGTGCCATCATGCTACCTTGTAATCTGCAAGGTTTAGCCATAAAATGAGAAAAAAACCATTGTTGGTCCAAATAATGGCTAATTACTCGGAAATGGACGGACAACTTTTGATGGCATATGTTATCTTAACAATTGCCAACACCAATGAACATTTTCCACCAGGTTTGGGAGGGTTAACTTGCAGTCCATTTTCGGCTCAATTTTAACTGGGCAGCCTGATAAACGGACACGATAAAAAATGATGGCACATGGTGGAAGTGTATAAGAATGGCATGCTTTTCAAGTAACCGCAACTTGAAAAGGGTTAACCTCCAGTCAAAAAATAGACAATTTGTGGAGGCTGTATCTCGAGATCTAGCAGCCGGCGAATATTCGGTTTGTGAGATGAATTGGTCATTGAAACGTCCTCTAACGATAAACCATAGTGCCATCGGGTTAATGTTCAGACCATCAATATCACTCTGGCTCCTAGACTAAAAGCATTAAAAGTGAACACGTGTATTTTCTAACCGATCTGTAAGATGACTAGTACGTACTGGAGCAGTGGACAGCACAACCAAATAATAGGTAAACTATAAAAGTTACGTATTGACTCTGAAGCATATTTGCGCGCACGAAAGATTCATGCGAACGAATTAAAATGTTTTTAAACACAACCTTCTTGTTGTTCCTTGAAACTCATGTTACGTAGCCCAAAGTATAGTAGGTGAACAATGGTACCATTGTTCACCTACTATACTTTCGAAGCCACAGTGTAGTGTTCATTTGTAATATAATGGATTTCCAACAAGTAAAGACCAGTTCAATCCTGAAATTTTCCAATTAGTCAGTTAATTCTAGGATTAATCTTTTAATCCAATCAATGATTATTTATTTATAATTTTTACAACATATAATATATTCTTATGACGCTCCAAATACGACACATACGCAACTATCTGCTTTAAATATGGTCCAAGCTCTTCAAAATTTACGTGTGAATATTCTTTGGTGTTTCAGATACCGACAAGCGGCGGGAAGAGTTCGTGCATGTAAAATGCTGTGCACAAAAGATTTTTACCAATTTGCGCCCGAATCGTTAATCATTCGTGTGCGTTTATATACTCATCAGTACATACCATAAGGACCCCCGCGCACGAGCCACTTTCCACTGCCAACTATTCAGTTGCCGAAATGAAACACACGAGTTTAAATAGAATCCGCGCACGGGCGATGTTCTAGTTCAAGCGAGAATAGTTGCCTACAGTTGCCGAGAAATATACAGGATGTCCTCGAACTGCGTGGCTAAAATAAAACCGAAGATTCTTTGATTCGAAAAAAATTTGATGAGCCTTCTTACTTTTGCCTCAAGTGTCTTGTTTAGCCGGTAGAGGGCTTCAAAGTTGCAAAAATAATTTTGTTTTTTCGGTATAACTTGAGAACGTGATGGAGGACTTTTACAATATTTGAAAGGTGAGTTACTGTCAATAATAGCCGTTTTTGAGAGCGGAGCATAGAGCCTTAGAGACCATAGAAATGGCTCAAACTTGAGGATGTAACGGGAAAAGTGTCCAGAACTTTTTTGTGGTCGATGTAATTCACTCTATATTTTTTATGTAGATAGCTTATCTAATTGGAAAACTTTTCTTACTCTTAGAAAATTTTGATAAAATCAACGGATTAGCTTGAAAAAAATAATTTTCGAGTCTCTGCAATTTTGGCTTACTAATTTTACTTGATTAAAATACCTTAGTTGCCTTTGCTTTTCTAATGTCATTTTGGCATTTGGAGAATTTATTCTCAAAACTGTCAGTTTTTACTTTGCTTTCCGTAAAAATTTTGGCTCAAAATTTCACTAACACTGAAATGGTTAACATCTCGGTAAAACACGAATAATAAAAACAATAGAAATGGGGAAACGATGTGATTATTTAGGAAAAACAAACGCTAAATTAAAAGAAACAACAAAACTTTTTGGGAAATCGCTAAGGCATCAATTGTTCGAAATGTTGCCCATTTTCCTGAATACACAAATTAATTCGTTTCAAGAAATTGTATTGAACTCTGGCTAGTACTTCAGGATCATTCTTCAATAAATCCGCTTCATGATTAATTCGTTGCAACAATTCCTCTCGTGTGTTTACTGGAGCTGCATAAACTTTCTACTTCAAAGCGCCCCATAGAAAGAAGTCGCAGGGCGTCAAATCAGGGGAGCGGGCCGGCCAGTTCACTGGTGCATCGTGTCCTCTACCTATCCAGCGATCTGGATATTCCGCATTCAAATGTCGCCTCACAGCTAATGTGAAATGAGGAGGTGCACCATCATGGATAAACCAGGCCACGACGAATGTGTAAGGGCAAGTCTTCCAACAGTTCAAGTAGCCTTTGTTCCAAAAAGTGCAAGTAGTTCTCCCCGTTCAATCGATCGGGTATAACGGGCCAATAATAAAGTTATCCACAATTCCAACCCAAACATTGATTTTAGTTTGATTCTGAAAATATGTAACTTCCGTTTCATGAGGATTTTCATCAGCATAGAAATGTTCATTATGGAGGTTAAAAAGAGCTCATCTCGTGAAAGTATCTTCGTCCGTGAACAGAATTCTTCTACAAACATTGAGGTTTGCGTTTTGTCTTTGGACAATAAGCCGACAGAAATCTAGCCGATGACCTGGATCCATAGGCAATAAGTCTTGAACAGTTTTAATATGATAGGGATACAACAGTTCTTCTTTCAGTACATTATGAACTAATGATTTTGAGGCTCCAATACGAAGTCCCAAACGTAGTGTGCTTATCCCAGGTTCAGTTTCAACCGCTTCCAGTATCGCTTCTTCGAGCTCTAACGTCCTTCTTGTCCGTCTGCGTCCAGTTTCTCTGCAATTTGCTTCAAATTTGCCAGTTTCGCGAAGGTTTGCCGATTTGGAATTCTGCGATGCGGATATCTTTCCCTTCTCCGGCCATTGCAACGACAAAGTCCATAAATCAATAACATATCAACCATTTCAGTGTTAGTGAAATTTTGAGCCATTATTTTATAAAATTTTTACGGAAAGCAAAGCAAAAACTGACAGTTTTGAGAATAAATTCTTCAAATGCCAAAATGACATTAGAAAAGCAAAGGCAACTAAGGTATTTTAATCAAGTAAAATTAGTAAGCCAAAATTGCAGAGACTCGAAAATTGATTATTTCAAGCTAATCCGTTGATTTTATCAAAATTTTCTAAGAGTAAGAAAAGTTTTCAAATTAGATAAGCTATATACATAAAAAATATCGAGTGAATTACATTGACCACAAAAAAGTTCTGGTCACTTTTCCCGTTACATCCTCAAGTTTGAGCCATTTCTATGGTCTCTAAGGCTCTGTGCTCCACTCTCAAAAATGGCCATCATTGACAGTAACTCACCTGCTAAATATTGTAAAAGTTCTTCATCACGTTCTCAAGTTATACCGAAAAAACAAAATTATTTTTGCAATTTTGAAGCCATCTACCGGGTAAACAAGACACTTGAGGCAAAAGTAAAAAGGCTCATCAACTTTTTTTCGAATCAAAGAATCTTCGGCTTTATTTTTGCCACCCAGTTCGAGGACACCCTGTATAACATGATTGTTCAGAATTGTCGTTGCGCACGAACGATTTTACTCTTGCATATTTTCCAATGGGCAGTTGATTTGGCAGGTCCGTTTAATACGTTCATATATAATTGTCTGTGTGTATGAAAGATGTCTTTCAAAATTGATGAATTCATAAGTGAGGTGGAAAAAAGGCTTTATAACATCAAAATGAAGGAATATTCAGATAACATCCCGAAGAAACAATTTATCCAAAATTGGCCAGACCGAAAAAGAAGCAAAATATAACACTATTATCATATTATTTATTGTGTCAATTTAAGTACATTACACATTTGTCATTCACCACATTAACATTAACATATGGGATAAGGAAAAAGGTGTTTGGATAACATAATGTTAACAATCAAATTTTGTGCTTGTGTAGTAACGAAATAATTTGCAAGATAATCTCTAGGTGCAACACATTTCATATTGCTTCTTGTTCCTAAATTTGACATATTTTCCAAATTACATTCATAAAGTGTCTTCAAATCATGTTTTCGAACGTAATTATGAAGAATTCGCTTTCACGATACTATAGGAAAATTTGATATTAGTGCCTATGAAATATTTTCCTTATCCACTAGAATACCGAAAGTACACTCAACCATTATTCGTGCTCTTGATAATCTATAGTTAAAAACGCGCTGCTTTACCGAAAGATTTCTAGGAGAGTATGGTCTCGGTAAATTTTCTGCAAGCAAATGCCTCGTCTCCTGTAAGTACAAATGGCATTGTCCTCCCATTATCGTCGTGAGTCAAACATTTTGGTGCCGGTATATTCTATTCCTTTCTTTCAAGTTTGAAAATATGGACTCTTCGAAAACATTCGAATCGCTAGATGAATCAAAAGCGCTAACTTCTACGTAAACAAACTTGAAATTAGAATCCGCAATTGCCAAAAGAACAGTCAAAAAAAATTATTGATTTTGAAATTCAGAGCCGCTTGAATTGGGTTTTATTATTCTGATGTGTATCCCGTGTATTGCCCCAATACAGTTGGGAAATAGTGTGATGGTGAAAAAATCATTAGCAATTTTTCTCCAATCATCACTTATAATATAAATATAAGCACATAAATTGTCAGCATCACATGTAGCTCGCACAATTTCCCGTATCATAGTTTCTCCAAGTAAATATTTGTAGTGCAGTGAGACAAAACTGCTGCCTGCTAAATATCTGAAACATAAAAATATTTAAAATTTGAAAATAATAAATATTAAAATGTCAATATTTTTAGGGTAAGAAGTACAAAAGAAGTGGAAGAATTTAAGAACGTGCTTTAAACGGAAATATGAAGCACAAACAAAAGAACCTTCGGGATCAGGAGCAAAGAATAGACGTAAGTACGTCTACTTCGAACAGTTGTTGTTTTTGCGGGATGCTGTGGAGAGCAGACAAACTTCAAGCAGTCTTCGAAACACCAGCCAGCCAGAGGATGAGGTTGGAGGAAGCGAAATGGAAGAAACAGAAGATTTACCCAATATCCACACTGTTGCCAAACCTACCGTTGCTTAAGATTTTGAAGGAAAAAAGAGACGAAGACGAAAAAATTGACGAAGATAGATTTTTTGCTCTCTCTAATGCCTACATTTCAAAAATGTAATGAAGACCAAAAATTTGTGGCTCGGAACAGAAATTATGAACGTTATGAGGCGTGCACGTTTGTCAGAATATACTCCTCAAGATCCAATTGGATTCCAACATGGTAATCAATGGATTGGCAACAGTTCACACAAAGATAATACCGCCCAGTACTTCTCGAATTTTGTACCAAGAGCACAACGCAAGATTCATGGGGAAACGAGTCCGAAGTTCCATCTTTGTTTCAATTGTAAAAGTTTTGATAAATTTAAAAGTTAATGAATAAGAGTTTTTTCTCAGAAGATGAATGTGTTCATTATTTTTTACTTACCTTAAAGTCACAGCCAATCTTTCCTGTGGTGGTACAGCCAGACACATGTTGGTATGACATACGACATCCCTACTATTAACAACTTGTTCTCGATGCTCCTTTGGAAATAATTGAAGATTTGATCGGGTACTCTCTCAACGTCTCAAACAACTGATGAAATTGTCTCTTCAAAAGCCTTTGCTGCGGTGTGAATTGTTACCGGCAATTTTAGTGAAGTAAACATTTAATCATCGGCAACTCAAGTTTAGCGTGCGCAGGGAAGCTAAGAAGCAATAGTTGAGCTCTAGCCATAGATTACTGAAGGCTCTAACTAAGCTATCGTATTGGTCGAGAGTCATTAGGATAGATTATTTATCTCTGGATTGTTTTAGTTTCCAGCTGTCCGCTGATTTAATTGATTTGCACATCCAGTTTAAACATCCAAGCGCTTCAAGACCATTGAAACTAGTGGCAGATCAAAGGAGCCGCTCGAACTTTCCTTATTCTTTGGAACTATAAAGCCTAGAACTGGACTGAAAGTTTACCATAATTGCCCGTCTGGGAAGGTAAACGCTGTCCTTATTTGTTTTAATAACACTAGATTTCAGAGCGTTGACGTCTCCCATCTTGGAAGAATTGAATAAACTAATAAAATGAATGAGGATTTAAAAACGTCGTGTTGCGATAAGTTCCATTTCCTTTACGAGGGCGATTTTAGGATGAATCCGAATTATATTCTCGATATTGTAAAATTAAACACTTATATGTTGATATTCACTTATATTTGTAACTTCCATTACTCGAGTTAGTATTACGGCATAATAATATTAACAAAAGTTACAAGTAGAAGTGACATCCACAAAGTAGTGTATTATTTCACAATATCGATTAAATTCCTATAGATACTAAAGGGTGAAACAACGGATTTTTTTTTCAAATTATATTAGGTATAGCATTTAATGGTTTCCCCCTAGTTCTTGAGAATAATTATTATTTCACCGTGATTGCATTTTGCAGAATATTGCAGTAAGGAGGTTGAGAAAAAATCAGCTGCACCAACAACTACGATTTTTAGGGGCATAAGCTAATCAAAAACATATGACATTTTGAATAGTTCGTTTTTACCTTTTTATAACCTTAGCAAATTATTTTGCTTTGTTCTGAATTCAATTCAAGAATCAACTGTAAGTTTTTAAGCAATGAAACAAGATGTCAAGTTTAACTTTATAATGTTCTCACAGTTTGAATAACAAAATTGTTTTTTTTTTAGATCTGAGGAAATCAACCACTTGTGTAATTTGGCAGTAAAATAACATTAAGGGAATAAATATCATTATTAATACCAAGCTGGACCATATGCTCCTACATTAATAGTGATTTTCTTCAAAAGAGGAACTCATAATGTCAGATTCAATCAAATTAAGAACTAAATTCTCAAATAATGTAACTGATAACTTTTCATTCAGGCAACATTCCAATTAACTACATTTTTTGATCCAATATAAAGGTACGTTACTTTTGTGTAGGAATACATTCTAAACATGTGATACTTAACACAATATAAATTTAAAATTAGTACATACATTAGCATTTACAAAAAGAAATTTATTACTGGTATGGCATAATAAAATTGATCTTTTCAAAATTCATAAGTCACTGCTGCAATTTTAATTTTTCACATGTTTTTCATTAATGATTATGAAAATATGAGTAATTAAGAATATTATAAATGTTCTTAAACAATTTTCATACACCAATGCTATTTGACACCAGGTTAATATTCTAGATCAATACAGATCATGCTTCGCGAATTAGTGACTGTGAACTATATTCTGCTTCATCCCAAAATTACAAAGTTATTCATTCATATTCAAATTCAAAATAAGATAATTTCAATTTGTTCAATCTTTAATAGTATTTTACGAAATAAATAATATGTGTATTACTTTTCTTGTATTATTTGATACCAGGTTAATATTCTAGATCAATACAGGTCATGCTTCAAGAATAATTGCCTGTGAACTACATTCTGCTTCATTCCAAAATTACAAAGTTATTCACATTCAAATTAAGATAATTTCAATTCGAGTCAATGGATGATAACATGAGTTCCTGATAATATGCGAATTTAAGAATACAAACATAGGAAACAAAGTGGTTCTTTAAATCTCAATTGAGTATCTGTAGCATCTAATGAAGCTTTGTAAATGTTAAAAACATATCATTCTCTTCCTTCTTGTCCATTGTATTCCAAGATAAAGTAATCACAACACCTTAATCTCACCAGTGAATATTCTATGAATCTACATATTTTTACTTATAATGGTAGAATTAATTCCAGAAATAAATTTTAACTTGAACACCTAAAAAGGGGTAGACATTGAACATCAAAGTTACAATATTAAGTAATTACTACAAATTGATTTTTTGGGCACATTATGTTAATCCACTAGTATATCAAGTTTGTTGCGAGTTGGGGGATGACTTTAAAGTTGCCTCTTTTAAAGATGGCGCGCATGCGGTTTTTTAATTGTATTGATAAGCCGCTTGTTTGGGACGAATAATAGATATTTTATTATCAAATTTTCAAAACAGATTTTTACTTGAAAAAAAAATTATACTTTTATCTGAAGTTTTCGAAAAAAATCAAGTTTTCATGTGTCAACATTCCATTGACTAACAAATGCATATCTAATTATGGAAAATTGATAATATAACAATTGATCAATAAGCACACCACGTTTTTATGAAAAAATTAAGTTTTATAAAATTGCAAAATTTTGAAAGACAATATAGGGATGAATATAAATGAACATTATGGCTCGTTTGGGAGCCATTATGCAATTAAAAAATCCTATTACACCATTATAATTTGACATTTTGCACTAAATACATTTAGAGAATGTTACTTAAAATAAAGTCTAGAATTTTCTTTTGTAAAAAAATTTTTGTGGGCACCTATATATATAACGGATTGTATATCTGAAAACTATGAAATTATTATTAAGTAATACCTCACTTCGCAAACTTCACTTATCGAAAAAGCATGGGAAAATCAATGAGGCGATTACTTTATCTTGAAGTCCACTGATATTTTACAACTTGACAATTTACTGTAAAAAAAAATAAAAGTATTTGCATGGAGCTCAAAAATTACATATAGAATAAGATCTCTGATTTACAGTTTAACAAATTTAAACCTTTCAATGTTTCAAAGACATATTTTTCCAGTATTGATTTTGGTGTTAGAATTGTGATTGTTGTTATTTTAAATATAAGAAACATTTGTAATCAATTACTAAATTCTCAATTGACAAGTCTATTGTATTAACAACTAGAACATCATGTTTGCAATCAGAAGAAAAAAGCTTACCTGTGCTATAAAACTTAAATATCTCTGAAGCACTTGACATTCGCTAAGACTTAGAATGTGAAAAAGCAGTCAAGGAGTACATTATATTGTCTATAAAACACATACATCACAATTTCTCTATAGATGGTACTCTATTTACATGAAACAAAGGTCCTACAGAACCTGATTAAAGTAATCATAAATTAACAATGCCGATTTTAGCTGTCATCGTAATTATTTTGAAACTGAACACTGTCCAGCAACACAAGCAATTTAATTTAATCTGTCACTTATTATAGAGAGCAGAGATTCATTTAGCCAGCCAAGGATGCTGAAGACAATCAGCTGCCGAGGCTCTCCTATCAGGGTCAAAATCCAACATTGGTCTAAGAAATGAAGCAAAATCTTCAGCTTCCTTACGATTCCATTCGTACTTTTCTATAAGAACATCTTCCAAGCCCCATGGTTTAAGGCCTGTGATATGCCTCAATTCATTCTTTTTATTGAAAAACATCTTAGCATTCCTTCCACTCTGTGCAATTCTTCGTGGAATATTCCCTAATAACTCGATAATATGAGCCAAATGATCTTCGTCTCTCGTATAGTCTTCTCCAGAATGTGGTTCAAATAAATAATCACCTGTAGATAATTCAAATGCCATGCAAGCTGTACTCCAAATATCGGCTGATACTCCATAACCTGCTCCTAGAAGTACTTCCAAAGAACGGTATTGCCTTGTCTGGATGTCTTCAGTGAAATGTTTGTCAACCCAACATGCATTTCCAAGATCAGCTATCTTAACATCAAATTCACATTCTACAAATGCTGGATCCACTTCTGCTTTGCTTTCACTTTTTGAAGTAACTGACGGAGAATCATCTTCAGACATTTGAGTAACAGGCTCTGTCGTCAACGTTTCTTGGGATATTGTTAAATTAGCCTCACCACCACCAAACTCCTCAGAACAACCATTTGAAATTTTTTCATCCTGAGCTTCTGGAGTACTGTCTGGGCTAGGAGAAGTCCCATTACAATCATTATCACCATTAATGTCTCCAATATCCTGTATTTTCTTCTGCTCTTCAATTTCAATAATTTGTTCCATTTGTCGTTTTAATAGTTCATTCTGTCTTTTTGCTTTTTTCTTGAGCTTTTTCTTTTTGTTTTTGCTCATTTTTACTTGTTGTATTTCTTGTATAGGTGCCGTACTAACAAGTGAAGTTGGAAGTTTTAATCCTAATTGGTGCATTTCAGCAGCTTCACATGCTAGTCTTCTAATATAATCTTCAGTCACACATACTAGTACATTTTCTGGTTTTATATCAGTGTGAATTATCTTACATTTAGAGTGCAAATAATCAAGACCCTCTAACACTTGCCTTATAATAGTACGAACATTAATTAATGGTATACCACGATAGTTTGACTTAATTATTAATTTAAGTAAGTGGTGTCCTAATACTTCAAACACCATGCAAACGTGTACTCCGTTAACGCCGCTAATTTTAAAATCATTTAGTAATTGTACAGTCTTGTTTCGTTTTGGGTCTAACGGATCAGACTCTCTTACTGATTTGAGGATTTTTATCTCATCCAGGGCAGTTTCAGTAAAATGTTCAGCTGACTTCACAATTTTCAGAGCAACAAATCTTTTATCTTCCAAGTCCCAACATAACCATACTGTTGAGAAGTGACCCCAACCCAATTTTCTAGTTACATGATAGCGCCCTAGAAACAGGTCTCCGATTTTTACAGGGTGATAACCCCCCTTGCGGTAATCCGTGCTGTCTTCTTGTTCTTCTTCCTCGCTAGAGTATGGCTCATCTGGATCCTCAATGGTTTCATTACTAGAACTGTGAGATGGTTCATTTTTCGAAGTACGATTTTCACCATGACCATTCATCTCATTTTTCCCTTTCTTTTTACCAGGCTTATGTCGTTTTTTCTTGGCCTGGATAGCCAAAACACGCCTGTTTACATCCAATTTAGCACTCATTTGTGACACTTATGCAGATATTCACTACCGAAAACAATAATAAAGTGTCAAATGAATATCATTTCATCCAAAATACGTTTGTTTGATTATGGCGGCCGTGATTCTACGAACAAAAACTATACTGAAGTGCGAGCGCCACAGAGCACAGAACAACTATAAAGAAGCGTAATAGGAAACTAAGCAGTACTAGCTCAATTTACACACATTACACCATAAAATAGTAAGTTAATAACGTAAACTCTCACATCTGTGACATCTTAAAATGGCATTCGAAGCTCTAAACCAAAGAGTTCTATATATAGAGTAGACAAGTATAGTGTTAAGCATAGGAAAGCGCTGGTAACTAGTCCTTCTCGCACATGTTAGTTTGCTCTCACTCGCACGGTCTCCCCTTCTATCACAAGAGTATAATAATACAAGAATAAGTATGACGCGCGCAAATCGTACGAGTGAGAGCGCAGTACATGTGCGAGGACAGAATGTCCGTTAAAATACCAGTGAAAGGCATAGTTGTCTACTCTATATATCGAACTCTTTGCTCCAAACAGTCTAATATATTATATTCATAGATTCAGAAGCTTTCTTAATCTATATATATTAGTCTCACGCACGGTCGTACATACAGGTCTGGGGACTCGAGGCTGTTTCCTATGTGAGAAGTGGGTCCGCTAAGCGTCGACTGTCGCGTAGTACCAAAAAGGATGGCGTAGTGGTCGAAATTCTCTGACAACTGTCATACTTGACTTGTAAACACAAGGAATACCTGCGTTTTTAGAAACAAATTACGAAATCATGCATTGTGCCGAAATGCAAAACGGGGTACAAAAGTGTGAAGCAAGAAACTTCTGTTTTTAAAGTGCCAAAAGATGCGGAAATGCGAAAAAAGTGGATGCTTGCGATTCCGGATAGAAATCGTTTCAACGAGGTCTTTTATGTGTGCGAGCATGTATAACGAAAAAGGGGAAATCATTTTTAAGGTGAGTAATATATTTTGACAAGAGTAACAGTTCTATTCCTCTCCCGTAACTTAGTAACACTGCTTGCGATTCCGGAAAGAAAGAAACAAGGAATTATATAAAATATTGTTAAAGTGAAACCATTCAGATCCGAATCAGTCTCTCAGATAGTACCACAACTATTGTATTGTATATACCAATTCTCGAAAAATAGGTCACTCTTACATATATGCTTACTATTTTCGTCCTTACGTACGTTTCGGTCTCACGACCATCATTAGAAGGCATATCACTATCTATAACGTGATTTCTTAAAACTAATTGTATCATCATAAGGCGTCCTAATCGCATAATTTCAATTTAAAGTGCCCACTTAACACATGTGTTACAGTTTCGATTACTCGTGTTTACGTTCATTTCGAGGAGGTGGGCATTTTTAATTGAAATTAGTGCGATAAGGACGCCTTGTGATGATACAATTAGTTGTAAGAAATCACGTTTTAGACATTGATACGTCTTCTGATGATGGTCGTGAGACCGAAACGTACGTAAAGACGAGAATAAGAAGTATATGTGTTAGTGTGACCTATATCCCAAGAATTTATATTCAATTCATACCTAGGTTAAGAATTATTCTTAATGTATATACAATATATTTCGACCAAGCTTACCGATATTCGTTATCGTCCCATGGAGTTCGGTTATTACATATATTATTTTACACTGCCTCACCAAACATAAACTATTGCTTTTTGCTTCACTTCAACTGGATAATATAGTCGCAAGAAGTCTTAGAATTCTTTATCTGTTTTCAATTTTTTTTCACAGAACAACTATAGTCTTTTTTTATGGTCAGGTAAATTTCTGATAATAATGAGCATAAAAATCTCAGAATATATAGTCTTGGGCCCCATACAAGATCTAACAAGAGTTTGAATTTACTTAACTTAACTGTTAGGCAACAGCTCAAACAAAGGTATACACGATACACGATTAAAACTACAGTGACTATTAATAGCGTTATTGTAATAAAAAATAAAATTGCACAACGCCCTCTGTTGCCCAAATAGTTTGATCGTGTATGTATGAGGTAAAATGTAAAATCAATTTACTCTATGATCGTCCATCGTCATAGTATTTGATTTGATTGACGCATGCGCATATTTTTGTAAAGCAACGCGTCGCCATTTGCAAATTTACGCGTGGTTTGTTCTTCTCAAATCTATTTTTGCATGTGTTAGTATTTTTATTAATTTCTATCTAATTAATTAGGAAAATGAGTTCTACTATAGACCCCAATAAGTTGAAAGTGACCGAATTAAGAGAACAACTTCAAGCTAGAGGTTTGGACACGAAGGGAAACAAACCGGCTTTGGTCAAGAGACTTAAAAAAGCTTTGGAAGAGGAATTAAATCGAGGTAAAATCGGTTGTTCTTTTACAGTAATGCGTTTAAATTTCATTCCATAATCATGAGTACCTACGTATATAGA
This sequence comes from Endomychus coccineus, assembly GCA_958510875.1. NCBI lineage: Eukaryota > Metazoa > Arthropoda > Insecta > Coleoptera > Endomychidae > Endomychus > Endomychus coccineus. Next base: position 235,665,424 of record OY294067.1, on the reverse strand, counting down.
TTCAAATTTCGAGTGGCGGTTATGAACCAATATTTTCTATGAACGATAGGAATTATTATTCCAATTAAATGTTTTTCAAAATTGATTTAGAATATAGGTAATCATTATGTAATCTAAGAATTCTCTTTCCATATCGACAAAATAACTTGATGGGATTTTATTGTAGAGTTGCCTGATACTTCTATTGCTGACACTTCAACTGAAGATGTTGATAATTCTCAAATACAGGAAGAAGCAGAGACTGTCGGAGACATTGAGAAGCCAGATGTAAAACAAAGTGTAGATTCTCAGACTTCTGCTTTAGATGAGAAGATGGAAGTAAGTTATCATCGATAAAAGAAATGGTGTTTGATATGTTTTTTGCTAGGATGAAGAAGAACCGGCACCAGAAACCAAAGCTGTTGAAACTGTAGAGGCTGCTAGTGATTCAACCACAGAGGCTGCAGAAAATTCTAAAAGCAATGGTGATGAGGTAATATTTGTTCGTGATCTTATACTCAAACTATGGTCATTATTTAATAATAATGTTGATACAATAGATTTTATTTATATCATTCACACCAGGAAGAAACAAAAAATCGTAAGTCCAGGTGGAGTGCTTCTGAAGCCAAAGAAGAAACGGAACAAGAACATAATTCTGAAAATGAAGAAAGTAAGGAAGGGGACAGTTCGGTAACCACGAAAATGATTACTAATGAAGCTGAAACCAAAGGTGAGAGGCCTGAAACCAAAGGTGAGAAGCGGAAACACTCAAGTTCCCCTGTTGAGCGATCCCAACGCCGCCGAAGCAGATCACCAATAGTGGAAGATGAACCGACCCTTGATTTAGAGAAAGTTCTTCTTAGTTGGTGTAAGTAAATTTATCTCGATAGATACTTTTATATTGCTAAGTTATAGTTTGCAGATATTTATAACTCGTATATAGAATATTTATTTGCTATTTATTTTAGTTGTAAAATTTTTTATTGATTGTTTGTTTTCATTAGAAATTTATTTATAGATTGTTTATGTTTGCTAGAACTGGCTACAAATATGGTGAGTTGCTCAGCTAAACATGGTGTTCTAATTTATAAGGAGGAAACCACCAAATCCATTAAACTTTACTGATCATATAAAAAAGGTTCTAAAGCTATGAGTTCTCAAATATGGTTTTTCAAATTGCAACTTTATTATTAATTTTCGGTTGACTTCCATACTTGATAGTGTACAAGTATGACTATTGTTGCTGTCGTGCTTCATATTGAAAATAGCTGAAATGTACATCCTCACAAAGGAGCATTATTTTGTAGCAAACAAAAACATTTTTCTTATCTTCAAAAATTGTCAGTAACATCTTTTTTGAAGTGTATCATTGTAACTAAAAATTATTCACTGGTCCATGCTTTTAAAACTTACATTGCGTTGTGGCCATACCTCAGTAAAATGTAAACAACAGTGAAACAACCAGTTTCAAGATATTATCAAAAATATATATTTTAGTGAAATCTACTTCAATCAAAGTAACATCTATTCTTGAAAAATAGTATTATTTCATAATTTTTGTTTCATAAAATTTACTATTTCGCTGTTTCCTAATGATCTTTGTAAAACTCTTCTGACTAGATTAAATCATACAAATCTTGAACTTGGAACTCTTCACATAAAGACAGACAATTTGGACTTTACGAAAGCTGTCTTCTAAAGTGTGAAAAAATGACTATAGTCACACCATTTGCCTAAACTTGGTCCAATCCATGGACCTATTATCCTAAGGATTCATAAAACTCCATTTGACTTGTTGCAATGATTACATGAAAGTATGACAAAGAAAACCAACGGACCTCTTTGTCGCCGAGTCATAATTACTCCTTATTGGCAACGCTGTAACTATGATTGAAAACTTGGTACCACTTGTAAGGCAACACCGCTTCGAAATAGCTACTAGCACGTTGGTATATACAGGTCTGGGAAGTCTATTGTTTGACATGAGTCTTACATGTCGCCAAACTCGTAGTCCCTCGCTCAGCCACCAGCTAGCACTTGGATCGAAGTATGGCAACAATCACATTATTAAGTAAAATAATTTTTCTCGTAACGCAATATTTACTATTCTGATTTGATGGAGGAATATAACTGTTACTCTTGCCAAAATGTATTACTCACCTTAAAAATAACGAAGTGATGCTCGCACACATAAAAGATATCGTTAAAACGATTTCTTTCCGGAATCGCAAGCATCCACTTTTTTAGCATTTCCGCATCTTTCGGCTCTTTAAACACAAAAGTTTCTTGCTTTACACTTTTGTACACTGTTTTGCATTTCAGCACAATGCACGGTTTCGTAATTTTTTTCTAAAAACGCCGGTATTCCTTGTGTTTACAAGTCAACAATGACAGTTGCCAGAGAACACGGTCGTATACGTGCCAGAGATCATTCCTCGACTCATGCGCCACCCTTTTGATACTATGCAACAGCTCACGCTTAGCAGACTCACTTCTCACATAGGACAGTCTCGAGTTCCCAGACCTGTATATACGACCGTGGCTACTAGAAATACGGAAGCTGTCAAATTGCGTAGTACATAACAAAGTCCCCATTCATAAAAGATGTGCGGCGTTGTCGCCTTCTGAACAAATCATTTAATTGAATGGAATAGTTCTATATTTAAAAATTTAAATATTCTATAATTCGATTGTATATATCAGGTTACCATAAATTATGGAATATTTTTCAGAGAAAACGACATTTCAACAGTATTGTTTCTAATACAACCAATAAATAATGCTATGGATGTTTTTATAATAATTACAAATCTCAATCCGGCACACAGAACAACTAATCCGGCAACAGCACATTCCATACGGCCATACTTGTAATATAAAGCGGTCTGAGTGGCCCAAAATTTTGGCAATGTCTGATCGTGTTTAAATGTAAACAATTCTGTCTATGGTCCAATCGCTATTAGTATTAGGACGTGTTGCGTCAAATGGCGGAGCGAACACAAAATGACCCATTGTGTACGCGCATCATAGTAACCTTCCCAGAATATCCACTAGAGTAAGCATCTCTGGTAGGGCCATCCTGTGGCCAGGATCGTTGTAACTGAAACTCAAAGTGTTTCTGTGAAGCGCATGCGGATTTTTATCAATATTTCTAGTTTTGTTCGTTGCTATGTCAAGTAAAAGTAGTAACACTAAAAGACATAGCAGGAGTGAATTGTTACGGTGCCGGGTTCAATTCATGAAGCGCTGAAAGTCCTTGCTTGAGTTTTTATGGATTTCTGAACAAGTCAAGGGAAAGTGAAAACATTATAATAATGTAACTGTTATGCTGTGTTAAGTTAATATGAAATCTGAAATTCCATAATTAACATAACATCATCTATACCGAATGGAATATCTTAATTATTCATTTTCCCCTCATTCTCAAAGCTGTGGTGGCTGTGTGGGATGAGACACTTATGTAAGGTACCTTCCTACTAACGGTATTCCGAGGATGACATGCGCTGGTATATTTCAATTCATAAATGAAATGTATTCATTTTCTGTTCTGTATAGATGATGTATTGCATTAATTATGCAATTTTTGATTTCATATTAACTTAACACAGCGTAAAGTTTGACATTAATATAAAGTTTTATCCGAAAACAGCTGAGGTTTACTTCTTAGAAATGATTTTTGAGGATTAAACTAATTTTCGATGGTGTTTTTAAGAATTACACGAGTAAACGGGAGAAAAATTGTTTCAAACAGAACCGTTTTTTGCTTGACAGCATAGGGCATTGTCGCTTGAAGCTTAGCATATAGAGCACCAAAATTATGAAATTGAATTGTCTCACATTTTTGTAGAGATGGGAAATGACCACTTTGGTCCGATCAAGTTCTAATCAAAAATTGTTACGTTTCTAAGTGATCAAATTTTAATTAATAAATTGTTTGAAGACAATAAAAAATTGTCATGGCAAGCTTGTAAATGCAGAACTTCCTAAATTCGTATTATAATAATTATATTATAACAAGTAACAAGTAGCAATAAAATAAAAACAATGACACTAATAACATTTCATTATTTCATGTAATATAATAAATATAATTATAATAGGGTTTTTGTGGTCTATTTGTTATTTTATCGTTATTATTATTTAATGATTTATTGAATTTAATCTCATGAAGGAAACTTTTCATTCTGGCAGCATTGAATAAAGCAATGTTTGTAAATTTATAATTTATATTCATGTATGTAGCATCTGGTTTCACCATCTTTAAATTTAGATTTTAGTAATTTTTTTGGCCAAAAGTATTACAAACTCTTCACAAATACAAACTGACTGATTGTAGGTTGTGTTTTATATATATTTTTAATAATCCATATTTTTTTTCTATGACAATTTAATTTGGTCTATTTCAAAAAGGAATTACAAATCAGCCTACCCTCAAAAATTTGACATAAATGTCTGGAAACATGATCATAAATGACCAGCTCAGTCACTGATTTTTGATGATAAATGATCTTAGTTGGCCTCGGTCACTTATGACTTTGCCAACTCTACATTTTTCCGATGTGAAACGTTTTATGCATGTCTGTTGGTGTGTCGGTCAAAGAATTTCGGTCTGCTGCTTGAGATTTAAACTATCAGATGTCAACATACGAATAGCGATTAAATCAAGATAATGTAAATGACTAGACTTGCCTCCTCATTTTCATACATTTATGTCTATTTATACACTTCTTCGTCAAATGAACCGGTAAGTATCCTTGGATAAGCACCACTAGCGCAATATGATTTCTTGTATCACAACTTTATGCAAATGATGTGATTTTTTGTCGTTTGCTATTAGAAACAGATTATTCCTAATTTTAAAAGTATACAAATAATCAAAATATTTATGCAAGGCAGATAAGCAACCATCCTAAAAGTCGACTTTTTCTCTAACTCATACAATTTCTTTAGCCACAGCACTATCAATAAAACTTCATGAATTTATTACTGTGCAGTAAAGGATAAGGCATTATCAAAGATTTTACCAAGGTCTAGGGCCGATTTTCACCTGTCGTTGAGAAAATAATTTAAATGGGATATTTGACTTTATAGAAGTCATCATTAGCATAAGTGATTAGTTCAGAAGAATAAATAATACTGGTTTTCAGATCATCAGTATAGAGTAAAAACGAAATGAGTCCAAGGTACATACCTTGTGGGACCCCCCTAATTGACTGGAAACTCCGATGAAGTAAAATTCAATGAACACGTAGATCTTAGATAAGATGCAACAAAGAATTGCAGTCTGCCTTGAATACCGCAGTTTATCAAGTAAACTTTTGCAAAGTAGATGTAAATTGAAATGGCTTGAGATCATCAGAGATAGAATTTGATATGTGTTCATCATAAACTATAAGATTAGTTACAGTTGATTTAGCCTTACTAAAGCGGTTTGGTTTTTTATTAAGATTCGCTTGGAATTTATTTTTATTCCAGATGACTCTGACCTCCATCTACAAGTAGATAAGGAAACTTTTTCATCAGCAAAACCTTATCAAGATGGCCTCTTTGGGTATGCCTGGGCAGGTGCTCGAGCCACTCATGGTGTTTCAACAGGGAAGGTACTATAAATTTTTCCATATGCGATATGATATTCACTACCTAAATTATATTGTTTTCAAAAAAGACGTTTGATATTGTACACAATACTTTTTCAAATCAATTATGATTTGGTCTGTTCATCCTCGAATTTAGTCTGATTAGACGTCGCGACATAGATAGTGATACAGAATAAGTGTATAAAAATTAATTTTGTCTGATAGTCCAGGCATTTAAGGAACTTTTTTGTCCGAATTTCCGCGAAGTCTGACTTTGGTCTATTCTGATGTAGTTTGACACGCATAACACGATGGTGTAGTTTAAATTTGAATTAACCCTGTGCTCGAAAAACTGACCATTTTTTGGACCCAAAAATGGCCATTTTTCGATTTTTTGCGTTTTGAGATGAAACTGGGTTGTATGTAAAAATGTTCAAACATAAGTTGTTGGACAAATCAATACGCGATTTTTGGCTCTGGCTCTGGTCCGAATTCGATTCGAGGTCGTGGGCCCATTTAGTACATTGAAAAATGGAGTATATGTCAAAGAGTTTTTGTTTTTCTCACATTCTGTTTCGGTATTTTTATTACTCTTTTTTCGGTTTCTGGTATTTTGACCTACCTCATTTTTTGGCGTCAAAATCGGCCATAATGAAAAATCAATAATATTACGAATTTCAGACGAAATACTTATGTTATCGATCTTAAACTAAATTGACTCGAAAGATTTTATTATTCTGCATCTAATGTCCAAATTCAAGCCTTTTGGTCAGAAGACATAACTTTGGCGCCATTTTGAAAATTTTGGACTACCGAAAAATAAAAAAAATTTGAGGTTAGAAATTTTTAACGAAATCCAAATTGTAAGTTCTATTACAGGTTTTCATAACGAGTATTTTGAGTTCAAGCAAATAGATTGGGGTTCAGTAGAAATGAAGCTATCCTAATAAATGTGTTTGAGCCTATTGACAAAAATCTTGGAGCAAACTACAGAGGAATACTTCGGCTATTTAGGTTTGAAACAGCTTACGGAGATTCGTTCACAATTCCAAGTTGTAACGATTTTCATCATAAAAATCTAGCGCGGAATTTCATTTAGCGGCAATAAGCGACGGTCGGTACAATAGATTCCGCGCGCGAAATTATACTTTTTTAAATGTTTTAAAATGCACCTAAATGCTTATAATCGTTTTGTGTGAATGTGTGAGGGTATGTAGACACAGTTCTCGTCAAATAACTTGGCATCTGTATGAGATAATATAGGCACATTATAAATTGTCTATCTTCTAATACTCACGATTTAGATAAAGAATGATTGTAACGTATAATTTCTAAGAAAACCACATACATCAATGGCATTGTAATGATCTAGAAAGAGACAAAACATCCCCGTCCTAACGTATTTGAATCACGTTATTTTTGTCAAGTTGCAGGCCTGTCTTGTATATTCTTATGTATTCAAATGCCGCTGCTGTCTGATTCCTTCATTCACAGGGAATCTAACACAATTTCTGCTGCACGTCCGTTAATAGTGTAATCCGTTCTATTACACGACAATACATTGAAAGTATTGAAACTAATATTCACTCTAAAAAGATAATCTGAGTAAACATTGTAAACTAACGAATGTTATAGGTTATAACAGCTGAAAATATTTATATATAAACATGATAAGCTCGGAATGACGAACACTATAAGAAACTTGAAAATGCTAACCGACTAGGTACGAATACAACCGATTGAGTTGATTATGCAGCGTGTGGCTTACGGAAATTTCTGTACCAAAACTACCAACCTACCAATATAACGCGTGTGAATCAAGAACTTTTCATAATCTGATACGCCCATTGATGACGTCCGGCCAAGTTATTTGACGAGAACTGTATGTGACCGCGGACCGCGACATTATGTCATTATAGGGTGTTACATAACAAATTTCAATATTTAAACAAAAAACTAAGATTAATGAATAATTTTGTTTTTATCACTTATAATTTTTTGTTTGTTTTTATATTTCATTATTATTAAAAAATTATCTATGTCTGATTATTCACAAATAACCTAAGTTTAGTCAGCATCTATTGCTAATGATGTAATATGATCATTATTGATATACGGATCATTGTGATCCGCTTCATCATCTGACTTTGATAAAATTTGATCGTAGCAATTTTCATTGATAACATCATCGGTATCGTCATCATCTTCATTATCGTGTTCATTTTCATCCATACACTTATCAAAATCATCATCAGCTAATTTACTGATTTGTGGCTCAGGGCAATTAGAACATTCTTAACCTTCACAATGCTTACATATGAGCTACAAGGTAATCCTAATTTTTTGCACGAACGTTTACCAGTACAATTTTTTTTTTACAATCACAAGAGATTATTTCGATCAACTCACCGGGACGTGCATTTTTACTGTTTGTATAGGAGTAAGTCCGGTCGGACTATTTCTCCAACCCCATTTCGTTGGATCAATGGTTTCATTACCGATCCAAACCTGAAATTGGTAATACACCCTAACAATATGTTGCTTTGCAGCATTATTGTATTTTCATTTGAAATCTTATGTCGAGTATGAAAGATCGGGCAATTGGAATTTGCTAATATATGTGTTGAACAAAATGCTTCCAATTTTCCATGCCAGTGAACATTTACATTATGCCAAGGCATTACTTAGTTTTTTGTTTGAATATTGAAATTTGTTATGTAACGCCATCTAATGACATCATGTCGCGGCCACATATACACGTTCACACGTCTACATACATTCACACAAAACGATTATAAGCATTTAAAAACATTAAAAAAAGTATAATTTCGCGCGCGGAATCTATTGTACCGGCCCTCGCTTATTGCCGCTATATGAAATTCCGCGCTAGTTTTTTATAAAGAAAATCGTTATAACTTGGAATTGTGAACGAATCTCCGTACGCTGTTTCAAACCTAAATAGCCGATGTATTTCCACTCAACCCAAATCAATCTGCTTCAACTCAGAATACTTGTTATGAAAATCTCAAATAGAACCTGGAATTTGGATTCCGTGAAAAATTTGAATTTTTCGGTGCTCCAAAATTTTCAAAATTGCGCCAAAACTATGTCTTTGAACCAAAATGCTTGAGTTTTGGATATTAGGCGCAGAATAATGAAATCTTTCGAATCAATTTGGTTTCAGATCGATAACATAAGTATTCGGACAAAAATCGTCGATTTTCCTACTTGAATGTCTGGACTATGACTTAATTACCTTTATAAAGATAAAATTAACCTACACAAACTAAAAAATTTGGAGCAGGCTGTACTCATCTTTGATGTAAGAAATAAGACCGTAAAAATACATACAAATGTAAAATATGTGAAGGACTATCACAATTATACAAGGTCAATAGGAACACTTGGAACAAATTAGTTAGTACAAATGCAACTAAAGATACTCTTAATATACAGAAGCATAAAAAATGCAATTCCCTACCTAAGAATATAGTTGATATAAAAAACATTCATAAAATGTGGCATAAATTGAAAACATATTTAAGAACATATTAATTTATTTATAAAAAAATTATTATATTTATAATACATATAAAAATGTATAAACCATTATACTCTAGTATCAGTATATTAATACTTATACTGTCTCATAATCAGAAATAAAGATCTATTTATTATTATTGATGCTAAATTTTGTATACTTCTTAATTCCTGAATGAACAAGATTTGTTTCTTATAGGTGACCGAATTTCTCCACTTATAATAATTTTTTGAAAGAATGTTTGGAGAAATAATATTTGAGATTATATTTCACATAACAGTTTAGAATTATTTTGATCATCGCTTATTCACAGGTGCGTTATGAAGTAAAAGTAATTGAAGAATTGAAGTGGGAAGATGTAACAACACAAGGACGAGAGCGGGTTAAACCCCATCAGAGACGAGTTACCGGGAGAAAAGGAGCTAAAGATGAAAAAGGTTCTAAAGGTAATAGTAGTAAAGATAAAGAGAACAGTGAAGTAAAAGATAAAGATAAATCTGGAAGTGCAGATGGAGAAAAAAAGCTAAGTTCTGAAAAGGAGAATCAAGAGAAAATGGATGTTACAGAAGAACAATCTGAAAGCACAGTTGAAAAGATAGAAGAAACTACTGGAGCGTCAGGAGATGGTTTGGAAGAAAAAGATGTAAAAGACAGTGATGAGGCAATGGATGCAGATGCTCAAGGGGCAGAGAAGGAACAGGATACTGTTAAATCTGAGGACCCTATTGAAAAGTCTGAAGAATCCAGTAAATTGGAGGAATCTGATAAGCCAGAAGAATGCAATAAACCAGAGGAAGGTGAAGGGATAGATAAAGCAGAAGAATCAGACAAAAAAGAAGAATCAGATAAAACAGAAGGCTCAGATAAACCAGAAGAACCTGCAAAGCCCGAAGAGCCAATCATCACTCATGTTTTTAGAGTTGGTTGGTCTGTTTTGTTGTCAAGTTTGCAACTTGGGGAAGCAACTAATTCCTATGGATATGATTCAACAGGGAAATTTGTCACGAATTCCGAATTTCAAGATTATGGAATTGCCTATAAAGTTGGGGACGTCATTGGTGCTTATTTGGTAAGTTCTAGTATCTAGATATTTAATTGAAGAATATGAAATGTCTTCAAAGTAAGACTAGGTGTAATAAAAATGTAAAAGGTATCAAAAAAAGAATAAGAATAAGAATAATTTTATTGTCCCATTGATTACATAAAAAAAATGCTTACATTAGTAAAATATAATAAACATAATGTTAAAACTATTTTTGTAGTAAACATTCACAGAAGCACAACAAAAGAGTGCTAGTGTGTGGTGTGACTGTCTAATACCAAAATCGAAAGAATATTTATTTATTTATATTAACTTTTAGTTTCAAAGAATCAATTTGATGATGTCTACTTTTGAGTTCCATATCCAAAATTTACATTTCTTTTTGTACTGTTGAATACTGCCATGAAAAATTTTTAATTCGATAGGTAATAAATTATAGATTTTACTGAAATAGTGTCAATAAAATTTTTGGGTAATCAACTTTCTGCTTCTTACTAGTATGCACTGTGAATTCAAAATTGATCTGGTTTCATAATAATGATCAAATAATGAGATTTTTTTCTTGTAATGTTGTTTCAGGATTTCCATAATATACAATTCTCTCACAGTTAAAACCTTAAAATCAATAAAAATGTTTTTTGAGGGGATTTACCAAGTATATTTTTTATTATTATTTTCTGACATACAAATAGTTTTGAAATTATGGTGTCATAAGTACCTCCCCATGCTATGTTTCCATATATAATTACAGGTTGTACTAGTGCATAGTATGCATTTTTAAATAGTTGTTTGGTCAATACACCTTTTAATGATTTGGACATATACATAATCTTCAATTTTTTATTTAAATTATGTATGTGTTCACTCCATTTTAAATGACAATCGATAGTTATTCCTAAGTATTTAATTGAAAATTCTTTTGTGATGGATTCATTGCAGCTACAATCTATATAATTACATGAAGTGTTATGTAATGTTAGTCTATTAAAAAGAGGTTGGGAGGTTTTCGTAACTGGAGAAACTAAGGAATTTAGTTTTTTTGATATTTAGTTTCAATAAATTATAATCCAACCAAGATTTTATAGTCTGAAGAATTTTTTCAGCCTTAGCTCTTACTAGTTCCCAAGATTTTCCCGTAATGTAGATTACTGTATCGTCAGCATATGCTTCACACCCTTAATTAGTGAAAATAGGTCCTTTATATAAACAATGAAAAGAATAGGCCCCAGGACATCACCTTGTGGCACTCCATATTTCATAGTGAGAAAATCACTTTTTTCCATACCTATTTGAACACATTGTCTTCTATTTGAAAGAAAACTTCTGAACCACTTTAGAAGATTTCTGCGAAAACCATATTTTTCTAATTTCATTATTAAGCTATTATGGCATACGGTATCAAACGCCTTTCCGAGATCTAAAAACAAAGCCAAACATGGGGTTGAGTTATTGACATCGTCATATATTAAATTCGTAAGAGATATTATAGCATCTTGGGAGTTGTCAATGATTGGACAATACTGATGAAGTTGTAACTTTAATTCATGTCAATTATTTATAACTTTTCAATAATAACTCTTTAACAGTTTAGAACCACATATACAGTAAATTTTATTTAGTTCTCTGGATGCCAAAATCCAACTGAGAAATGTATTAATTCATTAAGTCATCCAAATTAAATTTGATTTCTTACAAAATTATTTATTTCGATTCTGCTAAGAAGTGAATTTCAAAAAAATCAATGGTGGAAGCCGTTACTTTATGGTAATTTATCATTTTGATTATATGAAAGAATAACTACTTTGTTTTTATATCACTTTTATTAATAATAACGTGAAGACGTAACTATAGTTTCAACACCGAAGTGCCATTATCAAACAAATAGTAAATCATGAAGAAATCAATGAAACAGTTCAACTATAAATAGAGTAGAGTACAGTAGGGTTGAGATTAAGGAACAACGGAAATTCCAAACCAGGTAGATCCTAGGAAAGTACAGTATTATATAGTAAACATAGTAACAATTTGTGAATTAGTGTGATTATAATTTAATATTCTAAGAATTATTTTAAGAGCGGTTTGAAAGACTACAGTATTACATAGTAAACATAGTACCAATTTATAATCACACTAATTCATATTTTACATACAGGTCACACTATTTCTCAGGAAAGTTTATCACTTTTAAAACACAGTATAGACAAATATCTAGGTAATTCAAAAGGGATGGAGATAAACAAAAAAGCAATGCCGATTTATTTCCAGCTGAGGATAACCGCTAGTTTGCATTATTATCCCCAAATAGTATTTAAACAGGCACATTTTGATTTATAATTTAGTTTACTCTGATGATGGCTACTTGGCAGCCAAAAGTTCCTCAGTACTTAGTATTTTTAGTGGATAAGGGTAATTATTTCTTATTTATAGTGATGGCAAAACATGTTTACAATTAGGCTATTCTAAACATTGTGGTAAATGTGAACATGTATTTATTTAAATTTTGTAGGAAACGTGCATATAAATATTCTGACTTGTTGTAAATCCCCATATTATGCTTCTTTACTATAAAACTATGTACAATAACTACCCCGTCTACAGAAAAATAATAACCAATCTTGCAACCGTATTTTGTAGGTTTTGAAACGAATATTTCACTATTTTTTTTGTCGGGTGTTTTCTAGCCACCTTAATTCATTCCTGAAATAAGACATACAGAAAAACTGCCACATTTATGAGGGGTGTTTAACACATACCTTGATATTCACTTATTTTAGGAATGAAGTCATGAAAACACGTTTGCTTATCGCTAAACTTACCTTTTAGTACCGTCAAAATCAATCATGAGATGATGTGGTTGAAACGAAATGCAAACATAAAATAACGTCTAGAAACTTTTCATAACTTCAAATTCTCTAGTGTACTGCGCTCTTACAGCTACGCTACCGACTGACACTTGGCAATTAACGCCACCCGGGAGAATCTCAATCCTGTATCTTCTGAAACCTTGTTTTCAGTTACCCTAACTGACCCTATATAGTTCGCACTTGGTCCAGTGATGTTCCAACAATTTATTGCCGCATTCAGTTTATCTTCTAAGGAAAATCTTTCCGCCGTTGAACTTTTTCCTTCACGAATCATCGATTCAGTTGATACAATATATATTATTCTCAATCAGTCATTCAATACTTTTCAATACAATCTATTATTACCTCAGCTTCCCAGAAAATCTAAGCCGTATATATTCCAGCTGATAAAGTCTGTCTGTATATGTCGGAGGTCGAGAATCACAATTCTTCTTTCGTCCGAAATGCTAAATTTTACTAATTTCAAACCTTGAAACAAGATATGTTCGCTCTTCACACGTTTGGAGTTCAGCTCCCAAACTTACCCTGGAGCTCAGATTCTATTCAGAAGAGAGCTATTAATTCGTCTGGTTGATGATGTCACACTTAGGAATTCATTACCTCTCTAGGACATCGTAGAAAAGAGCGATCCCTCGGTGCTTATCGAAAATCACGTCTCTTATCCCACCATGAGCGATTCTAGGTAGTGGCAGACCACGGTATAATATAATGGTAGTGCGTCTCGTATATTAAAAGCGTAGCATAAGCCTGCGAACTTACAACTCTTGCCGCAGGATCGCTACGGTCGGATGAAAACGGAGCTATACGGCGCACAGTGGGTAAATTCGCAATACACTGCCTAATTCCTTACAGTTGAATATCTTAAATCGCTGTCTGATTATCATATACAAGTTATTTGTGTCGTATACAAGTATAGTTTTTCCTTGAAAATGAATGTTACTGAAATAGATAAGACCATATATTTCCATATTTATATTTGATCTACATTGTAATCTATATGTAGAGTTAATTCAGCAATTTATAAATTTATGCCCATATTCAATAAAGAAAAACTCTATAACCCCCAAGAGCTCCCAATTACTTTTTTGCGTTTTGGGTGATATAGAATTCACGAATAGCATCAAATAGTGATTTGTTGACAATATTGTTAGTTTCATCGGACCCTATTGTTGGTTCATTACGGAAACCTGTCAAAAAAAAAAAATATACCGTTGGATTCAGATGTGCTCAATTTATTAAAGTGCTGTACTCCGAACCAACAAATATCCTTACCTAGCTTATATTACAATTTATTTATATGCAATTTACATTATTTATAATAATTTTGCTTTTTTTCTTAGTATTTTAACATCATTATTTGTTTCACTCAATTTCCCTCTTTTTCCATCTATTTTTATGTTATCATTTCTCTCATTCAGCTTATTTTCTTGTTTGGCAAATTGCCTCATTCTTATCAATATGTAAAAGTGTAGACAAAAACTCATTACATCAATTTTATGTTGTTCGCACGGAAAAGTTATTTTTTCATGCATTAGAACATCCTAAATTACAGCATTATAAACATCTATATTATTGTCATTATTCACATGTTTTTAAAAATATTTTTTGACATTTGTTAACAATTCAAAAAAGCATAAATTTGTATGGATTAATCCTCCGTTATTCTTTTGTAATAAGAATTGTGCTGCTGGAGTTCCATGTACAAGATTTTCAAATGCACTTGAAAATGCATTTATACACGTTAAACAATTTAATCGCAACTAATACACATTCTATAATTCATTGTAGAAATATAGAAATAGACGATAACTTAAATAACATAATTTTCGAGAGTTCAATCCTGGTCAGAGCTCAGGTAGATAACATTTTGTTTACATTACATGTCGGTAAAAAATTAAAAGATCAGCTTATCATCGTTCTCGCCGTCTAGCTCCTCTTTCATCCGACCGTAGCGACCCTGCGGCAACAGTTGTAAGTTCACAGACTTGGGCTACGCTTTCGTTATGTATAACAGTATACGAGATGCACTACCATTATATTATACCGTGGGGCAGACTAGACGTTTGTCAGACTTGAGGCTGGTCTTCTACCAGACTTCATTTTTCTATCGAACGGCAAAGTTGTGGAAAGTTTTCCCAAGTGTGACCCTTCTGGATGCATATAACCTCCAAACTTAAAAAAAAATCCATGCCCACTTCCTTTCCCAAAACCACCGCTGGCTCACACGATGTTCTATGAACATTATAGATTAATAATTGTACATATGGAGAATCCTGGTTTTAAAATATGAAGTGTAAACCTATAACAATTGAATAAGATATGTTTCTTTACTAAGTTAAGTGTATTTTAACATTTCAGCATGATTTTTGCCCATTACTTTAACACTTTGATATTTCCTTATCATACTTAGCAGAAAGTTTAGAGACTTCAGAACATAATAAAATATGTTGAAGATAATTTCTGGCTACTACCAGTGGCATACTACAGAATTGAGAATAACTCCTTTCCTAAATTCTACGCTAATGGTCGAATTATGATTTTAGTATAATTATTTAATTGTTCAATACTTTCTATGTGATATATGCATTATTTCTCAAGATACTTAAAGTTGACATAACGCTGCACAATTATTTTTATTTTAATATGTTGTATTTATGTCGACGCCTTTTGTGACGGGATTGCATTTATTGCGTGAATTATGCTTTACAGTTGACATTTTGTTTTAACAATCTACTAAAATGCGTTTTTGGTTGCGTAAGGCAACATTATGGTGTGGTATTTTCGGAGATAGTATGTTGGGTCCTTATGAAATACCTGCAAGTTTGAATGGTAACACATATTTGCAGTTTCTACAAATAACACTTTTTGACGATCTAGTTCAATTGCCACTTGATTGAAGAAAAGATATTAAGTGGTTCATACAGGATGGAGCATCACCTCTAATCCTCCATCCGTATTAGTACGCAATTATATTGACGTTCAATTTCCTCATTTTTGGATTGGCAGATGTAGTGAATTTTCGTGGCCACCTCAAATTCTCTAGTGTAATCCCTTAGATTTCTATGTATGGGGACATATAAAATCACTCGTGTTCCCAAGATATTAATAATCGTTAAGACAAATAGTCAATTCTGCTAATTTCATTGCCAATCAGCCAACCATATTTGTAGAGTTAGAAAATCATTTAGCAAAAGAATAGCCAAAGTATTGAGGTTAATGGGGTGTCACATTAAAAATTTGTTGTAAAACCACAATTATTTTAGCTATTTGCTGGGATATTTGGTTTTGCCTGCTAATTGTTGTTTGTATTTTTAATCGTTGCTTAATATTCTTTCTCATAGTATTGGTGACAACAACATTTAAAATATTTAATATTTGTCTTGTATTACCCTGTAGTTTTTGTTTTAAATAGAAAATTAATATTATAAACCTAAAAGAATCAACTGTGAAGTATTATTTCGCGCAATAATTATTATTTATATTTAACTTCAAATATCTTGAGAAATGATGACTTTATCGCTAAGAAGGAAGGATAAGTTAATTACATAGAAAGTATTGAAAAATTATATTAAAATGATAATTCGGCCATTGGCGTAAAATTTAGGAAGGGAAACTATTCCTAAATTCTGTCATAATATACCACTGGTAGTAACCAGAAACTATTTTTTAACCAATTTTAATGTACTGCAAAGTGTCTAAACTTTCTGTCAAGTATAATAGGAAAATATCAATCAGTGTTGAAGTAATTGGCAAAAATGATTCTTCTTATTTAAGTGTTATGGGTTAAATCTTCATATTATCAAACCAAGATTCTCTCGTTAACGTATGTACAATTATTGATGAATCATATAGCAGAAAATATCTTCAAAAATGATATCTTGCACTTGATTGATGAAGTATTGACACTCGGAATCTGTGAACTTTTGTAACATTGCCCTTATATATTTCTGGTAGAAACAATTATTCTACAGCAATTGTTCCTTGTTTTCACAGGATGTGAGCGACGAGGACGTAAAAATAACTTTCACAGTTAATGGTGAACTTCAACCACTAGCAACCTGCATTCCAAGATCCGAATTACCCGAAGAAAATTTCGGTCTGTTCCCTCACGTGTTATCTCGTAACTATTCCTTCGAAGTAAATTTCGGTAATAAACCTGAACCATGGTTTAGCGATCCAGCAGAGCTTTCCGATTACAAATTTGTACAATCTATTGATGACAAAGTTCCTGGACTTCCCAGACCAGAAACCCGAGGGGACTGCGAGGTATTTTTGTGTTTAATTAGTCTTATTTTATACTATTAAATCTACTCTCATTTTGTAGGTTCTTTTAATGGTTGGCTTACCTGGTTCAGGGAAGACTCATTGGGTTCATGAATATGTGAAAACTAATGTAGACAAGAATATCACTGTTATTGGCAACACTCACTTATTGGATAGAATGACGGTAAGTTCTTTATTTCTCACAAGGAAGATTTGATAAATGATCATTTTCACAATAGATGTATTTTCCAAAAGTTGGCAAGCTTCATGAGCAGAAAATACATTATTACAGAAATCAAGGTTTGTTATTGACAAACCAATTATTGTAATTATTTTCTGTTAGTATTATCACGTTCGATTTGCTGGTAGAATCCTTATCTATAATAATTTAATATGTAGCTAACATACTAAGTCAGATTATAGATGGCGTGAGATATTTTGGTGTCTTTACCACGTTGTTGGGGATGACTACCTTCAACAGAAATCGTTCGTTAACATTGCAAACTTGCTCCACTGATGAGCTCTATGAGAAAACCGAAACATCTGTCTGGAATTATAAGTTTGTGACGTTACTTGTACTAGAAATACCTTATTGCTATTTGGCAAAAGCCAACATGAGATAATGAGTATATTCAAGTATTCATCTGTTTCTAATTCTCTTAAATCAGCCTACGCAGTATTTTACAAAAAAATCGTGTCCTAAAAGCTTCTATGTGCAGTTAACCTAAGAATTGGAGTCAGCAGAACAAGGAACGCCGTTCGTTTGACAATTGGTTGTTGAAATTGAAAGTCCGTGTAGTTTCTTGATTTTGAGAATTCAATTAGTGGCCTAGATCGTGCGATTAAACCTTTGGATTTTTTTCTTTGGGTCTAAGTTAAACATAAAGTGTTCGCTAATGATCCAGCAACAAATCAGGGGGTTCAAAGACAATATTACAATTTCAATTAATTGATATAAATAAATTATTTCCTTAAAAGGATGACCATTTGTGAAAGAATAACTGAGGTGATCATTGGGCTGATATTGCGTTCCATCAATAACTGCATACTTGCACTTTTGATCTGAATAGAAATAAATTTTATTCACAAATCTCGCTTTTTAAATGAAAGGTCTCACCATCACATTTGGTGATGAAATTAGTGGTATTATACATAAAAAACAGTGTTTGTTTATTTCCTTTATCAAAAGTATGTTAGTTCATGAGCATCACCAATTGAGGGGAGGAGGCTTAACCCCCAGTTATACTTAGGCCATAGTTGGGCCCATTGTGCACTCCGTGGTCCGAAGCTTATTCTATTCTAGCAGGTTTGTGGGCCGCCGAAAATCCAGAATATTGCTAACGCTGCCTTCATAAGTTCTTCTGGGAGCATGTTTGCTTCGCCGGAGTAACGGTGCCTGAGGGATGTCAAAGCAGGACATTTTAACAGGATGTGGAGGCAGTTTCTTCCACCTCTGCATTTCGTACATATACAATCCGCGATGCTCATAGTATGAAGGTGTTTGTTAAGACGCCAGTGACCCCCCGTTAGGATTCCAGTCATCTCTCTGATGTCCCTTCTATTTAGAGGAAGATGTTTCTCTGAGAGCCTAGGCACAGGCTCTTTCATAAAGAGCTTGGACTGCGTCATAAGTGTTGATTCTCGCCACAAGTTAGACCATTCCTTATTCAGTTGGCCCAGAAATCGAGACCCCCCCACGCAATATGATAAATCGACCATTGGTTCCGGTCAGACTGGGGCACCAAACGACCCCCGCCTGGCCAGGGAGTCGGCCATTTCAATTCATTCAACTACACTGTGTCCAGGGACCCAGATAAGTTGGACTTTATTTCTCTTGGCCAGTTCAGTCAGTGTATACTCGCATTGAGTCAATGTCAATATTGTGTAGACCTCCTGGAAAACCGTGCAGTAAGCGCCTAGGTTCACTGAGATATTGGCCTTTGGCCTGTTCAGGTACACTTCCGCTCCAGGAGCCTAACCTACCTTGGACCCGTCTGATCCAGTGCAGAATCTATGGCTGTAATCCCCATGTGCTGCTGAAAGCTTCTGCACGCCCAAAAGGACGCAGAGGCCTTCCAAACTCGATATTGTAGGTGTTCGCACCAGGTGAAGATTACTCTCACAAACTTCACGACCCTTTGAGTTTCAGAACCTTGCCAGAGAAGGTAATCTGGCAGTTTGCCCAACTTACGTTTCCTGGTGAACAGTACAATTCCCGTTTTGTCAGGGCCCTGAGCCCCTCGGGGCGGCACCAGCGGTCCACCACGCTGAGTAGTGTGTTTTGCAGCACGCACAGTGTATGTTAGTCAATATAAGCTTCTAAGTTTCAAAATTGCCTGAATTTTAAAATGTTGAATGTTATATTTTGATTTAGGTCAATGGGAAACCATTGAAGAGTACTTTCAAAGGGAGGTGGAGTGTTCTTTTGGACAAGCTTCAAAGATGTTTGAACAAGTTAACGGACCTCGCACCACTTCGTCGAAGAAATTACATCATTGATCAGGTTAGTTCAAAAATGATGGTGTTTAATTCAGAAAAAAAAAATACTGAAGATGACGACACCGTCATTAGTTTAACTTAAAATAAGTTTAAAACAATCTGTTACGAATAGAAATTATTCTATATCTGAATAGTAATTGGGATATGTAAGTACCACAATTAATGATCACCGATGTTCAGCATAAAATGTAAGTATATCTAACTGATGGGATAAATATTCGTCGCTGCTCTTCTCGTAGAAAGGTAAACAATCCTCTTTATTAATTCTCTTACAGAGGTACATCAATTATGTTTATATAAGCTCAACAGTTATGATATTATTATTGGCAGAGGCACGTCATAGTTATGTTTATGGATGTTTTGAATTTGAACTAAATACATGGATCTACACAGGACATCTTCAATCATATGGTATAATTTCCTCTTTGTGACGATTATGTTTTATACATACACTCATGGATAGTGATCAATTGAAAAATGGTTATTTGAACCTGACTTGCTATTTAACCCTGCCATATTAATGTTAAGTATCATTTATTTTTGGAATAGGTCATCTTCACAGGTAGGTGTTAGTCTGTAAGAAAATGGAAAAAGAACGATATTGATTTATGCATTGCAGAAATAGTGCCACACTTTTTCAAAGGAATACAAACCTGTAAATCTTTTCAACTTACCTAAATGTCGCATACTATTTTCACCGCAATAATGTTTACTTTTAGACCTTGTGATTATTACGTTGGTCTATTCATTGGGAAGCACGTGCACGAAATAGAATTGTGGAAAATGAAATAACTTCATTTCATTCATACTGCACATGATATGTTCTTAAATTAGAAAAATTCAATTCTTATATCACCTGTAGAGAGAAAGTTGAGCCAAAACAAAACGATAATTTATATTCACCATAAGACGATGCTAGTTGGAAGCAATCTTGCAAATATTACATATTATTTCGTATAATAGAAAGGGCTCATTTGGGAACTGGTGGTGCGAATGTACGAAACATTCAAATGTTACACAAAACTTCAAAAATCACGATAATATTTAGTAAGAATCTAAGCAGATCTGAAACAAACAATTGTGATAATTACGCATATATTTGCTTTTGGATGTAAATGGAACCAATCCCGTTGGATATTATGGATTTTCTTGAAATTTGATTATTTTGTTTAGAGGAATATCATCAATAGTTGAATTCATTTGAATACATTTAATTTTGTTAAAGTGTAAGAAGTACTATTCCGTATCTATATTTCATTATACCCACATATAGTAGAAGAAATGAATGCAAGAACCTCTTATTTTTTTGTAATGGGATGGATTTTTTTTGGACTAATAAACTTTGTTAACCTTTAGATTTTGGCGGTCGCACCGCCTCTTTTTGCTAGAGAGAGTTGTTAGTAACTCCATTTTCTATCTCGCTGAGTTTTCAACCGAATTCTTTCAAATTTACATACAGGGGTTTTTGAGGGGTCAGCGTTTACGAATCCGACGAGAAAATGTGAAAATTCAAAATGGGGGCTACCAAATGGCGGGTTAAAATATAAAAATGCTTTTTCTAGCCTAACTGATGATTTTAGAGAAAAATACTAAGAGTCCAAAAGTGTTTAGAATTCAATTTTACGTAATAGAAGTATATTCATATGTTCACTTTCAACCCCTTTTAACTTGAGATGGTGAACATCCCTACTTATTTCGTAAAAGAGCCGGATTTTTCCTTGTAAATAGGGAAATGTTATATAAAAACACGTGAAACTTATATTTGAAGAACATCCCTTCATTGTGCACCCTATCAGATAGATTTCCAAGGGGTGGGGGTGAAGTCACATGCTGCATCGCGATATACAAGATGAAATAAAATGCCTATTTTTTTCATATTTTATCACAAAAAAATCATAAATTATTAAGTTCATATATAATACGTACACTTGTCCAGTATAATAACGGTTTTTTCAATTCAAACCAACTACTTTTAAATACTTTGTTAATTTAACAAACTAGTAACTCGATTCACCAATTACAGACGTGTTGATACTTTTATTTTGGAAATATGTATTCTATTAAAAATATAAAATACACAAGAAATTCAAAAGGTATTAAAATGTGAACTAGACACCACCAAATTCTTGAGTATATTAAATGTGAGATGCAAACGCGTGAAAGGCATCTGTTCTGTAGGTAGCCTTGAACATTTTTGGAGGGTCGGCTATTATTATTAAGGGACGTTTGATACAGACACGTGGTCGAATGCTGCATAATCTATAAGAGGAGAGTTCTATTTTGGGATAACAGGAATTATTAGCATTTGACGTGCGTTTTTTTACCTGACTATGCACCACATTCAAAAAGGTATTCCATATACCTGACCTTATATTGTAATACATGATTCTACACCTACAATAAATACCTGATCGGTTTATGAATATACAAATGGTGGGACGTAAACACACGTCGATACTTATCGGCTCCTTCCACACCCAATCTCCTCAGGCGCAGAGAGAAGAATATTTTTGAAAAAAATTAGTCATTTTTTTATATAACATTTTCGTATTTTCATTCAGATATACATACGGCTTATGAACCTACGAAGCAGGGATTTTCACACTTTAAGGGTGAAAAAGGGTTGAAAAGTAAACATATAAATATACTTTTATTGTGTAAAATTTAATTCTAATCACTTTTTGTGTCTTGATAGTATTTATTTTATAAAATATTTACACAACCCCCCCCCCCCCTCCACCCTATGCAAAAATCCTACTGGTACAGAGTGATGTTCACCTCTTTAGTGTGTTAAGGGGTATGTAAGTGAGCATACTAACTTATTTATATTGTACAAATAACTCGAGACACAATAATTTGTATTATATAAGAACTTTACAATTTATGATGATTTTTTTGTGATAAAATATGAAAAAAATAGGCATTCTATTCCGTCTTGTATATAGCGATGCAGCACGTGACTTCACCCGCACCCCTTGGAGATCTATCTGATAGGGTGCAGAATGAAGGGATATTCTTCAAATATAATTTACACGTGTTTTTATATAACATTTCCCTATTTACATGAAAAAATTCGGCTCTTTTACGGAATAAGTAGGGATGTTCACCCTCTCAGGGTAAAAAGGGGTTGAAAGTGAACATATGAATATACTTTTATTACGTCTTCTCAATTTTGCCTAAAAGCAATAGAATGGCCCGAAAATGCATTTAAAATTTTAGGGGTGGGGATAGTGGAGGGGGGCTAGTAAATGACATTAAAAATGGCCAATTCCTACAAAAACCCGAATTTAAAACATTTTTTGTATCTTGAAATTTTTCTCTAAAATCAGAATTATGGCTGCAAATGGCAACTTTAGATTTGCAGCGTGGGGGTAACTAAGAGGTCGGCTGACGGGGGTGGTTGATGAGTGGTGATATATGAGTCATAAAAATGAAGTATTCTTATGCTAAGATGGGTTCTAAACTATTTTGGACTCTTGGTATTTTCTCTAAAATCATCAGTTGGACTACAAAATGCATTTTTATATTTTAACCCGCCATTTTGTAGCCGCCATTTTTAATTTCATATTTTCTCATCGGATTCGTAATCGCTGACCCCTCAAAACCCCTGAGAGTAGGTGGAAGGAATTCTGTTAAGAACTCAGCGAGATAGAAAATGGGGTTGCTAACAACCCCTCTAGCAAAAAGAGGGGGTGCGACCGCCATAATCTAAAGGTTAACAAAGTTTATTGGTCTAAAAATGAAGCGAATGCAAAAGATTTCATTCAAATCCATCCCATTAAAAAAAAAAAGAGATGAGGGTCTTTTTATGCATTCATTTCCTTTACTAATAATCAAAATTTCAAACTTATCGTTATCAGATTAGTAATGTTATTTTCGTCGCCAGATGCATATTTATCGTAGAGATATCCAACTCTTGCATACCAATATTGATTTGATTTGGGCTTTATTCTTCTTTTAGATACAAAAAAAATTCTTGAGATTTCTTGTTTGCATTCTGATTTGCTGCTTTGGTGCAGTTTGTAATAAAAATCAGAAGGCTCTATTCGTTATATATTATGTCTAGTTGAGTGTAAAGAGCATTTTAGTAAAACATTTGCCTTGTAATATTCAAAATATTCATTTTATACATTATTGAAAACGATTAGGTTTATATCTACTGGTATCATTATGCAAAAGGAATTTGTTAGGGTGCTGTAAAAAAATCATGTGCATTCATAGTTAGCAGAATCGCTATTTTTTGGTAATATTCTGGACGAACTTGTTTGATATGCACTAGTCAACAAATGTGTGATCTTTAGAATACTACAATAACCAGCCAAATAGTATAAAGGGAATAATCAGTTTAAATAATTTCAAAAAAGCTACCAACAAGCTGATATTAGAGCTGGAGCCCTACTCTGGAGGAATTCTTAAATAGATGGTATAAATTGTAGTTCAGGACACTATTTCATACCTATGCTATACATGTAATTTACCATAAATATCTGAAATAGCGTATTATTGTTATAAAACAATAAGCAAGGAGTATTATAGACGTTATTTGAACTTATTGGGCAATATTTAGTTATTTTGAAAAGGTTTGCTAACTTGTACATTAAAATATAAAAACCAACAAATATGAACTTCTGAGGACAATATTATAATATTGAGCGTTGTGGCAGACAAACGTGTTCCCATCAGCCCAGCGCCGCAAATTGCGGCCATTTGAGGGCTTCAAGAGACGTGCTGTGGTTGTAGTAGTCGGAGATGAAGAACAAGCTAAACGACATTCTTCGCAAGAGGCTCAGGGTGGTAAAGAGGTTCCCGATAGCGCCTTACTGGAAATGAAAGGTATATTTATTAAGCGATTATTACAAGATTCTTTCATTCTGTTCATTAACCATCCTCACACCTATCCTATTTAATCACTTTACAACTATTTTTTCCTTTATAACTTGAATTTAAAATTAGAATATTCAACATAATATTATATGTGAACGTTTATAATTCATAATGGTTTTATTTATTATTGTGGCTAGTCAACTGTTGTCAGCTGAAATTATTTATCTGTTTTGTAAAATTGATTTAGAAAATTATCCCATGAAGCGAATGGCCTCAGTTACCTAGACACTAACTGTTTTCATTATATTACATTAAGCGTTTCACTGTATCAATGTTTTCATTTGTCAATTTGTGTTGTACAAGTTGAAGCTGAAATTAACCTGTACATCAACCTTTTTTATCATAGAGGGTTTCAACAGCCTGTTATTATAATTGTGGTTTGAAATTAGGATCAAGTTCATTTTATTCTAATGCTCGTTGCTCATTGGGTTGAAGTTTTCTGCATCTTTAGATCCTGTTTCGCTAGAAACAGTTTGTGTTTTCTGTGATAAATCTGTAGAATTTAATTTCACACCAATTTAATTTTGATCAAACAGCATAGTTATATACAGGGTGAGCTGGCAGAATAATCAATTCAAAAAAACTTTAATAGTATTCTCATTTCATGTGTTTTCCAGTTAGAGCGTCATTAAAAATTTTTATATTAATCTGGCGGTCTTGTAATAAATGGTCCTAATTTTTGTTTGTTTTCGCGATAAAACACGTCTTGAATTAAATAGAAATATCCTTGCTTTGAAAATCTATGTGAAACAAAACTTCAAAATAATTTTCAAATATTGTCAGATTATCATTACCGTCATTACAAAATTTCCTACCTTAAATTGTTTCAATTATTCTTGAATAAATGTTCATAAATATCGCCATTGACCTCCAAAAATTTTCTGCTTTTTATACGAAGGATGCGCTGCTTCATGTCTTTCGTTAATATCGGCTGCAGTATTTAAATACGTCGAATTAGTACCTCGTGGAGTGTCTATTTTGTATACCTCATTGTTGAATAAGCCCCGTTAAAATAATTCAATGGAGTTAGGTATAGAGAACTTGCAGGCCGAATAACGTGACCACTGCGACAAATAATGCTGATGATATATTTGCATTATGACGTTTGGTGAACATCCTCTAGTAATCATTGAAATTCATTTTGTAAATAATATAAGTAGTATTTTCCTATGTATCGATTCTCCAAAATTGATATTGATTGTTGGGTAGAGATTTTCGTCTGACAATACATGGGTGTTTTGAGTATTGTTGATGCTGTGATTGTTGAATATTGCTTCATCGGTAAACATGCGCGAAACAACACCTTTAATATTATTTGATTTAAGACGTAACATTAGCATTATGATGTTTGGAGGAATATCCTCTAGTAATCATTGAAATTCATTTTGTAACAATTAAAGTAGTATTTTCCTTTGTGTCGATTCTCCAAAATTAGTTTTGACTGTTTTGGATAGAGATTTTCGTCTGACAATACATGGGTGTTTTGAGTATTGTTGATGCCGTGATGGTTGAATATTGCTTCATCGGTAAACATCATGCGCGAAACAACACGTGGAATATTATTGATTTTATTTAAGATTAACTCGAAAACTAATTAAAATTAGGTCCATTCATTACAAGAACTCCAGAATAATATAAAATATTGGCGTTATGACGTGAAAATAAATGAAATAAGAATATATAATATAAATTATTTTTTTGAATTATTTTTATGTGCACTATACACTCCTGAAG
Source organism: Endomychus coccineus (assembly GCA_958510875.1). Lineage (NCBI taxonomy): Eukaryota > Metazoa > Arthropoda > Insecta > Coleoptera > Endomychidae > Endomychus > Endomychus coccineus. The sequence continues at coordinate 235,639,039 of OY294067.1, read as the reverse complement.
TTTGGTGCTTTCCTCTTGACTCGCCGTGTAATTTTATTGAATCAAAATTATGTCTGAAGTAAATTGCATTGAACATTCCTTAGATATGTGGGAAATTACAGTTCAGTTATATCAACGAATGATTAAATTGTCACACTATGCAACTCAAATATCTTTTCTGAATTCAATGTTTTAGATGGAATATACCGGGATATCAAAAATTATTTTGATCAAGGGTGGTTGTGAAATCTAAAACGTGTGTCTTACTTTACGTTTGAAATAACTATGTCACTGTCACTGACATCATCAATAACCTACAAATTTCATACCTATTTATTTCAGTTGTAAAACAATAATGAACTACAAATTATGAAATAATTATGTGAACTTTGAACCTGTTCAGAGGTCGTGATGGCAACAATCCGGGTCAAAAACTGTTTTGAAATAGTTACTTTTCCGTAAATCGAATGACGTTCACGTGAGAAGCCCGTAGCACGCGAGTTAGAAAAGTGCAAACTGGTTGTACCTAATACGGCTTTACGACGACTTTTCGCGTGCCGTTTTCGCTCCATGTAATTAGAGTTAGTATCGGAACGTGTCCGACGGCACTTCTTTTTTCGATAAATGTCCATTAAATAGGAAAATTTAATTAAAACAGTTTGAGCTATTCTCAGATCTCAGCTGCGCGCGTCTAACGCGACTAAAATATACACGAAGTGGGTAAAAGCTAGCGGCCCATAGCCAAAAACATTTTATTACAACTGGCGCCGGCGCACGGGGCAAGAAACGGCCCCAAATTAACAAGACCGAGGTAAAATGTATAAACTCTAACTTACGCGCAGCGAGCTCCTCGAGACATATGTCAAAATGATTTCGTTCGTAGCTAATTACATAGGACGTCTGGCGTTCATGCAATTATGTTTTTAGATTATTCGAACCTTCTAATTTCGATAGGCCACGTAAAAATCCCGGAGTCCAAAGCGCTAAAGACTATTGAGTGTTACAATATTCGTATAAAATTGCGAAATTTCGCACTTCTAGACACACGTTTTAGATTCCACAACCACCCTTGACCAAGATAATTTTTAATATCCCGGTACTAACAAAAAGGGTGTCATTGAAATATTTCTTGGTTTAATATATGTCTGTATCAGTTTTAGTTGATTGCAAATCATTTATTCAAAACAATCACTTAAATATATCGGTACCGTTCCCGTCATTCCATAATTAGTTCATGGTAGAACGTTTGCAATAATTGTTCCACATCCTTATAATGAGGTACTTCTACAGAAATCACACTTCCTGAAATCAAAGTATAAATAACGAACATAGTAGTTATGACTGCACAAATAATACTAGAAAATGAACTCTATTAAAAAGGTTTCATTGATTCTAGAATTTAAAAATTAAAATTGAGCAAAACAAAAGTTTATTTCCTCATCTACCCAGAGAACCTTTGGTAGATGGAGTTTCTGAAGATTCTAAAGTACATGTTCCAAACAAAAACCATCTTGAATCAAAATAGTTTGCTCTTCTGACCTAGCCTGTATAGTCTGCTTAGATGCTACCCCCAAGTATTGTGATGTTACACATGCAGATTTCTTCATTAAGAGGAATAATGATCTTGGATATTTCCACTAAATCTTATTAAATATTTAGGTTATAGATGGATCAACAAAGCATTGACCTGGGTTTATATTATTAATGTATTTGGATATGTTTTCACTTCCAATGTGATATAATATTACTCCATATCAGGTTGTCAGGGCAACAATTAATTTTGCTACTTGAAGTATGCCTAAGACTTGATTATTGTTCAATATTGCCATCCTAATGTGAATGTCAGTTGGATTTGAAAGAAGTTGGGAAATTGTCCTTTCCGATTTCAATTTAATTTGAGAAAACAAACATTACATTGTGGAATGTAGTTGAGGTTGGGAATCTGACTACGACAAGCAACCAATGTCATAATTATGACTAATATTTTTAAGGCTAAGATTTTTTTTGTTGAAATAATAAATATGAATATCAATTGCCAAGAACAAATATCGCCTAAACATTTCAATTTGTTAATCCCCAGCGTGAAAGATTGTAAATAATTGGATATAAATGACGAAAAGTCTAAAGAAATGTTTTCCAAAAAAATAGTTCAATATCTACAATAGAATACACCTTTTGTGATGAGACTGGTCCTCTTAGGAAACAAATTTCTGAAATAATATGAATAATAGGGTAAAAAGTACGAATCTTCTGGTGAAAGGCATAGTCTCGCAAAATAGCCCTTACACAAACTGCGACAGGGAGGGAAATCATGTTAATATTATGGAATTTCAGATTTGCAGATCCTGCTAACCACAATGTAATATTTGCTTTCTTACTTTCATGTTACCTTGTAAGTTTCAAAAAGGCATTACGAACATTTATTTTCTAAATTCTTTAAAATACTACACCCAAACATCTAATAACATGAATTAATGCCAAAATTTACTTAATCTGCACTAAAACTTATTATACCGGGATATCAAAAATTATCTTGATCAAGGGTGGTTGTGAAATCTAAAACGTGTGTCTTACTTTACGTTTGATATAACTATGTCACTGTCACTGACATCATCAATAACCTACAAACCTTTTCAGAGGCCGTGATGGCAACAATCCGGGTCAAAAACGGTTTTGAAATAGTTAATTTTCGTAAATCGAATGACGTTCACGTGAGAAGCCCGTAGCACGCTAGTTAGAAAAGTGCAAACTGGTTGTACCTAATACGGCTTTACGACGACTTTTCGCGTGCCGTTCTCGCTCCATGTGTTTGATTTAGTATCGGACCGTGCCCGACGGCCCTTCTTTTTTCGATAAATGTCCATTAAATAGGAAAATTTAATTAAAACAGTTTGAGCTATTCTCAGATCTCAGCTACGCGCGTCTAACGTGCGACGTACCAAAGGGAATTTTCTCGCGACTAAAATATACACGAAGCGGGTAAAAGCTAGCTGTCCATAGCCAAAAACACTTTATTACAACTGGCGCCGGTCGCACGGGGCAAGAAACGGCCCCAAATTAACAAGACCGAGGTAAAATGTATAAACTCTAACTTACGCGCAGCGAGCTCCTCGAGGCATATTTCAAAATGCTTTCGTTCGTAGCTAATTACATAGGACGTGTGGCGTTCATGCAATTATGTTTTTAGATAATTCGAACCTTCTAATTTCGATAGGCCACGTAAAAATCCCGGAGTCCAAAGCGCTAAAGACTTCTGAGTGTTATAATATTCGTATAAAATTGCGAAATTTCGCACTTTTAGAAACTTCAAATTAATTATGACATAATTATTTCAAACGTGAAGGAAGACACACGTTTTAGATTCCACAACCACCCTTGACCAAGATAATTTTTGATATCCCGGTACATACTTCCAAAATCTATACGCCTAGATATAGGTGACAATGATACATTTCTGAATTTATAATCACTCTAAATATGAACGTTGTTCAGGAAGTGTTAGTAGTAATTTTTGTTGCCAGTTTGAAATCGATTTAATCATTTGAATATCTAGATCCGTTCATTATTTCTGTTTCCGTAAGACTGAAATGGAAATGCGGCATTTTTCTCTTGTAAATAAATATCGCAATGCTGATTACATTTTTAAAATTTTTAAATCTAATTTGTATGTTCATTTTTAGCTAACATGATTCTGCCACAAACAGGGGATTGGTTAGATGAGGTAGTCTTTTCTGATTTGAATGAAGAAGAAGCCAAAGCTCAAATTGTCAAATACAATAGCCAAGGTAAAGACGCAGGATTTGGGCCAGGAATACGTAGACAGGGGCACAGAGATGATCGAAATCGGTGGCAAAATAGACGTAAGACCGTAAGATATATTTTAAAATATAATCCAATACATGTAATTTGATTTAGGCAACGACTATAGAGGTAATTACCGTGATAGAGGATATCAAAGGTATGACAGAGGTTCACGCTCAGACGGTGGTAATTGGAATCAGCGTCCAAGAGGAGGGTGGAATAGAGATCCTCGTGAGAGAGGTCCACCTGGAGGTGGTGGAGGATGGCGTAATAGCAGAGGTAGCGGAGGTGAGTAAACATTATGAATATACAAAAGTGCTGTGGAACTGTAACAAATTCTAAGTTTATGAAAAAACAATGCAGTTTTCAATAGAACTAGAAAGCGGGAAAATTATCTTTATGATTGAGAAACTGGGACGATACCGAATTTGAGTTGGTACAATTTCTGATTTAAATTGTGATTTTTTTGAAACTGAAGAATATTCTAAGAAAAGAGTTAATTTGTCTCAGTTCTATTAATCGAAAACCATTTACTATGATTTAACCCATAGCGCAAATCAAACCATTTAGTTTTCTGGTTGTGATGAAACAATGGACCACCTTGCATTTGATTTTCACAAGATGCAAACAATGACTAGTCACGTTAATTCCTTTACGAGCTGGATCTTATAAGGTCTTCTACTAAGATATTTACATAAATCGGGATAAATTGGAATAACGATTCAAGTGAGACAACTTTTCCGATAGAAAATTTGTCTTATCTACCTGATTAATCAAAATAAAACTAGATGAAAAGATAGATCAAGATTTGATTCCGTTAGTGGTTCCAACCTGATGGAAGCCATTTTTGTCACTAACAACTTGAGGAGGTTACGTTGATTTCCGAGACTGCGGTCCTTTGTCAATGTCTTATACGCTTTGTGACGTCGAAATAATTCTTCCCGTTGACGTTTCTTTAGAGAAAAATGTGCAGACTCCTTTTATTTTTATATGTTCTACCGTTATGAACGAAAATTTCATATATACAGGTGTCCCAGGTTTTAGTAGCAGAACTTCAACAGTCGATAGAAAATTTGGTTTTGAGAAAAAAGTTTCTATTAACATATATGCACAGACGCTTAGTTTTTGAGATACAGGGTGTTGAAATTGAAAAAAAAAATTCGTTTTTTGCTAATATCTCCGGAACCGTTTATCGTACAGAGAACAGCTTTTGTAAGCATTTTCTACTCATAATATGCTATGTTCTGTGCGATAAATTTTTTTTTCAGTCGATTGGTCAAGATTTTGAAGGGGTAGTTGATGTTTTTCTCCCCAACTTCTACGCCACTGGAAAAAGTAAATTTCGTTTTTTGCGAATATCTCCGGAACCGTTTATCGTACAGAAAACAGCTTTTACAAGCATTTTCTACTCATAGTAAGCTATGTTGTGTGATAAAAAAAATTTTATTAGTCATAATTGGTGAAGATTTTGAAGGGGTAGTTGGTGTTTTTCTCCCCAAGTTCTACGCTACTGGAAAAAGTACAGTTTTAAGTCAACCATTTGAACCGCCAATGTTTTCTACACAAAAAAGGTACTCTTGGTCATAAGCTCTAAAGTTGACCGTTTTCGAGAAAAATCAACTTTTATGTTGAAAAACATGGTCAAGTTTTTGGTTACGTTACTTGTTCTAACGTTTGAATAAATTTTGTTTAATTAGTAAGAATTGACCATGTTTTTCAACATAAAAGTTGATTTTTCTCGAAAACGGTCAACTTTAGAGCTTATGACCAAGTACCTTTTTTGTGTAGAAAACATTGGCGGTTCAAATGGTTGACTTAAAACTGTACTTTTTCCAGTGGCGTAGAACTTGGGGAGAAAAACACCAACTACCCCTTCAAAATCTTCACCAATTATGAATAATAAAAAAAAATTTATCACACAGAACATAGCTTACTATGAGTAGAAAATGCTTGCAAAAGCTGTTTTCTGTACGATAAACGGTTCCGGAGATATTCGCAAAAAACGAAATTTTTTTTCCAATTTCAATCTCAAAAACTAAGCGTCTGTGCATGTTATTAGGAATTTTTTTCTCAAAATCAAATTTTCTATCGTCTAATAAATTTTCCCGATTTAAATCTGAGACATCCTGTATAATAAGATTGCAAAGAATGAGTAAACTACAAGAAGCGTCACTTCGAGCGCCTTTGATCTTTCATCACTAGTTTCAATGGCCTTGAAGCACTTGTCCCTTTAAACTGGTGTGCAAATCAATTAAATCAGTCGAAACTTCATAAATAGTAAACTACTCTAATGACTCTCGCCTAATACGATAGCTTAGCAAGAGCATAGCCACCCGTCAGTAACCCGAATATAGACGATATTTAAACTGGATGTGACCCTTTACCTCTTAAAATTTTGTATTCTTTTTCAAGTTTCGTTTTTTACAGTGTCTAAAGATAGTTTTGAGAAATATTCACGGTTATTACGTTAAGACAAACTGAACCAAATCAAGTGAATTAAGCCTCACAATTATGGTCTTATTTGCAGGAAGTGGCAGACCTGTGGACCGAAACAGTAGAGATAATCGAGTTCAAGGGGGAAATTTCAACAGGGGTCGAACTCCTGGAAACCGTGGTTCAAGTAATTGGCAAGGAGGAGGTGGTTCCAACTGGGGAGGTTGGAACAGTTCAAATCAAAATTGGGGAGGTAATAGTCAAGGAGGATGGGGTGGTCAAGGACAGTGGGGAGGGCAGAATCAGTGGAAGTATGGTGGTGGTGGCGGCGGCGGAGGTGGTAGTGGTGCTGCTGCTGCTGGAGGTGGTGGTGCAAACCAGGGTCAAGGATATGGACAACAAGGATATTCCAATTGGAACTATTATGGACAGTATCCGCAAAATTGGACCGGCCAACAGGTATGTTTAACAAAATCAAAAACGATTATTTAAGTTCATATGTAAGCATGAAGGATTAATTATAATTTGATCAATATCTAACACTTTTTAGAATAAAAAATCAACTTGAATCAAAGTTAATATAATTCAATAGAAGTAAACTATGTAATTATACATGATGCAAGTTAATATAATTATCATAATATACACCATAGTATAAACATTCCAACTCATGTATTTTTGGTGGAGAAAATAAGAAATTTAAAATGATATATGTATTTTATGAATATGTTTCTGTTTTCTTGTGTATTAAGCAGAGAGATGTAAAGATAGAGAGCGCGAGCGACTATTTTAGTGAGCGGGCTTAAGATATAGTTTAGTTTATTTTTCTTGCACAGATACAATATAAATACAGAAAAATATATGGAAGAATACCTCAGAGTGGTGTAGATCACGATAAGTTGAAATTTTATATAAATATGAATTACAATACATTTGTCATTGTAAATAAAAATAACAGTAGGTAAACAGATTAAAATGTGTATAGGTCCAGTACAAAATTGAAATGATACATACAGATATGATTAAAGTGACTTAGAATACTTAAAAATAGGAATAGCTCAAATATCTTTGTCTATAAAATATTCATTCAGTGAGTAGTAGGCTCGTTTTACAAGTAGGGATTTCAAATTGTTCTTGAGATGATGATATATAATCGGATAGTGGTTTTTTTTTTCTAGCAAGGAAACCACCACCCCCCATAAGCTTATATTGTATACTACAGTGTGTGGGGGTGATATTTAGTAAAGAGAGGGGATGAATCTTCTAGCTGTTAGGGAACGTTCATAAATTACGTTACGCCTTTAGGGGGGAGGGGGTACGAGTTTGCTACGCTGCGTTACGGAAGGGGGGTTGGGGGTCAAGGTCCGCGTAACGTAACATGAGTTTTAATAAATTTCATAAAAAAAATTGAATTTAACACAATTTTTTTCAATTGGCATCTTTTTCATTTTTATCTATAAAAATACAAACATTACTCATACACTTTTTATTCAATTTATCTCCATTTTTGTGGTTTATTAACCGATATTCTAATTCTGAATTCAAATTCGCTCCAAATTAATCATGAAAATGAAGGTTTTCCTGTCATTGATGATATTTCTGAATGGGTCACTAGCCCATGGGAGGAAAACAAATAGAACTTAATATATTTATATTATCTACTTATAATACTCTTAGTCATAATTATATTATGAACTATGTATTTAGTTTATTTATATATATTATTGATGGATATTTTATACAAAACACTATAAACATGTTGAAAAATCGTTAATAATTTAAATATTGTTAAAAATTTTTATTATAAACTATTGTATTGTTGTCAATTAAAAATAATTCAATTATTTTAATCGTTTTTTCTATACAACATAAAAAAATATATAGACAAAGGGGGTTGCGTTACGTAACATGAAGGGGGGGGTCCAGGGTTTGTTACGCGAGGTTACAAAGGTGGAAGGGGGGTTGAAAAGTCAAAACAAGGCGTAACGTAATTTATGAACGTTCCCTTAGTTCGCTTAACCTCGGTCATTGTTTTAACGTTACGCTTATGGCGCTAGTGCTTTCTATCTTAACATCTCTCTGGTATTAAGCAATCTTACTTAGTGAAGAATACTCTAATAAAAATATTGTGGATCAGTGAAATAAAACAAATTTAAATTTACAGGAATTGCAAAGTTTACTTCCTGACAAGTTTTTTGTCACTGATATCATCAAGTAGATGTATCCAAATTTAAATTAACTAGGCTAGACTATCTTTCTCTTAAAAACAAGAAGAAAAGTCACATATTCATCTCTATTTGTATTTGTTGGTAATCTTTCTCTTAAAAACAAGAAGAAAAGTCACATATTAATCTCTATTTGTATTTGTTGGTATGTGTATTTATGAAAAAATGTTTGTGATGTTTCTAATAAAAAAAAGTCGTTTGAACGGCGCAATTCCATAGATAGATATACAAACAGCTTGATTATGTACACAGGTGTTTGTTTTCAATATTCATTCTACATGTTAACTCAAAAATGACCTACAATTATAACCTATTTTAAATTTTCCTTCACTTCCTGGCTAGACCGGAGAAGTTGATATCAACTTTGTTTCTTTGTTGAAATATACATCAACTGTAAATGTCGAGAGTTTATCATTTAGCTTACATGTTGAAACGTTTATTGAGAAAAATATCCAAATGAAGAGAATCTGCATTTGTTACTTCCCTCACTATTCATAGTATATAATTAAGGAGAGTATTATAATCGGTCCAAAAAAATGGTTGTTGATATATCTATTTCGAGCATTTCTGAATTGAACTAGACTATTTTTGTTTTTTTTTCTTTTTGTTACGCCATGTGGAAATTTTCAAAAGACGTTGTGAAGCCAGCGTTTCATAGTGTGTGGTGCCGATATAAATTGTAAATTTCTTGATTTGACTTGCCAGTCCATATATTTATTGTGAATCTGAATTTTAATAGATTTAAACTTCAGAAGTACAGACACAATTGTTCCTAATACTACTACTAATTTAGTAGGATAAATATAATATTTCAACAAATATTCAAGTTAGAATCCATTTTTTGAGCCATACAAGTTAAAAGATTATCTTGGATCATGTGGAAGTGTATTTCGTTTTATGTTGCCTACTTATGTATTAATGTTATTGATATGGGTACATTTTGTTCAACATATGAAGTAAAGAGCTTCCGTACTTTGGTAGCACCATGTTCATCACTGAGTGGAAGTCTAAAGAAAATATTCTTGACAAGATTAATTTCGATTACATCTTGCATTTATTTTACAAGAGGTTATAATAAATAGAACTTCTGATAACTACTAGTTTCAAAAATAGGTACAACGATTAAATATTAGAAGAGGAAGCATGTAGCTTCAAATCGATATCATTTATTTATATTAAAATTGCACTATCACATCAAAATAATGAATATTATGTATGTCTAATAGTTTTCGCCCATATTTCTGGTATTGTTTTTCTAGACTCTTTCCACATAACCACTGATTTTTCCTCCGACAATCTTAGCAACTAGATCCCTGTAGTGGTTAGTTATACCGAAAATGTGTAGAATAGGGTTAAAAATGTAATGGAAAGGGGGGTATAGAAAGCACTTCGTTAGCTGCTATGTATAATGGTGGTGATTATTCTAAGTTCACCCAAGTTGAAATTCAAACTAATTTAGGAAGTGGTTTTGATACATTTCATCATGATGATTGACACCCCTTGTTTTTGAAGAAAATATTAATTCTACACTAGCAATAAAACCTGCTGTACAACCAGCATTAAGTATGATGCACATTGCTTCACCAACATTAACCGTTTTCACAGTTTTATTGCTAGAATCTTGCCAGGAATGATAGTACCATCTTGGAAGATCCATGTCCCGTCGAGATAAACAAATATACGTATTTACACATTCATTTTTCAGTTTAATATACTGATGTAAAAAAAGTAGGTACACGTTTGGCAAGTTACACAGCACACGACGTCACCTGTAGGTGGAAATTTGTCTCTGTATTTTTGATGTTTAATTCTATAAAAATTCAGATTCTCAACAAATATGAACTGTCAAGTTAAATCAAGAAATGTACCATTCATATCGGCAGCTCTGTAATGTGTTGTCTACAGTAAAAATGAAATATATCTTGCAAGTGAATTTTGACCCACTTCTTGGCGTCCGATTAAGTCACAATTTGGCAGGTGCTCATCATTCGGTTGACAATGCATTAGGGAATATTTATAAGAGAAAAAACAAGATGATTGATGAGTTTTTGTGATTATGGTCCGATTCTATTCAGAATTGGTAAATGAAATTCAAAAATCCAAGATGGCGGAAAAGTTTTGTGATCAAAATTGGTACAGGGGGGTTTCGAGGTCGGACATCATTTTGGTTCAATTCTTTTCAAAATTGGTATGTAGAGGGTTTTTGAATTCGGAAACCATGATTTTCCAGTCAAATTCAAAAATTCAATATTGCCGCTAAGATGGCGGAATTTTGTGATTGTGGGTCGGTTTTTTCAGTACACTTAGAAATAAAAGCTTTGTCTTCAAACTTTTTTTTATATTCAATTTTATTTTCCGATATATTTTCTCTTCCAACAATCAGATACAGTTGAACCGCAGGTGTGTCGGAAAGCTATTTTCCTAACAACAGTGAGGGAATTCACGTGATCAAGTGATCACAGCCTTTTTATATTTCTTATTCATAGGATTAAGAATACCTCTTTTTTGGATAATTTCGGAGGTATTTGTCAAGATATATGAAACCACAATACAATGACTTAAACTTCAGTTTATCCCGATGATGCCATAAGGCGAAATATACATTGAAATAATAAATTTCATATTGTGAAACCTTAGAAAGTGTCTTATTTGCATAAAACATTTTTGCATTCCTAGAAAGAAAATCTATTAGTCGCTTCGAAATGTACCCCACTAATTCAATGAATGAACCATATGAATTTTCACCTTCTGAATTTTGGACACTTCTACAGTTTAAATATATACTTGTGATATAATTATATTTATAACCAGAAAAACATGGTTGTCCGATTCAATAAAATTCCATAGTTAATTCCAAATCTGGGAAAAAATTTTGCCGCGATTAGAATACTTCTCTTACGCTATATAACTATGAATAGTGAGAAAACTAAAAAGGGGTCCTTGAATATAGCAAATTATAATTAAGATAAAGAATTACTCTGTATGTCAAATAGACAACTAGAAACAATTTAAACTACATATTAAATTGCATTAATAACAAAAAACAATTCATTATAGAACAAGAAAATGATGATTGCATACATTTTCTAGATTTAAAAATCTCTAGAAAGGATAACTTAGGTTTTGCAACATACAGAAACAGAACCTTGTGTAATGCTGTTACCCCGTCGGACTCTTCAGGGCTATGTCAACAACAAATATTCAACATTCAATTCAATGATTCATATATGAGATCTCCACTCCCAATACCTAGAGAAAATCATATACCAGAACTTGAGATCATAACTAAAACTAACTGGTATCCTTCTGGTAAAATTCATAACAGAACTAAGAATAAACTAATGCAAAATACCAATCGGTTTGATTCGTGATATATACACTTGTGCAGGTTAGCATTGGCAAAATATGAAACAAAGACTGAAGCGCTGGCACTGTATTTACATCTGCTGGCATAAAGTGATTGTAAGGGACTAGCTTAGAAAAACAAGTTATAATTTAAGTAATCAGTTAATAATTTTTATTAATGCGTTTTCGAATTGTATAAATTTAAATTTTTGGGTATCTACCCAAATTTTTTTTTGCCGTACGAGACCGTTTCACATTTAAATGATAGGGATAAAATCTTTTCTAAATATTTTTATCCACTTTGCAAGTGACGTTTTTACAGTGGTCTTACATCGGCAAGTACCTAACCTTTGTTACGGCAATGAACTCGGTCGCCCATTTCTATAATTGAATATTGTTAAAATTGAGTGACTTCCGCATCCTTTTTGTTTACAGGAGACAGGTAACCGGAAACATCATTCTCAAATTTTCTCTTGGCATTATTGAAATTATTAAGGGCTACTTAGAATTTATTATTTCAACACCTTACGTTATTCCTAATTATATTATAAGAATATTAAAATCAACAAAAATATATTTATATAAGATAAATAATAACGGAAAAATGATACAGGTTGTTATATTATTTTTAGGGTTGATAAATATAATTAATATGAACACTTGTAGAAAGAGTAAGTCATCGCGTCAGTTTCAGTCATCGGATTAGTCTAATATTCCATCCACCGTGAATGATCCTGTATATGACCCTTCAGGCAAATGTTGCATGTTTGTTATTCATAGGATTTTAAATGTTGAATATTTGTCAAGATATAGTTCACAATGATTTTTACGCTTCAATTATTCTCCTTCCTCCTGATGATGCCAGAAGGTGAAAGCATTGAGATAATAAATTTCATGTTGTGTAACAGTGTTATTTGTTATTTCAAACTTTCACTGGCCACAGGGGACTCAATAAATTATAATTGTTTATTGATGAAGTGATAATCCAGTTCTGGATCATATGATTAGCGTCTAATACATTTTTTTGTATAATGTTGGTGTATAGTATTCCTAATAAATTGTAAATGAAATCTACACGATTCACATGCTTGAATAAATCATTGCAAAGATTCTTATACTATATTATAGAATGAATTCTTTTAATTTAAGAAGCGGTTTTCCCAATAGGGTCAAAGCACTGCTGGTCAAGGTACTGGAAATTACAACAACCAATATCAACAACAACAAGCTGCATGGGCACAGTATGCACAACAGTATGCCCAACATGCAGCTGCATCAACCCCTCAGAAATAATCTTGAATAGTTTATAAGTAATTCTGTTAGTTTCATACTTAGAAAATAATACATTTTATTTATTATGAAAGAATTTTAATATTTAACAACACTAATGTTCACATTTGCTATACTATTCTCAAAGATTGTATGTCAGATGTAGCAAAAGACATTTAATGTTGTCTAGAATTTATAGATATAATTTAAAAGAGTTTGGAGGTTTCAACCATTTTGATACAATCTAATGTAACAAAACTTTTAACTAATACAATTTTTATAAATGTTAATTTTTGACATATTTTATTTTCATAATTATTATATCGCAATAAATATAATTTTTCCGATTTAGTCAACTTTTTTTTGGAGTTTGAAGTAATTTTAACTTGAGTAAATAGGGAAAATGTATGATCTCGTTCAGACTTTTTTATGATTCCACTTTGAAAATAATTTATTGTGCATATGTGTTTTGTATTTGTACTGTGGAGATAACTTGGGCTATATGCTTTCTATAATGGTTAAATTCAACCACTTGTATATAATAAAATTGGAAGTACAATTAAATTTAACATTTAAGGATTTATTTGTTTGATGTTTACATACAAATATTGCTATTCAACCATAGTACCTATGTTTATAGGTATTTGTGACTTTATAAAAATCAGAATTACATGTAATATAAAGTATTTAGAATGAAGGATATGTAATTTAGATGATAAATATAAGATTTTTTTAATTAGTATTTTTTTTTACTACTCCTTATTGCCATGTCTTCAAATCTGAACAGATCACTAATAATAGAAAAGTAAAGCAGAAAGGTAAGTAGCTATTTTTGTAATATTATATTAGGGGTGTTGCTGCATCCCATCATTCAGAGAGTAAATTTTTCTCATATTGGAGTGTCCTAACAGGAATTCTCTTATGATTCTTAGATTATTTCTGCGTCCCCTTATGCTTTCCTTGTCTGCTCTGAGGATTTCCTATGTAGTCGAGTAGCTAATGAATTTTTTTGGTACTAATTTTTTCATTTACCGAATGTCATTTGTATTGTTCTATTAATAATAACAATCAATTAGTTCTAGGTTTGCAAAAAATTTCAGCCGTGTTGCATGGGTGGAGAATAAAAAGTTCGAAGGTGCTTCACAAGCATTAGACGAGTTTGGCAAGGCTTTGGTCTCGCATTATAGCCAGTTTATATCTTAAGCTATTTTTATAATGCAAACTGTCGTTGACCAATTTTTTGGGACTAGCAAAATAAGGGCAATTTCTTTTTAAATTTTTAAGTTTTTCGGGTTTCAGGCATATTTGATATCTACAGATCGGCAAGATTGTTTTTCTACTTTATTTTATTATACGATTTTTTTTAAAGTATTTTATCAGTGAGAAACGTATAACGCATTTGTTAGTTTCAAGGATTTCTCGAATAAGTTCTTTTTTAATTGATACCAACGCGAGCTTGCTTGATCGTTATGAGTGAATTTCGCATAAAGTTTTTAAACATTTTTAGCATAGAGAAACTACGTTCAGTTGATGCACTCGTTGCGCCTTAAGACTTAAAAAATCTTAAAATGGGCCTACATTTTTAATGTCACAATATTTTAATAAATTGCCCAGACCCATTGAAAGAATCCAAGAAATCAATTAAAAATATTCTTTTAAATAATATATTTTATTCCCCGGAAGATTTTTTAAAAATAAGTTTTCAAATTTAATATTGTGATCTTATTTATATTTTATGATGATGAGTGTAAACATATTATGTACATAACATGAATAAAATGATCTATCTATCTATGTTGAGGGTTAGTTCATAATTTTATAATACTGGGAAAAACATTTTCTAAACCACAATCTTTTATATTACACTATTTTTATTTATACCTTCCGATGTATTATAAGTTATAAAAAGTTCAGATATGAATGCTGGAAAGTCGAAATACTGCGAATAATTTTTTTCTTAAACGGTTCAAAGCGCCTTCAGCAATTTCAGTTTGCTTAAAATCAACAAGTTCTAAAAAATTTAAATCTTATTCATAATATATTGTCAATTATTTCAAGAAATAATCTGCTTTACAGGTTTCCTCAACAGTGCGCATTCTGCTTCTCAGTGGCTTGATTATAAGCTCCAATTGCTGCAATCTGGCCCTCAATAGTCATCAAAGTGTTCTGTTTTAGACAGAACAATTGATTTAAATACGTTAACATTTATTTTGCAGAACAAATAAATTGATATTTATCTAAATATCTTCTAAACAACCATTTTGTGGTCCCATTGGTTCTTTTCAACACAGTTTGCACCAGGCTACCAATATAGTTCCATCATCGAGATCGACCTTTCTGATTTTGTGCACCGTAGAATCTAGAGCACTTGTTCATTTTGAAGATTGTGAAAAAAAATTATGCAATATCACTTGAAGTAGGGAGAAACATCTTACACTCTTTTATACTGTGGTAAACTTAAATTTAGTCTATGTACCCCATACAATTAACAAAAGTGCACTTGGATATATGTATGCTAAGTCTGGCGGCTTGCAAACCCCCTAATTCTACGACCTATGCCAATTAAGTTAACACTTCAGTCAAGCGCATCAACAAAAGTTTGCACCACTGCATACAGTCATCACTCATCACAGTTGTTTGAGTAGTAAACGTTCAAAAAGTTTACCCTAATAGCAGCCTCCTTTGTTATGTAACTAGCCACTATTGATAATTGACAAACATTTGAAATGGCTGTAGTTTCATGAAAAAAATTGCAACAAATAAAGATTTTTCAATTTCACTTTAATTTTTTTAAGGAAATAATAAAACTACTTTGTTATACTATCACTGATATTTAATATAGTCGTTACTATAGTTTCAACACTAAACGTGTCATCTTCAGACGAAAACGAACGTATGAATTTAACAAATATTATATCTTACTATATATAGGTTAAAGAAGGAATACAAACAAATTTTATGACTATAGGAAATAGTTCTAGGAAAAACCAGAGAGGGGTAAGGTGATTAGGTAATTCCGTGAGGAACTTAGTGGTGCGGGTATATTTACTAACGGACTTAAATACGAAAATCAGGTTATTAATACATTGAAGAGATTACTGTAGTATAAATCTAGTTGATCGTTTAGGATCTTGTCATCATTCCTTTGAAAATTTCCATTGACTAATGTATTTAGTTTTGAAGTTTAATCTTGACTATGTAAAATTTGGACATTATTCAAATTAGGAAAGGTATGGCCTGTTTCTAAAATATGATTTGCAAATGAAGAATCGGTTTTATTATTTTTAAAGGAACGAAAATGTTCCTTATATCTAACTGCTATGTTACGGCAAGATCTACCTATGTAAAAACTATCACACTCTGAACAAGTTAGTTTATAAACTACGGGTCTTTTTAATTTGTCAGTTTTATCTTTCGCATTGAACAGACCGAGATAATTTGTTTGGGGGTTTGAAGCTGATGGTCAGGTTATGATGGGATAAGATGTTTGCAATTTTTTCGCTTATAGGACCAAAATAAGTTAAAGAAACATATTTTAATGAGTTATCTTTGTATTTTATAAAGGGATAAATGCTATTGTAAATTAATTTTTGTTTTTTTTTATTTATTAATTTAGAAACTACTTGAGGACCGAAACCGTTATTTGTAGCAATATAAATATCTTAGAAAAGTCACATACTAATCCTTTGATAACATCAGAAATAGAACAGGCATTTGATTTATGCCTCAGTCAAAATTACTGTCAGTTTAATAACAAATTTTATACTCAAAATAACGGATTAGCTATAGGTTCTCCATTAAGTCCACTTCTCGCAGATATTTTTATGTCTCACATAGAAGATACTACAATGAGTTCTGCCATAACTAAAAAACATGTTCAATTTTGGTACAGATACGTAGACGATATTTTAGTCCTCTTTAAAGATACATCTTATCATTCATCAATAATATTCATCCCAACATAAAATTCACATTAGATACAGAAAAGGATCACAAAATAAATTTCTTAGGCTCAACATTATTACATCATAATAATAACATCTCATTCGACATTTACAGAAAACCTACTTTCACAGATACAGTAATTTGTACCTCTTAACATAGCGCCCATAGTCATAAACTAGGTGCTTTTCATTCAATGATACATAACACAGCATTTTCTCTTCCCTTATCTCAAGAAAATCTTAGTAAAGAATTAGATACAATTAGAATCATTGCTACAAATAACGGTTTCGGTCCTCAAGTAATTTCTAAATTAATAAATAGAAAAAGACAAAAATTAATTTACAATAGCATTTATCCCTTTATAAAAGACAAAGATAACTCATTAAAATATGTTTCTTTAACTTATTTTGGTCCTATAAGCGAAAAAATTGCAAACATGTTATCTCATCATAACTTGACCATCAGCTTTAAACCCCCCAAACAAATTATCTCATATTCTGTTCAATGCGAAAGATAAAACTGACAAATTTAAAAGACCCGGAGTTTATAATCTAACTTGTTCAGAGTGTGATAGTTTTTACATAGGTAGATCTTGCCGTAACATAGCAGTTAGATATGAAGAACATTTTCGTTCCTTTAAAAATAATAAAACCGATTCTTCATTTGCAAATCATATTTTAGAAACAGGCCATACCTTTCCTAATTTGAATAATGTCCAAATTTTACATAGTCAAGATTTCAAAACTAAATATATTAGAGCCAATGGAATTTTTTAAAGGATTCATTCTTGATAATAAGATCCTAAACGATCAACTAGATTTATACTACAGTAATCTCTTCAATGTATTAATAAACTGATTTTCGTATTTAAGTCCGTTAGTAAATATACCCGCACCACTAAGTTCCTCACGGAATTACCTAATCACCTTACCCCTCTCTGATTTTTCCTAGAACTATTTCCTATAGTCATAAAATTTGTTGGTATTCCTTCTTTAACCTATGTATAGTAGATATAATATTTGTTAAATTCATACCTTCGTTTTTGTCTGAAGATGACACGTTTAGTGTTGAAACTATAGTAACTACTATATTAAATATCAGTGATAGTATAACAAAGTAGTTTTATTTATTATTTCGTTAAAATGATAAACTATCACAAAGTAACGGCTTCCACAATTGAATTTTTGAATTTTCTTAAGCATTACTTAGTTTACACACAAAATTATATCATTCTGGATTAGATTTTAGGTAGAATTTGTTAAATGATAATGTTTCATATTTGTATAAAGTGACTAAGTAAAGAGAAATTGCTATTCTATTCCACAAATTGTTTTCAAATAAAAAATGGAGACATGTTCAGCAAAATAATGATGACTTAATTTCACAATTAGTAAGCCATTTGGACATATCAAGCTGGCCTAGCCATTGTAGCTCACCATATAATAATGATCGTAACAAATTAATGTATAATAATCGCAAATTTGTTTAGACAAAATACTTTTATAGCATTAGTATTTAAAAAATATAATGTGGTGGGCCATCTTGACAGTCAAACTAGCCCAGGCCAAAAACGATATTTTCTATTTAAGATCTAGAAAACTATTTATTACAATTAGCCACGCTTGACTGTCAAGCTAGCTCAGCCCATCCATTAACGTATTTTTTATATAAAATTAATAGAATACTATTCATTGAAATTAGTTACGCAATAAAACAATATATATATAACTATTTGTTGCAATTGGTTACGAAGTCACGTGCAAATATCAACATAATTTTAGTTTTATAAAGTGGCCTAATGTATCTGCTAATAATATACTGTAATGTTGAAATATCGTTATTGCGGAACGTATTTTCAAACTCAGCTGAAAATTTACTTTGAATTTGAAATACATCAGGATTTTTTTTGGGTAATAAATTTGCTATTATTATACTATAGTTCTATACTATATTGATTATATGGTGTGCTACGAATCGATCGAATGTCTTGCGTTGTGCTAGGTTAAGATTAATTTATATTATAAATAAAATTATGTTAATATTTGCACATATGACATCGTAACTTATTAAATTAAATAGTTTTCTATGAATTTTAAATTGAAAATACTGTTATTTATTTGAGTGGGCTTGCTTGACTGTCAAAGTAGATTACCACCCCATATTTTGTTTTGAAATAAGCTAGCTCAGCCCATCGAAACACCCCATAGTTTTTAAAACAATAATGCGATAATTTTTTTCATTACGTAACAAATTGCAATAAATAGTTTTGTATTGATCTTGTATAGAAAATACCGTTTTTGGATTGGCTGGGCTAGCTTGAGTTTCAAGCTTACCCACACTATATTTTTTATAAATATTATTGGGGGTGCAAACGCCCGCTCCTGTCCTTACCTACCTACTGCCATGATATAAATGTAAAAAATATTCCAAATATGAAATCTTATACTTATAAAATATATGTTAAATTGATCCTCACACATGTGTAAAGTACATGCTACTTTTTTTCAGGTCTTTCTTCATAAATAAATACTATTTCGTTCTCATCTTCTCATTCTTTGGCACATTATAATAATTTGTTGAAGGCAGTTATAGTTGTGGATCTCCATATGGGCATTAAACATCTCTTATAATATTTATGTTCAGGCACTGTTATTGTTATGTCGTTCACATTCTCGTATTGTGATTCTTAACCCGGAAGCCACACAATAAACGATTGAAATTAGCGAAACTTTTCTTTAAACATATATACTAACAATATTAGTCAAAACTGCTCCAAAGAAAAGAAAACAACACAAGATTAAATGCCCATTTAGTATAAGATGTTGTTCACTGGATTCTGACGTCACAAATATCTTGAACAATTAGAGAGCATTTTCACCCATCTTGTTATATTCAATATTTCAATTGTTTGTTGTTCGTAGGGTGGGACAAAAGAAAAAACTCGACATAAATATAAGTATAAGTACAAATTATTTATAAAATCAACAAAAATAATAAAACAATAACAAATTACAATATGAAAAACTTATTACAAATAAACACTACACCGAACAATATGCCCAAATAAACTTTTATAAAATTCTTGAAATAAACCCCTCCACCTCAAAAAAAATATGTCTGGTGGCAATTCGTCTTGCACAGAGGGTTAAGGGTCATCATATATATCTAAAACCAAAAAGACGGGACCCCACCTCTGCGCTTAGCTGAAATCATAAAAAAATTTGTAATTGTTTGTTCTCGTGATCTGTTGAACGCACAGAAAAAATGTTTGAACAGAAACGTTCGAAATAAAATTCTACACATTTAGTTAACAGGCGCGATACAGTGAAGTTAGTATTTTGAAGTGCTCTAATATGATCAAACATCAGTTTTCTGCCATTCTAGCACCGCGGGAGACATAAACATATAATGACCATGACCAAGGGCTCTGACTTGAGGATTGTTTAAGGCTAACTTAATGATCTTGGATAGTAGACTTCCGCGGACAGCTAATCTTGAAAAATCTTGTCTTCCGGATGGATTCCGCGTCACAATAGCTCGACTTGATGCCGACGTTTCGCCAACCATTACAGGTGGCATCTTCAGGGCAGGCTTGAGGCTTGAACTGAAACTGGTTCTACTGGTTTCTGTAGCCGTATTTATTGTAGGAAAAATCCTTCACGCTACATAGTTCACTGCCTTTGTTCCGGTGGTTAACTTAATGATGACAAGAATACAGGTTCTTTACAACTAAAGGTTTAAAATCTAATAATTATTTTGACAATTGTTTGTGTGTTGCAAGTTTTGATAGTTCATGCGACAGCAAGTGTCAGTATAAAACAAGATTATATTATAGTGACTATTTTTTGACGTTTCTTAAAACCACGGTCGTGTCTATACGACCGTGATTAAAACCAGGGAAATGCTTCTTTGTCGCAAGGGTAAATTTCAACTGATTATGTCATTATTATAGTGGGAATAAATCTCTTGTGATTATTCTCGGGAATAATCACTGTAGCTTTTGTTTGCTTAGCAAGTGTCAGATAGTTGTCAAAATAATTACCTAAATGTGTGTCAACGCGTTATATAAAATGAGTGCAAATCATCGGTTTAGTACCTTTTCTGATGCAGAAATAACAAAAAATATTCTAGAAACTACTTCGAAAAACACTAATAAGTAATCAGTCGATATGGAGACAATTTAAGACCTTCACCATAGAAAGAAATTATATTCTGGATCAATTTACTACAACAGCTAGTCTGGCATTGATTTTAAAAGATTGGGCTTATAACATGAAAAGAAAGAACGGAAATGATTATACCTAAAGAAGCAGTAATAAAGACAATATGAAATAAAACGGCAAAATTAGTTCAAGAACTTTACTTTAATAAGTATAACAGGTCCTTTGATCTTTTCCATGATATAGAATTCAAAAATGCTCGAAATGCAAGAGATGCCAAAAGAAAAATTGTACAAAAACATCCTGAAAAGCACAAACAAAGTTCTGTGGCACTTTCTAATACAGAACTGTTGGAAATTTTTAACTATTGGGACGAAGATACAACTTGTGGGTTGCAAAGAAAGTTTTTTCACGTTGCATCGTATGAACTAGCTTGGAGGGGAGGAGAAGCTACGAAATGTTTAGTTCATTATCTTAAAAAAGAAACCGACATAATGGGATTAAATACTGGCCGCATTGAATATAATCCCATCTTTACAAAAACTGCACAAGGTGGAGCACAAAGGTGCTCTAATAGTAAATGGTTGACTCGAAACATAAATAACCCAGATATTTGCCCTGTTCATCTTTTTGAAAAACTAGTGGGTAAACGTGAAGAAAATATTAAAACCGAACGCTTGTTTCTTACTCCAAATCCGGTTGGGCAAACTCATGGTTCTTGGTATAAAAACGTTCCTGTGGGAATAAATTCCATTTCAAAATGGATGAAAGAATCCGCAGAAAAAGTAGGTCTAGACACAGTTACTAAAAAAATAACTAACGATTCTGCCAGATCAAGTGCAGTAAGTAACCTTTCAAAAGCTGGTGTAGGAGAACAAGAAGTAATCAAGGTCACTGGTCATAATTCTGCAAGCTCGATTAAACCATACTTACAATTGAACCAAGAACATCATTCAAATATGATGAATAATTTTAGAGAAAATACGCAGGAGGAAACACTTAATACAACAAGCAATTATCCAAATCCTCAATAAATAATGAGTCGAAATATTTTTAATAATTTCGTTTTTCATTGTACTAATTTAAATTGTTAAGTCTTTTAATATATTCACAATGTTCTATCGATATTTTCGTATATTGTAATAATTAATTAAATTAAATTTTTCAATAGTTTTAGTGATCGACATTTAAATAAAATGACATCTCAAAAATTAAGGTTAAGCATATTTTGATATATTTTTATTGTAGAAATTTGTGAATCAAAAAATAATCTAGTCAAATATAACTCGCGAGTTAGATAAATTAGAAAATAATTTGATAGATTTTTTGAAAACTTGTTCCAAATGGCAACAAGTTTGAACTATTTTCAATTTATTCTCACTCTCTTGTTATATTATTACTGAGAATAATTTCGAAAGATAGTCGGCACTAGTACAAAACATTGTTGTGAAATACATTATGTACACGATTTGAATAAAATTTCTAAAGTTATATAGAGCTTAATAATGGGTTTTCCAATAGGGACGGGTAGATTTTGACAATTCATGACAGCCATGTTATTCAGGCTGCATCTGTCAAATCTATTGTTTATTATTCAGTCACTCAAGAGACAAATCACCATGGCAAGTTACAGTGTCGAGCAACGCGTTCAAATGATAAAACTTTATCATCAAAATGGATGGTCTCTTGTGGCAACGATGCGCGCGTTGCGTCCATTTTATGGTTTGCATGGTCGTCTTTCCCAGTCGATTATTCAACGTCTCGTGGCCAAATTTGAGTTGACTGATTCACTGCACAATCAGCCAACACCTGTACGTAAAAGAAACGCAAGATCTGCCGAAAACATCGCCGCTGTCCATGAGAGTGTGCAGGAGAACCGGACGCAGTCAATTCCGCGCCGCGCACAAGAACTCGGCCTTTCGCAGACATCAACTTGGCGAATATTGCGTCGGGACTTAGGTCTACACCCGTACAAGATCCAACTGACCCAGGAGCTGGAGGTAAACGACCATAGACAACGCCGTGAGTTCGCTGACTGGGCTCTGGAGCAGTTGGAAGCAGACCCCGATTTTAACAAAAAAAATCACCTTCAGCGACGAGGCCCATTTTTGGATGAATGGGTACGTCAACAGGCAAAATTGCCGGATTTGGGACGATGCCAATCCGCACGAGGTCCATCAAGTGGCAATGCATCCGCTGAAAGTCACTGTTTGGCGTGGATTGTGGTTCGGCGGCATTATCGGTCCGTACTTTTTCGAAAACGACGATGGCATTGCCATCACCGTCAACGGAGAGCGCTACCGATCTATGTTAACCAATTTTTTTTGAGCCAAATTGGATCATATGGATGTGGAAGATATATGGTTTCAGCAAGACGGCGCCACGTGCCACACATCTGATGCCACAAAGGACATTCTGCACGAGCGATTTGAGGGCAGGGTTATCTCACGCAGAGGCGACGCGAACTGGCCACTGAAATCGTGCGATTTGACCCCGTTGGATTTTTTTTGTGGGGTATCCTTAAGTCGCAGGTCTATGCCAATAGGCCGCAAACGACCGGTGCACTCAAAGTCAACATAACCCGTGCCATTGCTCAAATTCAACCTGATCTATGCGCCAGAATCGTCGAAAATTGGACCTCTCGAATGCGCGCCACCCACCGAAGCCACGGTGGCCATTTAAACGATGTAATATTTCACACATAATGTCATTAATAGGCCTTTCAAATAAAACAAAAAATTCTCACACACAACTTGTTTTATTCAATTTTAACATCTACCCGGTCTTAATGGAAAACCCTTTATAACGTCATTCAGCGCTTTCTAAATCATTATGAATACATTTTCTTTACATTTGACCCGCAAGAGCGTCTTAAAGGGCGAATCACCTGTTAGAACATAACCACAATTCACCCTTAATTCCGATATTCTACATATTCAGGAAAAAGGACATAAACTCAATATACTAGAATCCATAGAAATATTGAAACACTCAAAAAACAATAATAATGTAATATGAAATGATCAAATCGATACATATAATTCACCACTTGTTAACAATTTTGTAAATACACCCACCATTATCCACCCCCATCCCTGAATTCGTACCACACTGATCCCTAATATTTAAGGACATACTTTTAGATTTAGCTTTAGTTGATAACTCCTTTTGTGTAAAATTTGAGTTTTATTCTCCAACTTCCGAAGTACGACTGTTGAAAGTTTCTTGTGCATAAACGCAGAGCATATCCCTTAAATCATGATTACTAAACTTTTTAAGTCTAGGTTTTTTAATAATAATTATTATACCAACTCAATATTGCAGAAACTTGTTTCTAAGTACCTTTGTCAGGAGATAGAAAACAATGACAGCTGTCATCGCAGCGTATTGTTTTGTCAACATTCAAGATACACTTTGTGAATCGCATACTTTTCAGTCATTTATAAGATGTGCCATGGAACATTCAAGACGAATAACGGCTTGAGATATCGGCATTCACTAAGACTATGTTTTTTAATATGACTTCTAGTTTCAAGTCGAAACATTTCCAGCTTTAGGGTAAGGACAGAAAGAAAGCAGGTTGCCTGCTCGCTGGTTATCGGCGCCGAAATTCGGCGCCGGTGTAGGCAGGTTAGCGCCCAGAAAGGAAGCGGAACCTGCTACTGTTTTCGCAATTTTATTTTAGTACCTAGTTGAAAGTGGTGCAAAAATGTCTTCTTTATCCGACGAAGAAATTTTATTAAATAATCCGTTTTTTCGCACTGAAATCGTGCGATTTGACCCCGTTGGATTTTTTTTGTGGGGTTTCCTTAAGTCGCAGGTCTATGCCAATAGGCCGCAAACGACCGGTGCACTCAAAGTCAACATAACCCGTGCTATTGCTCAAATTCAACCTGATCTATGCGCCAGAATCGTCGAAAATTGCACCTCTCGAATGCGCGCCACCCACCGAAGCCACGGTGGCCATTTAAACGATGTAATATTTCACACATAATGTCATTAATAGGCCTTTCAAATAAAACAAAAAATTCTCACACACAACTTGTTTTATTCAATTTTAACATCTACCCGGTCTTAATGGAAAACCCTTTATAACGTCATTCAGCGCTTTCTAAATCATTATGAATACATTTTCTTTACATTTGACCCGCAAGAGCGTCTTAAAGGGCGAATCACCTGTTAGAACATAACCACAATTCACCCGTAATTCCGATATTCTACATATTCAGGAAAAAGGACATAAACTCAATATACTAGAATCCATAGAAATATTGAAACACTCAAAAAACAATAATAATGTAATATTAAATGATCAAATCGATACATATAATTCACCACTTGTTAACAATTTTGTAAATACACCCACCATTATCCACCCCCATCCCTGAATTCGTACCACACTGATCCCTAATATTTAAGGACATACTTTTAGATTTAGCTTTAGTTGATAACTCCTTTTGTGTAAAATTTGAGTTTTATTCTCCAACTTCCGAAGTACGACTGTTGAAAGTTTCTTGTGCATAAACGCAGAGCATATCCCTTAAATCATGATTACTAAACTTTTTAAGTCTAGGTTTTTTAATAATAATTATTATACCAACTCAATATTGCAGAAACTTGTTTCTAAGTACCTTTGTCAGGAGATAGAAAACAATGACAGCTGTCATCGCAGCGTATTGTTTTGTCAACATTCAAGATACACTTTGTGAATCGCATACTTTTCAGTCATTTATAAGATGTGCCATGGAACATTCAAAGACGAATAACGGCTTGAGATATCGGCATTCACTAAGACTATGTTTTTTAATATGACTTCTAGTTTCAAGTCGAAACATTTCCAGCTTTAGGGTAAGGACAGAAAGAAAGCAGGTTGCCTGCTCGCTGGTTATCGGCGCCGAAATTCGGCGCCGGTGTAGGCAGGTTAGCGCCCAGAAAGGAAGCGGAACCTGCTACTGTTTTCGCAATTTTATTTTAGTACCTAGTTGAAAGTGGTGCAAAAATGTCTTCTTTATCCGAAGAAGAAATTTTATTAAATAATCCGTTTTTAAGATTGAGAAGACCGAAAATAGGTATTCATCCTATTAATCAGAAGAGAACACAATTTGGAGAATATCACAAGTTATTTAAAGAATTAAAAGGATATCCAGATCGCTTTTTTCGCTATATGCGAATGAATCTAGATACGTTTACCTACCTATTGAATAAGACTGAACATAGGCTAATAAAAACATGGTGCAACTGGCATAAGCAACCTATTTTACCTGAAGAGAGACTTGTAATAACTATAAGGTAAGAGTAATCAAAATCTGCTTAAAAACACAATACAATTTTCGGAATGTCTTTATTTCTTTCTTAAAATATTTTAAGTATTTATAAAAGGTCAGTGTAAGTAGTATTAACATCAATATGTGAATTGATGGAATTTTCAGTATTATAACTTTGTGCAGGACAGTCAGAGATTGAGGATGTGTATGAGAAAACGGAAGAAGGAGCAGGTGAAATCTGGGGCAGTGAAGCTACTTGAGGATACGCAAAAGAACTAACAATATCCTGCATGCGATTTCGGAATTGTAGTTTCAAATTGGGCGGAATTTTATGCACATGGGGAAGCAAGCTTTTGAAAAACAGCATGTCTTCATCATCGTTTTGTGATTTTTCTTTTTTCGCCTTCAATAATTCCAATTTTTGCTTCTCAATATTTACCATCGCAGCATTAAAAGACTCGGTTGATGATCGCTTTCGTTTTGGAGTTGCGGTCGAAGTTGAAGGCAGTACAACGTCAGTGTCGTTTGAATTTTTGGCATTTATTTCAGGTTCATTTTCGCTTCCCAACTGATTCTCATTTTCTTCTGTTATTATTTCAAATGCGCTATTTTCACCCATTGAGAAATCATTTTGAAAGGCTGCGTTTTGACTTGGTTGTACATCTGAACAATTGCCTTTTGAGGTCCTGGGTTTTACAGTATCTTTTAGGAATAACAGCTGATGAAAATATAGCCACTTTGACTCGCAAATAGAGTCCGCAGGATCGCCTGATCGAGGAGGTTTTATTTTACCAAGTTCAACGGCAAATTGGTCCCTGATATATTTCCATTTTCTTTTTAGCGAAGGAACTAAAAAATACATTGTAATTATAGGATATGCTTGAGGTTTGGGAGAGCGATTTATTAAAAAAAAACGTGTGTGTGTATTTATGTACCCACGTATAAAGTTATACTTCTTTGGAGTAACAAAACAAAATAAATCTTAAAATTTTATCCCGTATGTTTGTGACTACCTATAACTTCAGCGTTTGTCGTACCCATTTTCTTTTCAAACTCGCAAAAAATCTTATGCCGAGTTGATATTTATTTACTTTTTGCTTATGTGTGTATTAAAAATGACTTTTCACGTGCAAAATGCATTCAAAAACTCATTAAAACTTACTGTTTTTCAAAATAATTGTGTGTTATCTATAATTAATGTAATAGCAGTTAGAAGCAAAGAAGGGAACAATGTTATTCATCAGGTAGGATTTTTTGTTTTTTATGTTTACAGGAGTTATAGAATTACGGTATAAAAAATATTTGAATGACAACTCACTCTCATCATTTTTTCCAAATGCGCCAAACGAAGTATAACTTCAATAATAACAATTAGTTTAAGTTAGAATCTATCAGACGTTATTTAGTTAGTTATTTTTTTTTTGAGTTTATTGGTTTACTGATATAGGTATCTTTTATTTCAGATATTTGGCAACTGGATGCTCATTTAAAAGCCTTTCATTTTCATTTCGTCTAGGAGCTTCAACGGTGGGAGAAATTATAAGAGAGACGGTGGAAATTATTTGGCAAGAACTACAGCCAGAATATATGCCTCAACCAACAACAAACCAGTTTAAAGCTATATCTGAAGATTTTTATAAAATATGGAATTTTCCAAACGTCATTGGAACAATTGATGGAAAGCATGTGCGAATATTATGTCCTAAAAATTCTGAATCGATGTTTTTTAATTATAAGAAATATTTTTCGGTAGTTCTTCAAGGAGTAGTGGATGCAAACTATCAATTTATAGCTATAGATGTTGGAGGTTACGGGAAACAAAGTGATGGAGGTACTTTCCAAGCCTCTGACTTTTATAAACGGCTGATAAGAAATGAAATACATTTACCCGAACCTGCGTTTTTACCAGGCACGAATGTGAAAGCCCCTTATGTGTTTTTGGCGGACGAAGCATATCCACTCCTTGATTTTTTAATGAAGCCCTACAGGGGACAGAATATTCCATTGGACCAAGACTGTTTCAACAATCGGTTAAGTAGAGCAAGGAAATCGGTCGAATGTGCCTTTGGAATACTATATGCAAAATGGCGCCTGATTTCCAAAGCTATTGAAACTGATGTTAATACCGCAGATAAAATTATAAGATGTGTCTGTATTTTACATAACCTCGTTTTAAAAAGAGAAGGATTCGAACGTCATCTTACTGACGTTGACATGATTAGAAATAATCATCATGGCCTTGTTGGAAGACCACTAACATCAGCTGTGGTCATAAGAGATCTCTTCAAAACATTTATTATAAATAATCCTTTGGTGTTTATTTGATTATATTATATTAAATGAAATTATAAATTAATATTAATACAAATAAAAACTGAAAAACTTACCATCTTGAATGTTCACTTCCTCGGCAATCTTTTTCCAACACTTCTCAACAACATTTCTGTTACTATGATTTTTTTCACGTTTGTCCCATACAGGGATTTGTTTAAAAACTGCAGAAATTAATGCTTCTGCATCCATTGCCTGCTCGCTTATAATTAAATATTCATTCCGGTAAAATGCAAGCAGCTTGCTACACGCGCCGACAAGCTCCAGCCTGTTTTGTCTCTGTACGTCCCCGTTTAATAAGCATACTCATTTTAGGCGCCGATCGGCGCCGATAACCAGCGAGCAGGCAACCTGCTTTCTTTCTGTCCTTACCCTTATGGGGTAGAAAATAGTAGTAGAGGAAATGAATGCATAAAAGACCCTCATCTCTTATTTTTTTGTAATGGGACGGATCTTAATGAAACCTTTTGCATTAGCTTCATTTTTGGACCAATAAACTTTGTTAACCTTTAGATTTTGGCGGTCGCACCCCCTCTTTTTGCCATTTTCTATCTCGCTGAGTTCTTAACCGAATTCCTCCAAATTTACATAGAAGGGTTTTGAGGGGTCAGCGATTACGAATCCGACGAAAAAATTTGAAAATTGAAAATGGCGGGTTAAAATATAAAAATGCATTTTGTAGCCTAACTGTTGATTTTAGAGAAAAATACCAGGAGTCCAAAAGTGTTTAGAATTCAATTTTGCATAAGAATACCTTATTTTTATGACTCATATATCACCACTCATCAACCACCTCTTAGCCGACCTCTTAGTTACCTCCACGCCTGCAAATCTAAAATTGCCATTTTCAGCCATGATTTTGATTTTAGAGAAAAATTTCAAGATACAAAAAATGTTCGAAATTCAGGTTTTTGTAGGAATTGGTTATTTTTAATGTCATTTACTAACCCCTCCACTTTTCCCCATCCCTAAAATTTTAAATGCATTTTCAGGCCAATTGGTCTTAGGCAAAATTGACAAGATACAAAAAGTGTTTAGAATTCTATTTTACGTAATAAAAGTGTATTCATACTTTCACTTCCAACCCCTTTTTACCTTGAGAGGGTGAACATCCCTACTTATTTCGTAGAAGGGCCGAATTTTTCAATGTAAATAGGGAAATGTTATATAAAAACACGTGAAAATTATATTTGAAGAATATCCCTTTATTCTGCACCCTATCAGATAGATCTCCGAAGGTTGAGGGTGAAGTCACATGCTGCATCGCTATATACAAGACGAAATAAAATGCCTATTTTTTTCATATTTTATCACGAAATTTTCTTTTAACAAGCCCCACCCACCCTATGCAAAAATCCTATTAGTACAGAGGGCTCTTCACCCCCTTAGTGTGTTAAGGGGTACGTAAGTGTCCATACAAACTTATTTATATTGTACAAATAACTCAAGACACAATAATTTGTATTATATCTGAACTTCATAATTTATGATAATTTTTCGTCATAAAATATGAAAAAATAGGCATTTTATTTCGTCTTGTATATAGGAATGCAGCATGTGACTTCACCCCAGACCCCACCCCTTGGAGATCTATCTGATAGGGTGCAGAATGAAGGGATATTCTTCAAATATAATTTTCACGTGTTTTTATCTAACATTTCCCTATTTACATGGAAAAATCCGGCTCTTTTACGAAATAAGTAGGGATGTTCACTCTCTCAAGGTAAAAGGAGGTTGAAAGTGAATATAAAGAAATATACTTTTATTATGTAAAATTGAATTCTAAACACTTTTGGACTCCTGGTATTTTTCTCTAAAATCATTATTTAGGCTACAAAATGCATTTTTATGTTTAAACCCGCCATTTTGTAGCCGCCATTTTGAATTTTCAAATTTTCGGATTTCGTAATCGCTGCAAAAGGTTTCATTCAAATCCATCCCATCACAAAAAAATAAGACGTTCTTGCATTCATTTTCTCTACTAATAGGTATGATCACTAAGTACGTAGCAACCGCCCTCTAGGAACTCGGTTCAAACTAGTACCGAATTCGAAAACCCAACTACTCCAATTTTGAATTTGATATCTTGAGACCTTTCAAAATTATTGTAATTTTTCGAAAATTAAGTTTCACTTTCAACCCTGTATGTTTCAAATGACTAACATTTGTCAACAATATGACCTAATTTATTTATTTTGACCTCTAGTATCACCTGCTGCTCTATGGCGGATAAGTTATGCGGCACCTGTATATCCACATCAAAACTAAGTATCTACTATTTGAGTTAAAACTGGTAAAATCTGGCTGCTATTATACAATAATATTTTTCATATATCGCCAGTCCATTAAATTGTTAAAAATTAAGTAGGTACCTTAGAATTAAAAGCTATGAAAAGTTGTCTATGTATTTTGTGTATGAAAATTTTACGATATACGAAACTAGTTACTTTTATGAAATTATTCCATCTTTTTAATATATTCCAAATATTGCATTTAGGTGCCTCTATTGATATGTAGGTACTTCACGATTGTTTCATTTAAATTTAACATTCAACGTGTTTCATATTTTCTTTGTTATGTTTACATAAAAAATAAACTCTTATATTCTATCATATCCTATTGAAATTATTCTAGTTTCGTTATCTGATATTGATAATTTTATTCCAAATAAAACAATATTTGATATTTTACCAGAGAGCATGTGATTGTACATATTCTATCAATCTGAGTTAATCCGCTTATGACGAATGGAATTCATCTTTATTCAAATCATTATTTGGTTGGGCAACTGAACTAAACGTGGCGATTCTATCAAGCAAGGTAAATATTTTCTTTTAATTTCCGATATTTTGAGATTGGTATTATGTATCACTGAATATAATCTAGCTTGACCTCTCATTCTTCTTACGTTTGATGCTATAGGCTTTTAAAAAAAGGTTAATTTCTTATAAATTGCCGAAATTGACTAAGCCTTTTTATAGCAGACCTCGAGTAGTATACTTTGGGAACGCGATTCAAACCATAGTTGAAAATTGTTTGTTTTTATGAATATCAGCTGATTGTACGTTTTGGTAGTGTTTGCAGTTCAACATACGTTTCAAAGATTCAATAAGGTCAATTTTGCGATAATATTTTAATTCATCTATCATACGATTCGCGAATAGATATAGTTATCATGACACCGCAAATCCCGAACCACACTACCGCGTAGGTATATAAAAATATATAACTAGTCAGGGCCGAATTTAGAGGTCTGGAAGCCTCGGGACAACAAAGGAGTGGAGGCCCCCTGGCCCCAAATTATTTGCCTGATTGGAGTGAACAAATATAGATCAATGATTTCTGTTAATATTTAAGAACAATATAATCATGTTTGTACAAAGGTAAAGGTAAAGGTAAAACAGCGAAATAAATATCAAAGAAAAAGTTGTTTACTAGTGTCTACTAGTCGGAATTTAAAAGATTTTTTTTTTCGAAGTCTATTGTGGGGGCCCCTCTTTTGTGGAGGCCCCGGTGCTGTAGCCCCGGTTGCCCTCCCCTAAATCCGGCGTTGCGTTGTAACTAGTCTTTGACTGACTGTGTATTGTAATACCGAACCGTAGAACAAAGAATGCATTATCGTTGCTTGCCCAAGCCACACTTCACATCTCGTCTGTGTGAAGCGGACTTTGTCATATTTCCACTCATTTGTGTTTAACCGTAGAAATTCCGCATCCGAAAACCAACTTCTGATGACGCTTTATACTTCGTATGTGGGGAGTATTGTAATCGCTGTAAAAAAAATTCAGGATTTTTAAGGATATATCCGTTTTGTGCCTTTCTGAATCGATGTAGATTATTTTTAAGATGTCTGCTTGTGTATGCCTATGTGTCTATGTAATAATCCACTATGGAGACGATTGCGTCTTGACATTGGTCGTACAGATGTGAAATGTTGCAAAAGGCTTCATAGTGCTAAAAATAGGAACTGTTTTGTTTCTGTGCGTGGTAACGTTTCAAGTGTTATATTTAACAACGGTGTTTTTTTTTCTGGTTATAATAATAGTTATTTATGTAATAAGGATCATCAAGACGATCATTATGGTACAAGTCATGAACGATAACACGACGTGTGCCATAATGATTGTTTATGATTCGTATTACATACAAAATTTTATCTGATGGCATTTATATTAATATGTTTTCGAAAAATTAGAAACTTAATTTTTGACATGATGTCACAATGACAACTATTTTTAAAGGAGTAAGTATATGTGTAGTTTCAAATATTAGTAGGTGAGTGAGGTGTGTTTTGTCATTTCCTTGACAACGTCAGGTTGTAACGCCAATATTTATTTATCGCTGTCAAACACAATTGTCACGTAGAATTTAATATAATTTAAATAATAATGAGTGATTCTGAAACTAGTAGTTTACCTTCTGATTTGGAAGAAATGACGCGAAATATCGTGGACTCCCTTTTGCCGGAAAAATCACGGAGTGTATATGAAATGGTGTTTAATCGTTACGAAGAATGGTGTTCTGCTAAGAAAATCAAGAATATCACTCATGAAAAAGTATTGTTGGCTTACTTTGAATGCTTATGTAAGGAAAGAAAACCATCTTCTCTTTGGTCGTATTATTCGATGATAATAAGTATTTTATCAACAAGAAAAAACGTCGATATTAGTAAGTACCTACAGCTGGTTGCATTACTAAAACGTAAATCAGAAGGTTACAGAGCTAAAAAATCCGAAATTTTTACTAAACAAGATGTTACAAAGTTTTTAACGGAAGCATCAGATGATACATATTTATTTAAAAAAGTTGCTATGATAATTGGACTAAGTGGAGCATGCAGAAGAGAGGAATTGACAAATATGCTTGTTGAAAATGTAATAGATGAAGGATCCGTTTTTAGAATTACTTTACCGAATACAAAAACAAAGGTGATGCGAGAATTTTTTGTAACTTCGGGAATATCCCAGGATTGAATATGGTAGAACTTGTCAGACAATATGTGAAAATACGACCTTGCAACACAAACCATCTACGTTTTTTTGTTACTTATAAAAATAAGAAATGCACAAAACAACCCGTTGGAATACACACCTTTGGCAAAATGCCAAAAGTTATTGCCACTTTTTTGAATTAACCTCACCCTGAAGAATATACCGGACATTGTTTTCGGCGATCGTCTGCTTCATTTTTGGCTGATTCTGGAGCTGATCTGGTACCGTGAAACGCCATGGCGGATGGAAAAGCAATACTGTTGCTGAAGGTTACATCGAAAACTCGAAATAGCAAAAGAAAAAAATATCAGAAGCAATTTTTGGTGCCAACAATCAAACAGGATAACAAGTTTACCAAAAATCATCAACTACTGATGTAAAAACTCTAGAATGCATTGGAATTAATATTGCAAATTGTAGTAATTGCTCTTTTACCATTTATAATAAATAGTTTTGTACATAGTTATGCATTTTAAATAAACTTTTTTGATCTCACCATTACATGTTTTTCATATAGAATTTCATTATGGTACTTAGTACCATAATGAATTCATTATGGTACTTAGTGTCATAATGAATTCATTATGGTACTAAGTACCATAATGAGCTTCCTTATGTCATCAAAATTGAGTGACATAACGTTGTCATTATGACATGCCATCGGATAAAATAATATGTTATTTTCCTATCACACGAATATATTTGACCCGAAGTGTCCGAAATTCTTATTTTAAGATTTGAATGACGTTTCACTTACGTCTTTGAAGTGTGACGTCACATATTTACATTGAATTAATGACTCCGTCATATGAAAATAAGGTTGACAATAAATAGTCCGGACACCAACGGTGCCAACATATATATCTTTAGTCTGTAGTATAGAAGGTCTGCAATGAGAGGATCTGCCAGATCAATGTGCCTGCTGGAATGTGTGCTACTATTCTGACAAATCTACTGCAGCCTGCAACATTTGGAATGCGCTTATGACCCATATGTGCAGTAGGTTTTCAAGACTATTCTTCTCTTACACTACTTGCCGTAGAATAGGATACTAGGATTATAAAAGTATTAAATATATGATTTAGTGCTAGTTTAATTATTTTATTAAAGTTATTATTTCTTCATACTGTAAACAGTATTAGATATCAAAAACTATATGCTAGAATTGTTCAATAACGAAAAAATGTAAGGTTTGATGAAATGTCTACATTTCTAGATGTATGGTTTGATTTTCAATTTTACACTATAGAATTAGTTATGAAATTAGATTGTTTACGTATTTCTTTTTTTGTTTGCAATTGTCATTCTGATTGATCGTTTCTCTAATTTTTGAAGCCATATTTATTAAACAGTAATTAATAAATTCATTCACTATCTGCAGTTTCAGCTTACTAGACTATTTTCTATTTCTATATTTCCAAAATCAAATTATTCCTAGATTGTTTAGCATTTGCTTGACTAGTTTCCATCGCTGAGCGAATTGTACAACTATCGCACAACCAGGAATCTTTATTTGTTTCCGTAAAATTGATATGATTCGCGACAACAATGATACATTTTTTATATAATTTAATTCTCACTGATTCAATTGAAATTTCTTAAAAATATTCGTGTTTTTGAACATATAATAATTCGATCTATTTAAATGAGATATTTTGCGATTACGACGCTATTTGTATTGAGTTATTAGCTAGAATGTACTTCCTTCCAACATGTCGGACATGAGACAATATATCAAAATAACTTGTAACTTAATGAATCATTCATTGGAAGCAGAAGATTCTTGTACATCCTGATGAAGAATCTATCTCTGGTCCATACACTTAACAGAGCCACCAATTATTTCAATGTATAAATAATTGTCAAAAGCATATAAAGTTGGAATGTTTGTCCCAGTGAGCATTTCTCATTCTCAATTCTACTGTATATTAATGAGGGACAAAGGAGTATAAACGCACAACAATGAAAAACCAACTAATGGTCCCAGAAAAATTCAAAGTTGGAGGCTGACTTTTATTGGTCTTACACTTTCATTCATACAAAATTTGCTTTATAGATTGTATCTTTTATTTCTTTCGTGATTTGAGAGTAATTTGTATTTTTATTTCATATTTTTGTGCATATTGGTTTTGCATTCTCGAACGTTTGCACGTCAGTATGTTTCATGTATGTTGACGCGAGAGTGAAAATCTTGTAACATCTTTAATATGAATTTATAACGATAATTTCTATAAATAAATCCCATATTATGGAACCAGTGCAAGATATAGTTGCGGAATGCTTATTGTTGCAATAAAATGAGTAGGCAGTCGAGCTGAAGTTTATCCGCAACAGTCAGCCTAAAGCTGTTTTAAATTGAAAAAGAATATTTAACTTTGCGAACACCAATATGAATGTAAATTGTAGATTTTGGAGTGGAGTTGTGAAAATGCAATTCTGGCAAACACTTTCTGTTGCCGGAAAACTAAAGATGCCGGATTCTATATCTATACAGTCTATCTACGCTAGTAATTAATACATATACCCACACTCGGACAAGAAGGGAACTAGTTTTTTTCTGCGGCTGATCGTTCTTTAAGAGAATAAAACATGAACATAAAAATTTCATATTCATACATCAATCTTGAAATATACCTACTACATGAATTTTATGTAATAATCATATTCTCTTTTCATATGGTATCTCATTCTATGAAGAGTGAGACAGTTCATTAATATAAACATCCTTGATTATCTCTCAATACTCTGAATCAGTTGTCGATTTTCTTCTCTATTTGAAGATTCCAATACATCATTTCAGAGGCGTGTAGATCAACAAGGTTACCTGATGTAGAAGTTAATATGAATAAACATACTACACCAAGTAGCAAGAAACGCCCCGGACAAATTGTGTATCAGTAACTGGACTAATATCAGTTTTCTATCAGTCAGAAGAC